>OX328106.1:12775845-13975845 GCA_946811185.2 Hippopus hippopus
TCCCCTAAAATGCATTTAGTCCTGACAACCGACCGGATCTGGGGGTAGAATAGTCCCCTTTGCCATTAAGTCAGTCCTGCGCGGATTGCGCAGGCTAACATGGGTCGATACTTTTTGCAGATGCAATAAGTACCTTGTCCAAAGAGCATGGCTCAATTTTATAATTATCCATTTTGAAATGAAATCATTCATTGAACACAGGGAATCATTAAGATAACAAAATGATGTACTGATTTGAAATACCAAAATTTGAAAATCATTTTGGATCTTTCATTAAGTTTTACATGTACTCGTAGAGAGAAATATACATGTTCGTCACATTTATGTTTTTGAAATTTGAACCATGCTGTGTGTAAAGTGGGGCCTAATGCATCTGCAAAAAAGTATCGAACTAGGTCATTTTGCGCAGTCTGCACAGGCTGACGTCGGTTGAAACTTTTTTTCTTATTGATCAATTTCCACATGTCAATGGACAGTCCTTTCTCGTGATTCAGTTGGTTGTTCGACAAAATAGATTTTTATGGAACCATAATTATATAATGATGTGTGTAAGTCGATGCACCACAGAGATGCAATAAATCCATTTTAGCCAGAGTATTTTTATTTTTTTTTTGTTAGGCCTCACAACTCTTAAGCAAATAATAAATTTGTAGAACTGTCGTCCCATTTTGAAAGAAATTGCAGACGGGCATATGAAAACTGTGGCTAAATGATAACATCTTTCTTTAAAAGCAAAGAAATTACCTAAAATAAAGGGACACGTGCTTGTTTCCAGGATTTTATTCTTTTCTCATAATGTTTAAAAATCTTTCATTCTTCGGGTCGTAATAATTCGGGATCGTTTGGAAAAGGGTTGATTTCTTTACGAAAAGAGTAGAACATGATCAGTCCTGATCATCTGAGCAGTCCTGATCTTTGTGTCATTATTGCATGCAAAAAAAAAGTTTCCTCATTTTAACGTGGTCTATTCTTTGCATTATCTAGTAAACCTGATATTTCTACGCTCGTGCAGTTAACAGTTTTATAGACAGATCACGGGAAAATATACCTTTGCTTGTTACAAGCATTTCCCCCTTTTACTAACAGTTTTTTCATGTATCATTAAAAAAAATACAATCTTTCAGATGAATGTTCTTTATATTTGAGTCATGCTCTGTGAAAAGTGGTTTAATGCACCTCATAATGCATTATATCAAGCAAGCCATTATAATTATGGGTCCCATATTATCTATTTTGTCTTGATACCAAATGTATCATTAAGTAGACAGGTCCCTTTAACTTTTAGATAATTGACTAATAGCAAAAAACTTTCGACCAAGGTCAGCCCTGCACGGGACTGCGCAGGCTGACCTGAATTGATACTTTTTACAGATGCATAAAACCCCTTTTCACAAAGCATAACTCATCTTTTTAATGAGATAGAGGTTTATCAAAATTAAAGGAGGTCACAAACATTTCTCCATTTTAGAAATTCTTTTCTACCCTCTCAAAGACATTTCCATCATTTTGTCCTCTTCAAATGCTTTCGAAACACACAAGTGTTTTTGTTTTTTATTTTATTCCTATCAGTGAATTACTTGGATTTCACAGTGAATAACACCACATGTGATGATAAAATATGAAATCATCACTAGTGACGATATACTTGTAGTTTTAGAATATTTGCAGGAACTACTTTTTTCCTATATTGCGCATATTGTGCCATTTTTGATAATTATTGGAATAAAAAAGGATGAATTAGGAATATGATAAAAAGGTTAATCAACTGGTTGTGTGTGATATTAAAAATCTGTCACTCGAATGGGGTTTGATGCGGACTCTTTTTCTTTTTAAACCGCATCACACTCCATTCCAGTGACAAATTTTTAATATCACACACAACCAGTTGATTATCCTCTATATATCATTATACCACACACACAGTTTTGTTGTTGGTTGAAGTAGTACTCAATCTATGAGTGGATTCCTTAGCAGTGGTCTGGGTCCGGGGGTTATTCAAATTCAGTCGTATAAAGTTTACTCGCAGTCTCGTTTCTATATCAGAAGGTCAGCCGTAGTAATGCTCTCCTTTAGACTTTTAACTGCTAAGGAATAAAGTTATTTAAACATAAAACATATGTTACTTGCAGGCCTTTCTGACCATTTAAAATCAACTCGTAATGACAAGGATAGTAAACAACAGGTATCAGGCACAAGCAGTATCACGACTGTTCTTCTGTAAAATTTGTAATCAAAGGAAATATCGGTGACGGTCAATGTGGACCCAAGATTAATAGTTCGTTACTGTCTGAACTTGATCAACAATGCCCACAGAAAACAACGTTTTTAATGCAGTATAAAGATTAACCGTGACCTATCAGTGAGTTTATTTTGGTCTGAACTTCATTTCCGTAAATTTCAGGGAGTAGTGATGTCCCTTGAATCCATGCCAGTTCACTCCATTTGCATATGAATCGTGTTTGCCCTTTAAGTATAGACCATTTACATTCACTCCGTGACATTTTTGGTACCAAAATCCACCTTTGTAAGACTTGGAACATTCTATCGATGGCCCTTGGTCTTTAGTCGAAAACTGCTGACCGTTATGATTTCCAGTAAAGGAATCTGTAACGTTACCTCTAAATCCATCAATGGTCAATCTAAAGCCGTCATCAACAGATCCCACAGAAAACAGCAAGTACTTGGCATAACGAACATCGTTGTCAAAGTCTTCTAACTCGATTCTTAACTCATGCGGACACATCGACACGATTCGATGGATAAACTCATTTCCAAGCCAAAATTCAGCTGTCAAATTTCCAAAGCCGAATCGATATTCCATCCAGTCACGGTAAAAATCCTCCGAGCCATCGCATCGTCTTTGGAACAAAGTCCAACCTCCGCCGTCTGTTTCCATGTCACAGTACACATCGAGTGGTCGCCATATTGAATCTGGGTGAATTGAATAGACTCCGCTGGTCACGTGACCCATCCTGTACAGGTCAGCGCAATCTTTTGCCTTTCTTGAAAACAAAGTCGCGTCTGAAATCGATTTTAAGATAAAATTCTGCTTATCATGTTCAAGTGTTTCTGTCAGAGAAAGTTTAATTTCATCAAGCTTGCGTATCAGAGTTTGCACTAAGTCGACCAAAGATCCTTCTAGAACAATCTGGTTATCTTTCATTTTTCTCATCTGTTCTTGTAAGTCTCGGCGAAACACTTTCTCTTTAGCAAGTCCATATTTTACAGATTTAATCACATCGGAGACGCGTTTTTCGATCATGTTCGTCATATTGCTCATATCTTTTTCCATATTTAAGTCATAATTACTTTTTAGAGCTGACGTCAATGGTACCATAGCCAGTTCTGTCTGGAATTCTTCACGTAGGATGCTTATACGTCTGTCTAGCTGACGAAACCTTTCGATAAAAAATGATAAACTTCCATCCTCACCTTGTTTGAACTGTAGAAAGCAACATACTCAACAATGAAATGAAAACTAAGCCGACATTTCTAGTCGCCATGATTCAAGACATATAGCGTCTGAGTGGAGAACAACGATATATGACATAAACGATCATTGACGTCATCAGGGCGATCATCCAATCATTTTAAGGGAAGAGGTTGTTTGGCAGGAAACTTTTGTTTACAAACATCTATATGAATCTCTGTCTGTTACTTACGATTTCTGAATTATCAGCGGCAAATGGCATAATGATATCAAGAGAATTTTTTTTTTATCTTTTCCTGTTTGCGGCACTGTGTCTGCCAATAAGAATTTTAGGCGTGCTCAGGAAAAAGGGGACTTAATGCATGTCCGCGATGCATGATACCAAAGCAAGCGATCACGTACCTACGGATCCATTATAATTATAGCCAAATTGTTAAACAATCAACTTAATCATGAGGTAGACTTGGCCATAACCATACAGAAAATTGACCGATAGCGAAAAGTTTCGGCTCAGGTCAGCCTGCGCGGATTGCGCAGACTGACCTGGGTTGATACTTTTCGCAAATGCATTAAGCCCCCTTTTCACAGAGCCTGTCTCAAGTTTTCATAATTTGGAGTCGTGCTCTGTGAAAAGACGGTTAAATGTATCTGTAAAAAGTATCAGTCCATGCCAGTCCGTGCAGAGTGACATAATCGGCACGTTTTGCTATTTGTAAATTTCTGCATGTCCAAGGGCCATTCTACCTCATGATTCAGCCAGTTGTCAGACAAAATTGATTTTACGGAACCACGATCAAGTGTTGACTAGCTTTGCATGCAGCCTTTCAAAGATACATTAAGCAAACCCCTTGAGATTGTTTATCGCATACACCTTGTATATTTTGTTTATTTATCTATGTTTACACAGCTGACTAGATTCTACACACCATGAAGTTTTAACAGCATTTTTTCTCACTGGTTGTAAATATGTGTCTATTTACATGTAACTGTTCAAGCACTTTTAAAAGTGATGTGAAAACATAAATTTATGAGACAAAACAGAATCGGTATGTTGTCAAATTGATGTACAGGTAGAACAAACCAAAAATTAAAACTCATAATGTAGCTTTATTAAAATGTACAAAAATAAATTGGAAATACATAAACCTGTTGCATGTATACGTTTTATGTACATGTTCGTCACATTGTCTTTTTTAAGACTTTTCTTGTTTATGAATGAGTCAGTAATTTTTATATCCTTTGTGTCCAAGCCTCTGACCTCTTTACCTTCCAGACAAAAATTTGAGCCATGCTGTGGCAAAAGGGGGCTTAATGCATCTCAATGCTGCATTATACCAAGCAAGTCATCACATAATTATCGATCCCTAAAATCCATTTAGTCTGACAACCGACCGGATCTGGGGGTAGAATAGTCCTTTGCCATAAAGAAAACTTGCACATAGCAAAAGAGACTGCGCAGGCTGACATGGGTCGATACTTTTTGCAGATGCAATAAGTACCCTGTCCAAAGAGCATGGCTCAATTTTATAATTGTCCATTTTGAAATAAAATCATTCATTGAACACAGGGAATCATTAAGATAACAAAATGATGTACTGATTTGAAATACCAAAATTTGAAAATCATTTTGGATCTTTCATTAAGTTTTACATGTACTCGTATAGAGAAGTATACATGTTCGTCACATTTATGTTTTTGAAATTTGAACCATGCTCTGTGAAAAGTGGGCCTAATGCATCTGCAAAAAGTATCGACCCAGGTCAGCCTGCACAGTCAGCGTAGGCTGACCTAGGATGAAACGTTTTGCTACTGTTAAATTTCTGCATGTCAAAGGACCGGTCTTCCTCATGATTCAGTCGGTTGTTAGACAAAATAGATTTTATGGAACCATAATTATATAATGACCTATGTAAGTCGATGCATCACAGAGATGCAATAAATCCATTTTAGCCAGAGTATTTTCCAATTTTTTTTTTAAATTAATTTTTCTTTTTACGCCTAACGATTTTTAGCAAATGATAAATTTGTAGAACTGTCCATTTTGAAAGAAATTACAGACGGCATATAAAACAGTGGCTAAATGATAACATCTTTCTTTCAAAGCAAAGAAATTACCTAAAATTAAGGATATATACTTGTTCCCAAGAATTTATTCTTTTATCGCACTGTTTAAAAAACTTTCATTCTTTGAGTCGTAATAGCTCGGGATCGTTTGGAAAAGGGTTAAGTTCTTTGTAAAGAGAGTGGAACATGATCAGTCTGATCATCTGTGCAGTCTGATCCTTGTGTCATTATTTCATGCCAAAAAGAAGTACTTCACTTTAAATAACATAATCCATTCTCTTGCATTGTCTAGTAAACTTCATATTTCTACACTCTTCAGTTAAAGGCCCAGTAAAGTCCAAACTATCAAAGCAGGTGTCATAATACATTTAAATTCAAATCATAACATGTTACCATTTAAAAGTATGGGAAATATTTCGGAGATGACAGTCTGTTGTCGTGTGGTCGGGCCATATGTTAGTCACTGGCAGAAAAAAGAATTTTAAAACCGGGCAAAAAGTAAACAAAAGACACAGCTGCCTGGCAGGTTTTAACCTAGTTTTGAAATTAATTTCTCTGTCACTGACTAACACTTGGACCTACCGTACAATGTCAGATTGTCATCTTCACAATAATATTCATACTTTTAAATGGTATAATATAAATTCAAATGCATTTAAACACCCGCTTTTATACATTTGGTCTTTATTGTTACTTTAACAGTTTATAGACAGATTGCAGGAAAATATACATTTGCTTGTTACGACCATTTGTCCCTTTTACTAACAGTTTTTCGTGTATCATTAACAAACTACACTCTTTCAGATAAATGTTCTTTAAATTTGAGTCATGCTCTGTGAAAAGGGGTATAATGAATCCCATGATGCATTATACCAAGCAAGCATTTATAATTATGGATCCATAATATCTATTTTATCTTGATACCAACTGCATCATCAAGTAGACTGGTCCTTTAACTTTCAGATAATTGACTAATAGCAAAAAGTTTCGACCAAGGTCAGCGTGTGCGGACTGCGCAGGCTGACCTGATTTGATACTTTTTACATATGCATAAAAAACCCTTTTCACAAAGCATAACTCATCTTTTTAATGAGATAGAGGTTTATCAAAATTAAAGGAGGTCACAAACATTTTCTCCATTTTAGAAATTCTTTTCTACCCTCTCAAAGACACTTCAATCATTTTGTCCTCTGGAAATGCTTTCTAAACGCACAAGCGATATCGTTTTATATCGTTATACCACACAGTTTTGTCATTGGTTGTAGTAGTACTCCATTAATAAGTGGATTCCTAAGCTGTTGTCTTGGTCCGGCGATTATTCAAATTCAGTCGTATAAAGTTTACTTGCAACCGCGGTTCTATATCAAAAGGTCAGCCTTAGTAATGCTCTCCTTTAGAACTTTAACCGCACAGGAATACAGTTATTTAAACATAAAACATTTGTTACTTGTAAGGCCTTTCTGACCATTTAAAATCAATTCACCCTCATAATGCCAAAACAAATGAAATAGACAAGGATAGTAAACAACAGGTATAAGGCACAAGTAATATCACGGCTGCTTTTCTGTAAGAACTATGATCAAAGGAAATATCGGTCAATGTGGATCCAAGATTAACAGTTCGTTACTGTCTGAACTTGATCAACAATGCCCACAAAAAAGAACGTTTGTAATGCAGTAAAAAGATTAACCTTGACCTATCAATAAGTTCATTTCGGTCTGAACTTCATTTCCGTAAATTTCAAGGAGTAGTAATGTCCCTTGAATCCATGCCAGTTCACTCCGTTTGCATATGAATCATGTTTGCCCTTTAAGTATAGACCATTTACATTTACCCCGTGACATTTTCCGTACCAAAATCCACCTTTGCAAGACTTAGCACATTCTATCGATGGTCCTTTGTCTTTTGTCGAAAACTGCTGACCGTTATGAAAACCAGTAAAGGAATCTCTAACGTTACCTCTAAACCCATCAATGCTCAATCTAAAGCCGTCATCAACAGATCCCACAGAAAACAGCATGTATTTGGCAAAACGAACATCGTTGTCGAAGTCCTCTAATTCAATTCTTAACTCATGCGGACACATCGACACGATTCGATGGATAAACTCGTTTCCAAGCCAAAATTCAGCTGATAAATTTCCAAAACCGAATCGGTAATCCACCCAGTCGCGGTAAAAATCCTCCGAGCCATCGCATCGCCTTTGGAACACAGTCCAACCTCCGCCGTCCGTTTCCATGTCACAGTACACATCCAGTGGTCGCCATATTGAATCTGGGTGAATTGAATAGACTCCGCTGGTCACGTGACCCATCCTATACAGGTCAGAGCAGTCTTTTGCCGTTCTTGAAAACAAAGTCGCGTCCGGAATCGATTTTAAGATAAAATTCTGCTTATCATGATCAAGTGTTTCTGTCAGTGGAACTTTAATTTCGTCAAGCTTGCGAATCAGTGTTTGCACCAAGTCGACCAAAGATCCTTCTAGAACTATCTGGTCATCTTTCATTTTTCTCATCTGTTCTTGTAAGTCTCGGCGAAACACCTTCTCTTTAGTAAGTCCATATTTTACAGATTTAATCACATCGGAGATGCGTCTTTCGATCGATTTCGTCATATTGCTTATATCCTTTTCCACATTTAAGTCAAAATTGCTTTTTACAGCTGACGTCAATGGTATCATAGCCAGTTCTGTCTGGAATTCTTCGCGTAGAAAGCTTATACGTCTGTCTAGCTGACGAAACCTTTCAATAAGAAATGATCTTCCATCGTCATCATGTGTTTGAACTGTAGAAAGCAACATACTCAACAATGAAATGAAAACTAAGCTGACATTTCTAGTCGCCATGATTCAAGACATATAGCGTCTGAGTGGAGGACAACGATATATGATATAAACGATCATTGACGTCATCAAGGCGATTATCCAATCATTTTAAGGGAAGAGGTTATTTGGCAGGAAACATTTGTTTACAAACATCTATTTGAATCTCTGTCTGTTACTTACGATTTCTGAATTATCAGCAGCAAATGGCATAATGATATAAAGATAATTTTTTTTATCTTTTCCCGTTTGCTGCACTGTGTCTGCCGATAAGAATTTGAGCCGTGCTCTGGGAAAAGGGGGCTTAATATATGGCCGTGATGCATGATACCAAAGCAAGCGATCACATGCCTATGGATCCATTATAATTATAGCCAAATTGTTAAACAATCAACTTAATCATGAGGTAGACTGGGCCTTAACCATATAGAAAATTGACCGATAGCGAAAAGTTTTGGCTCAGGTCAGCCTGCGCGATCAACGCAGGCTGACCTGGGTCGATACTTTTCGCAGCTGCATTAAGCCTCCTTTTCACAGAGCATGGTTCATTGTTAGTTTTCATAATTTAGAGTCGTGCTCTGTGAAAAGACGGTTAAATGTAGCTGCAAAAAGTATCGGTCCATATCAGTCCGTGCAGGGTGACATGATTGAAACTTTTTGGGATTTGTAAATTTCTGCTTGTCCAAGGGCCATTCTACCTCATGATTCAGCCAGTTGTCAGAGAAAATTCATTTTATGGAACAACGATCAAGTGTTGACTAGCTTTGCATGCAGCCTTTCAAAGATGCATTTAGCTTCCTTTTCACAGTGCATGCCTGGTTTAAGTATTGTATGTTATATAATAGAATAAATGTATCTGTATGTTCACGTTCTTCACGGCTGGAATTGAAACTGCTTTCATCATGATGCAAAAAACATGTTTCCAAAGTAAATTATTTCTCACGTCGTTTTTGCGTTTTGTATTAGCAACGAGACTTTTTCTCACACTTTGACTTGTAATGCTCGGAGAGCCGAACATAGACAACGTTGCTTTGATAAATACGATCAGGCTTAATCCTTAGGATACTAATCGCTACTCGAGGACCTTTTACGGACATTATAGATCAAAATCAGACTGCACAGAAGGTTGACCTACACTGTACGATCAGATGATATCTTTCCTCCCAAAAAATATCTTTGAGGTAGCAAAATTTCGGTTTTTGCTAACGCCTTGAAAGTTCTATTTTACTTATTTAGCAGGATAAGGGTTGAACAAAAAGTCCAAAGTTAAATTGTCGTTCAGTGTCAATTTCGTGCAGATAATATTCCAGCTAGAAAAATAGTCCTCGAAGCTACAGCATGTGTACCTGTACTTAGATTTTTTTTTTCGGACAGGCAAATTGTGATCTGTATAATATCTACCCTGCATATGATTTGGCGCTCTAAGTATAGCATGTAATCTGTTTCAAAATGATATCTTTCTCTAACAACAGTCTTTTTTCATTCAGATTTAACTGTCCAGTTTAATCCTTAGAATGTTTAATTAATGAAATGGACTTTTCTGTGAGGCCATCCTCTGAGGCTAAACTGCCTAAATAACGGTATTTCAAGATTGTTTGGGCCAGGGTGTGTTACAAAGTAGTGGACAGAGTAGATCTAAGATCAGACTGCACATTCTGTGCAGTCTGATCTTGATCTACACTATCAACTAAAACAACTTAACTTAGTTCCAGCACTTAAAGGGTTAAAAAACAGCAGTTAAGCAAAGAATTCGTTTCGGGTTCGACAGTCGTTACCAATATAGCTCAGCTCCATTGAAGGTGGCGGGGTGGGGACGTTTCACGGTTTTGGTGGAGCGTTGTGTAATGAATTTTTATATGAAATTATTTTTTGCTACTTTATGCCACCGGCCCACTATACAGTTCAAGCATATAACAATATTGGCATGAATGAGTCTCCCTCACAGGCGTACGTGTTATGACGAACTTCGCCACCTAAATACTTTATGCCACCGATCCACTATAAAGTTCAAGTATATACGGAATATTATGCTGTAGTGACTTTCCTGTAGCAGCGTGAGAGAATTTGATATCGCGTGAGACCGAAGATCGAGCGAGATGTCAAAATTTTCTTGCGCGGGGAGAAGCAAATACTAGCGTCAGGAAAGTTACTACAGCACAATATTCCTTTTATTAATTACCTACACCTTCAGCGAAAAAATATTGAAATTATTGACGTTTTATTCGAAAAAGGTAAGCAAAATAAAACAAATAACGGTGTATAAGCCAGTAACTTCGTTTTTATGAATGGCGGATAACGGCGTCAAATTTTAACCAATCAACTTGCAAATGAATACATACCTATGTTGTGCGTCAGTTACGTCATCATTACCTCATCATACCATATTTGGAACCGTATTTCATAGTGTGTAAATACAGATTTTTTTTCTATCCTGTGTGATAATTATTTTATCCACGTGCGACGCATGTATTTGAGCCGGGAAATTTTCAGGAATACAATAAATAACAATATTGGCATGATGGAACTATTTGAAATATTATTAGTAAACATATGTAAATCAAGTGTCTTTATCAGTTGAAGATTAGTTTAAAATTGACCGGTGTTGAATTGGAAATGGGATTGGGAGTGGATGGAGTAATATTCAGAGCATTTGAAGTGACTGCAACTCTAATGTTTGTCGATGCATTCGTTCTTCAATGTCGTTTGAAAGGAAGAAACTATAATAGTAAAACGGGTTTTTATAACGTTTTGTATGGTGCCTAAGGTTTTATTGAAATTTTGATTCTTTTTGTATTAACCGACCGGGCAGTGGGGTTTTGTTTCGGTTAGTAACCAGAACAGCCATGGTTTATTCAAGGGAATATTATCTGCATCCGCTCTTGCACACTAAGTATTAACTTGTTTTCCTTTGATTTAGAGTTGGTCATGTTAGAATCGAAATAATCTTCTTTCTATCGTGGTTTATTGTTCAATAAACCACGTTGTGAGTTATGAGGCGCAATGAATAAACCACTTGGGCTATCGCCCTCGTGGATTATTTATGGATCCTCATAACTCACAACCGTGGTTTATTGAACGATAATCCACGATAGAAAGATGATATTTCTTAACGACGTTTGATCGGGTTGTCAGTGCGCAACATTTTTGCGCATGTCTCTTCGCTTCTCTGTTTTCTAGCGCGTAACTTTGTCTGATTGTAGTACTATTATTGGACTACTGATTTTTGCTGCAAGACGTGGAGAAAGTAGTGGTAGATACATTTTTTTAAAAAGATCAGTTTATGAAGGTGTAAATCATTCCTAAACAGCGAAAACGGAACATGTACATTTGTCGGACATTACTTATCCGGATAGTAAGTTTAGTGTGGTAAAAAGAGAAAATTACAAGTATTTTCTCCTTTTCAACGTTTTCTAACCCTCTTTCCTGGGTGTTGATAGAAATCAGGATCGTTTGATTCATTTTGCTATAAGGTTCGTAAGTAATCTATGCCTTTGAGTAATTCTGGACAGTTCTACTTGTATTGTTCTCCCATTCTCTCATCTATTAAAATATACCACATGTATTTGGTATTAACCCTTTCCTAAATGAATTAAATTGGAACTTCAAAATTGAAAGAAGCTGCAGACGACAAATTAAACAAGGTTTAAATGAGATTAAAAGAAACGTTTGTGCAGAAAAGGTTGTGGGGAAAGGAACAATTGCTTGTAATGAACAATTACCCCTTTTACCAAAATGTTTTCCAAAGCCGTCCCATACCAATGTTAAATCGAGACTATATCAAGGAAAGGGTTGACAGAGTACAATCTTTATTGTGAAAAAGAAAACATGATTTAGTGCTAGAAATAATACATCTTACTAAGTAATTTGAAATCTTGGGTGTTTTGTGTCACTTTCTTTGTTCCAAGGGAGGTAATTGAGTTCGAATATTGGGAAAAGTGGCCTGGCAACCTATCTTTTTTTTTGCTTTTTTTGATAAAGGATATAATCATGTATATTTTTTAGAAAAATGAGAAAAATCTTTGCTCTGGATTTTTTTGAGGGTCAAATAATGTCCTGATTTTCTGTGATAAAATAAGCAATTTTGTGGGCTAAGGGTTTTATTGAAACATAGATAGCGTATCATTAATTTGAAATATCTGTTAATTTCTCATCAAAGTCAGAGGATCCATTGGTTCACTATGAATTTAAAACACAGAGAACATGATTTGACAGAAATTACAGATTTTAATCACAAAATTCTGACGTATGCTGCAATAACTGGGTTTTTGTGTAATTTGAAAAAAGGGTTATGTTCTTCGTGGGCTCAGAACTTTTTAGTTCATCTGGCAACGTCTGATTATCTCTTCACATATTGAAAGAACATACTTTGAAGTGTTTCTGTGTCAATTTTCACGAAATTCTCTGCGCTAGAAATAACTCGCTGAAACGCCTTTAAATAAGATTCTGTCTGTAAACAGCTGAGCTGACATTTAATCTACAGAAAGCAATGGGATTTATTGTATTATACGAAGAAATTGTTCACTTCGAGTAATTCGTCTATTCACACAACACCGTTCTCGTGAGCAAAATACGATTCATGCCACAGTATGAACTGAAATTTCATTAAGAATAGGGCACCCTATTGGGATTCGTGTAACATCGCCTTTTACTGTATGGATTCGGCTAAGACTCGGGTAATCCGTCATTGATGCAGGGAACTAGCATCTATCGGCCGATCGATTACGGATTACCCGAATCTTAGCCGAATCCGTACGATGAAAGGCGATGTTACAGGAATCCGCATTAGGGTGCTATATCATTAATAGTTGCTCTGGAGCTCTTGAAGGTATTTCCTTCCCACACAAAACCTTCCTCGCTGTAAAAATGTCGGCGTAAGGCGTTCCCGCCAAAATTTCAAAGAAAACACTCTTAGTCCTGACCAGACAACAAAATTTCGACTCGTTCCACTTCAAAGCATTTGGAGACGACAACTCAAATATAGCTCAAATGATTAAAGTTGTCTTTGACATGCTAAAAAAAAATAGATCTAGTAGGAAAGGAAAAATTAAAGACACATCTTTACTTGTTTTCATCCAGTTACTAAACCAATTTCATCCTTATTTTATGAAAGAAAAATTTTTCTTGTATCTTCATGCCAAATGTTGCCCCTGACGGTTGCAAAGTTGTACGAATTAAGACGGATAGAAAATGCATTTCATTTTCTGGAGGCTATCCGAGACATCACTGTGGTTGTTTTTGTTTTATATCTTACCCTGCCGAATAGAATTTGTTGAGGATTACACAAAAATATTTTGCTGAATGAACGATCTTTAGGATGGGCCTATATGACCCAAACCACCGATAAATCAGCGGAGGGTGAAAAGCAAGATCAGACAGCATATATGTGCAGGCTGATCTTGCTTTACACTCACCTCAAAAAGCATCCATGGACGCGAACGGCAGAATTACTTTTTACAGCTGACGTCAATGGTATCATAGCCAGTTCTGTCTGGAATTCCTCACGTAGAAGGCTTATTCGTCTGTCTAGCTGACGAAACCTTTCAATAAGAAATGATAAACTTCCATCCTCATCATTTGTTTGGACTGTAGAAAGCAACATACTCAACAATGAAATGAAAACTAAGCCGACATTTCTATTCGCCATGATTAAAGACATAAAGCGCGTGAGTGTAGAACAGCGATATATGAAATAAATGATCATTGACGTCATCAGTGCGATTATCCAATCATTTTACGAGGAAGAGGTTATTTGGCAGTAAACTTTTGTAAACAAAACATCCATTTGAATCTTTGTCTGTTACTCACGATTTCTAAATTATCAACGGCAAATGGCATAATCATATCAAGAGAAATTTTTTTTTTTTATCTTTTCCTGTTTGCGGCACTGTATCTGCCAATAAGAATTTGAGCCGTGCTCTGGGAAAAGGGGACTTAATGCATGTCCGCGATGCATGATACCAAAGCAAGCGATCACATACCTATGGATCCATTATAGAGCCAAATTATTTAATAACCAATTTAATCATGAGGTAGACTTGGCCATAACCATACAGAAAATTGACCAATAGCGAAAAGTTTCGGCTCAGGTCAGCCTGCGCGGATTGCGCAGACTGACCTGGGTCGATACTTTTCGCAAATGCATTAAGACCCCTTTTCACAGAGCCTGGCTCAAGTTTTCATAATTTGGAGTCGTGCTCTGTGAAAAGACGGTTAAATGTATCTGTAAAAAGTATCAGTCCATGCCAGTCCGCGCAGGGTGACATAATCGGCACGTTTTGCTATCTATAAATTTCTGCTTGTCCAAGGGCCATTCTACCTTATGATTCAGCCAGTTGTCAGAGAAAATTCATTTTAGGGAACCACGATCAAGTGTTGACTAGCTTTGCATGCAGCCTTTCAAAGATACATTAAGCTCCCTTTTCACAGTGCATGGCTGGTTTAGGTATTGTATGTTATGTAACAGAATACATGTTTCTGTATGTTCACGTTCTTCACGGCTGGAATTGAAACTGCTTTCATCATATTAGAAAAACAGATTTTTCAAAGTAATTTATTTCTCACGTCATTTTTGCGTTTTGTTTTAGCAACGAGACTTTTTCTCACACTTTGACTTGTAATGCTCGGAGAGCCGAACATAGACAACGTTGCTTTGATAAATACGATCAGGCTTAATCCTTAGGATAATAAGCGCTACTCGAGGACCTTTTACGGACAGTGAAGATCAAAATCAGACGGCACAGAACGTGCAGTCTCATCTTGGACCTACACTGTCCGATAAGGAGATATCTTTCCTCCCCAAAAATATCTTTGAGATAGCAAAATTTCGGTTTTTGCTAATGCCTTGAAAGTTCTATTTCACTTATTTAGCAGGATAAGGGTTAAACAAAAAGTCCAAAGTTAAATTGTCGTTCAGTGTCAAATTCGTGCAGATAATATTCAAGCTAGAAAAATAGTCCTCGAGGCTACAGTACGTGTATCTGTACTTAGATTTTTTTCCGGACAGGCAAACTGTGATTTGTATAATATCTACCCAGCCTGTGATTTGGCGCTCTAAGTATAGCATGTAATCTGTTTCAAAATGATATCTTTCTCTAACAACAGTCTTTTTTCATTTAGATTTAACTATCCAGTTTAACCCTTAGAATGCTTTATTAATGAAATGGACTTTTCTGTGTGGCCATCCTCTGAGACAAAACTACCTAAATATTGGTATTTCAAGATTGTTTGGGCCAGAGTGTGTTACAAAGTAGTGGACAGAGTAGATCTAAGATCAGACTGCACATTCTGTGCAGTCTGATCTTGATCTACACTGTCCACTAAAACAACTTAACTTAGTTCCAGCACTTAAAGGGTTAAAAAACAGCAGTTAAGCAAAGAATTCGTTTCGGGTTCGACAGTCGTTACCAATATAGCTCAGCTCCATTGAGGGTGGCGGGGTGGGGACGTTTCACGGTTTTGGTGGAGCGTTGTGTAATGAATTTTTATATGAAATTATTTTTTGTTACTTTATGCCACCGGCCCACTATACAGTTCAAGCATATAACAATATTGGCATGAATGAGTCTCCCTCACAGGCGTACGTGTTATGACGAACTTCGCCACCTAAATACTTTATGCCACCGACCCACTATAAAGTTCAAGTATATACGGGATATTATGCTGTAGTGACTTTCCTGTAGGAGCGTGAGAGAATTTGATATCGCGCGAGACCGAAGGTCGAGCGAGATGTCAAAATTTTCTTGCGCGGCGAGAAGCAAATACTAGCGTCAGGAAAGTTACTACAGCACAATATTCCTTTTATTATATAAGTACACCTTCAGCGAAAAAAAATATATATTGACATTTTATTCGAAAAAGGTAAGCAAAATAAAACAAATAACGGTGTTAAAGCCAGTAACTACGTTTTTTATGAATGGCGGATAACGGCGTCAAATTTTAACCAATCAACTTCCAAATGAATATATACCTATGTTGTGCGTTAGTTACGTCATCATTACGTCATCATACCATATTTGGAACCGTATTTCATAGTGTGTAGATACAGATTTTTTTTCTATCGTATGTGATAATTATTTTATCCACGTGCGACGCATGTATTTGAGCCGGGAAATTTTCAGGAATACAATAAATAGCAATATTGGCATGAATGAGGCTCCCTTCTGGAAAATTATGTACTAGTATTTTTCTGATGACCACTAAAATACCAATTTTAAGATGACACGTGGATTCGGCTCTATAAATACAGTGCAGCGAAAGCGAGGTAAAATCTACGTCATTCTATATAGAATGACGTCATTCTGTACAAAGTAAGTCTCCTGTGGTTGTTCCATGTCTTCGCCCTCCGATATTTTATCAATGAAAGTCACTTGACGTAAACAAATCGTCATTTTCCGCTAGTCGACCAAGGAGGAAGGAAAATCCTCAAGGATTTACCGATATTAACTCTTTTTTTTTATAAAAATTGACAACGATGGAACTATTTGAAATGTTATTAGTAAACATATGTAAATCAAGTGTCTTTATAAGTTGAAGGTTAGTTTAAAATTGACCGGTGTTGAATTGGAAATGGGATAAGAAGTGGATGGAGTAATATTCAAAGCATTCGAAGCGACTGCAACTCTAATGTTTGTCGATGCATTCATTCTTCTTTGTCGTTTGAAAGGGAGAAACTATAATAGTAAAACGGGTTTTTATTATATTATCTATGATGCCTAAGGTTTTATTGAAATTTTGATTCTTTTTGTATTAACCGACCGGGCAGTGGGGTTTTGTTTTGGTTAGTAACCAGAACAGCCATGGTTTATTCAAGGGAATATTATCTGCATCCGCTCTTGCACGCTAAGTATTAACTTGTTTTCCTTTGATTTAGAGTTGGTCATGTTAGAATCGAAATAATCTTCTTTGTATCGTGGTTTATCGTTGAATAAACCACGTTGTGAGTTATGAGGCGCAATGAATAAACCACTTGGGCTATCGCCCTCGTGGATTATTTATGGAGCCTCATAACTCACAACCGTCGTTTATTGAACCATAAACCACGATAGAAAGATGATATTTCTTAATAATGATATTTTTTAATTAAGATTCTGTCTGTAAACAGCTGAGCTGACATTTCATCTACAGAAAGCAATGGGATTTATTGTATTATACGAAGAAATTGTTCACTTCGAGTTATTCGTCTATACACACAACACCATTCTCGTAAAATACGATTCATGCCGCAGTATGAACTGAAATTTCATTAAGGATAGGGCACCCTAATGGGATTCGTGTAGCATCGCTTTTCACTGTATGGATTCGGCTAAGACTCGGGTAATCCGTAATTGATGCAGGGAACTAGCATCTATCGGCCGATCGATTACGGATTACTCGAATCTTAACCGAATCCGTAAGATGAAAGGCCATGTTACAGGAATCCGCATTAGGGTGCCCTATCCTTAATAGTTGCTCTGGAGCTCTGGAAGGTATTTCCTTCCCACACAAATCCTTCCTCTCTGAAAAAAAGTCGGCGTAAGGCGTTCCCGCCAAAATTTCAAATAAAACACCCTTAGTCCTGACCAGACAACAAAATTTGGACTCGTTCCACTTCAAAGCATTTGAAGACGACAACTCAAATATAGCTCAAATGATTAAAGTTGTCTTTGACATGCTAAAAAAAAAATAGATCTAGTAGGAAAGGAAAAATTAAAGACACATTTTTACTTGTTTTCATCCAGTTACCAAACCAATTTCATCCTTATTTTATGAAAGAAAATTTTTTCTTGTATATTCATGCCAAATGTTGCCGCTGACGGTTGCAAAGTTGCACGAATTAAGACGGATAGAAAATGCATTTCATTTTCTGGAGGCTATCCAAGACATCACTGTGGTTGTTTCCGTTTTATATCTTACCCTGCCGAATAGAATTTGTTGAGGATTACACAAAAATATTTTGCTGAATGAACGATCTTTAGGCTGGACCTATATGACCCAAACCACCGATAAATCAGCGGAGGGTGAAGAACAAGATCAGACAGCAAATATGTGCAGGCTGAGCTTGCTGTACACTCTCCTCAAAAAGCACCCATGGACGCGAACGGCAGGATAAGGGTTAAATCAAAAGCAAATCACTCGAGTTTCTTTATCGCATACATCTTTTGTATTCATTATTTATCGATGTTTACACAGCTGACTAGATTCTATACACTATCAAGTTTTAACAGCGTTTCTTTTGGCTGTAAAGATATGTCTATATAACTATTCAAGCACTGTTGAAAGTGACTTGAAAAAAATACATTTCATGCTACAAAACAGAACCACTACAATGTCAAATTGATATATATACAAATAGGACAAACCAAAAATTTAAACTTATAATGTAGCTTTTAAAATGTCATTATTGCATGCCAAAAAAGTTACTTCACTTTAACATAGTACATTTTTTGCATTGTCCAGTAAACCCGATATTTCTACGCTCTTGCAGTTAACAGTTTATAGACAGATTGCAGGAAAATATACGTTTTGCTTGTTACAAGCATTTGCCCCTTGTACTAACAGGTTTTCATGTATCATTAAATAAAACTACACTCTTTCAGATAAATTTTCTTTAAATTTAAGTCATGCTCTATGAAAAGGTGTTTAACCTGTATCCTGCTAAATAACTGAAATGAAATTTTATAAGCCGATAATATAAACCCAAAATTTGCCATTTAAAACGTATTTTTGGCGGAAACATATCTCCTTCTCGGGTAGTGTAGATGCAAGATCAGACGTCACGTTCTGTGCAGTCTGATCTTGCATCTACACTGTCCGCAAAAGGTCCTTGAGTCGTGCTTAGCAGCCAAAGGGCTAATGCATCTCATGATGCAAAAGCAAAAAGTTTCGACCAAGGTCAGCCTGCGCGGACTGCGCAGGCTGACCTGGGTTTATACTTTTTACATATGCATTAAACCCCCTTTTCACAAAGCATAACTCATCTGTTTAAAGAGCTTAGGCTTATCAAAATTAAAGGAGGTCACAAACATTTTCTCCGTGTTACAAATCCTCTCTTTCTACCCTCTCAAAGACGTTTCAACCGTTTTGTCCTCTGCAAATCCTTTCGAAAGACACAAGTGATATGGTTTTTTATCGTCATACCGCACAGATTTGTCGTCGGTTGCAGTACTACTCAATCAATAAGTGGATTCCTAAGCATTGGTCTGGGTCCAGTGGTTAATGAAGTTCAGTCGTATTAAAATTTACTTGCAATCCCAGTTCTGGATAAGAGGGTCAGCCGTAGTAATGCTCTCCTTAAGACATTTGACTGCAGAGGAATACAGTAATTTAAACATAAACATTTGTTACTTGCAGGCCTTTCTGACCATCTCAAAGCAACTCACCCTCATAGTGCCAAACACATGCAATGGACAAGGGTAGTAAACAACAGGTATCAGGCACAAGCAGTATCACGGCTGTTTTTGTGTAAGTAGTAATCAAAGAAAATATCGGTCAATGTGGATCCAAGATGAACAGTTCTTTACTATCTGAATTTGATCAACAATGCCTACAGAAAAGAAGGGTTTTTAATGCAGTAAAAAGATAAACCGTGACCTATCAGTGAGTTCATTTTGGTCTGAACTTCATTTCCGTAAATTTCAATGAGTAGTGATATCCCTTGAATCCATGCCAGTTCACTCCATTTGCATAGGATTCGTGTTTGCCCTTTAAGTATAGACCATTTACATTCACTCCGTGACATTTTTCGTACCAAAATCCACCTTTGTAAGACTTGGAACAATCTATCGATGGTCCTTGGTCTTTTGTCGAAAACTGCTTACCGTTATGATTTCCAGCAAAGGAATCTGTAACGTTACCTCTAAAGCCATCAATAGTCAATCTAAAGCCGTCATCAAAAGATCCCACGGAAAACAGCAAGTACTTGGCATAACGAACATCGTTGTCAAAGTCTTCTAACTCGATTCTTAACTCATGCGGACACATCGACACGATTCGATGAATAAACTCATTTCCAAGCCAAAATTCAGCTGTCAAATTTCCAAAGCCGAATCGGTAATCCACCCAGTCGCGGTAAAAATCCTCCGAGCCATCGCATCGCCTTTGGAACACAGTCCAACCTCCGCCGTCCGTTTCCATGTCACAGTACACATCCAGTGGTCGCCATATTGATTCTGGGTGAATTGAATAGACTCCGCTGGTCACGTGACCCATCCTATACAGGTCAGCGCAGTCTTTTACTGCTTTTGACAAAAAAAGTCGCGTCTGAAATCGATTTTAAGATAAAACTCTGCTTAACATGTTCAAGTGTTTCTGTCAAAGGAAGTTTACTCTCGTCAAGCTTGCGAATCAGTATTTGCACTAAGTCGACCAAAGATTCTTCTAGAACTATCTGGTCATCTTTCATTTTTCTCATCTGTTCTTGTAAGTCTCGGCGAAACACTTTCTCTTTAGCAAGTCCATATTTTACAGATTTAATCACATCGGAGACGCGTTTTTCGATCATGTTCGTCATATTCGTCATATTGCTTATATCTTTTTCCATATTTAAGTCAGAATTACTTTTTACAGCTAACGTCAATGGTATCATAGCCAGTTCTGTCTGGAATTCTTCACGTAGAAGGCTTATTCGTCTGTCTAGCTGACGAAACCTTTCAATAAGAAATGATAAATTTCCATCCTCATCATTTGTTTGAACTGTAGAAAGCAACATACTCAACAATGAAATGAAAACTAAGCCGACATTTCTATTCGCCATGATTAAAGACATAAAGCGCGTGAGTGTAGAACAGCGATATATGAAATAAATGATCATTGACGTCATCAGTGCGATTATCCAATCATTTTACGAGGAAGAGGTTATTTGGCAGTAAACTTTTGTAAACAAAACATCCATTTGAATCTTTGTCTGTTACTCACGATTTCTAAATTATCAGCGGCAAATGGCATAATCATATCAAGAGAAATTATCTTTTTTTTTTATCTTTTCCTGTTTGCGGCACTGTATCTGCCAATAAGAATTTGAGCCGTGCTCTGGGAAAAGGGGACTTAATGCATGTCCGCGATGCATGATACCAAAGCAAGCGATCACATACCTATGGATCCATTATAGAGCCAAATTATTTAATAATCAATTTAATCATGAGGTAGACTTGGCCATAACCATACAGAAAATTGACCAATAGCGAAAAGTTTCGGCTCAGGTCAGCCTGCGCGGATTGCGCAGACTGACCTGGGTCGATACTTTTTGCAAATGCATTAAGCCCCCTTTTCATAGAGCCTGGCTCAAGTTTTCATAATTTGGAGTCGTGCTCTGTGAAAAGACGGTTAAATGTATTTGTAAAAAGTATCAGTCCATGCCAGTCCGTGCAGGGTGACATAATCGGCACGTTTTGCTATCTATAAATTTCTGCTTGTCCAAGGGCCATTCTACCTTATGATTCAGCCAGTTGTCAGAGAAAATTGATTTTACGGAACCACGATCAAGTGTTGACTAGCTTTGCATGCAGCCTTTCAAAGATACATTAAGCTCCCTTTTCACAGTGCATGGCTGGTTTAGGTATTGTATGTTATGTAATAGAATAAATGTATCTGTATGTTCACGTTCTTCACGGCTGGAATTGAAACTGCTTTCATCATATTAGAAAAACAGATTTTTCAAAGTAAATTATTTCTCACGTCATTTTTGCGTTTTGTTTTAGCAACGAGATTTTTTCTCACACTTTGCCTTGTAATGCTCGGAGAGCCGAACATAGACAACGTTGCTTTGATAAATACGATCAGGCTTAATCCTTAGGATAATAAGCGCTACTCGAGGACCTTTTACGGACAGTGAAGATCAAGATCAGACTACATAGAACGTGCAGTCTCATCTTGGACCTACACTGTCCGATAAGAAGATATCTTTCCTCCCTAAAAATATCTTTGAGATAGCAAAATTTCGGTTTTTGCTAACGCCTTGAAAGTTCCTTTTTACTTATTTAGCAGGATAAGGGTTGAACAAAAAGTCCAAAGTTAAATTGTCGTTCAGTGTCAAATTCGTGCAGATAATATTCAAGCTAGAAAAATAGTCCTCGAGGCTACAGTACGTGTATCTGTACTTAGATTTTTTTCCGGACAGGCAAACTGTGATTTGTATAATATCTACCCAGCCTGTGATTTGGCGCTCTAAGTATAGCATGTAATCTGTTTCAAAATGATATCTTTCTCTAACAACAGTCTTTTTTCATTTAGATTTAACTATCCAGTTTAACCCTTAGAATGCTTTATTAATGAAATGGACTTTTCTGTGAGGCCATCCCCTGAGACAAAACTACCTAAATATTGGTATTTCAAGATTGTTTGGGCCAGAGTGTGTTACAAAGTAGTGGACAGAGTAGATCTAAGATCAGACTGCACATTCTGTGCAGTCTGATCTTGATCTACACTGTCCACTAAAACAACTTAACTTAGTTCCAGCACTTAAAGGGTTAAAAAACAGCAGTTAAGCAAAGAATTCGTTTCGGGTTCGACAGTCGTTACCAATATAGCTCAGCTCCATTGAGGGTGGCGGGGTGGGGACGTTTCACGGTTTTGGTGGAGCGTTGTGTAATGAATTTTTATATGAAATTATTTTTTGTTACTTTATGCCACCGGCCCACTATACAGTTCAAGCATATAACAATATTGGCATGAATGAGTCTCCCTCACAGGCGTAC
The DNA here is from genome assembly GCA_946811185.2 of Hippopus hippopus. Classification (NCBI taxonomy): domain Eukaryota; kingdom Metazoa; phylum Mollusca; class Bivalvia; order Cardiida; family Cardiidae; genus Hippopus; species Hippopus hippopus. The sequence goes on from OX328106.1 coordinate 12,798,830, forward strand.
GTGTTATGACGAACTTCGCCACCTAAATACTTTATGCCACCGACCCACTATAAAGTTCAAGTATATACGGGATATTATGCTGTAGTGACTTTCCTGTAGGAGCGTGAGAGAATTTGATATCGCGCGAGACCGAAGGTCGAGCGAGATGTCAAAATTTTCTTGCGCGGCGAGAAGCAAATACTAGCGTCAGGAAAGTTACTACAGCACAATATTCCTTTTATTATATAAGTACACCTTCAGCGAAAAAAAATATATATTGACATTTTATTCGAAAAAGGTAAGCAAAATAAAACAAATAACGGTGTTAAAGCCAGTAACTACGTTTTTTATGAATGGCGGATAACGGCGTCAAATTTTAACCAATCAACTTCCAAATGAATATATACCTATGTTGTGCGTTAGTTACGTCATCATTACGTCATCATACCATATTTGGAACCGTATTTCATAGTGTGTAGATACAGATTTTTTTTCTATCGTATGTGATAATTATTTTATCCACGTGCGACGCATGTATTTGAGCCGGGAAATTTTCAGGAATACAATAAATAGCAATATTGGCATGAATGAGGCTCCCTTCTGGAAAATTATGTACTAGTATTTTTCTGATGACCACTAAAATACCAATTTTAAGATGACACGTGAATTCGGCTCTATAAATACAGTGCAGCGAAAGCGAGGTAAAATCTACGTCATTCTATATAGAATGACGTCATTCTGTACAAAGTAAGTCTCCTGTGGTTGTTCCATGTCTTCGCCCTCCGATATTTTATCAATGAAAGTCACTTGACGTAAACAAATCGTCATTTTCCGCTAGTCGACCAAGGAGGAAGGAAAATCCTCAAGGATTTACCGATATTAACTCTTTTTTTTTTATAAAAATTGACAACGATGGAACTATTTGAAATGTTATTAGTAAACATATGTAAATCAAGTGTCTTTATAAGTTGAAGGTTAGTTTAAAATTGACCGGTGTTGAATTGGAAATGGGATAAGAAGTGGATGGAGTAATATTCAAAGCATTCGAAGCGACTGCAACTCTAATGCTTGTCGATGCATTCATTCTTCTTTGTCGTTTGAAAGGGAGAAACTATAATAGTAAAACGGGTTTTTATTATATTATCTATGATGCCTAAGGTTTTATTGAAATTTTGATTCTTTTTGTATTAACCGACCGGGCAGTGGGGTTTTGTTTTGGTTAGTAACCAGAACAGCCATGGTTTATTCAAGGGAATATTATCTGCATCCGCTCTTGCACGCTAAGTATTAACTTGTTTTCCTTTGATTTAGAGTTGGTCATGTTAGAATCGAAATAATCTTCTTTGTATCGTGGTTTATCGTTGAATAAACCACGTTGTGAGTTATGAGGCGCAATGAATAAACCACTTGGGCTATCGCCCTCGTGGATTATTTATGAAGCCTCATAACTCACAACCGTCGTTTATTGAACCATAAACCACGATAGAAAGATGATATTTCTTAATAATGATATTTTTTAATTAAGATTCTGTCTGTAAACAGCTGAGCTGACATTTCATCTACAGAAAGCAATGGGATTTATTGTATTATACGAAGAAATTGTTCACTTCGAGTTATTCGTCTATACACACAACACCATTCTCGTAAAATACGATTCATGCCGCAGTATGAACTGAAATTTCATTAAGGATAGGGCACCCTAATGGGATTCGTGTAGCATCGCTTTTCACTGTATGGATTCGGCTAAGACTCGGGTAATCCGTAATTGATGCAGGGAACTAGCATCTATCGGCCGATCGATTACGGATTACTCGAATCTTAGCCGAATCCGTAAGATGAAAGGCCATGTTACAGGAATGCGCATTAGGGTGCCCTATCCTTAATAGTTGCTCTGGAGCTCTGGAAGGTATTTCCTTCCCACACAAATCCTTCCTCTCTGGAAAAAAGTCGGCGTAAGGCGTTCCCGCCAAAATTTCAAATAAAACACCCTTAGTCCTGACCAGACAACAAAATTTGGACTCGTTCCACTTCAAAGCATTTGGAGACGACAACTCAAATATAGCTCAAATGATTAAAGTTGTCTTTGACATGCTAAAAAAAAATAGATCTAGTAGGAAAGGAAAAATTAAAGACACATTTTTACTTGTTTTCATCCAGTTACCAAACCAATTTCATCCTTATTTTATGAAAGAAAATTTTTTCTTGTGTATTCATGCCAAATGTTGCCGCTGACGGTTGCAAAGTTGCATGAATTAAGACGGATAGAAAATGCATTTCATTTTCTGGAGGCTATCCAAGACATCACTGTGGTTGTTTCCGTTTTATATCTTACCCTGCCGAATAGAATCTGTTGAGGATTACACAAAAATATTTTGCTGAATGAACGATCTTTAGGCTGGGCCTGTATGACCCAAACCACCGATAAATCAGCGGAGGGTGAAGAACAAGATCAGACAGCAAATATGTGCAGGCTGAGCTTGCTGTACACTCTCCTCAAAAAGCACCCATGGACGCGAACGGCAGGATAAGGGTTAAATCAAAAGCAAATCCCTTGAGTTTCTTTATCGCATACATCTTTTGTATTCATTATTTATCGATGTTTACACAGCTGACTAGATTCTATACACTATCAAGTTTTAACAGCGTTTCTTTTGGCTGTAAAGATATGTCTATATAACTATTCAAGCACTGTTGAAAGTGACTTGAAAAAAATACATTCATGCTACAAAACAGAACCACTACGATGTCAAATTGATATATATACAAATAGAACAAACCAAAAATTTAAACTTATAATGTAGCTTTTAAAATGTCATTATTGCATGCCAAAAAAGTTACGTCACTTTAACATAGTACATTTTTTGCATTGTCCAGTAAACCCGATATTTCTACGCTCTTGCAGTTAACAGTTTATAGACAGATTGCAGGAAAATATACGTTTTGCTTGTTACAAGCATTTGCCCCTTGTACTAACAGGTTTTCATGTATCATTAAATAAAACTACACTCTTTCAGATAAATTTTCTTTAAATTTAAGTCATGCTCTATGAAAAGGTGTTTAACCTGTATCCTGCTAAATAACTGAAATGAAATTTTATAAGCCGATAATATAAACCCAAAATTTGCCATTTAAAACGTATTTTTGGCGGAAACATATCTCCTTCTCGGGTAGTGTAGATGCAAGATCAGACGTCACGTTCTGTGCAGTCTGATCTTGCATCTACACTGTCCGCAAAAGGTCCTTGAGTCGTGCTTAGCAGCCAAAGGGCTAATGCATCTCATGATGCAAAAGCAAAAAGTTTCGACCAAGGTCAGCCTGCGCGGACTGCGCAGGCTGACCTGGGTTTATACTTTTTACATATGCATTAAACCCCCTTTTCACAAAGCATAACTCATCTGTTTAAAGAGCTTAGGCTTATCAAAATTAAAGGAGGTCACAAACATTTTCTCCGTGTTACAAATCCTCTCTTTCTACCCTCTCAAAGACGTTTCAACCGTTTTGTCCTCTGCAAATCCTTTCGAAAGACACAAGTGATATGGTTTTTTATCGTCATACCGCACAGATTTGTCGTCGGTTGCAGTACTACTCAATCAATAAGTGGATTCCTAAGCATTGGTCTGGGTCCAGTGGTTAATGAAGTTCAGTCGTATTAAAATTTACTTGCAATCCCAGTTCTGGATAAGAGGGTCAGCCGTAGTAATGCTCTCCTTAAGACATTTGACTGCAGAGGAATACAGTAATTTAAACATAAACATTTGTTACTTGCAGGCCTTTCTGACCATCTCAAAGCAACTCACCCTCATAGTGCCAAACACATGCAATGGACAAGGGTAGTAAACAACAGGTATCAGGCACAAGCAGTATCACGGCTGTTCTTCTGTAAGTAGTAATCAAAGAAAATATCGGTCAATGTGGATCCAAGATGAACAGTTCTTTACTATCTGAATTTGATCAACAATGCCTACAGAAAAGAAGGGTTTTTAATGCAGTAAAAAGATAAACCGTGACCTATCAGTGAGTTCATTTTGGTCTGAACTTCATTTCCGTAAATTTCAATGAGTAGTGATATCCCTTGAATCCATGCCAGTTCACTCCATTTGCATAGGATTCGTGTTTGCCCTTTAAGTATAGACCATTTACATTCACTCCGTGACATTTTTCGTACCAAAATCCACCTTTGTAAGACTTGGAACAATCTATCGATGGTCCTTGGTCTTTTGTCGAAAACTGCTTACCGTTATGATTTCCAGCAAAGGAATCTGTAACGTTACCTCTAAAGCCATCAATAGTCAATCTAAAGCCGTCATCAAAAGATCCCACGGAAAACAGCAAGTACTTGGCATAACGAACATCGTTGTCAAAGTCTTCTAACTCGATTCTTAACTCATGCGGACACATCGACACGATTCGATGAATAAACTCATTTCCAAGCCAAAATTCAGCTGTCAAATTTCCAAAGCCGAATCGGTAATCCACCCAGTCGCGGTAAAAATCCTCCGAGCCATCGCATCGCCTTTGGAACACAGTCCAACCTCCGCCGTCCGTTTCCATGTCACAGTACACATCCAGTGGTCGCCATATTGATTCTGGGTGAATTGAATAGACTCCGCTGGTCACGTGACCCATCCTATACAGGTCAGCGCAGTCTTTTACTGCTTTTGACAAAAAAAGTCGCGTCTGAAATCGATTTTAAGATAAAACTCTGCTTAACATGTTCAAGTGTTTCTGTCAAAGGAAGTTTACTCTCGTCAAGCTTGCGAATCAGTATTTGCACTAAGTCGACCAAAGATTCTTCTAGAACTATCTGGTCATCTTTCATTTTTCTCATCTGTTCTTGTAAGTCTCGGCGAAACACTTTCTCTTTAGCAAGTCCATATTTTACAGATTTAATCACATCGGAGACGCGTTTTTCGATCATGTTCGTCATATTCGTCATATTGCTTATATCTTTTTCCATATTTAAGTCAGAATTACTTTTTACAGCTAACGTCAATGGTATCATAGCCAGTTCTGTCTGGAATTCTTCACGTAGAAGGCTTATTCGTCTGTCTAGCTGACGAAACCTTTCAATAAGAAATGATAAATTTCCATCCTCATCATTTGTTTGAACTGTAGAAAGCAACATACTCAACAATGAAATGAAAACTAAGCCGACATTTCTATTCGCCATGATTAAAGACATAAAGCGCGTGAGTGTAGAACAGCGATATATGAAATAAATGATCATTGACGTCATCAGTGCGATTATCCAATCATTTTACGAGGAAGAGGTTATTTGGCAGTAAACTTTTGTAAACAAAACATCCATTTGAATCTTTGTCTGTTACTCACGATTTCTAAATTATCAGCGGCAAATGGCATAATCATATCAAGAGAAATTATCTTTTTTTTTTATCTTTTCCTGTTTGCGGCACTGTATCTGCCAATAAGAATTTGAGCCGTGCTCTGGGAAAAGGGGACTTAATGCATGTCCGCGATGCATGATACCAAAGCAAGCGATCACATACCTATGGATCCATTATAGAGCCAAATTATTTAATAATCAATTTAATCATGAGGTAGACTTGGCCATAACCATACAGAAAATTGACCAATAGCGAAAAGTTTCGGCTCAGGTCAGCCTGCGCGGATTGCGCAGACTGACCTGGGTCGATACTTTTTGCAAATGCATTAAGCCCCCTTTTCATAGAGCCTGGCTCAAGTTTTCATAATTTGGAGTCGTGCTCTGTGAAAAGACGGTTAAATGTATTTGTAAAAAGTATCAGTCCATGCCAGTCCGTGCAGGGTGACATAATCGGCACGTTTTGCTATCTATAAATTTCTGCTTGTCCAAGGGCCATTCTACCTTATGATTCAGCCAGTTGTCAGAGAAAATTGATTTTACGGAACCACGATCAAGTGTTGACTAGCTTTGCATGCAGCCTTTCAAAGATACATTAAGCTCCCTTTTCACAGTGCATGGCTGGTTTAGGTATTGTATGTTATGTAATAGAATAAATGTATCTGTATGTTCACGTTCTTCACGGCTGGAATTGAAACTGCTTTCATCATATTAGAAAAACAGATTTTTCAAAGTAAATTATTTCTCACGTCATTTTTGCGTTTTGTTTTAGCAACGAGATTTTTTCTCACACTTTGCCTTGTAATGCTCGGAGAGCCGAACATAGACAACGTTGCTTTGATAAATACGATCAGGCTTAATCCTTAGGATAATAAGCGCTACTCGAGGACCTTTTACGGACAGTGAAGATCAAGATCAGACTACATAGAACGTGCAGTCTCATCTTGGACCTACACTGTCCGATAAGAAGATATCTTTCCTCCCTAAAAATATCTTTGAGATAGCAAAATTTCGGTTTTTGCTAACGCCTTGAAAGTTCCTTTTTACTTATTTAGCAGGATAAGGGTTGAACAAAAAGTCCAAAGTTAAATTGTCGTTCAGTGTCAAATTCGTGCAGATAATATTCAAGCTAGAAAAATAGTCCTCGAGGCTACAGTACGTGTATCTGTACTTAGATTTTTTTCCGGACAGGCAAACTGTGATTTGTATAATATCTACCCAGCCTGTGATTTGGCGCTCTAAGTATAGCATGTAATCTGTTTCAAAATGATATCTTTCTCTAACAACAGTCTTTTTTCATTTAGATTTAACTATCCAGTTTAACCCTTAGAATGCTTTATTAATGAAATGGACTTTTCTGTGAGGCCATCCCCTGAGACAAAACTACCTAAATATTGGTATTTCAAGATTGTTTGGGCCAGAGTGTGTTACAAAGTAGTGGACAGAGTAGATCTAAGATCAGACTGCACATTCTGTGCAGTCTGATCTTGATCTACACTGTCCACTAAAACAACTTAACTTAGTTCCAGCACTTAAAGGGTTAAAAAACAGCAGTTAAGCAAAGAATTCGTTTCGGGTTCGACAGTCGTTACCAATATAGCTCAGCTCCATTGAGGGTGGCGGGGTGGGGACGTTTCACGGTTTTGGTGGAGCGTTGTGTAATGAATTTTTATATGAAATTATTTTTTGTTACTTTATGCCACCGGCCCACTATACAGTTCAAGCATATAACAATATTGGCATGAATGAGTCTCCCTCACAGGCGTACGTGTTATGACGAACTTCGCCACCTAAATACTTTATGCCACCGACCCACTATAAAGTTCAAGTATATACGGGATATTATGCTGTAGTGACTTTCCTGTAGGAGCGTGAGAGAATTTGATATCGCGCGAGACCGAAGGTCGAGCGAGATGTCAAAATTTTCTTGCGCGGCGAGAAGCAAATACTAGCGTCAGGAAAGTTACTACAGCACAATATTCCTTTTATTATATAAGTACACCTTCAGCGAAAAAAAATATATATTGACATTTTATTCGAAAAAGGTAAGCAAAATAAAACAAATAACGGTGTTAAAGCCAGTAACTACGTTTTTTATGAATGGCGGATAACGGCGTCAAATTTTAACCAATCAACTTCCAAATGAATATATACCTATGTTGTGCGTTAGTTACGTCATCATTACGTCATCATACCATATTTGGAACCGTATTTCATAGTGTGTAGATACAGATTTTTTTTCTATCGTATGTGATAATTATTTTATCCACGTGCGACGCATGTATTTGAGCCGGGAAATTTTCAGGAATACAATAAATAGCAATATTGGCATGAATGAGGCTCCCTTCTGGAAAATTATGTACTAGTATTTTTCTGATGACCACTAAAATACCAATTTTAAGATGACACGTGAATTCGGCTCTATAAATACAGTGCAGTGAAAGCGAGGTAAAATCTACGTCATTCTATATAGAATGACGTCATTCTGTACAAAGTAAGTCTCCTGTGGTTGTTCCATGTCTTCGCCCTCCGATATTTTATCAATGAAAGTCACTTGACGTAAACAAATCGTCATTTTCCGCTAGTCGACCAAGGAGGAAGGAAAATCCTCAAGGATTTACCGATATTAACTCTTTTTTTTTTATAAAAATTGACAACGATGGAACTATTTGAAATGTTATTAGTAAACATATGTAAATCAAGTGTCTTTATAAGTTGAAGGTTAGTTTAAAATTGACCGGTGTTGAATTGGAAATGGGATAAGAAGTGGATGGAGTAATATTCAAAGCATTCGAAGCGACTGCAACTCTAATGCTTGTCGATGCATTCATTCTTCTTTGTCGTTTGAAAGGGAGAAACTATAATAGTAAAACGGGTTTTTATTATATTATCTATGATGCCTAAGGTTTTATTGAAATTTTGATTCTTTTTGTATTAACCGACCGGGCAGTGGGGTTTTGTTTTGGTTAGTAACCAGAACAGCCATGGTTTATTCAAGGGAATATTATCTGCATCCGCTCTTGCACGCTAAGTATTAACTTGTTTTCCTTTGATTTAGAGTTGGTCATGTTAGAATCGAAATAATCTTCTTTGTATCGTGGTTTATCGTTGAATAAACCACGTTGTGAGTTATGAGGCGCAATGAATAAACCACTTGGGCTATCGCCCTCGTGGATTATTTATGAAGCCTCATAACTCACAACCGTCGTTTATTGAACCATAAACCACGATAGAAAGATGATATTTCTTAATAATGATATTTTTTAATTAAGATTCTGTCTGTAAACAGCTGAGCTGACATTTCATCTACAGAAAGCAATGGGATTTATTGTATTATACGAAGAAATTGTTCACTTCGAGTTATTCGTCTATACACACAACACCATTCTCGTAAAATACGATTCATGCCGCAGTATGAACTGAAATTTCATTAAGGATAGGGCACCCTAATGGGATTCGTGTAGCATCGCTTTTCACTGTATGGATTCGGCTAAGACTCGGGTAATCCGTAATTGATGCAGGGAACTAGCATCTATCGGCCGATCGATTACGGATTACTCGAATCTTAGCCGAATCCGTAAGATGAAAGGCCATGTTACAGGAATGCGCATTAGGGTGCCCTATCCTTAATAGTTGCTCTGGAGCTCTGGAAGGTATTTCCTTCCCACACAAATCCTTCCTCTCTGGAAAAAAGTCGGCGTAAGGCGTTCCCGCCAAAATTTCAAATAAAACACCCTTAGTCCTGACCAGACAACAAAATTTGGACTCGTTCCACTTCAAAGCATTTGGAGACGACAACTCAAATATAGCTCAAATGATTAAAGTTGTCTTTGACATGCTAAAAAAAAATAGATCTAGTAGGAAAGGAAAAATTAAAGACACATTTTTACTTGTTTTCATCCAGTTACCAAACCAATTTCATCCTTATTTTATGAAAGAAAATTTTTTCTTGTGTATTCATGCCAAATGTTGCCGCTGACGGTTGCAAAGTTGCACGAATTAAGACGGATAGAAAATGCATTTCATTTTCTGGAGGCTATCCAAGACATCACTGTGGTTGTTTCCGTTTTATATCTTACCCTGCCGAATAGAATCTGTTGAGGATTACACAAAAATATTTTGCTGAATGAACGATCTTTAGGCTGGGCCTGTATGACCCAAACCACCGATAAATCAGCGGAGGGTGAAGAACAAGATCAGACAGCAAATATGTGCAGGCTGAGCTTGCTGTACACTCTCCTCAAAAAGCACCCATGGACGCGAACGGCAGGATAAGGGTTAAATCAAAAGCAAATCCCTTGAGTTTCTTTATCGCATACATCTTTTGTATTCATTATTTATCGATGTTTACACAGCTGACTAGATTCTATACACTATCAAGTTTTAACAGCGTTTCTTTTGGCTGTAAAGATATGTCTATATAACTATTCAAGCACTGTTGAAAGTGACTTGAAAAAAATACATTCATGCTACAAAACAGAACCACTACGATGTCAAATTGATATATATACAAATAGAACAAACCAAAAATTTAAACTTATAATGTAGCTTTTAAAATGTCATTATTGCATGCCAAAAAAGTTACGTCACTTTAACATAGTACATTTTTTGCATTGTCCAGTAAACCCGATATTTCTACTCTCTTGCAGTTAACAGTTTATAGACAGATTGCAGGAAAATATACGTTTTGCTTGTTACAAGCATTTGCCCCTTGTACTAACAGGTTTTCATGTATCATTAAATAAAACTACACTCTTTCAGATAAATTTTCTTTAAATTTAAGTCATGCTGTATGAAAAGGTGTTTAACCTGTATACTGCTAAATAACTGAAATGAAATTTTATAAGCCGATAATATAAACCCAAAATTTGCCATTTAAAACGTATTTTTGGCGGAAACATATCTCCTTCTCGGGTAGTGTAGATGCAAGATCAGACGTCACGTTCTGTGCAGTCTGATCTTGCATCTACACTGTCCGCAAAAGGTCCTTGAGTCGTGCTTAGCAGCCAAAGGGCTAATGCATCTCATGATGCAAAAGCAAAAAGTTTCGACCAAGGTCAGCCTGCGCGGACTGCGCAGGCTGACCTGGGTTGATACTTTTTACATATGCATTAAACCCCCTTTTCACAAAGCATAACTTATCTGTTTAACGAGCTTAGGCTTATCAAAATTAAAGGAGGGCACAAACATTTTCTCCGTGTTACAAATCCTCTCTTTCTACCCTCTCAAAGACGTTTCAACCGTTTTGTCCTCTGCAAATCCTTTCGAAAGACACAAGTGATATGGTTTTTTATCGTCATACCGCACAGATTTGTCGTCGGTTGCAGTACTACTCAATCAATAAGTGGATTCCTAAGCATTGGTCTGGGTCCAGTGGTTAATGAAGTTCAGTCGTATTAAAGTTTACTAGCAACCCCAGTTCTGGATAAGAGGGTCAGCCGTAGTAATGGTCTTCTTAAGACATTTGACTGCAGAGGAATACAGTAATTTAAACATAAACATTTGTTACTTGCAGGCCTTTCTGACCATCTCAAAGCAACTCACCCTCATAGTGCCAAACACATGCAATGGACAAGGGTAGTAAACAACAGGTATCAGGCACAAGCAGTATCACGGCTGTTTTTGTGTAAGTAGTAATCAAAGAAAATATCGGTCAATGTGGATCCAAGATGAACAGTTCTTTACGATCTGAATTTGATCAACAATGCCTACAGAAAAGAAGGGTTTTTAATGCAGTAAAAAGATAAACCGTGACCTATCAGTGAGTTCATTTTGGTCTGAACTTCATTTCCGTAAATTTCAATGAGTAGTGATATCCCTTGAATCCATGCCAGTTCACTCCATTTGCATAGGATTCGTGTTTGCCCTTTAAATATAGACCATTTACATTCACTCCGTGACATTTTCCGTACCAAAATCCACCTTTGTAAGACTTGGAACAATCTATCGATGGTCCTTGGTCTTTTGTCGAAAACTGCTTACCGTTATGATTTCCAGCAAAGGAATCTGTAACGTTACCTCTAAACCCATCAAAAGTCAATCTAAAGCCGTCATCAACAGATCCCACAGAAAACAGCAAGTACTTGGCATAACGAACATCGTTGTCAAAGTCTTCTAACTCGATTCTTAACTCATGCGGACACATCGACACGATTCGATGAATAAACTCATTTCCAAGCCAAAATTCAGCTGTCAAATTTCCAAAGCCGAATCGGTAATCCACCCAGTCGCGGTAAAAATCCTCCGAGCCATCGCATCGCCTTTGGAACACAGTCCAACCTCCGCCGTCCGTTTCCATGTCACAGTACACATCCAGTGGTCGCCATATTGATTCTGGGTGAATTGAATAGATTCCGCTGGTCACGTGACCCATCCTATACAGGTCAGCGCAGTCTTTTACTGTTTTTGAAAAAAAAGTCGCGTCTGAAATCGATTTTAAGATAAAATTCTGCTTAACATGTTCAAGTGTTTCTGTCAAAGGAAGTTTACTCTCGTCAAGCTTGCGAATCAGTATTTGCACTAAGTCGACCAAAGATTCTTCTAGAACTATCTGGTCATCTTTCATTTTTCTCATCTGTTCTTGTAAGTCTCGGCGAAACACTTTCTCTTTAGCAAGTCCATATTTTACAGATTTAATCACATCGGAGACGCGTTTTTCGATCATGTTCGTCATATTCGTCATATTGCTTATATCTTTTTCCATATTTAAGTCATAATTACTTTTTACAGCTGACGTCAATGGTATCATAGCCAGTTCTGTCTGGAATTCTTCACGTAGAAGGCTTATTCGTCTGTCTAGCTGACGAAACCTTTCAATAAGAAATGATAAACTTCCATCCTCATCATTTGTTTGAACTGTAGAAAGCAACATACTCAACAATGAAATGAAAACTAAGCCGACATTTCTATTCGCCATGATTAAAGACATAAAGCGCGTGAGTGTAGAACAGCGATATATGAAATAAATGATCATTGACGTCATCAGTGCGATTATCCAATCATTTTACGAGGAAGAGGTTATTTGGCAGTAAACTTTTGTAAACAAAACATCCATTTGAATCTTTGTCTGTTACTCACGATTTCTAAATTATCAGCGGCAAATGGCATAATCATATCAAGAGAAATTATCTTTTTTTTTTATCTTTTCCTGTTTGCGGCACTGTATCTGCCAATAAGAATTTGAGCCGTGCTCTGGGAAAAGGGGACTTAATGCGTGTCCGCGATGCATGATACCAAAGCAAGCGATCACATACCTATGGATCCATTATAGAGCCAAATTATTTAATAATAAATTTAATCATGAGGTAGACTTGGCCATAACCATACAGAAAATTGACCAATAGCGAAAAGATTCGGCTCAGGTCAGCCTGCGCGGATTGCGCAGACTGACCTGGGTCGATACTTTTTGCAAATGCATTAAGCCCCCTTTTCACAGAGCCTGGCTCAAGTTTTCATAATTTGGAGTCGTGCTCTGTGAAAAGACGGTTAAATGTATTTGTAAAAAGTATCAGTCCATGCCAGTCCGCGCAGGGTGACATAATCGGCTATCTATAAATTTCTGCTTGTCCAAGGGCCATTCTACCTCATGATTCAGCCAGTTGTCAGAGAAAATTCATTTTAGGGAACCACGATCAAGTGTTGACTAGCTTTGCATGCAGCCTTTCAAAGATACATTAAGCTCCCTTTTCACGGTGCATGGCTGGTTTAGGTATTGTATGTTATGTAATAGAATAAATGTATCTGTATGTTCACGTTCTTCACGGCTGGAATTGAAACTGCTTTCATCATATTAGAAAAACAGATTTTTCGAAGTAAATTATTTCTCACGTCATTTTTGCGTTTTGTTTTAGCAACGAGACTTTTTCTCACGCTTTGACTTGTAATGCTCGGAGAGCCAAACATAGACAACGTTGCTTTGATAAATACGATCAGGCTTAATCCTTAGGATACTAAGCGCTACTCGAGGACCTTTTACGGACAGTGAAGATCAAGATCAGACGGCACAGAACGTGCAGTCTGATCTTGGACCTACACTGTCCGATAAGGAGATATCTTTCCTCCCCAAAAATATCTTTGAGGTAGCAAAATTTCGGTTTTTGCTAACGCCTTGAAAGCTCTATTTTACTTATTTAGCAGGATAAGGGTTGAACAAAAAGTCCAAGGTTAAATTGTCGTTCAGTGTCAAATTCGTGCAGATAATATTCCAGCTAGAAAAATAGTGCTCGAAGCTACAGTACGTGTATTACTCTCAGATAATAATCTTAGCCTTTGTTTACATACACAACATTATAAAGCAAACACATAACAGGTAAGAGAGGTTAAACGCATTGCTTTATTACATAAACAGTACAACGGGCATTTTATAAGAATAAAATACCTCTTTCCCCAATTATTATGAAATCCACCAACTGTAAAAGACATTGTTTTTGTCTAAGGGTAATTTCTGTACTTAGATTTTTTTTTTCGGACAGGCAAACTGTGATTTGTATAATATCTACCCAGCCTGTGATTTGGTGCTCTAAGTATAGCGTGTAATCTCTTTCAAAATGACATTTTTCTCTAAAAACGGGTTTTTTTTTTTTCATTTAGATTTAACTGTCCAGTTTAACCCTTAGAATGCTTAATTAATGAAATGGACTTTTTCTGTGAGGCCATCCTCTGAGGCTAAACTGCCTAAATAACGGTATTTCAAGATTGTTTGGACCAGGGTGTGTTACAAAGTAGTGGACAGAGTAGATCTAAGATCAGACTGCACATTCTGTGCAGTCTGATCTTGATCTACACTGTCCACTAAAACAACTTAAGTTAGTTCCAGCACTTAAAGGGTTAAAAAACAGCAGTTAAGCAAAGAATTCATTTCGGGTTCGACAGTCGTTACCAATATAGCTCAGCTCCATTGAGGGTGGCGTAGTGGGGACGTTTCACGGTTTTGGTGGAGCGTTGTGTAATGAATTTTTATATGAAATTATTTTTTGCTACTTTATGCCACCGGCCCACTATACAGTTCAACCATATAACAATATTGGCATGAATGAGTCTCCCTCACAGGCGTACGTGTTATGACGAACTTCGCCACCTAAATACTTTATGCTACCGACCCACTATAAAGTTCAAGTATATACGGAATATTATGCTGTAGTGACTTTCCTGTAGCAGCGTGAGAGAATTTGATATCGCGCGAGACCGAAGATCGAGCGAGATGTCAAAATTTTCTTGCGCGGGGAGAAGCAAATACTAGCGTCAGAAAAGTTACTACAGCACAATATTCCTTTTATTATATACCTACACCTTCAGCGAAAAAATATTGAAATTATTGACGTTTTATTCGAAAAAGGTCAGCAAAATAAAACAAATAACGGTGTATAAGCCAGTAACTTCGTTTTTATGAATGGCGGATAACGGCGTCAAATTTTAACCAATCAACTTCCAAATGAATACATACCTATGTTGTGCGTCAGTTACGTCATCATTACGTCATCATACCATATTTGGAACCGTATTTCATAGTGTGTAAATACAGATTTTTTTTCTATCCTGTGTGATAATTATTTTATCCACGTGCGACGCATGTATTTGAGCCGGGAAATTTTCAGGAATACAATAAATAACAATATTGGCATGATGGAACTATTTGAAATATTATTAGTAAACATATGTAAATCAAGTGTCTTTATCAGTTGAAGATTAGTTTAAAATTGACCGGTGTTGAATTGGAAATGGGATTGGGAGTGGATGGAGTAATATTCAGAGCATTTGAAGCGACTGCAACTCTAATGTTTGTCGATGCATTCGTTCTTCTTTGTCGTTTGAAAGGGAGAAACTATAATAGTAAAACGGGTTTTTATAACGTTTTGTATGGTGCCTAAGGTTTTATTGAAATTTTCATTCTTTTTGTATTAACCTACCGGGCAGTGGGGTTTTGTTTTGGTTAGTAACCAGAACAGCCATGGTTTATTCAAGAGAATATTATCTGCATCCGCTCTTGTAGACTAAGTATTACCTTGTTTTCCTTTGATTTAGAGTTGGTCAGTTTGAATAGAAATGATCTTCCTTTCTATCGTGGTTTATCGTTGAATAAACCTCGTTGTGAGTTATGAGGCGCAATGAATAAACCACTTGGGCTATCGCCCTCGTGGATTATTTATGGAGCCTCATAACTCACAACCGTCGTTTATTGAACCATAAACCACAGTAGAAAGATGATATTTCTTAATAATGATATTTTTCAATTAAGATTCTGTCTGTAAACAGCTGACCTGACATTTAATCTACAGAAAGCAAGGGGATTTATTGTATTATACGAAGAAATTGTTCACTTCGAGTAATTCGTCTATTCACACAACACCATTCTCGTGAGCAAAATACGATTCATGCCGCAGTATGAACTGAAATTTCATTAAGGATAGGGCACCCTAATGGGATTCGTGTAGCATCGCTTTTCACTGTATGGATTCGGCTAAGACTCGGGTAATCCGTAATTGATGCAGGGAACTAGCATCTATCGGCCGATCGATTACGGATTACCCGAATCTTAGCCGAATCCGTAAGATGAAAGGCGATGTTACAGGAATCCGCATTAGGGTGCCCTATCCTTAATAGTTGCTCTGGAGCTCTGGAAGGTATTTCCTTCCCAAACAAAACCTTCCTCTCTGGAAAAATGTCGGCGTAAGGCGTTCCCGCCAAAATTTCAAATAAAACACCCTTAGTCCTGACCAGACAACAAAATTTGGACTCGTTCCAATTCAAAGCATTTGGAGACGACAACTCTTATATATCTCAAATGATTAAAGTTGTCTTTGACATGCTCAAAAAAAAAAAGATCTAGTAGGAAAGGAAAAGTTAAGATACATCTTCACTCGTTTTCATCCAGTTACTAAACCAATTTCATCCTTATTTTATGAAAGAAAATTTTTTCTTGTATCTTCATGCCAAATGTTGCCCCTGACGGTTGCAAAGTTGTACGAATTAAGACGGATAGAAAATGCATTTCATTTTCTGGAGGCTATCCAAGACATCACTGTGGTTGTTTCCGTTTTATACCTTACCCTGCCGAATAGAATCTGTTGAGGATTACACAAAAATATTTTGCTGAATGAACGATCTTTAGGATGGACCTATATGACCCAAACTACCGATAAAGCAGCGGAGGGTGTAGAGCAAGATCAGACTACACGTATGTGCAGGCTGATCTTGCTGTACACTCTCCGCAAAAGTCATTCATGGACGCGAACGGCAGGATAAGGACTAAATCGAAAGCAAACCCCTTGAGATTGTTTATCACATACATTGAGATTGTTTATTTATCTATGTTTACACAGCTGACTAGATTCTACACACCATGAAGTTTTATCAGCGTTTTTTCTCACTGGTTGTAAATATGTGTCTATTTACATGTAACTGTTCAAGCACTTTTAAAAGGGATGTGAAAACATAAATTT
This sequence comes from Hippopus hippopus, assembly GCA_946811185.2. Classification (NCBI taxonomy): domain Eukaryota; kingdom Metazoa; phylum Mollusca; class Bivalvia; order Cardiida; family Cardiidae; genus Hippopus; species Hippopus hippopus. Next base: position 12,815,588 of record OX328106.1, read on the forward strand.
ATGAGACAAAACAGAATCACTACGATGTCAAATTGATGTACAGGTAGAACAAACCAAAAATTAAAACTCATAATGTAGCTTTATTAAAATGTACAAGAACAAATTGGAAATATATAAACCTGTTGCATGTATACATTTTATGTACATGTTCGTCACATTGTCTTTTTTAAGACTTTTCTTGTTTATGAATGAGTCAGTAATTTTTATATCCTTTGTGTCCAGGCCTCTGACCTCTTTACCTTCCAGACAAAAATTTGAGCCATGCTGTGGCAAAAGGGGGCTTAATGCATCTCAATGCTGCATCATACCAAGCAAGTCATCACATAATTATCGATCTCTAAAATCCATTTAGTCTGACAACCGACCGGATCTAGGGGTAGAATAGTCCTTTGCCATAAAGAAAACTTGCACATAGCAAAAGAGACTGCGCAGGCTGACATGGGTCGATACTTTTTGCAGATGCAATAAGTACCCTGTCCAAAGAGCATGGCTCAATTTTATAACTGTCCATTTTGAAATAAAATCATTCGTTGAACACAGGGAATCACTAAGATAACAAAATGATGTACTGATTTGAAATACCAAAATTTGAAAATCATTTTGGATCTTTCATTAAGTTTTATATGTACTCGTATAGAGAAGTATACATGTTCGTCACATTTATGTTTTTGAAATTTGAACTATGCTGTGTGAAAAGTTGGACTAATGCATCTGCAAAAAGTATCGACCCAGGTCAGCCTGCGCAGTCCGCGCAGGCTGACCTGGGATGAAACTTTTTGCTTTTGGTCAATTTTCTGCATGTCAAAGGACCGGTCTTCCTCATGATTCAGTCGGTTGTTAGACAAAATAGATTTTATGGAACCATAATTATAGAATGACGTATGTAAGTCGATGCATCACAGAGATGCAATGAATCCATTTTAGCCAGAGTATTTTCCATTTTTTTTAAATTATTTTTTGTTTTTAGGCCTAACGATTTTTAGCAAATGATAAATTTGTAGAACTGTCCATTTTGAAAGAAATTGCAGACGGCATATAAAACTGTGGCTAAATGATAACATCTTTCTTTAAAAGCAAAGAAATTACCTAAAATTAAGGATATATGCTTGTTCCCAAGAATTTATTCTTTTATCACAGTGTTTAAAAAAACTTTCATTCTTTGAGTCGTAATAGCTCGGGCTCGTTAGGAAAACGGTTAATTTCTTTGCAAAGAGAGTGGAGCATGATCCGTCTAATCATCTGTGCAGTCTGATCCTTGTGTCATTATTTCATGCCAAAAAAAAGTACTTCACTTTAAATAACATAATCCATTCTCTTGCATTGTCTAGTAAACTTCATATTTCTACACTCTTCAGTTAAAGGCCCAGTAAAGTCCAAACTATCAAAGCAGGTGTCATAATACATTTAAATTCAAATCATAACATGTTACCATTTAAAAGTATGGGAAATATTTCGGAGATGACAGTCTGTTGTCGTGTGGTCGGGCCATATGTTAGTCACTGGCAGAAAAAAGAATTTTAAAACCGGGCAAAAAGTAAACAAAAGACACAGCTGCCTGGCAGGTTTTAACCTAGTTTTGAAATTAATTTCTCTGTCACTGACTAACACTTGGACCTACCGTACAATGTCAGATTGTCATCTTCACAATAATATTCATACTTTTAAATGGTATGATATAAATTCAAATGCATTTAAACACCCGCTTTTATACATTTGGTCTTTATTGTCACTTTAACAGTTTATAGACGGATTGCAGGAAAATATACATTTGCTTGTTACGAGCATTTGTCCCTTTTACTAACAGTTTTTCGTGTATCATTAACAAACTACACTCTTTCAGATAAATGTTCTTTAAATTTGAGTCATGCTCTGTGAAAAGGGGTATAATGCATCTCATGATGCATTATACCAAGAAAGCATTTATAATTATGGATCCATAATATCTATTTTATCTTGATACCAACTGCATCATCAAGTAGACTGGTCCTTTAACTTTCAGATAATTGACTAACAGCAAAAAGTTTCGACCAAGGTCAGCGTGTGCGGACTGCGCAGGCTGACCTGAATTGATACTTTTTACAGATGCATAAAAAACCCTTTTCACAAAGCATAACTCATCTTTTTAATGAGATAGAGGTTTATCAAAATTAAAGGAGGTCACAAACATTTTCTCCATTTTAGAAATTCTTTTCTACCCTCTCAAAGACACTTCAATCATTTTGTCCTCTGGAAACGCTTTCTAAACGCACAAGCGATATCGTTTTATATCGTTATACCACACAGTTTTGTCATTGGTTGTAGTAGTACTCCATTAATAAGTAGATTCCTAAGCTGTTGTCTTGGTCCGGCGATTATTCAAATTCAGTCGTATAAAGTTTACTTGCAACCGCGGTTCTATATCAAAAGGTCAGCCTTAGTAATGCTCTCCTTTAGAACTTTAACCGCACAGGAATACAGTTATTTAAACATAAAACATTTGTTACTTGTAAGGCCTTTCTGACCATTTAAAATCAACTCACCCTCATAATGCCAAAACAAATGAAATAGACAAGGACAGTAAAGAACAGGTATCAGGCACAAGTAATATCACGGCTGCTTTTCTGTAAGAACTATGATCAAAGGAAATATCGGTCAATGTGGATCCAAGATTAACAGTTCGTTACTGTCTGAACTTGATCAACAATGCCCACAAAAAAAGAACGTTTGTAATGCAGTAAAAAGATTAACCTTGACCTATCAATAAGTTCATTTCGGTCTGAACTTCATTTCCGTAAATTTCAAGGAGTAGTAAGATCCCTTGAATCCACGCCAGTTCACTCCGTTTCCATATGAATCATGATCGCCCTTTAAGTATAGGCCATTTACATTTACCTTGTGCCACGTGTCGTACCAAAATCCACCTTTGTAATCCTTAGCAGATTCTATCGACGGTCCTTTGTCTTTTGTCGAAAACTGCTTACCGTTATGAGTCTCAGTAAGTGAATCTCTAACGTTACCTCTAAACCCATCAATGCTCAATCTAAAGCCGTCATCAACAGATCCCACAGAAAACAGCATGTATTTGGCAAAACGAACATCGTTGTCGAAGTCCTCTAATTCAATTCTTAACTCATGCGGACACATCGACACGATTCGATGGATAAACTCGTTTCCAAGCCAAAATTCAGCTGATAAATTTCCAAAACCGAATCGGTAATCCACCCAGTCGCGGTAAAAATCCTCCGAGCCATCGCATCGCCTTTGGAACACAGTCCAACCTCCGCCGTCCGTTTCCATGTCACAGTACACATCCAGTGGTCGCCATATTGAATCTGGGTGAATTGAATAGACTCCGCTGGTCACGTGACCCATCCTATACAGGTCAGAGCAGTCTTTTGCCGTTCTTGAAAACAAAGTCGCGTCCGGAATCGATTTTAAGATAAAATTCTGCCCATCATGATCACGTGTTTCTGTCAGTGGAACTTTAATTTCGTCAAGCTTGCGAATCAGTGTTTGCACCAAGTCGACCAAAGATCCTTCTAGAACTATCTGGTTATCTTTCATTTTTCTCATCTGTTCTTGTAAGTCTCGGCGAAACACCTTCTCTTTAGTAAGTCCATATTTTACAGATTTAATCACATCGGAGATGCGTCTTTCGATCGATTTCGTCATATTGCTTATATCCTTTTCCACATTTAAGTCAAAATTGCTTTTTACAGCTGACGTCAATGGTATCATAGCCAGTTCTGTCTGGAATTCTTCGCGTAGAAAGCTTATACGTCTGTCTAGCTGACGAAACCTTTCAATAAGAAATGATCTTCCATCGTCATCATGTGTTTGAACTGTAGAAAGCAACATACTCAATAATGAAATGAAAACTAAGCTGACATTTCTAGTCGCCATGATTCAAGACATATAGCGTCTGAGTGGAGGACAACGATATATGACATAAACGATCATTGACGTCATCAAGGCGATTATCCAATCATTTTAAGGGAAGAGGTTATTTGGCAGGAAACATTTGTTTACAAACATCTATTTGAATCTCTGTCTGTTACTTACGATTTCTGAATTATCAGCAGCAAATGGCATAATGATATAAAGATAATTTTTTTTTATCTTTTCCTGTTTGCTGCACTGTGTCTGCCGATAAGAATTTGAGCCGTGCTCTGGGAAAAGGGGGCTTAATATATGGCCGTGATGCATGATACCAAAGCAAGCGATCACATGCCTATGGATCCATTATAATTATAGCCAAATTGTTAAACAATCAACTTAATCATGAGGTAGACTGGGCCTTAACCATATAGAAAATTGACCGATAGCGAAAAGTTTTGGCTCAGGTCAGCCTGCGCGATCAACGCAGGCTGACCTGGGTCGATACTTTTCGCAGCTGCATTAAGCCTCCTTTTCACAGAGCATGGTTCATTGTTAGTTTTCATAATTTAGAGTCGTGCTCTGTGAAAAGACGGTTAAATGTAGCTGCAAAAAGTATCGGTCCATATCAGTCCGTGCAGGGTGACATGATTGAAACTTTTTGGGATTTGTAAATTTCTGCTTGTCCAAGGGCCATTCTACCTCATGATTCAGCCAGTTGTCAGAGAAAATTCATTTTATGGAACAACGATCAAGTGTTGACTAGCTTTGCATGCAGCCTTTCAAAGATGCATTTAGCTTCCTTTTCACAGTGCATGCCTGGTTTAAGTATTGTATGTTATATAATAGAATAAATGTATCTGTATGTTCACGTTCTTCACGGCTGGAATTGAAACTGCTTTCATCATGATGCAAAAAACATGTTTCCAAAGTAAATTATTTCTCACGTCGTTTTTGCGTTTTGTATTAGCAACGAGACTTTTTCTCACACTTTGACTTGTAATGCTCGGAGAGCCGAACATAGACAACGTTGCTTTGATAAATACGATCAGGCTTAATCCTTAGGATACTAATCGCTACTCGAGGACCTTTTACGGACATTATAGATCAAAATCAGACTGCACAGAAGGTTGACCTACACTGTACGATCAGATGATATCTTTCCTCCCAAAAAATATCTTTGAGGTAGCAAAATTTCGGTTTTTGCTAACGCCTTGAAAGTTCTATTTTACTTATTTAGCAGGATAAGGGTTGAACAAAAAGTCCAAAGTTAAATTGTCGTTCAGTGTCAATTTCGTGCAGATAATATTCCAGCTAGAAAAATAGTCCTCGAAGCTACAGCATGTGTACCTGTACTTAGATTTTTTTTTTCGGACAGGCAAATTGTGATCTGTATAATATCTACCCAGCATATGATTTGGCGCTCTAAGTATAGCATGTAATCTGTTTCAAAATGATATCTTTCTCTAACAACAGTCTTTTTTCATTCAGATTTAACTGTCCAGTTTAACCCTTAGAATGTTTAATTAATGAAATGGACTTTTCTGTGAGGCCATCCTCTGAGGCTAAACTGCCTAAATAACGGTATTTCAAGATTGTTTGGGCCAGGGTGTGTTACAAAGTAGTGGACAGAGTAGATCTAAGATCAGACTGCACATTCTGTGCAGTCTGATCTTGATCTACACTATCAACTAAAACAACTTAACTTAGTTCCAGCACTTAAAGGGTTAAAAAACAGCAGTTAAGCAAAGAATTCGTTTCGGGTTCGACAGTCGTTACCAATATAGCTCAGCTCCATTGAAGGTGGCGGGGTGGGGACGTTTCACGGTTTTGGTGGAGCGTTGTGTAATGAATTTTTATATGAAATTATTTTTTGCTACTTTATGCCACCGGCCCACTATACAGTTCAAGCATATAACAATATTGGCATGAATGAGTCTCCCTCACAGGCGTACGTGTTATGACGAACTTCGCCACCTAAATACTTTATGCCACCGATCCACTATAAAGTTCAAGTATATACGGAATATTATGCTGTAGTGACTTTCCTGTAGCAGCGTGAGAGAATTTGATATCGCGTGAGACCGAAGATCGAGCGAGATGTCAAAATTTTCTTGCGCGGGGAGAAGCAAATACTAGCGTCAGGAAAGTTACTACAGCACAATATTCCTTTTATTAATTACCTACACCTTCAGCGAAAAAATATTGAAATTATTGACGTTTTAATCGAAAAAGGTAAGCAAAATAAAACAAATAACGGTGTATAAGCCAGTAACTTCGTTTTTATGAATGGCGGATAACGGCGTCAAATTTTAACCAATCAACTTCCAAATGAATACATACCTATGTTGTGCGTCAGTTACGTCATCATTACCTTATCATACCATATTTGGAACCGTATTTCATAGTGTGTAAATACAGATTTTTTTTCTATCCTGTGTGATAATTATTTTATCCACGTGCGACGCATGTATTTGAGCCGGGAAATTTTCAGGAATACAATAAATAACAATATTGGCATGATGGAACTATTTGAAATATTATTAGTAAACATATGTAAATCAAGTGTCTTTATCAGTTGAAGATTAGTTTAAAATTGACCGGTGTTGAATTGGAAATGGGATTGGGAGTGGATGGAGTAATATTCAGAGCATTTGAAGTGACTGCAGCTCTAATGTTTGTCGATGCATTCGTTCTTCAATGTCGTTTGAAAGGAAGAAACTATAATAGTAAAACGGGTTTTTATAACGTTTTGTATGGTGCCTAAGGTTTTATTGAAATTTTGATTCTTTTTGTATTAACCGACTGGGCAGTGGGGTTTTGTTTCGGTTAGTAACCAGAACAGCCATGGTTTATTCAAGGGAATATTATCTGCATCCGCTATTGCACACTAAGTATTAACTTGTTTTCCTTTGATTTAGAGTTGGTCATGTTAGAATCGAAATAATCTTCTTTCTATCGTGGTTTATTGTTCAATAAACCACGTTGTGAGTTATGAGGCGCAATGAATAAACCACTTGGGCTATCGCCCTCGTGGATTATTTATGGATCCTCATAACTCACAACCGTGGTTTATTGAACGATAATCCACGATAGAAAGATGATATTTCTTAACGACGTTTGATCGGGTTGTCAGTGCGCAACATTTTTGCGCATGTCTCTTCGCTTCTCTGTTTTCTAGCGCGTAACTTTGTCTGATTGTAGTACTATTATTGGACTACTGATTTTTGCTGCAAGACGTGGAGAAAGTAGTGGTAGATACATTTTTTTAAAAAGATCAGTTTATGAAGGTGTAAATCATTCCTAAACAGCGAAAACGGAACATGTACATTTGTCGGACGTTACTTATCCGGATAGTAAGTTTAGTGTGGTAAAAAGAGAAAATTACAAGTATTTTCTCCTTTTCAACGTTTTCTAACCCTCTTTCCTGGGTGTTGATAGAAATCAGGATCGTTTGATTCATTTTGCTATAAGGTTCGTAAGTAATCTATGCCTTTGAGTAATTCTGGACAGTTCTACTTGTATTGTTCTCCCATTCTCTCATCTATTAAAATATACCACATGTATTTGGTATTAACCCTTTCCTAAATGAATTAAATTGGAACTTCAAAATTGAAAGAAGCTGCAGACGACAAATTAAACAAGGTTTAAATGATATTAAAAGAAACGTTTGTGCAGGAAAGGTTGTGGGGAAAGGAACAATTGCTTGTAATGAACAATTACCCCTTTTACCAAAATGTTTTCCAAAGCCGTCCCATACCAATGTTAAATCGAGACTATATCAAGGAAAGGGTTGACAGAGTACAATCTTTATTGTGAAAAAAAAAAACATGATTTAGTGCTAGAAATAATACATCTTACTAAGTAATTTGAAATCTTGGGTGTTTTGTGTCACTTTCTTTGTTCCAAGGGAGGTAATTGAGTTCGAATATTGGGAAAAGTGGCCTGGCAACCTATCTTTTTTTTTTGCTTTTTTTGATAAAGGATATAATCATGTATATTTTTTAGAAAAATGAGAAAAATCTTTGCTCTGGATTTTTTTGAGGGTCAAATAATGTCCTGATTTTCTGTGATAAAATAAGCAATTTTGTGGGCTAAGGGTTTTATTGAAACATAGATAGCGTATCATTAATTTGAAATATCTGTTAATTTCTCATCAAAGTCAGAGGATCCATTGGTTCACTATGAATTTAAAACACAGAGAACATGATTTGACAGAAATTACAGATTTTAATCACAAAATTCTGACGTATGCTGCAATAACTGGGTTTTTGTGTAATTTGAAAAAAGGGTTATGTTCTTCGTGGGCTCAGAACTTTTTAGTTCATCTGGCAACGTCTGATTATCTCTTCACATATTGAAAGAACATACTTTGAAGTGTTTCTGTGTCAATTTTCACGAAATTCTCTGCGCTAGAAATAACTCGCTGAAACGCCTTTAAATAAGATTCTGTCTGTAAACAGCTGAGCTGACATTTAATCTACAGAAAGCAATGGGATTTATTGTATTATACGAAGAAATTGTTCACTTCGAGTAATTCGTCTATTCACACAACACCGTTCTCGTGAGCAAAATACGATTCATGCCACAGTATGAACTGAAATTTCATTAACGATAGGGCACCCTAATGGGATTCGTGTAACATCGCCTTTTACTGTATGGATTCGGCTAAGACTCGGATAATCCGTAATTGATGCAGGGAACTAGCATCTATCGGCCGATCGATTACGGATTACCCGAATCTTAGCCGAATCCGTACGATGAAAGGCGATGTTACAGGAATCCGCATTAGGGTGCTATATCATTAATAGTTGCTCTGGAGCTCTTGAAGGTATTTCCTTCCCACACAAAACCTTCCTCGCTGTAAAAATGTCGGCGTAAGGCGTTCCCGCCAAAATTTCAAAGAAAACACCCTTAGTCCTGACCAGACAACAAAATTTGGACTCGTTCCCATTCAAAGCATTTGGAGACGACAACTCAAATATAGCTCAAATGATTAAAGTTGTCTTTGACATGCTCAAAAAAATAGATCTAGTAGGAAAGGAAAAATTAAAGACACATCTTTACTTGTTTTCATCCAGTTACTAAACCAATTTCATCCTTATTTTATGAAAGAAAAATTTTTCTTGTATCTTCATGCCAAATGTTGCCCTTGACGGTTGCAAAGTTGTACGAATTAAGACGGATAGAAAATGCATTTCATTTTCTGGAGGCTATCCGAGACATCACTGTGGTTGTTTTTGTTTTATACCTTACCCTGCCGAATAGAATTTGTTGAGGATTACACAAAAATATTTTGCTGAATGAACGATCTTTAGGATGGGCCTATATGACCCAAACCACCGATAAATCAGCGGAGGGTGAAAAGCAAGATCAGACAGCATATATGTGCAGGCTGATCTTGCTTTACACTCACCTCAAAAAGCATCCATGGACGCGAACGGCAGAATTACTTTTTACAGCTGACGTCAATGGTATCATAGCCAGTTCTGTCTGGAATTCTTCACGTAGAAGGCTTATTCGTCTGTCTAGCTGACGAAACCTTTCAATAAGAAATGATAAACTTCCATCCTCATCATTTGTTTGAACTGTAGAAAGCAACATACTCAACAATGAAATGAAAACTAAGCCGACATTTCTATTCGCCATGATTAAAGACATAAAGCGCGTGAGTGTAGAACAGCGATATATGAAATAAATGATCATTGACGTCATCAGTGCGATTATCCAATCATTTTACGAGGAAGAGGTTATTTGGCAGTAAACTTTTGTAAACAAAACATCCATTTGAATCTTTGTCTGTTACTCACGATTTCTAAATTATCAGCGGCAAATGGCATAATCATATCAAGAGAAATTTTTTTTTTTTTATCTTTTCCTGTTTGCGGCACTGTATCTGCCAATAAGAATTTGAGCCGTGCTCTGGGAAAAGGGGACTTAATGCATGTCCGCGATGCATGATACCAAAGCAAGCGATCACATACCTATGGATCCATTATAGAGCCAAATTATTTAATAATCAATTTAATCATGAGGTAGACTTGGCCATAACCATACAGAAAATTGACAAATAGCGAAAAGTTTCGGCTCAGGTCAGCCTGCGCGGATTGCGCAGACTGACCTGGGTCGATACTTTTCGCAAATGCATTAAGACCCCTTTTCACAGAGCCTGGCTCAAGTTTTCATAATTTGGAGTCGTGCTCTGTGAAAAGACGGTTAAATGTATCTGTAAAAAGTATCAGTCCATGCCAGTCCGCGCAGGGTGACATAATCGGCACGTTTTGCTATCTATAAATTTCTGCTTGTCCAAGGGCCATTCTACCTTATGATTCAGCCAGTTGTCAGAGAAAATTCATTTTAGGGAACCACGATCAAGTGTTGACTAGCTGTGTATGCAGCCTTTCAAAGATAAATTAAGCTCCCTTTTCACGGTGCATGGCTGGTTTAGGTATTGTATGTTATGTAATAGAATAAATGTATCTGTATGTTCACGTTCTTCACGGCTGGAATTGAAACTGCTTTCATCATATTAGAAAAACAGATTTTTCAAAGTAAATTATTTCTCACGTCATTTTTGCGTTTTGTTTTAGCAACGAGACTTTTTCTCACGCTTTGACTTGTAATGCTCGGAGAGCCGAACATAGACAACGTTGCTTTGATAAATACGATCAGGCTTAACCCTTCGGATTATAAGCGCTACTCGAGGACCTTTTACGGACATTGTAGATCAAAATCAGACTGCACAGAAGGTGGACCTACAATGTCCGATCAGATGATATCTTTCCTCGCCAAAAATATCTTTGAGGTAGCAAAATTTCGGTTTTTGCTAACGCCTTGAAAGCTCTATTTTACTTATTTAGCAGGATAAGGGTTGAACAAAAAGTCCAAGGTTAAATTGTCGTTCAGTGTCAAATTCGTGCAGATAATATTCCAGCTAGAAAAATAGTGCTCGAAGCTACAGTACGTGTATTACTCTCAGATAATAATCTTAGCCTTTGTTTACATACACAACATTATAAAGCAAACACATAACAGGTAAGAGAGGTTAAACGCATTGCTTTATTACATAAACAGTACAACGGGCATTTTATAAGAATAAAATACCTCTTTCCCCAATTATTATGAAATCCACCAACTGTAAAAGACATTGTTTTTGTCTAAGGGTAATTTCTGTACTTAGATTTTTTTTTTTTCGGACAGGCAAACTGTGATTTGTATAATATCTACCCAGCCTGTGATTTGGTGCTCTAAGTATAGCGTGTAATCTCTTTCAAAATGACATTTTTCTCTAAAAACGGGTTTTTTTTTTTCATTTAGATTTAACTGTCCAGTTTAACCCTTAGAATGCTTAATTAATGAAATGGACTTTTTCTGTGAGGCCATCCTCTGAGGCTAAACTGCCTAAATAACGGTATTTCAAGATTGTTTGGACCAGGGTGTGTTACAAAGTAGTGGACAGAGTAGATCTAAGATCAGACTGCACATTCTGTGCAGTCTGATCTTGATCTACACTGTCCACTAAAACAACTTAAGTTAGTTCCAGCACTTAAAGGGTTAAAAAACAGCAGTTAAGCAAAGAATTCATTTCGGGTTCGACAGTCGTTACCAATATAGCTCAGCTCCATTGAGGGTGGCGTAGTGGGGACGTTTCACGGTTTTGGTGGAGCGTTGTGTAATGAATTTTTATATGAAATTATTTTTTGCTACTTTATGCCACCGGCCCACTATACAGTTCAACCATATAACAATATTGGCATGAATGAGTCTCCCTCACAGGCGTACGTGTTATGACGAACTTCGCCACCTAAATACTTTATGCTACCGACCCACTATAAAGTTCAAGTATATACGGAATATTATGCTGTAGTGACTTTCCTGTAGCAGCGTGAGAGAATTTGATATCGCGCGAGACCGAAGATCGAGCGAGATGTCAAAATTTTCTTGCGCGGGGAGAAGCAAATACTAGCGTCAGAAAAGTTACTACAGCACAATATTCCTTTTATTATATACCTACACCTTCAGCGAAAAAATATTGAAATTATTGACGTTTTATTCGAAAAAGGTCAGCAAAATAAAACAAATAACGGTGTATAAGCCAGTAACTTCGTTTTTATGAATGGCGGATAACGGCGTCAAATTTTAACCAATCAACTTCCAAATGAATACATACCTATGTTGTGCGTCAGTTACGTCATCATTACCTCATCATACCATATTTGGAACCGTATTTCATAGTGTGTAAATACAGATTTTTTTTCTATCCTGTGTGATAATTATTTTATCCACGTGCGACGCATGTATTTGAGCCGGGAAATTTTCAGGAATACAATAAATAACAATATTGGCATGATGGAACTATTTGAAATATTATTAGTAAACATATGTAAATCAAGTGTCTTTATCAGTTGAAGATTAGTTTAAAATTGACCGGTGTTGAATTGGAAATGGGATTGGGAGTGGATGGAGTAATATTCAGAGCATTTGAAGCGACTGCAACTCTAATGTTTGTCGATGCATTCGTTCTTCTTTGTCGTTTGAAAGGGAGAAACTATAATAGTAAAACGGGTTTTTATAACGTTTTGTATGGTGCCTAAGGTTTTATTGAAATTTTCATTCTTTTTGTATTAACCGACCGGGCAGTGGGGTTTTGTTTTGGTTAGTAACCAGAACAGCCATGGTTTATTCAAGGGAATATTATCTGCATCCGCTCTTGCAGACTAAGTATTACCTTGTTTTCCTTTGATTTAGAGTTGGTCAGTTAGAATAGAAATGATCTTCCTTTCTATCGTGGTTTATCGTTGAATAAACCTCGTTGTGAGTTATGAGGCGCAATGAATAAACCACTTGGGCTATCGCCCTCGTGGATTATTTATGGAGCCTCATAACTCACAACCGTCGTTTATTGAACCATAAACCACAGTAGAAAGATGATATTTCTTAATAATGATATTTTTTAATTAAGATTCTGTCTGTAAACAGCTGACCTGACATTTAATCTACAGAAAGCAAGGGGATTTATTGTATTATACGAAGAAATTGTTCACTTCGAGTAATTCGTCTATTCACACAACACCATTCTCGTGAGCAAAATACGATTCATGCCACAGTATGAACTGAAATTTCATTAACGATAGGGCACCCTAATGGGATTCGTGTAACATCGCCTTTCACAGTATGGATTCGGCTAAGACTCGGGTAATCCGTAATTGATGCAGGGAACTAGCATCTGTCGGCCGATCGATTACGGATTACCCGAATCCTAGCCGAATCAGTACGATGAAAGGCGATATTACAGGAATCCACATTAGGGTGCCCTATCCTTAATAGTTGCTCTGGAGCTCTGGAAGGTATTTCCTTCCCAAACAAAACCTTCCTCTCTGGAAAAAAGTCGGCGTAAGGCGTTCCCGCCAAAATTTCAAATAAAACACCCTTAGTCCTGACCAGACAACAAAATTTGAACTCGTTCCAATTCAAAGCATTTGGAGACGACAACTCTTATATATCTCAAATGATTAAAGTTGTCTTTGACATGCTCAAAAAAAAAAAGATCTAGTAGGAAAGGAAAAGTTAAGATACATCTTCACTCGTTTTCATCCAGTTACTAAACCAATTTCATCCTTATTTTATGAAAGAAAATTTTTTCTTGTATCTTCATGCCAAATGTTGCCCCTGACGGTTGCAAAGTTGTACGAATTAAGACGGATAGAAAATGCATTTCATTTTCTGGAGGCTATCCAAGACATCACTGTGGTTGTTTCCGTTTTATACCTTACCCTGCCGAATAGAATCTGTTGAGGATTACACAAAAATATTTTGCTGAATGAACGATCTTTAGGATGGACCTATATGACCCAAACTACCGATAAAGCAGCGGAGGGTGTAGAGCAAGATCAGACTACACGTATGTGCAGGCTGATCTTGCTGTACACTCTCCGCAAAAGTCATTCATGGACGCGAACGGCAGGATAAGGACTAAATCGAAAGCAAACCCCTTGAGATTGTTTATCACATACATTGAGATTGTTTATTTATCTATGTTTACACAGCTGACTAGATTCTACACACCATGAAGTTTTATCAGCGTTTTTTCTCACTGGTTGTAAATATGTGTCTATTTACATGTAACTGTTCAAGCACTTTTAAAAGGGATGTGAAAACATAAATTTATGAGACAAAACAGAATCACTACGATGTCAAATTGATGTACAGGTAGAACAAACCAAAAATTAAAACTCATAATGTAGCTTTATTAAAATGTACAAGAACAAATTGGAAATATATAAACCTGTTGCATGTATACATTTTATGTACATGTTCGTCACATTGTCTTTTTTAAGACTTTTCTTGTTTATGAATGAGTCAGTAATTTTTATATCCTTTGTGTCCAGGCCTCTGACCTCTTTACCTTCCAGACAAAAATTTGAGCCATGCTGTGGCAAAAGGGGGCTTAATGCATCTCAATGCTGCATCATACCAAGCAAGTCATCACATAATTATCGATCCCTAAAATCCATTTAGTCTGACAACCGACCGGATCTAGGGGTAGAATAGTCCTTTGCCATAAAGAAAACTTGCACATAGCAAAAGAGACTGCGCAGGCTGACATGGGTCGATACTTTTTGCAGATGCAATAAGTACCCTGTCCAAAGAGCATGGCTCAATTTTATAACTGTCCATTTTGAAATAAAATCATTCGTTGAACACAGGGAATCACTAAGATAACAAAATGATGTACTGATTTGAAATACCAAAATTTGAAAATCATTTTGGATCTTTCATTAAGTTTTATATGTACTCGTATAGAGAAGTATACATGTTCGTCACATTTATGTTTTTGAAATTTGAACTATGCTGTGTGAAAAGTTGGACTAATGCATCTGCAAAAAGTATCGACCCAGGTCAGCCTGCGCAGTCCGCGCAGGCTGACCTGGGATGAAACTTTTTGCTTTTGGTCAATTTTCTGCATGTCAAAGGACCGGTCTTCCTCATGATTCAGTCGGTTGTTAGACAAAATAGATTTTATGGAACCATAATTATAGAATGACGTATGTAAGTCGATGCATCACAGAGATGCAATGAATCCATTTTAGCCAGAGTATTTTCCATTTTTTTTTAATTATTTTTTGTTTTTAGGCCTAACGATTTTTAGCAAATGATAAATTTGTAGAACTGTCCATTTTGAAAGAAATTGCAGACGGCATATAAAACTGTGGCTAAATGATAACATCTTTCTTTAAAAGCAAAGAAATTACCTAAAATTAAGGATATATGCTTGTTCCCAAGAATTTATTCTTTTATCACAATATTTGAAAAAACTTTCATTCTTTGAGTCGTAATAGCTCGGGCTCGTTAGGAAAACGGTTAATTTCTTTGCAAAGAGAGTGGAGCATGATCAGTCTGATCATCTGTGCAGTCTGATCCTTGTGTCATTATTTCATGCCAAAAAAAAGTATTTCACTTTAAATAACAATAATCCATTCTCCTGCATTGTCTAGTAAACTTCATATTTCTACACTCTTCAGTTAAAGGCCCAGTAAAGTCCAAACTATCAAAGCAGGTGTCATAATACATTTAAATTCAAATCATAACATGTTACCATTTAAAAGTATGGGAAATATTTCGGAGATGACAGTCTGTTGTCGTGTGGTCGGGCCATATGTTAGTCACTGGCAGAAAAAAGAATTTTAAAACCGGGCAAAAAGTAAACAAAAGACACAGCTGCCTGGCAGGTTTTAACCTAGTTTTGAAATTAATTTCTCTGTCACTGACTAACACTTGGACCTACCGTACAATGTCAGATTGTCATCTTCACAATAATATTCATACTTTTAAATGGTATGATATAAATTCAAATGCATTTAAACACCCGCTTTTATACATTTGGTCTTTATTGTTACTTTAACAGTTTATAGACAGATTGCAGGAAAATATACATTTGCTTGTTACGAGCATTTGTCCCTTTTACTAACAGTTTTTCGTGTATCATTAACAAACTACACTCTTTCAGATAAATGTTCTTTAAATTTGAGTCATGCTCTGTGAAAAGGGGTATAATGCATCTCATGATGCATTATACCAAGAAAGCATTTATAATTATGGATCCATAATATCTATTTTATCTTGATACCAACTGCATCATCAAGTAGACTGGTCCTTTAACTTTCAGATAATTGACTAATAGCAAAAAGTTTCGACCAAGGTCAGCGTGTGCGGACTGCGCAGGCTGACCTGAATTGATACTTTTTACAGATGCATAAAAAACCCTTTTCACAAAGCATAACTCATCTTTTTAATGAGATAGAGGTTTATCAAAATTAAAGGAGGTCACAAACATTTTCTCCATTTTAGAAATTCTTTTCTACCCTCTCAAAGACACTTCAATCATTTTGTCCTCTGGAAATGCTTTCTAAACGCACAAGCGATATCGTTTTATATCGTTATACCACACAGTTTTGTCATTGGTTGTAGTAGTACTCCATTAATAAGTGGATTCCTAAGCTGTTGTCTTGGTCCGGCGATTATTCAAATTCAGTCGTATAAAGTTTACTTGCAACCGCGGTTCTATATCAAAAGGTCAGCCTTAGTAATGCTCTCCTTTAGAACTTTAACCGCACAGGAATACAGTTATTTAAACATAAAACATTTGTTACTTGTAAGGCCTTTCTGACCATTTAAAATCAACTCACCCTCATAATGCCAAAACAAATGAAATAGACAAGGACAGTAAAGAACAGGTATCAGGCACAAGTAATATCACGGCTGCTTTTCTGTAAGAACTATGATCAAAGGAAATATCGGTCAATGTGGATCCAAGATTAACAGTTCGTTACTGTCTGAACTTGATCAACAATGCCCACAAAAAAGAACGTTTGTAATGAAGTAAAAAGATTAACCGTGACCTATCAGTGAGTTTATTTTGGTCTGAACTTCATTTCCGTACATTTCAAGGAGTAGTAATGTCCCTTGAATCCATGCCAGTTCACTCCGTTTGCATATGAATCATGTTTGCCCTTTAAGTATAGACCATTTACATTTACCCCGTGACATTTTCCGTACCAAAATCCACCTTTGCAAGACTTAGCACATTCTATCGATGGTCCTTTGTCTTTTGTCGAAAACTGCTGACCGTTATGAAAACCAGTAAAGGAATCTCCAACGTTACCTCTGAATCCATCAATGGTCAATCTAAAGCCGTCATCAACAGATCCCACAGAAAACAGCATGTATTTGGCAAAACGAACATCGTTGTCGAAGTCCTCTAATTCAGTTCTTAACTCGTGCGGACATATCGACACGATTCGATGGATAAACTCGTTTCCAAGCCAAAATTCAGCTGAAATTTCCAAAGCCGAATCGGTAATCCACCCAGTCGCGGTAAAAATCTCCCGAGCCATCGCATCGCCTTTGGAACACAGTCCAACCTCCGCCGTCCGTTTCCATGTCACAGTACACATCCAGTGGTCGCCATATTGAATCTGGATGAATTGAATAGACTCCGCTGGTCACGTAACCCATTTTATACAGGTCAGCGCAATCTTTTGCCGCTTCAGAAATTAAGGTCGCGTCCGGAATCGATTTTAAGATAAAACTCTGCGTATCATGATCAAGTGTTTCTGTCAAAGGAACTTTAATTTCGTCAAGCTTGCGATTCGGTGTTTGCACCAAGTCGACCAAAGATCCTTCTAGAACTATCTGGTCATCTTTCATTTTTCTCATCTGTTCTTGTAAGTCTCGGCGAAACACCTTTTCTTTAGTAAGTCCATATTTTACAGATTTAATCACATCGGAGACGCGTCTTTCGATCGATTTCGTCATATTGCTTATATCTTTTTCCACATTTAAGTCAAAATTGCTTTTTACAGCTGACGTCAATGGTATCATAGCCAGTTCTGTCTGGAATTCTTGGCGTAGAAGGCTTATACGTCTGTCGAGCTGACGAAACCTTTCAATAAAAAATGATAAGCTTCCATCTTCATCATTTGTTTGAACTGTAGAAAGCAACATACTCAAAATTAAAATGAAAACTAAACCGACATTTCTAGTCGCCATGATTAAAGACATATAACGTCTGAGTGTAGAACAAGGATATATGATATAAACGATCATGACGTCATCAGGGTGATTATCCAGTCATTTTAAAGGAAGAGGTTATTTGGCAGGAAACATTTTTTTACAAACATCTATTTGAATCTCTGTCTGTTACTTACGATTTCTGAATTATCAGCAACAAATGGCATAATGATATAAAGAGAATTTTTTTTTATCTTTTGCTGTTTGCGGCACTGTATCTGCCAATAAGAATTTGAGCCGTGCTCTGGGAAAAGGGGACTTAATGCATGTCCGCGATGCATGATACCAAAGCAAGCGATCACATACCTATGGATCCATTATAATTATAGCCAAATTGTTAAACAAACAACTTAATCATGAGGTAGACTGGGCCTTAAATATACAGAAAATTGACGGATAGTGAAAAGTTTCGGCTCAGGTCAGCCTGCGCGGATTGCGCATTAAGCCCCCTTTTCACAGAGCCTGGCTCATTGTTAGTTTACATCATTTGGAGTCGTGCTCTGTGAAATGACGGTTAGATGTAACTGCAGAAAGTATCGGTCCATGCCAGTCCGCGCAGGGTGACATGATCGAAACTTTTTGCTATTTGTAAATTTCTGCATGTCCAAGGGCCATTCTACCTCATGATTCAGCCAGTTGTCAAAGAAAATCCATTTTATGGAACCACGATCAAGTGTTGACTAGCTTTGCATGCAGCGTTTCAAAGATACATTAAGCTCCCTTTTCACAGGGTATGGCTCGTATTGTAGGTATTGTATGTTATGTATTCTAACATGACACGCGAATTCGGCTCTATAAACACAGTGCAAGGAAAGCGTGGTAAAATCTGCGACATTCCATGCAGAGTGACGTCATTCTGTAGAAAGTAAGTTAGTGAGTTATTCAATAGAACATAGTCTTCATCCGCGTTTTTACTCTAAGGATGAACTTGTTTTCCTTTCATAAAGAATTCGTCATGTTAGAATCGAAATAATCTTCTTTCTATCGTGGTTTATCGTTCAATAAACCACGTTGTGAGTTATGAGGCACAATGAATAAACCACTCGGGCTATCGCCCTCGTGGATTATTTATTGTGACTCATAACTCACAACTGTGGTTTATTGAACGATAAACCACGATAGAAAGAAGATTATTTCTTAAATAGAGTTAAGGTATTTGTATGTTCACGTTCTTCACGGCTGGAATTGAAACTACTTTCATCATGATGCAAAAAAAAAAAATATGTTTCCAAAGTAATTTATTTTTCACGTCGTTTTTGCGTTTTGTTTTAGCAAAGAGACTTTTTCTCACACTTTGACTTGTAATGCTGGGAGAGCCGGACATAGACAACGTTGCTTTGCATTCACGATCAAGTTGAAACGAGATGTCCCACGTGACCTTGTTCTTCAATGTCAACGTCATGGATATAATATTCCAGCTAAAAATATTCCTCGAGGCTACAATACATGCACCTAGTAATTTTTTTTCAGGACTGGCAAAGTGAGACCTATATTTGACTAGCCTGTAATCATTGACGCTCTAAGAACAACATGTATTCTGTTGCAAAATCATATCATTCTTCATAAATGGCCTGCAATATGCGAAAAGGGGCATTCGGACATTTGCGTAAAGTGTCGTCTCGCAGGCTAATCCGAGACGGCGCTTTACGACTACATTAGATTTTGTGCTACAGTAGACTTGCGCAAAACAGAAAATAACCCAAAAACGGAAAGGGTCGTCTCGGATCAGCCTGCGCGGACTGCGCAGGCTGATCCGGGACGACGCTTTACGCAAATGTCCGAATGCCCCTTTTCGCGTGTTGCAGGCCAAATGGTTTTACATTGATGACTGATTTCCATTATAGATCATTTGTGTACTTGCTCCATCTTTCAAAATCTCATTGTACAAAGCAATATAGATCTACATGGGATTTTTTTTTTTCAGGTGAAAGATCGAAATAGATTTCATCTAGTGGGCATCATCGGTAATATTGCCAATGATGTTCACTTGATGAAATAAATTTCGATCCCTC
Organism: Hippopus hippopus; assembly: GCA_946811185.2. NCBI lineage: Eukaryota > Metazoa > Mollusca > Bivalvia > Cardiida > Cardiidae > Hippopus > Hippopus hippopus. The sequence continues at coordinate 12,835,525 of OX328106.1, forward strand.
ACAAAAAAAAAACAAAAATATTTTATGCTTCTAACCCCTTTTTTGTTGGGACTTTCATCAAAATCCAAGTTTCGGTAATTTCCCGTAGCATATCCCCCTTCCAATGAAAATAAAACCGCATTTCAATAAGAATGTGTTTACCAGTTCACAAATAAAAAACAGTTCGTTGGTTTAGACCAGAATTATGACAGAATTGTGGTTTAGTCAATTTGAGAGAATATGTGGACCGGAGCCTTTGTTTGCTTATGTCAATTTGTGTTAATTCTTATCGATTCTTTGCCGTTTGCGAACAGAAAAACACAAGACAATAATTCACGCTTTTAGGACAGTAAAACTCTCTTATTCGCTAATGTAATTGCAATATCAGTCTGAAATTAGATCCTTGACGTATTATTTCGGTTACTGTCAACCCACGGCACAAATGATTCAGGCAACACTGTACAATTTCTGCAGCTTTCATGGTGTAGAAAATACGTTGAAAGACAAGAGCATTGCATGGCATTCTCCTTTTTCGAAATTCGAAATTCAAAGACATAACATTAGTAAAAAGAATGACAAGCTTAGATACTTTCGGAACCGGAAGACCAACACAACATTTTCTCGCCAGAGCCGTTGGCTCAGAAGATGAAGTTTCCTACCCTTGATACAATGTCATGTTTGTGAAAGTGTGCATTATCAAAATTTTCAATATACATACAAACATATAAAATATCATATTTGAAACAGTGTGCATTATCAAATTTTCAATATGCATACAACCAGATCTAATATCATGTTTGTGACAGTGTGCATTATCAAATTTTCAAAACACATACAAACTCATAAAATATCATATTTGTGACAGTGTCCTTTATCAAAATGTTCAATATACATACAAACGTATAAAATATCATGTTTGTGACAGTGTGCTTTATCAAATTTCAATATACATACAACCATATCCAATATCATGTTTGTGACTGTGCATTATCAAAATTTTCAATAAACATACAATTATATAAAATATCATGTTTGTGACAGTGTGCTTTATTAAATTTCCAATATACATAGAAACATATAAAATATCATTTTTGTGAGAGTTGCTTTATCAAATTTTCAATATGCACACAAACACATAAAATGTCATGTTTTTTAACGTGTGCTTTCTCAAATTTTCAATAAACAAAGAAATTTATAAAATATCATGTTCATGAAAGTGTTTTCTGATATCCTTCGTATATTGAACTCTTAAGGATATGGCAGTTTTTGTCAAAACTTTGAATTGCAATGTTTCATTTTGTTTCTATTCTTTTTCGTGTAATAGGTCTTCATGACAAAAGTTTACATCCATTAACATATCTACATAAAAAAGACATTATAGTTTTCGATATAAAATGAAAGAGTCATACTCTGGCAAAAGGGGTTTAAGGCATCTCCTTGATACACGATACGAAGCAACATAATTAGGGATCATAAAATCCATTTTGTCTGACAACCGACTGAATCATAAGGTACACAAGTCCTTGAAAATGCGGAAAATGTACTGACAGCAAATGTATCGGTCCAGGTCAGCGCAGGCTGACCATCATCGATACTTTCTGCAGATGAAGTAAGCTCCCTTTTCATAGGGAAGAGCCAAAACAGCTTTAAATTAATTAAACCGGCTAGTGACTTGTAACAATATCCTTACAATACGGTTTAAATGATTCTAAACTAATGAAGAGATCCCAATGTAATGGTTTGTCCGGTCATTGTTTTTATTCAGTTGAATAAGGCTAAATTGATAGGTTACCAGTAACTTATCAATGAGTTCATTTCGGTCTAAACTTCATTTCTGTATACTTCAATGAATAGCTATAGCCTCTGAAACCTTCCCAGTAAACTCCATCCGCAAATGATTCATGTATGCCCTTTAAGTAAAGACCGTTCAAATTCACAGTGTGACATTTGTTGTACCAGAATCCACCTTTATACTGAGAAGAACATCCTTTCGATGGTCCTTTGTCTTTTGTCGAAAACTGCTGACCGTTGTGAGTCCCAGTAAAGGAATCTGTAACGTTACCTCTAAAGCCATCAATGGTCAATCTAAAGTCGTCATCAACAGATCCCACAGAAAACAGCAAGTACTTGGCATAACGAACATCACTGTCAAAGTCCTCTAACTCGATTCTTAACTCATGCGGACACATCGACACGATTCGATGGATAAACTCGTTTCCAAGCCAAAATTCAGCTGATAAATTTCCAAAGCCGAATCGGTAATCCACCCAGTCGCGGTAAAAATCCTCCGAGCCATCGCATCGCCTTTGGAACACAGTCCAACCTCCGCCGTCTGTTTCCATGTCACAGTACACATCCAGTGGTCGCCATATTGAGTCTGGGTGAATTGAATAGACTCCGTTGGTCGCGTGACCCATCCTATACAGGTCAGCGCAGTCTTTTGCCGTTTTTTCGAGTAAGGTACTCTCGCAAATCGGTTGGAAGATATCCGTCAGCTTACCCTGTTTTAAAGTACCTGTTAAAGCAAGTTCGATTTCGCCAAGCTTACGTATCAGTGTTTGCACCAAGTCTTCCAGGGGCCCTTCTAGAAGCAGCTGGTCTTCTTTCATTTTTCGCATTTGATCTTGTAAGTCCCGACGAAAAATCTTCTCTTTAGCAAGTCCATATTTTACAGATTTCATTTCATTAAAGACACGTTTTTCCAACAAATCTGTCAGATTGTTCAAATCTTTTTCTCTTCTTAAATCGGATTGTTTATTCAAAGATGGCGAAAATGTCATCATTGATATTTCTGTTTGAAGCTCTTGGCGTAGAAGGCTTATCTCAGTCCTAATTCGTTTATCTAGCTGACGAAACCTTTCCGTTATGATAGACACAAATCCAGTAGCATCGCCTGACTGCCCAGCGGCAAAAAACAAAATGAAATGAAAAATGCAAAAGAAATAGACTCCACAACTCGCCATCATTACAACAAAAAGTGCTAGTGCTGAACAACGAGGTATGAAATAACCAAGTACTTACGTAGTAGATTTGTCTATCCAATCATTTCAAAGCGGCGTGGGTGTTTTGAAGATTTTTTTTTAAACTCTATTTGGATGTTTGCTTGGCGCAGATGCACTTTTGCGTATTTGCCACTAATGGTTCTCGAAGACATTGAGTAATATATTTACCCTTTCCAGCAAATGCTACATTATTTACTTAGTGGCCACAAAAAGAGGGTTCTACTTTATTTCTTAAAGTTCTAGATTTTGTACTGTTCATTCATAAAGAACAAGTTAAGTATGTCCACCCGTTCTCAATTAACTCCATCATTACGCACATGGGAGTCAAAAGGAGCGAACTTTATGTATTTTCACATCGTGTGAACGGGTGTTGTTCATAAAGTAACATAAAGTTTTACTTGGAGATGGGCTTGAGTGTCTGTCAGTGAGCATAATGAATTAAAGCCGCCATTTTGAAAAGATTATTAAAAAGTGATCAGAGAAATGATTAAGTACCAAGGATGTGGCTACTGCAATGGTATAGAAAAAAAAAATCCTACTGTGTGTTACTGGTTAATTTTTGAACGCTTCTATGTTGTGTGCGGTTGTGAAGCGATTAGCAGGTCCACTGACAAATGAAAAACAACCTGGCAGGATCATGTCCGTAAGATAAACAATATTTCCAACGGCAAGGAAAAAGTAAACATTCTGCTGTTGTTGTGAGATATGGGGAAACCGAAACATAAACAAACTGAAAATGTGGCCTATATGCAAATTTACTCGGCATTTTGGTACTTTTCTGTTTTTTTTTTGTTAAAGCAATACAACCCTTGTACTGTATTATGCGAGGAACTTAAAAAGAATATGTGTCACTGTTTCTAATTGATAGCTTCTGATCTGCATTTAGCAAAATAAAAATTTTTAAAGTATGTACATGGTATTGGAGTCACTATGTGGTTATCTACAGGCATTTCTGTGTATCGACCTTTAAAGGAATATGACAAAGCCACGTGTTCTTTAGAGTTCCTTATACATTCAATACAACTTTGTGATAATGAATACTTCAAGAGAAGTAAGTAAACGAAATCTTTTGAGCCATGCTCCGTGAAAAGGGGGTTTAATGCATCTGCGAAAAAGTATCGACCCAGGTCAGCGCAGGCTGACCTGGGCCGAAACTTTTCGCTTTTGGTCAGTTTTCTGTATTTCAAAGGAACCGTCTACCACACGATTCTTCTGATTGCTAGACAAAATAGATTTTACGGATCCATGATCATGGGTTGACTTGTTAGTTATCCTGCATCACGGAGATGCATTAAGCCCCTTTTTGTCAGAGCATGACTCATTTTTGATATGCGGACTAATATATTAGAAATAATCCAGACTGGTGAAATAAAAATAATTCAGCCAAAATCTCGATTACCCTCGTTAGTCATTTAACAAACAATGCTGTGTTATAACTACCACGAGAAAAACCGCCTTTTGAAAAATATTAGAGGAAAAGAAGCTGTTGGTAGCCAGCATTTCCTCTTTTTGCCGTAATTTTTTCTACAATTTTTAAGACAAATTTGATCATTTCAGAAACATATTTTGTTGTCTGCAAATGCTTTGAACTCTGAAAGATTTTGCTCCTTAACCTACTAAATAAATAAGGTAAAGTTTTCCACCTGATAGTACAAACCTAAATATTTATGTTTCAAAGTTATGGCGGGTGGGGGGGGGGGGTATATCTAATCATTCGACAGTGTAGATAAAGGATCAGAAGGACATTCTGTGCAATCTGATCTTGATCTACACTGTCCGCAAAAGTTCTCTTGGTCGCGCTTAGCAGCATAAATGTTATCCTCTTTTAAAGGCGTTTCAGCGAGTTATTTCTAGCGCAGAGAATTTCGTGAAATTTGACACAGAAACACTTCAAAGTATGTTCTTTCAATATGCGAAGAGATAATCAGACGTTACCTGATGAACCAAAAAGTTCTGAGCCCACGAAGAACATAACCCTTTTTTCAAATTACACAAAAACCCAATTATTGCAGCATACATCAGAATTTTGTGATTAAAATCTGTAATTTCAGTCAAATCATGTTCTCTGTGTTTTAAATTCATAGTGAAACAATGGATCCTCTGACTTTGATGAGAAATTAACCTCTGACTTTGATGAGAAATTAACAGATATTTCAAATTAATGATACGCTATCCATGTTTCAATAAAACCCTTAGCCCACAAAATTGCTTATTTTATCACAGAAAATCAGGATATTATTTGACCCTCAAAAAAATCTAGCGCAAAGATTTTTCTCATTTTTCTCAGAAATATACATGATTATATCCTTTATCAAAAAATGCAAAAAAAAAAGGTTGCCAGGCTACTTTTCCCAATATTTGAACTCAATTACCTCCTTTGGAACAAAGAAAGTGACACAAAACACCCAAGATTTCAAATTACTTAGTAAGATGTATTATTTCTAGCACTAAATCATGTTTTTTTCACAATAAAGACTGTACTTGATATAGTCTCGATTTAACATTGGTATGGGACGGCTTTGGAAAACATTTTGGTAAAAGGGGTAACTGTTCATTACAAGCAATTGTTCCTATCCCCACAACCTTTTCTGCACAAACGGTTCTTTTAATCTCATTTAAACCTTGTTTAATTTGTCGTCTGCAGCTTCTTTCAATTTTGAAGTTCCAATTTAATTCATTTAGGAAAGGGTTAATACCAAATACATGTGGTATATTTTAATAGATGGGAGAATGGAAGAACAATACAAGTAGAACTGTCCAGAATTACTCAAAGGCATAGATTACTTACGAACCTTATAGCAAAATGAATCAAACGATCCTGATTTCTATCAATACCCAGGAAAGAGGGTTAGAAAAACGTTGAAAAGGAGAAAATACTTGTAATTTTCTCTTTTTACCACACTAAACTTACTATCCGGATAAGTAATGTCCGACAAATGTACATGTTCTGTTTTCGCTGTTTAGGAATGATTTACACCTTCATAAACTGATCTTTTAAAAACAATGTATCTACCACTACTTTCTCCACGTCTTGCAGCAAAAATCAGTAGTCCAATAATAGTACTACAATCAGACAAAGTTACGCGCTAGAAAACAGAGAAGCGAAGAGACATGCGCAAAAATGTTGCGCATTGACAACCCGACGAAACGTCGTTAAAGACTTAAATTGAAAATATGTAATCAACATCACTCTTAACCCTGCTAATAGATGAAATGAAAATTTTAGACCGATATTTAAACCCAAAATTTTGCTATTTCAAAGGTATTTTTTTTGGGGGGGGGAGGGGGGCAGAACTATGTCCTTAACGGACAGTGTAGATCAAAGATCAGACTGCACGTTCTGTGCAGTCTGATTTTGATCTACACTGTCCGCAAAAGGTCAGTGAGTCGCGCTTAGCAGCCTAAGGGTAAAATGCATCTCCGTCATGTATTATACCAAGTAATTCATTACATAATTTTGGATCCATTTTGTCTGACGACAGGAATGATGTAGAATGGTCCTTGGACGCGTAGAAAAATAACTCATAGCAAAAAGTTTCGACTAAGGTCTGCTTACGCGGACTGCCAAGGCTGACCTTGGTCGATAGTTTTTTTCAGACGCATTAAATACCCTTTTCCTAGAGCATGACTCAAATATATTAATCTGTCATGCCAATACTATTACCCCGACCAGACATCGAAAACTATGGCTTTTAGATTTGAGATTGTCCAGTATACCAGCAACAGGCATAAATAGCACAGTATTCAAAATCGGAGAACTAGCCACTCCAAATTTACAAAAACAAGAAAGATCTACACATTTTGAAATGTGGAACTTGCAGTTCGAGATTGAAGAACTCAATACTCCAAATTACAAAAAATGAAGCCTTGAAATGTTGTGTTAAAGTTTCGAAATAGGAGAACAGGTAATTTCAAATTTCCAAGAAAAAAGAAATTGAAACTTATGTTTATGGTTCGAAATGGGAAAACAAGCCACTCCAAATACAAAAACAACAAATCAACAACAAATTTTAACACTTGGTGTTTACAGTTCAAATTAATAGAACTAGCAAACTTTAAACACTTGATCTTTGGTGTTTACAGTTCGAAAAAGGAGAATTAGCCACTCCAAGTTTATAAAAACAACAAAACAACTACAACAAACTTTTATTTAAAATTTGGTGTTTACGTATTCAAAGTTTGAAATTTAAGAACTAGCTACTACAATTTTCCAGTAGGAAAAAAAAACTTGAAAGATTGTGCTTAAAGTTCGAATTTGGACAATTAGTCACTAATGATTTACAAACACAAAAAGTTCAGTAAAGTTCAAAACTTGGTGTTTTATTTCGAACTTTGATCACGAGATGTCAACTTTCCAGGGGGAAAAAAAACTTGAAATTTGGTGTTTTCTGTTCGCAACTGGAGAATGGGCTTCTACATATGCAGGAATAAATAGCAACAATAAAACTTTAAAGTTTGGTGCTTATATGTTTTTAGATTGGAGATCTAGCTTCTCCAATATACAGTAAAAGAAAAAGCCTCGAAATTTGGTTTTTTATAACTCGACGATTGGAGAACTAGCCACCCAAAATTACCAGGAAACACCCCACCCTCTCAAAAAAAAAAGAATTATTATTTGTTTCGAAATCTGAGGTATAGCACTCGATTATGATTTTTTTTAATAAATACATCGTGTGTCATATTGTTTGTTTTCTCACTGTGACCTAACAATATTCAAATAAACTTCTATACTCTTCACTTACTCGCAAATCTTTTGATTCCTGATGTACTTCAGACAGGAAATCATGAACGAGCCTGAGCAAATAGCCTTTTGAAAACAGTGTGGGAAAATGCAAAAATGCAAGTAACTAGAATTTTGTCCTTTTCCCACAAGGTCTCCTTTTCTACACTTTTACAGACCAGTTTCATCACTTCAGCCATGTTTGATACGTTGTTAAGAGTTAAGGTCTTAGACCCCTAAAGGACAACAGCTATTTCCACTATAATATTATCCTACAAAATTTACTATGATTAAAAATGAGTATTATTGTACTACTTTTACCAAGCCACTTTTTCCTTTTTTTTTTTCCTTCTTAGAATTATCATTTATAAATCTAAAACCACTATATATATTCTCATTACAAAGCGAGATAATAATTACCTCCCTTTTCTGGAAACTAACAAAAGTATCAACAAATAATTTCAAGATGGAGTTAACACTTCTCTCTGTTTCTTTGTTTGTTTGTTTCTTCGGTGTTTAACACTGTTTTTATGTCTCGGCAGTCAGTGCACTTATCCATGTGCTCCAGGAGTTTCCTTACTAGTACATTTCACAACAATCTCTCCAAGCGTTGGCTGTCCTCTCACAACAACGGGTGAAACAATAATCGGCAGTTCTTTATAATAATTATTGTCGCATTTACTTAAAATCACCAGTCCGATAGACTAGACTCATCTTTCTCTCTGCACTCTTGCGCATATTTGGAAAGAAAATGAACAAGTTTCTCGTGTACGATAGTACCAGGGCATACATGCGTTCAGCAAACCTCGGGTGATCCGTTGATCAAGTCCCTCGGCTGTATCACGTAGCATGATGTGCACCTACTTGAAACATCTTTGCCAGAAATACACCGCTTTACTGTTCTTAAATCGTAATTCTCCACTTAGGAAAAGAAAACAGCCGTCACAATTTTCTTATAGAATCTTTCTAAATAGGCTACATATTGGCTGACAAACAGTTTATAGATGTATTTTCTGAGTTGGTCTATCAATTCCGTTGGCATTTTTTTAGTGACAGGTTGCTTATAACTATAGCTGTTGTTGCCGTTGCTAATCGTTTTAAATGGGCGCCGCCATGTTTAAGATCATATGACTGGCATTGTTTCGAGATGGGAACCCCCCTGGATACAGACAAGGTTAGATGTAGGCACGGAATCGGCTGAGTTGTGACGAACCCGTCAAGAATATAACACGCTGAACAACCCATAACGAGAGTAACAAATGAGAAATGAAAGCCTATTTATTCTGGTTACATGCTGCATTTCAGTGCTTCCTCTAGTTCAAATTTTTGCATTTGATTGTAAAAAAATTTGGTTTAGCCAATCAGAAGTTGTGTTACTTTCACATTTAGAAAATTATTGAGATTAAGACTAGCATTATTCAAAACAAGAGGGCCATGATGGCCCTAAGTCGCTCACCTGAAGCCTTTTGACCATACATGACTCGTTTCCAATCTCATCCGAGATATAATGACAAACATTATGACAAACTTTCATTAGTAATGGACTAAAAAATATAGCCTCTCGAGTGTACACAAGCCTTTTCTAGAATTTGTCTAAGTGACCTACTTTTAAGCTCAAAATTGTCTATTTTCAAACTTGAAGAAATTATCCAGACAAACATTCTGACCACATTTCATGAGTATTTGAGAGAAAATGTGGCCTGTAGAGCGTAAACAAGATTTTACCGATATTTGACCTAGTGACCTAGTTTTTGATCCAAGATGACCCAGTTTCAAGATTATCGGACTGAAAATGTAGCCTCTACAGCGTACACAAGGTTTTTCAAAGATTAAACCTTGTGACCTAGATTTTTACCCCATGTGACGAATTTTTATCCAAGATATCACCAAGACAAACATCCTGACCAATTTTCAAGAGTATTGTACTAAAAAAGTGGCCTCTAAAGTTTACATAGATTTGACCTAGTGACCTTATTTTTGATCCGACATAACTTATTTTCACATTTATCCTAGATCTCATCAAGACGAACATTCTGACCAACTTTCAAGAGTATGAAAATGTGGCCTCCAGAGTGTACACAATGTTTTTCAAAGATTTGACCTAGTGACATAGTTTTTGACCCTATGTGACCCATTTTCGAATTCATCAAAGATATCATCAAGACAAACATTCTGACCAACTTTCAAAAGTATCGGAATGAAAATGTGGCCTCTAGAGTGTACACAAGATTTTTTCTAAGATTTTATCTAGTTTTTGACCTGACATAGCTCATTTTCGAACTCTTCCGAGATATTATCACGACAAACATTCTGACCAAGTTTCATGAGTATCGGACTGAAAATGTGTCCTCTGGAGCGTGCACATGGTAAAAGTTGATGCCGGATGACGCATGAAAAACGCCGGACACAGCATGATCACAAAAGCTCACCTTTAGCACTTTGTGCTCAGGTGAGGTAAGAATGATTGGCAAATTTGGACCCATTTTTTTGTTTTTTCATTTTTCTTTCAGGCCGCCTGCTGCAAATATTTAGTTTTGTATTTTGCTATGAGTTAATTTCATCAAGTACAAAATAATTATTTGCAATTTAACAAACAATAAGCACTACTTTTCATAGACCCAACGGAAAAAACTTTGAAAACATTATGGGAAAGGATAAAAATGCTGGTATTCATGCATTTTCTCCTTTTCCCAGTTTCTTCTAGACCTTTTTCTTTAAACACAAATGCCATAATATGAGAAACATTTATTTCATCATCTGGAAATTTCTCCAATATGTTCGAGTCTTAAACAAGTTTATTCTGCTATCATTGGAAAAGTGAAATGGAAAATACTCGGTCACGAATAAGCCAAAAATGTTGACTTTAGTCTGTTTGTTTGGCAGAAAAAAATCAAAAGTAAACCAGACTGTACAGATTCAATATTTTTTTGGCTGATGTGATCATCCTAAATCCATTTCTAGTTTCTAAGAATAGTAATCCATTTGGTCGATACAGAACATATAATCCAATAAAGTGGCTGGTCTTGGAAATTGAATTAGGACATTGGTTATAAGTTACTGTTGATGAAAATGCATACAGAACTGCACCCACTGTACAGTCTGATCTCAACCCACACAGTACATAAAAGCAGACTATAATTGCGACTGACGCCATTAGAAATACTGTTGTCTGATGTCGCAAAAGACTATCAGCTTTCCGATGTCCCAAGCCATTTATCAATGTTGTAATATAAGCAGTTATTGTGATTATCAGACACAAAATACCAGCCTAATCATGCCACTGTCGATCTAGATTAATGGCTGTTATCCATTTGCTCTACCAATTATTTCACCCCCAATTTTCCTTCTTATTTTCCGTATCTCTGGATCCCATGTGTTTGATGCTACGAGGAGTCAGGTCTCCGCTTTTGGCTGGGTAGGGTGGCCATGCAGTCTACATATTGCGGGGAAAGAACCCAGGAAATCTGGAAAGGGTTACCTGTCACCAAGATGGCAACAGAATTTTAGACTTATCCACATTCAGACAATTTGCAGTGAAGAAATAACATGTGGCTGAAGTTGATGGGATTTGTCTTTGAAATGCTAAAAAACGTTAGGGGAAAAGAAGTTACCACAGTTCTTCACTTCCTTTCCCAAATGTTTTCTGAGAGCTTTCATTCTCAGGGTCATTAAAACTTGGGACCGTTTGGTATAGGCTGGAAGTGTGTTTACCCTTTACCGCATAATGCCGACTTTTAATGACCCTGGGAGAGAAGCCTTTTGAAAACATTGTGGGGCTGGGAGAAAATGCTGTTAACCAGCATTTTCTCCTTTTCCCACTTTGTTTGCTACTCTATAAAAGAAAAATTTCATCTTTTGAGCCACATTGAAATTGTCGTCTGCAAATGCTTTCAATTTGGACAAGGCTAAAATTTTGTCGGCTGGTAATGAGTTAAACAAAAAATGGTGATATTTTGTGATGGGTTATAATCAAGATGATGCAGTTGCTATTTCAAAAAAAAAAAACCCGGAAAAAAAGGAAAAAATATGCAAAGCGCAGTTGACAATAATGAAATAATGATGAAAATAAATATTGATTGTAATGCTAAAAGGTTTGATTTCATTAACTTGATCTATTCAATGAAAACGCAAATAGCTTAATAGAAATGGTGTGAAATAAATGTCATATAATACCGTCAATTGAAACCATTATTAAATGACATAATAAGAATGGAAGAATATGTCAATAAATTATGACAGATATTTATAAATCAAAACACCCTTTAACTTGTAATCTTGTGACAGCAACTTCAAAAACGTCTTAAAATAAAGATAATAAAAAGATACTGATGCATCGCATCAAATTCACCCTGAATTGTAAGTCCGAAAAACTTTACAGTCCTGATGGAAATTACCTATGCATGTACTTGTTCTCCCCTTTACCCTTTACTAGACGACAAAATTTTAGCCTTGTCCAAACTGAATGCATTTGAAGACGACGATTTCATAGTGGCTCAAATGGTGCTATTTTTCTTTGATAGGATAGAAAACATTGTGGAAAAAGGAGAAAATGCTGGTTACCAGCATTTTCTCCTTATCCCACAATGTTTTCAAAAGGGTTCTTTCCCAGCGTCGTTAAAAGTCGGCATTGTGCAGACAGGATTAACATGATATCGGCAAAAATGAGGCGTTGTATCTACTTATAATATCATTTTCTCTTTGTCCCAAAATTTTTTCCACCTTTTCAAAAACCTTTCATATCATTTGAGACCCATTAAATATGTTGCATGTCGATGCTTTTAATTTTGACTAGTCTAGAATTTTGCTGTCTGTCAAATCTTTATCAAACGAACAAATTCTTAGACTCGATCATATTGAAAGCAATTGTAAGTGCTAAATTAAATATGGCTTTGAAATTCCTTTACCAGACGACAAATTTTAGCCTTGTCCAAATTGAAAGCATTTGCAGACTACAATTTCAGTGTGGCTCAAATGGTGCAATATTTCTTTGATAGGGTGGAAAACATCATAGGAAAAGGAACATCATAGGAAAATCATAGGAACATCATAGGAAAAGGAGAAAATGCTGGTTACCAGCATTTTCTCCTTTTCCGACAATGTTTTCAAAAACCATCTTTCTTAGGGTCATTTAAAGTCGGCAATACAATCAATCAACCTTTTTCCTCAATGTTTTCAAGAGACTTCTTCGTCAGGGTCATTAAAAGTTGGAATTGTGTGGTTAGGAGTTTAAGAGTAATGGAAAGAATGTCCCCGGAAAACAATGGTTAGGGTTCAAGTGAAGGATTACAAAACTATCATGGCTTGGAGAGGACTGGTCCACTAGTGGTCAAGACTGGAATACTGTTGAAAACCACATAAGACAGAAAACCAAACCAAAATATTACCTGAGTCTGATTAACTGTCTTAAATCTTTACCAAGCGACAAAAATTTAAGACTTGTCCAAATTCTAGGTAGTTGCAGATGACCAACTAAATGTGACTCAAACGATTGAACTTTTTTTTGATAGGGTAGAAAACATTGAGGGAACTGGTTACCAGCATTTTCTCCATTTCCCACAATGTTTTCAAAAGGCTTCTTCCTCATGGTCATGTAAACTGGGTGGTATAGGGTTGACTTATTTTGAAGTGTTTACTTGTGGCAGGTATTGAGAAACTCATGTGAAATATTTGTTTTTGTCTTTTTTCACAATTTTATTATGACAACGTAACAAAATTAATACTATTACAGTGCAGTGCAACAATGGAAAGTTCTAGGACGGATTTATGAAATAAAATATTTGATACAGTATAATTTTATGACAAGTCAATTATTAATAAAAATATAATAGTAAGCAAGAAACCAATTAAGCATACCACAGGCAATATTTTATTTTATGTCCAAAGCTTTGCTTTAAAATTCACAAAACTTGTTATCCTACATAACAACTATGAAATGCCTTGTTTAATGGAAAAAAATACCATTATAAATGAAAACTGCTAATTATGAACTTTACTAATCTCATTTTTATCACTAGTTTCTACTGTAAGTTCTTTTACTGTGTCATTGTTTCCAATTTCTGCTTGATCTATTTGGCTTAATGATTTTGTATCATCTTGTTTGTCAGCAGGTGTATCTTGAACACCTTCCTCATTTTGTTGGGCGACTAAACCATCAACAGTATCTGTTACAGGTTTCTCAGATTTGTCTTTCTCAACAGTAACAACAATTTCTGGCTTTTCTGTTGCAGAAGAGGGTGGTGTTTTCACAATTTTAACATTGGAAATCTTTTTCTCAAACAGTTTTCGGTCACCATCAGTCAAACCTAGTTCAAAAGCATTATCCAACTCTATCAAGTCCTGAACCATATCTTGGTATCTCGCATCCATCACTGCAAATGTATTTCTTGCCTCCTCATTTATTTTCTCTCTCTCCACCACTGCATCCCTTCCAAAAACCATACCCTCAGTAGCAGTTGTAGCTGTTGCTCGACTGCTCCTAGATGGTTTCCCCGTATCATCCATAACAGACAATCGGGAAGGACCTAAAGATGACATAGATCTCGATGGTATATCTGCAACTTCTAAATGCGAAGCAAACTTCACTGTACTAGATGGTCTCTCAGGATCAGTAACCCTGGCTACTTCTCCTTCAGTGTCATCCTCAGTATCTCTGACTGGAGTCTGGGACCCAAGACTAGTAGTTGAAAGTTCAACTGAAGTCTGCCGCTCCTATTATGTAAAAAAAAAAAAACGCATTTTGATAAGATTCAAGACCTTTTTCAATTAAATTAGGTTTTACCCCTTACCCAAACTGCAAAATTTTGAACTAGTCCAAACTCAAAGCATTTGCGGACGACAAAATAAATGACACTCCAAAAGTGAAATTTGTTTTCTGAAAGTTAGACAACATTGAAGGAAAAGGAGAAAATGCTGGTTTCCAGCATTTTCTTCTTTTCCAACAATGTTTTCAAAAGCTGTCTTTCTCAGGGTCTTTGAATCTTCTGATTGTGTGGTAAAGGGTTAACCCTTTATCAAACAATCATGTTTTTTTTTAACGACCCTGAGGAATAAAGCTCTTGAAAACAATGGGAAATGGAGAAAATGCTGGTAACCATCTTGCATCTACATGTAATGCAGTTTAGTGAACCAATTATTCTAAAGAAGATTTGTAGCCTTATTAACGGTGCGACGTTTCTTTGATAGGGTGGAAAACATTGTGGGAGAAGGAGAAAATGCTGGTTACCAGCATTTTCTCCTTTTCCATCAATGTTTTGAAAAGGCTTCTTTCCTAGGGTCATTAACAGGGGGCAAGGGATAAGACATAAAAGACATTGCAGTTCACCTTTTTTCTCGATTGTTTTCTACTAACTGCCACTCCTTGTTCTTCTTCTGCCCCTGTCTCTTCCCCAACCTCCTCTTCCTCATCATCACCATCATCAGCATCATCACCATCATCATCATCTGCCTGTGAGGTGACAGTGCTGGTGGCACTTGTTGCTCTAGATTTAGTTCCAGGGGTTGACTTGGTTTCTGCTGGGGAGGCGTGTCCACTTTTAGTTTCTTCTTTAGCAAGTATTGCCTCCAGCTCCTGATAAGAGCAAACTTGCTTGTTAATTCTTGTTATCCCGACTTTTAATGATCCTGAGGTAGAAGGCTCTTGAAAACATTATGGGAAAAGGAGAAAATGCTGGTAACCAGCATTTTCTCCTTTTTCCACAACGATTTCTACCATATCAAGGACAAATTTCATCATATGAGGCATGTTTGGATTGTCGACTGCAAGTGCTATCCGTTTGGACCAATCTAAAATTTTGTTGTACTGTAAAGAGTTAAACTCTGTAAGCTCCTTTTACAACTTTAGATAAGTAGTTGCCTTGGTGGCAAGGGTGGATCGCAATTAGACCCAAAAAAATGGGCAGTCTGATCTTTGATCTACGCTGCTTGCTTTGCTGAAAAAAAAAAGATGACGGCTATTACATGTAATTGGATTGTTTTTTCTAGAATGAAAATGTATGTTGGGTTTATAGGTTAAAAAAGAAACCAGACATGATGGGAAATTTTGACATAGCAGCAAATACAAGTATAAGGAAAGTAAATGCAATATAATACTCTTCATGTATTTTAACATTACAAAGAAAAGTAATAAATTTTCTTAATCTGGAGAAAATTTCGGACTAGTCCAAACTGAGAGCATTTGCAGATGATAACATAAATATGGCTCAAAAATTGACATTTGTTTTGAGAGGGGTAGAAAATATTGTAGGAAAAGGAGAAAATGCTGGTTACCAGCATTTTCTCCTTTTCTCACAATGTTTTCTTAATCTTTCTTCCTCAGGGTTGTTAAAAGTTGGGATTGTGAGACAAAGGGTTAAAGTGTTACCCTCTGAAATAAATTTGCAGAAGACAACTCTTATGTGATGAAATAACTGGAGTATGTAAATTGAAACCCACGAAATTTCAATGTTTAACAAGAATCTCATATTTAAGCCCCCCTCACAAGAAACTATATCTTAAGGCATTATACCCTGTCTTAAGAAAAATTGTTGAACATGTTGCAGTCAGGGTAAAAGGTCTAATTTTGACCTAATAATGCCTAAAGCCCCTGTAACATCAAACTAGATCTTAGATCGTTTTACCCCCTCCTAACAAAACCGTAAAACAGGTTGTGGTCGGGGTAAAACGTGTAATTTTGACCTGATAATGCCTAAAGCCCCCGTAACATCAAACTAGTCTTAGAACGTTTTACCCCCTCTTAACAAAATCGTAAAACGGGTTGCGGTCGGGGTAGAACATGATTTCGGAAGGTTTGCAAACGAAGTCATACAGCAAATTAATGCTAGACTGCACGACATGGTAACATGTCCCTAATAGGATTGAAATATGGCAGTTCCGTTTGTAGTTTGTTCATCTCGTTTTAAGTATGTTGTCACTCTGTCTAATTATGGGATGGGATGGTGGCAAAAAAGTTTGAGCGGACTCAAGATTCTGGATTGCCCTTCCCGTCCTAGCCCATCCATGAGGTTCGTAAACAGATTGTAAAAGGTTGCTACTACGTCCACTCCATTTGAACATAGTTTGAGTCTGTTGGCAACAATTTTCTGAACAAAGTGGGAACGAGTTTGGTGTGACAGGGCTATTATGAAACTTATCATGTACCTGGTCTGCTGTAGGGGTGAACTGAGTCTCACGTTCAAGTTCTGGAGTTGCCTTTCTCGAGTCCACCTTGGTCACATGATCACTTGTCTGGCTCATACTGGGCATGCGCTCCATAACCAGAGGTACCTCCTTCTCATGTTCCTGTTGAATTAGAGATTCAATTTATTCAATTTATTTAAGAGCCAGCTCTGTGAAAAAGGGGCTTAATGCATTTGCAAAAAAGCATCGATCCAGGTCAGCCTGTGCAGTCTGCTCAGGCCCACCTTGGCCTAAACTTTTTGCTATAGGTCCATTTTCTGCGTGTCAAAGGACCAGTCTACCTCATGATTCAGTTGGCTGTTAAACAAAATGGATTCTATGGATTCCTGATTACGTGATGTCTTGCTTGGTACAATGCATTACGCAGATGCATTAAGCCCCCCTTTGCAAGAACCTGGCTCATATAGTTTTGAAATCTATCAAATTAATACAACTTAAAAACAAGACCAAAACCAGACAGTATAGCTCACTTGGAAAAGTTAAATTTTAGGGTTGGCTGTGCTTGGAAACAGCAACAGAGAAGACCCAACATTAACTCTGACACCAGGGTTAGTGCAATGGTTGTTCCTGGGTCCGTATCCACCAACCATTCTTGAGAACATTTTTAGTCTTATTCTCCAAAATTTTTTAATCTAGAAAGTAAAACAACTTCAGATTGGCTAAACCAAATGGTTTAGCCAATCCGAAGTTGTGTTACTTTCAAACGATAGAAAATTCTGGATAATAAGACTAAGAATGAATGGTTGATAAATTTGGGCCCTGGACTTCCTAGACTTCATAAAAGTAAATTTTGACCTTGACCTTTGGCCACAGGCATGGGCAGAGGTATAGCTGAATGAAACACTGTGGACCTATATATGAACCAAATCAATCTTTTGGTTAAGAAAATAGGAGATCCAGGGTCCGTATTTACCGACCATTCTTGAGAACATTCTTCGGCTTATTCTCAAGAACTTTCTAAAGATGAAAGTAACACAACATCTGATTGGCTAAACCAAATTGTTTAGCCAATCAGAAGTTGTCTTACTTTCTAAATCCAGAATCAGACAAAGAATGTTCTTGAGAATAGTTAGTGAATAGAGACCCTGAAAAACTTAAACATGTAATTTCAAAATTTGCAACCTCGATCTTAAAATCATGGGGATGGTCATAGCTAGGGTATCGCTCAATAAAACTGAGTCAGTCATTGAGCAAAATATGCACCAAATCCATCATTGAGTTCACAAAATATGAGCTCTTAAAAAGATTAACATAAAACTTTGTTGTAATATACAAGCTGGGACCGTATTCCCCAACCATTCTTACGACTGTTCTAAGTCTTATTCTCCACAGTTTTTTTAACTTTGAAAGTAGCACAACTTGTCATTGACTAAACCATTTATAAACTGTATTCACCAACCATTCTTAAGAACATTCTTAGTCTTATTCTCCAAGATTTTCTTAATTGGAAAGTAACACAACTTTTGATTTGCTTAACCAAAATGGTTATAAAGGTTAAGCCTATGGGCATCCACCCATTACCTCTTGAAGCCAATTCATAATGACTTCAAAAAATCACAGCACTGATACTGATAATAAGCATAGATTAGCGTCTTAACAAATTTTTGGACTAAATCAAAGTGAAAGCATTAAGATTTTTTCAGACAACAAAATGATGTCATGTAGCTGTCTTTGATAGGATAGAAAACAATGTGGGAAAAGGAGAAAATGCGGGTTACCAGCATTTTCTCCTTTTCTCACAATGTTTTCAAAAGCCTATTTTCTGAGGGCCATTGAAACTCGGGATTTTGTGGCAAAAAGTTTAACTTCAAGTGTTGCCAGCATTTTCTCCGTCTCCCACAATTTTTTCATAATTCTATTTCATCAAGCTTGTAAATTTATGAGATCATTTCATAATGGGTACATACTTTCTTCGATTCATATGGTTCAAAGGAGTGCTGGGTAGCTTTACGATTTTCAGTAATTCTGTAATTACTGGCAGTCATATGTAGATGATGATTTTTCAGTTTGATTTGAAAAGTACTCAATCTGTAATGTCTTTTTCTCCTTTTCTGCTGTTGCTGCTACTTGGTATTGAGGTAAAGACAGAGGGAAAGAAAGAGAGAGAAAGAAGAGGCAATAAAAGGTAGAAATGATGAATAGACATGACGAAAAATGATGTGAAAAGCTGACAAACTGTAAAACTGTAATAGGGGAAAGAAACTGTTAACCATAATGATAAAATTCTCTTTTTGTTCAATTTGAAATCATTTGCCAATGAACGTATGAAATTGTATGTGGCGCAAAGGACTAAAGGGAACACAATATTCTGGGAGAAGATGGATTATGCAAGAAAGAATCAACTCTTTTCCTGAAAACAAAATTTTAGGCTCATCCACAAGAATAAAAGAGAAAACAGTATTGGTAACAGTGATGTTTTTTATGCCATTTTCCATATCATTTTAGTTATATTATTGCATATGTAGGTATGTCCTGGGTTTCATCAGTACTATGCTAAGGTTCTGAAGTGTTGTTGCCCAATGACACTCCCATGAAAACCCCAATAGTTCTAGTGAGGCTCAAACCCAGACCTCCAGGTTACAAGTCCCACACTTTACCACTAAGCCATGAAGGAGCCCTCAGGGTTGTCAAAACTCAGAATTGTGTGGAAAAGGGTTAATTCTAGAGACTTACAAAAGGTACTAAAACACTAGTTAGTGACAGGCTGCTGTTACATTATATTGCTTCATTTCCTCCTGGTCAGAATATAAAACTGGCCATAAATTAATTACCTAAGACATGACCCTAGCTGAGGCTGCTGTAATAAAATGCAAGAAGAAAGAATTCATGTTGTAACTGGGCTTAAGGTCGTTAGCATTAATACTGCTTTGGAATAAAAGTGGATTAACACTTTTACCAAGAAGACATAAAAATAGAAATTACAGAAATCATGGCATTATGCCTCTGTTATACTAATTCCCAAGGAAATACAGTACTGTCTCTATTTAACGCTCCATTGGGGTGGGCATGATAAATAATGGGTAAATGATGTAGAATTTTTCAAGGATGACAATAACACTTTTGACCACATTTACTCCGAGCCAAAGGTAAAATGGTTGCCTTGCCAGGAAACTGCTGTGTAATGATTTTACCTCTGATCATAATTGATTTGGACAATAACTGGCATTCACTATTAACCCTTTACCACACAACAAAATTCTGGACTTATCCAGTTTGAAAGCACTTGCAGACGATAAATAAAAAGTTGCTAAAATTATGATTTCTGCCTTTGACAGGGTAGAAAACATTGTGGAAGAAGAAGAAAATGCTGGTTACCAGCATTTTCTCCTTTTCCCACAATGTTTTCAAAAGGCTTCTTTCCCAGGGTCGTGAAAACTCAAGATTGTGTGTGGTAAAGGGTTAATCGGGGACACTAATCTTCAATACTTTCTCTTTCAAAAAGTTCTTCGAGGTAAGCTGACAAGTTTTAATATAACCAGAAGTGTTACTAAGAATGACATACGAAGTCTATGTACAGTTACATGTAGTAGCCATAAATATTTCATCAAAGTCAGAATCCACATTGACTCCCATTTCCATCTTTACCTTTTAATTCATTGTGGCTTATAAAATGAAGCTATAGTTATGAAACTTATATGAAAATAAAACAACAGTTTACAAAGTGATCAATATTCCTGAAAAAAGAATTTTTACAGATGTCAATGGCTGCAGCACCAAAATTTAGAGAAAAAACAACACCACTGAGTTTTAGGGAGCTACAACTTTAAGACATTATCATGCAACAAATATTATTACATACAAGTGTAAATAGCTCCAGTAACGTCACTTTCTATCAGTATGGTTTTCTTCATGATCGTATGATCAGAAGCAGAGTAAAAAATTTTTTTGCATGTTGATTGATTAGGGTTATGTTTATGTCACTGATTTATTTCAGCTGATTTTTTCAACTTGATCTATGGGCTGGCTATTGGGTTAGTCCATATTTAGCTAGAAAAATTCTGATGAAACACTAATTACTGGGGAATGTCAATTAGGGACATTATGGTACAAACAGACCCCCCCCCCCCAACATCCCTGATGATAAGCCATGAATCAGCTTCTTTTCTCATATAAATGACTCTTTCACTACTAAATAAAAAAGCTTCACTTTTTCAAAGCCCCCTTATACACTTCCCCTGCACAATGAAGAACCACTTTGGTCATAATCTAAAATAAAGTAGTGGACAGTGTAGATCAGACTGCACATTCTGTGCAGTCTGATCTTGATCTACACTGTCCAAAAAAGCTTTTTGTGTTGTCTACAGTGAGGAAAGAGTTAAATGTTTTTTTGATATATGAAGATGAACAAGCAATTTCGTTGAAATGATATCCCCCCGGCAAAAAAGACCTTTTTTGATACAAACATATTAGAGGTATTGTGTGTTGCATGAACATGTGGCCTTTTTGTTAATGGTCCATGATAAATTACACATTAAGCACCCTTTTTCCATGGCACAGCATTTCATTAAATGAAAAATATATAAGCGGTCCATAATGAGATTATACATTAAGTCCCCTTTTACCATAACATGGCATTTCATTAAATGAAAACAAATGATGAAAATATACATCAAGCCCCCTTTTTCCATGACACGTCATTATATATAAAAGAAAATTGTATCAACGGACTATCCTAAGGAAGACATGCATGAAGTTTCATAAATGTCCCGGCGGACGAATGGGCGAACTAACTGTTATTGGTCCATAATGAAATTATACATTTAGCCCCCATTTTTCATGACATGGCATTTCATGAAATAAAATCAACTAACTATTGTCTGTGGCTTAATAAAGATGAAGTTTAATTACATTTTGTCCTGCAGTGAAAGAGATATTGGTCCATAACGAAAATATTTGTCAAGCCCCCTTTTTCCATAACATGACATTTAATGAACAAGAGCGGCAAATTGTCGCAAGATACGCCCGTCCCACCGCCAGTTGTCGAGGGGGGGTAATAATCATAAAGGGCAGGTAAAGGAAAATAGTAGTGCAGCAGAAATCATGTATGTGATTGAAATAGGCATGAATGTCTTCTCTAATGTTAAGGAAACATGAATATAAAGTTTCAGGTGATTCCAACATGAAAAGACAAAGTTATATTGTAGAGAAGCATAAAAAGCTGAAAAAGAAAATAATGAACTGGGAATAATTCCAAAAGGGCATTAGGTAAGGTTATGGCTCCAGTGCATTGCACTTTTCGTAACTGCAACAAACATGTTTACCAAGTCTCAAGTCAATTTGACTTGAGGTGACAAAGTTCCGTTCCGGACAAGCAAGAAATACTGTAAAAATGAAGATCAAAGTGGAATTACTCAAAATCCGCGCTAGGCAGAGTTATTGTTCTTGCACACTGTACTCCATAATATTGCAACAAACATGCATACCAAGTTTGAAGTCGTTCTGACTTGAGATGACAAAGTTATATTCCGGACAAAGCACTAAATGCTGTAAAAATGACCATCAAATGGAAATTACTCAAAGGCAGCACGAGGTAGAGTTACAATTCTTGCACACTGCACTTCCAAATATTGCAACAAATAAGCATACCATATTTCAAATCATTCCTACATAAAATGACAAAGTTATGCTCCGGACAAGCAAGAAATGCTATAAAAATGAAGATCTAAGGGGGGAATAACTCAAAATTCATGCTAGGAAGAGTTATGGTTCTAGTGCAAGGCACTCCGTAATTTTTCAACGATCATGCATACCAAATTTGAAGATGTTCAGACTAAAAATGACAAAGTTGTATTCCGGACAAGCAGAAAATGCTGTAAAATTGACGATCAAAGGGAAATAACTCAAAGACAGCATGAGGTAGAGTTATGGTTCTTTCGCACTGCACTCCGTATTATTGCAACAAACACAAATGCCAAGTTTCAAGTCAATCGGACTAGAGATGACAACGTTAGACTCCGGACAAAGAACTGGACTGTAAAAATGAAGATCAAAGTGGAATTACTCAAAATCTGCGCCAGGCAGAGTTATTGTTCTTGCACACTGTACTCCATAATATTGCAACAAACATGCATACCAAGTTTGAAGTCATTCTGACTTGAGATGACAAAGTTATATTCCGGAAAAGCACTAAATGCTGTAAAAATGACCATCAAATGGAAATTACTCAAAGGCAGCACGAGGTAGAGTTACAATTCTTGCACACTGCACTTCCAAATATTGCAACAAATAAGCATACCATATTTCAAATCATTCCTACATAAAATGACAAAGTTATGCTCCGGACAAGCAAGAAATGCTATAAAAATGAAGATCTAAGGGGGAATAACTCAAAATTCATGCTAGGAAGAGTTATGGTTCTAGTGCAAGGCACTCCGTAATTTTTCAACGATCATGCATACCAAATTTGAAGATGTTCAGACTAAAAATGACAAAGTTGTATTCCGGACAAGCAGAAAATGCTGTAAAATTGACGATCAAAGGGAAATAACTCAAAGACAGCATGAGGTAGAGTTATGGTTCTTTCGCACTGCACTCCGTATTATTGCAACAAACACAAATGCCAAGTTTCAAGTCAATCGGACTAGAGATGACAACGTTAGACTCCGGACAAAGAACTGGACTGTAAAAATGAAGATCAAAGTGGAATTACTCAAAATCTGCGCCAGGCAGAGTTATTGTTCTTGCACACTGTACTCCATAATATTGCAACAAACATGCATACCAAGTTTGAAGTTGTTCTGACTTGAGATGACAGTTATATTTCGGACAAAGCACTAAATGCTGTAAAAATGACGATCAAAGGGAAATAACTCAAAGACAACACGAGGTAGAGTTACAATTCTTGCACACTGCACTTCCAAATATCGCAACAAATAAGCACAGTGTTCAATCTAGCTTTGCTTGGAAGGGGGCCAATCGGGCCCACATACTTCGAAACAGGGGGCCATTTTGGAAAACTGGGGGCCGCACATAAAAAATCATACTTTGTTACCATAATGTTAACGTTTTTATTTAACAAGTGTTGCCTTTTTATTTAACAAGTATACTCTCATTCACAAGCAGAAAATGCTGTAAAAATGACGATCAAAGGGAAATAACTCAGACAGCACAAGGTAGAGTTATGGTTCTTTCGCACTGCACTCCGTATTATTGCAACAAACACAAATGCCAAGTTTCAAGTCAATCGGACTGGAGATGACAAAGTTATGCTCTGGCCAAGCAGAAAATGCTGTAAAAATGAACACTGAAAACAACAAAAATTCACTCAACCGCGCAACTTAAAATCACTCCCAGTCAGCCATTTTGCATCGAATCAAAAAAACAAAAAAAGTATCTTGGCGGAATGGGTTACTGTACACACATATCAAGTTTCACGAAATTCTGTCCAATGGTATTGGAGATATTCTCCCGGACGGACACACGGGCGGACGGACGGAAGGACAGATGGACGGACAGATGGACAACGCTAAAACTATATTCCCCCGCCTTTGGCGGGGAATAATAACCCTTTACCAAGTAATCTTCAGTTTCAATGACCCTGAGGAAACTTATTTTTGAAAACACTGTTTTCTATCCTATTAAAGATAAATCTAATACCGGTAATCTGAGTTTCATTTATCAGAAACAGAAGTAATGCTTTCAATTTGGACAAGTATCAAAATTTTTCATCTTGGAGAGAGTTAATCAATATTCTTAACCCTTTACTGCACAATGTCGACTTTTAATGACCCTGGGAAAGAAGCCTTTTGAAAACATTGTGGGAAAAGGAGAAAATGCTGGTAACCAGCATTTTCTCCTTTTCCCGAAATGTTTTGTACCCTATGAAAGAAAGATTGCACCATTTGAGCCACACTGAAATTGTCGTCTGCAAATGCTTTCAGTATGGACAAGGCTAAAATTTTGTCATCTGGTAAATGGTTGAACTGTACTGCCCACAAAATGCAACTGAAGGTGTGTTCTGTATACAAAGATTTCTAACATTCCTAACTCTTTACTAGCCATGATATCCTCTTCTTGAGAAATATTAATCTTATGTATTATAATCTACACAGGCTTTCGACGGTACAACCGCATTCCTAAAGTGTAATCCTGTGATACAATGCAGTTGGAACTGCATTGTATCACAGGATTACACTTGAAGAAAGCGGTTGAACCGTCGAAAGCTTGTGTAGATTATAATAATTAAAATCTTTACTAGCCGATAAAAATGAAAGCATTTACAGCTGGCAAATCAAATGATGCTTAAATGACAGGTTTTGTTTTTGAATGAGTAGAGAGTCTAATTGTTGGAAAAGGAGAAAATGCTTGTTGACAGAATTTTCTCCTTTTTCTAGAATGTTTCAAAAGCCTTCTTCAGGGTCACTGAAACACCAGATAGTTTGGTAATTGGTACAAAAAGCATTACCCTGAAAACAATAAGAATTTCCTACCCTCATATCTTTTTCCGATTTATAAATCATTCGGGCTAGATTCTGCCTCCGGTCATCTTCTTGTTCATTCATGTCTATTTGCCGAGCGATGATGTTGCGTGTGCATAGCTTCTTCACCTCTTTTTTAATTTGGGCCACCATATCCATGTCCTCTGTAGCATTGATGTCAAACATATTCAGTGTGGAAGCCAGCTCCCTGGAAAATTCAAAGTACCGACAGTCTTGAAAAACAGTTTTGTGCTCGATTAATCCTTTAACACAAAATCCCATGTCTGAGAAGGAAAGCTTTTGAAAATATTGCCGGAAAAGGAGAAAATGTTGTGCTTAAATGACTCTGAGAAGTGTGGATGCTAGCACCCTGGAATATTCAAAGTACTGAAAGTCTTGAAAAGCAAATTTGTGCATGATTAACCCTTTAACTCTTTATCAAACAACAAAAGTTTGGCCCAGTCCAAATTGAAAGAATTTGCAGACAACAAAATAAATGTGACTAAAAAACTGAGTTTTGGGTTGGGAAGGTTAAAAAACATTGTGAGAAAAGGAGAAAATGCTGGTTACCGGCATTTTCTCCTTTTTTCACAATTTATTTTCAAAGGATTTTTCCTCAGGGTTGTTAAAACTCAGGATTGTTTGGTAAACGTTTAACACAAAATCCCAAATCTGAGAAGGAAAGCTTTTGAAAATATTGTGGGAAACTGAGAAAATGCTGTGTTTTAAATTGCCACTGAGAGGAAGGCAATTTAAAAAACTTGTGGGAAAAGGAGAAAATGCTGGTGACCAGCATTTTCTCCTTTTCTCACAAATTTTTTCTACCCCATTACAGCTGAATTTCATCATTTTAGACACATTTCCTTTGTCATCTGCAAATGCTTTCAATTTGGGCAAGTCTAAAATTTCGTCGTTTGGTTAAGTGTTGGAAAGAGTTTCTGCTGCATGACTAAAAAAGTGACTAAAGTGGGAAATGCGTAATTATGCACAAGTTAGCTGAATGCAATGTTTTGAGTCACATTTTCTCTGTTGTCTACAAATGCTTTCCATTTAGACAAGTCTAAAATTGAGTAAATTGAGTAAATTGACTAAAACAGTGACTTAAAAGTAATGAGTAGTTATGCACAAGTTAGATGAATGCAATGTTTTCAGAAACATTTTATAACTGCCTAGATTTAGCAAATTCGTAGTTATGCTTTCATGTAACATATCATAAATACTAGCTTGCTTATTCATATATTTTATTGCTTTCACCTGTTCCAGGCCAGCGTTTTCCAGTGCCTTGCCCAAGGGCACCCCCATGTGACTAGGGTCACCAATAGGCATGATTCAGGATTTTTTAAATATCAAATCGAATGCCAAACAACCATTAATTCTTTACTCACATGACAAAGTTTTAGCATATGCGCTAGTTTAAGTAACGGTGTCCAATGATGGAGCATTTGAAAATTTGGGTATTTTGTGATTGACCAATGGAGCTTCAAAGGTCTGTGGTTAAAACATAGAACTTTTGGTCAAAGGTTAAGACCCCTTTCTAACGCTTTTAACCCTTAAATTACCCATCACAACTACAGTTGCCTTTGCGGCCAGTGTAGAACAAGATCAGACTGCACAAATGTGCAGTCTGATCTTTGATCTACACTGTCCGCTTTAGTGGGACATTCCAGACAGAATCAACCTTGCAATTGCAATTTTTTTGGTCTTATTTCTAGACTGAAAGTGTCTGTTGGGTTTATTTGGTGCTTTAGTTTTAACCCTAATCCTGCTAAATAAGTGAAATGAAACTTAACCCTTTACCAAACGACAAAATTTTAGACTGGTCCAAATTGAAAACATTTGCAGACGACAAAATAAACGTAACTCAAAAATTGAAATTTGTTTCCAACTGGGTAGAAAACATTGTTGGAAAAGGAGAAAATGCTGGTTACCAGCATTTTCTCCTTTTCCCACAATGTTTTCAAAAGGCTTCTTTCTCAAGGTCGTAAAAACCAGAGACTGTTTGGTAAAGGGTTAAAGCTGATAGTAAAAACACAAGTTTTGCTATTTCAAGGGTATTTTTTTGGAGAAAGATATCTTCTTATCGGACAGTGTAGATCCAAGATCAGGCTGCACATTCTGTGCAGTCTGATCTTGATCTACACTGTCTGCAAAAAGGTCAGTGAGTCGCGCCTAGCAGCCTACGGGTTAAGATGAGAAAGACACTTACTCTCTGACCACTGGGTTAGACTCCACCAAAAATCTGTCCTGTATGACATCAGCCACTTCCTCTGTCTTGACCTCCAATACCTTCAGCGTGTGACACGCCTCTGCCCTGACGCCTGGGTTCTCCTCATATCTCACTGCCCAGAGAAGACAATCTACTATCTGTTCTGTTATCAAACCAATTCTTCCCAATGCTGAAAATACAAGTAAAATGATTCGAACTTGATCTGAAGCCAATACATCCTAGGACAAATCTGCAGGAGAAGCCTCTGAGTAAACCTCCCTATATCATGAGGTCAATCAATTGATTGGATGGTGTTTTACGCAGCTTTCAACGTTATCTAAGACACATCACAGCCACAGCTCACATATTCATGTATTTCCTGGGTTCCACCAGTACTGGATAAGGGTTCTGAAGTGTCTTGCCCAAGGACACTTCCACGTAACTATATGGTTGATTGAATTTGCGTTTATTTATCGTCGCCACCAGTTGCCCATATGGGCGACGCCCCCTAAAGGCTGTTAGTATTGTTACGGGGGATAGTGCAGATACAGGACGAAACCCATCTTAAGTTACGCCTGGTTCTTTTACTTGCTCCGTGTATAGCACTGTCACACGGGACCTCGGTTTAATGTCTCATCCGAAAGACCATTAGTAATTTTAGATGGCCAGCCGTGGGGATCGAACCCACACCCTCAAGTGACTCGAAACATCACGTTCACGAGTCCTACGCTCTACCTATTGAGCTATGCGGGCTGGTCATAACTATATGGTTGATTGGTTGAATTTGCGTTTATTTATCGTCGCCACCGGTTTCCCATATGGGCAACGCCCCCTGAAGGCTGTTAGTATTGTTACGGGGGATAGTGCAGATACAGGACGAAACCGATCCTAAGTTTCGCCTGGTTCTTTAATGTGCTTGGTGTATAGCACCGACACACCAGACCTCGGTTTAACGTCTCATCCGAAAGACTACTAATAATTTTAGATGGCCAGCCGTAGGGATCGAACCCACACCCTCATGATCACGAATCCTACGCTCTACCAACTGAGCTATTCAGGCTGGTCTAACTATATGGTAGGGATACCCATCATTAATGAAGTTTTAAGGTAGAACCCCGCTAACGCTTTTAGTGCAACATGGAATAAAATTTCTTGTTAGTTGATAAATAAAGATTTATACCGATATAATACTTTTGCACAGTTTTAACCAACCAGAAATTCCTTTGATGTCTATCTTGAAATTATTTGTTGATACTTTAGTTAGTTTCCTGAAAAGGGAGGTAATTATTATCTCCCTTTGTAATGAGAATATAATGGTTTTAGATTTATAAATGATAATTTTAAGAAGGGAAAAAAAGGAAAAAGTGGCTCGGTTAAAGTAGTATGATAATACTCATTTTTAATGATAGCAAATTTTTTAGGATGATATTATGGTGGAATTAGCTGTTTTCCATTAGAAGTCTCCTACCATAAGTAAGACATGAATGTATGCGTAAAAAGATTGTGGTTAACTCTTTGCTATACAACAAAATTTTAGACAATTCCAAACTTAAAGAATTTTCAGATGGCTAATCAAATGTGGCTTTAATGACGGATTTTGCTTGTGATAGAAAACATTGTAGGAAAAGAAGAAAATGCTGGTTACCTACTTACCAGCATTTTCTGCTTTTCCAACCATGTTTTTAAGTCTTTTTATTTTTTTTCTTTAAAAGTTGGCATAGTGTGGTAATGGATTAAAAGAAAAAGAGGGCCATATGGGCCCTATATTATATTTCATGTGTCTATTTTTAGAAATGTTATAGGTAAAGAAATGTCGTAATTTAAGCTGGGGGGAATTATTTCCCCATCACATTGAATATTTTCCTCCTGCCGAAAATCTGGAACTACTTTTTTAAGTTTTTAAGTTTTAAAAGTGGCATTCGTTGACAAAATAGTCAGAGGAAATATATAATTTATTTCATCAGCTTGTGGTTGATATGGGGAAATATTTGCCTCAAAAGGGAAAGGTCCGCAAAAATAACTCGTGCCTTACGGCACTCGTTATTTTTGCATACCTTTCCCTTTTTCGGCAAATATTTCCCCATATTAACCACAAGCTGATGAAATAAACTCTATACCATACATACCAAACATTACACTTCTACGCAATATGGTTTTGAATAAGAAGATTTTCAAAGTTTTCTGTATTAATCCTTTGTGAAAGCTGTGACCCCAAAGTTAGGCCATTTTTGACCGAAGAGCAATAATTACTTGAATCCTGGTATAGGTCCATCATTTGGTGCCTATATAAGCCTTCATATAGATGTATGCCTATGTAAAACTTGTGACTTGTGGGGGCGGGGCCAATTTTGACCCCAGAGCTATAATTTTATCAATCTTGGTAGAGGTCTACTAGATACACATACATGCAAAATTTGGTAGCCCTAGGTCTTATTGTAAGGAACAAGGAGACTTTAGAAATTTTCACTATATAAGCCCATGTAAAACTTGTGACTGCCTGGCAGAACCAAAAGGTTCATGCACTAAGGGAAAAATCCAATTTCATTGTCTTATAAAACCTTTATTAGATTGTCCAATTCAGACAGTGCAATTTGATCTTGAATCTATACCATCAGCATGTCTGGCCAAGCCAATAAGATAAATATCTGTCTGAGTTTCAGTGGATTCAGTTTTCAACTGTTAAAAGTGGTTTGGCAGTGAAAGAGTTACACTAAATCCTTTACCAAATGACAAAATTTTAGACTGGTCCAAATTGAAAGCATTTGCAGATGACAACTGAACTGTGACTCAAAAAGTGAAATTTCTCTACGGAAATGTAGAAAACTTGTAGGAAAAGGAGAAATTGCTGGTTACCAGCATTTTCTCCTTTTCCAACAAAGTTTTCAAAAGCTCTCTTCCTGAGGGTCGCTAAAACTCGGGATTGGGTGGTATAGGGTTAAGCAGCCTGTGGGCAACTTTTAAGAAAATTCGCAAGCATAGCAGATTGAGATCAGACTGTGCAGAACATGCTCTTTAATCTCAGTCCTACACTTGTATATTGGTTGCCACTGGAATCATAACTGCTGTGAAATTGTATAAAATGAAACTCTGTCTGAAAAAGTGAAAATCATCATTTCATTCAAAAAGCACACAGGAGGTGAAACACTTGAAATTCCAGAAGAACTATTCGGTACATTAACTCTTTACTAGATCAGCCCTTTTTTTTATGACAATGAAAACATTTTGAGAAAAGGAGCAAATGCTGATAACCAGCATTTTCTCCTTTTCCTACAGTGTTTTCACTCCTTTCAGAGGCAAATCTCATCATTTGAGCCACATTTAGTTTTAAGCAAAATGCTTTACTCTAAGTTTTTGTTATATGTTCAGTGATCGGGAAACCCCTACACCATGCGCCATAGGCACATGAAAACCAAAAAAGTCTCATTCAAAATCCTAGAAATGCGCCCAACTGTCTGATATAAATACGGAAGTTGCGCCTATATGTTTTGCGAATCTTCTAAAACTAAAACAAAGAAAAGTGAAGTTTTACTTTTCTCGTATTTTGTGAATATTATCATCGATTGTATGCGCTAGAATCTGATTTTAACATCAGTAATCGGGAATGTTACTCAATAATACATTGATAAAGTGCGACTTTATATCCGAGATATTGCGAATGAATCATCTGGACTGATCCGTAAATTAAACCTGCTAATCGCAGGAAGTCCTTGTATCTATAGGCAAGCGTCCGTGAAGTTTGCTATTTCTCTTCTTTTAAAATGCCGCCTAAAAGGAAAGTTGTACCACCAGCGGCAAATCAATCACAGTTGAATGTCTTTTTGCAGTCAAAGTCGCCCAAACGGGTTTATAATTAAATAAGTCGAAGAAAATTACCTTCAAAGTTACTTAATATAGTCCTACAAATAATCGTACCGTACATGATCGAAGGTTCGACATTTTATTTCAGTAACATTTGCTTCACAAATGACTGTATGTGTGTGTATTCGGCATGTACAGTTATGGGACGTCATTGAGTAAACAAACTGCTGTCATGGTCAATGTTCTGTGCTGTCAAATATTTTTTTTTTACAAAATGCACTTGAACATACAGGTGACTACAGAAGATCTGAGTTTGTGATTAAATGTGTTAATTTAACTCGTAATTTAATAAATTTCAAAGTATGGCCCAAACAAAGTGTTATAATATTTTGTGTTAATTGCTGTGGATGAAAGAACTTACTGCTTTTCTTTTTTGTTTTTCAGTTATTTCATGGTAACAATTCATGTATTTATTTAACAAACCAATACTAGACTAGGATACAGTGCCTTGTGAAAGAACACTCAAGCTATCTTACTGTATCTATTTCAGTTTATTGAAATTTAGTGAAATAGATACAGGCAATAATCAAAATTATTTCAATTTGGACAAGGCTAAAAATTTGTTATCTGGTACAGGGTCATTGAGTCATCTGCTTCACACAGTACCTTTTTTGTAGCAGGCAACTTTTAAAAAACAATTTGGCAAAAGGAGAATTTTCATGTGAGATGCAATTTCTCCCTCAGTCACCATAGTTTTTTCAGGTATTCATGCTTTATAAAAGAATTCATATTGATTTCTAATAATTTTGCAAGGATGCTTTCATTCTCATCTGCTTCAATTTTTTTTCAGGAAGAAATAAGTAAACCTTTTACTTAACAATAACAAGTTTAAATGATCCTGAGAAAGAAGGCTTTTGGAAACATGGTGGGAAAATGGGAAAATGCTGGTCACCAGCATTTTTTCCTTTTCCCACAATGTTTTCTTCCCACTGAACGCCAGATCTCTTCAATGGAGCTGCCATTAATTTGTCGTCTGCAAGTGCTTTCAATTTGAACAAGAACTTCAATTTTGTCGGCGGGTGAATTGGTAACCTAACATAATCACTGGAAAAGTCTAATTAAATCCATGGAATGGAAGAATGAGGAAGAAATGTAATTATTGTAAAACGCCCTTGGGAGGCCAAACTGTCACTTGGTCCTTCATGATTCTCTATCAGTCATGTGACATTTACGGTTCACCTCATTGGATAATTTCTTGTTTACACACATTGCAGAGATAGGGATAAGCTCCAGTCACAATATCTCACAAAGTATGGCCCAAGTATCAGACTGCATGTCAAAGGTCACTGAAGTAGCTTGAACTTGAAGGAAACTGTGATTTGACCTTGGTTTACCCAGAAGTTTTCAATATGTTCCAGATATCTCCCAAAGCACACAAAAGTGTGGTGTCCGTGGTCGTGAGATAGAGCCTTGGCTTTGTAACCGAAAGGTCCCAAGTTCGATACCCAGGAGCGGGTGTCAACTTTGGGATTTTTCATTGGCCCACACATTCGGCGGAGTACTGGTGTAGTTCCCAGGAAGCAGAATTGAGAGAGATTAGTATAAGTTGTAGGAACTTGTTTCTCAAACAATGTAAAATAAATGTGTTTAAACTAAAAGCAGTTTGGATGCCAAGGTCCTACCATTGCAGCAGTTTGATTATACTTGACCATACAGTGTTCCTACTAGCTTTTTATTTCAAGGCTACACTTACCCCTTTGGCTGAAAATCTGGGGGTAAGATTTCATATTCGAGGGTATGACAATAATAGTTCCCAACTAGTGGTAAAGCGATCCACATTGATGATTTGCAGTGAAAAAAAAAAGTTTATACAGATAGTTATGTAAATATATTGCTGAAAGTCATCAAAAAAGCTGAAAAGACTCTGATCGGACAATGCAAAAAAGACATTTGGTTGTGTCATGGGTTTTCACGTTTTTTTGCAGCGATCTATCTTTTATTACAACTAATTTTGTGGATAGGTATTTCAGCATGATTTGACATAAATTTGTCAATAAGGTAACAACTAACTTCAAAATCTGTCATGTTTCACTAGAGAAGCGGATTAAAGTCATTATCATGTTTTTCATTAATGAAATGCCAGCTTGATTAGCTATGACAAACAGTGACGCATGCTTCTTTTACAATTGATGCATATTGTTTATTTCGGAATTTAGATATTTTAAGATTCATGTGTAGGAATTATACTTATCACCAGTTGATTCGCCAGTGCTTCATTTTTGGAGACTTTTTTTTTCTAAATTGATGCATTTGGTGCCACTGGCCATTGAAGAGGGAGCCCTATAAAATAGTCACATGACACCTTTTTTGTTGATATTAAGATGTAGTTGCAACTATTTCGATTTTCTCGAATGACTTTTGTCTGTTTGCTTCTGTCAAAGCCAAAAGGTGCTAATGTTGATTGCTCCCCTACCATTTTTCAATAATAGACAAAATTATACAATATTGCCCCTTGCCGGATGTAGAATAGATCAGTTCAAGTTTTTTTTTTTTTAAAGACACTTGTAAATGTCGCTGTGTGCACTGCGAATGATACCGCATGGCAATACGGCCATATATGGGCATACGCCTGTAAAATTTCACGGCCATATATTGGCATACGACTGTAAAATTTCAAAGGGAATTCAGAATTAAGAAAGGAAAGTCATGCAGACAGCGAGGAAAATCCCATAATGGCATTTTTTTGTCCATACTTTTTTTTTCTAATGTGAGGTCTTGGGTGTAACCAATATTTGTTACGTGAATTTCAATTTCATGATTCGATTTATGCAAGAATTTGCACGAGTGGGAACACTGCCATAATTGAACCTGCTTGATCATTGTTTTTAGTTTTACGCAGTTTCTACAGTTTCTACTGTTAAACATTGGTACGTGCCTGTATTTTGCATATCTGTGTGATCCTAGTTTACCCAAACTGACATAAATTATGTGGCTTAGTCTTTACCTTGAAAGCACCTTTCACAAATGTAGTTGCTTTTGCAGCCAATCAAGATCAATATCAGCCTGCATAAAATGTGCAGTCTGATCCTTAAATCTATATCACATGCTTTGTTGAAACACAATCAACAAAGACCATCTTGAAGCTGCATGTGTTAGGGTCTTATTTCTGAACTGCAAATGTCTGTTTGGTTTATTTGGCACTCCAAAATCTAAATTAATATGTAGTTTACCCTGTTTAACCTTTTATTTGTTATTTCCTCTTTGCAGTATAAACTCCCACCTCAACTTTGTACAGTAGTGGAACTATGGTTTATCTTTGTTCAGACAAACTAATTATTATAGTCTGCAGCTTTAACTCTTTCCATACCATTAACAACACTAGAAGCTTTTGTGGACAGTGTATATCAAGATCAGACTGCACAGAACGTGCAGTCTGATCTATGATCTACACTGTCCAGTCTGCTTTATTCTAGATAATGAACGAATTGTCTTTTGACCTTGCAGTGGAACTGTATTTGAAGCCTTTGAGAAAATGCAATGTATTTCTTCAATTGTGAAGGCGTTCAACAAAAAGAAAATTCTCCCAGAAATACTGTTTTCGTTCCCAATAAACTGCAGTTAGAGAAACAGGGAAAAAAAGAAACATCTGTCCAAATACTAGAATAAAAAGTTTTGCAAGAAGACATTTTTTAGTGTGCTGGTTTCACTCAAGCTCTTCCAATAAACCTCAGCAAAACCAAACAAAATGGACAGTAACAGCCTTTGTTGGCTTGAACCAATAATTGAGCACAGGATACAGAAATCATAAAACTAATTAACCTCTTTCTTTGTTTACAGAATAGACAACATCCAAGACTGTACTGTATTGTAGCCTTTGTGATCCTGTTGAATTATTAGTTTAGACTATTTTAAAGTAACAATAAAGCCCAAAAGTAAACAAAGTGGGTGTTTAAATGCATTTGAATTTATATCATACCATTTAAAAGTATGGAAATTATTGTGAAGATGACAATCTTTCATTGTACGTTTGGTCCAAGTGTTAAGGCTTGGTCAGACCGGCTAACGGATATGTAACGGGGGGAAATGGACAGAAATATGCAGAATTTGGTTATCCGGTGACAAAATTCATCTCCTCTGCCGCTCGAGGCTCACGCGATCGGTGTGTGGAGCGAGGAAGCCACACAATGACCGCACGAGTACCACACATGTAACGGAAAAAAACGCACATTTAACGGATATGTACAGGATAATAAACGGTCTATTAACGGATATCACCGTACGAGTAAGGGACTTGTACCGGATAAAATGGAAGTGCAACACATGAGAACCGGACAAAACGTACGATGAACGGAAATGTACCGAACACCAACGTACGAGGAACGTACCGGTCACGTGACATGCCGAGGGTATAAATTGTCAGATGCATCCAAAGTCTATCATTTGCATGTCTCTGTCCGTTTTGTCCGGTGGAAAGTTTTGAACATGCTCAAAACTTCCCACCGGACGGAACGGACATCGCCGAACATCACCAGACAAGTAGCGGATTCACCGGATAAGAAACGGACATAAAACGGATACGAACGGTCACGAACGGATGAAATGATTTTTATCCGTTACTCATCCGTTAGCTCGATGTGACCAAGGCTTTAGTCCCTGACAGAGAAATTAATTTCAAAACTAGGTTAAAACCTGCCAGGTAGATGTATCTGTTGTTTACTTTTTTGCTTGATTTTAAAATTCTTTTTTCTGCCAGCGAATGCCTACTAACATATGGCCCGACCACACGATAACAGACTGTCATCTCCACAATATTTTTTGACATACTTTTACATGGTACGATTTAAATTTAAATGTATTATGACACCTGCTTTGATATTTTGGCCTTTACTGGGCCTTTAAAAAAAGAAACATGGCTGGGCTTTGCTTTCTAAGGTGATGAACTCTTTACCACATGACAAAAATGTAGACTTGTCCAAATTGGAAGCAATAGCAGACTACAATTTACATGTGGCTCAAGTGATTGGATTTGTTTTTGAAAGGGTAAAAAACATTGTGGGAAAAAGAGAAAATGCTGGTTACCAGCATGTTCTCCTTTTCCTGTGATGTTTTTAAAAGGCTCTTTTCTTAGGACCGTTAAAACTCAGGGTTGTGTGGTAAAGAGTTTACTTGCCGACAAAATTTTAGACTGGTTCAAATTCAAAGCATTTTGCAGATGACAAATCGATCATCACTCTACAAATGGGATTTGTCTTAAACAGAATAAAAAACATTGTGGGGAAAAAGAAGAAATTGCTGGTAAAAGCAGAGTTGATTCAATCAGTCTTTGCTGAAATACAACTAGCAACTAGTTTGTAATGTAAAATAATGACAAATACATGTACTACCGGTATGTACCTGATCTGTGACTCAACCGACTGAGTCAAACTACTCAGTGTCCCAATGAGTCAATGCATTTTGCTGTGTGAATTCCCTGAAGCTAGAGTAACTACAGCAAAAAAAGAAAAATACTGGTAATATAAGTAATCTATCAATATGATCAATTTTTTTCATTTTGGTACATTTTCATGGCTGTCTCTTGCCTTACACCATTCAATCATTTTCTCTCTTCTAGTGCAAGAGATGTTGTAAATTCAAAGTACCAATAATGCATATGGAGGAACCATTGACAAGAAGTACTGATACATGTAACAATCAACAGTTGATGTCATTTATGAATTAAATATCAGTTTTACAGCCCCACTGTTGACTCATTTCATGTTAATCACTGACTCTAACCCAACAACACCATGCTGAACAGCCTTTAGGTAGGTAGCTTTTGAAAAAAGATTGTGGAAAAAGGGAGAAAATGCTAATAACAACCACTTGCTCCTTCTCCCACAATTTTTCTACCCCTTTAAAAACAAAGTCAGTCTTGAGCAACATTAAATTTTGATTCATCGTTTCCAAAGACATTGTCTTATATTTTCAATATCCTCTGGCTGCAAAACAGGCTTTAAATTGCGATACATACTAGTCAATTTCAACTGATTTAAAACGTCTTTGGCACTTACGAATTCAACAACCATACTATGTCTAAATTCTGAGACTTGCCATGTGATTGGCTGAAATATAATTTCTCTGCCTTTCTTATGGCCTAGTCTTTGAATTTATGAATAAAACAATAATTGGAACTCTTGGTTCCACAGCCCTGTTTTCCATCATTTGGAATTTTAACAACAAAACTTTGAATGACTCAATTCATGCCACTGAATTTATCTTTCAGAGAGTCAGGTTACCAGCATTTTCTCCTTTTCCCACAATGTTTTCAAAAGACGTCTTCATCAGGGTCGCTAAAACCTTGATTGTTTGGTAAAGAGTTTAATTACAAAAACCTAACACATATACAAGCTTTAGAAAGTCCTTGTTGGGATACTTTGAAACCTTTCAGCATTTTCTCCTTTTCCCAAAATGTTTTTAAAAGATGTGTCCATCAGGGTCATTAACACTTGGTGTTGTTTAGTAAAAAGGTAACGTACAGAACTAATACAAGCTGTAGGAAATCCCTGTGGGGATACGATAGTGACCTTCCAGCACTAATGGGTCTTCATCAATATAAAGTTACTTCGGCTTGATTACCATTTCAATTGATTGAACATGCATGTGCATGCAAATGACCTGCTGAACTGGACACAATTTCCATTAACTCTTTACCAAACGACAAAATTTTTGACTGGACCAAATTGAAAGCATTTGCATACGACAAATTAAATGTTGCTAAATTCTTGATTTCTATCCTTGACAAGGTAGAAAACATAGTCGGAAAAGCAGAAAATGCTGGTTACCAGCATTTTCTCCTTTTCCCTCAATGTTTTCAAAAGGCTCTTCTTTCAGGGTCGTTAAAAGTCGGGCTTGTGTGGTAAAGATTTAACCCTTTACAAGACAATCCTGTGTTTTTAAATGAGCCTGACAAAGAAGCCTTTAGCACGACCCTGTGGTCAAGAAGCCTATTGAAAACATTATTGGAAAAGGAGAAAATGCTGGTTACCAGCATTTTCTCCTTTTCCAGCAATGTTTTCTAATCTTTACAAAGACAAATACCATCAAATCTAATAAGTCATCTGTTAGTGCTGTGGCATTGGATGTGTCTAAGTTCTGTTACTTGGTAAAGAGAGAATTTCCATTTTCTCTCTGCATGTATTTCCTCTGTCCAGCTTCAAGTCCCGTCAGGTTATTACCAAAGAATTCATACAAAACATACTTGATTAATCCTTCATCAGTTTGCCGACGACGAATTGAATATGTTTCAAATAATGGCATTTTTCTCTGAAAGGGGAAAAGGAGAAAATGAGTTATCACCATTTTCCTCATTTTCCTTCAATATTTTAAAAAGACCCTTCCCCTGGTCTTTAAAACTCGGGTCGAGTCCCAGTGGCTAAGTGAGTAGCGTGCATGACTTGAGTACAGGGGGTGGTGGGTTTGATCCCAGTGGCTCAGCCAATTTCTTTCCGAGGATTGATGATAGTCATTGCGACAGGATTCATTCCTCTCCCACCGCTGTCCATTGTCTCGACGATGATTATGTGGGAAAGCAGCCAGTGGCTTGGAAAGAAAATTGTGCGGAGTACTGGTAAAAGAGACTCCAGGAATGCATGGATAGGTGCACTGGCCACTGCAATATAACTGAAATAATGTTGAAAATGGCGTTAAACACCATACAATCAATCAATCAATCATTAAAACTCAGGTTTGTGTGGTAACAAGTCAAGTAGAAATACTTCTGAATAGTAACTGATAGGTATATTGCAAGTCGGGTTCTTTGTAAGGTGCAGTATAATATCACAAATGTATGCCAGCATACAGAGATTTTTTTTGGCATACAACAAAGTTCATTAGCTCATCCTTTGAAGCTCATTCAAAGTTAAATAAAGTACGCTGATTGTCATTTGCATAGAAAATTTTTGAGCATGCTAAAAATTTTACATTAAATTAAACCAACATACATCTATTATGCTGCAGAATCATTTGATGAATGCAAAATTTTAGAGTACTTCGTTCGTCCACAGTACCATACTATTTCGTTCAAAGTTAGATGAAGTGTGTTCAGGTAGTGTTTTTTGCATGCATAAAATTTTACGAAATAATATACCAACACAAAATGCATACTATGCAGTGGATTTGCTCCATGAAGGCAATTTAATTATTAGTCCACAGTACAAACTGATTCTAAGGGCACACAGACAGCGTGCACAACACATCAGACATTCATTGAGATATTGTTGACAATGGTTTTGCATTCGCTCTGTTTTGTTTATATGTTATTTCTTACATGTTATGAACTTCTTCAGACATCATTTCCTCTTTCACTTTGTTATTTTTTACCCACAACAAAGAAATTTATCCAGTATTTGTGCATATTTTGAGTTTTGCAGTCATTTACTGTATTATATTTAGTTTCTTAACCCTTTACCAGACGACAAAATTTTTGCCTTGTCCAAATTCAAAGCATTTGCAGACGACAATTTCAGTGTGGCTCAAATGGTTCAACTTTTTTTGACAGGGTAGAAAACATTGTGGGAAAAGGAGAAAATACTGGTTACTAGCATTTTCTTCTTTTCCCACAATGTTTTCAAAAGGAATCTTTTCAAGGGTCGTTAAAAGTCGGCATTGTGCGGTAAAGGGTTAACTCTTAGCAAAACTATAAAATTTTTGACTTGGCCAATCTTAACATTTGCAGATGACAAATGTAGCTGAAAGGATTGTAATTGCCAGTGTGATAGAGTAGAAAACCTTGTGGGAAAAGGAGAAAATGCTGGTTACCAGCATTTTCTCTTTTTCCCACAAGTTTTCTAGAGGCTTCTTTCTAGGGATCATTAAAATTCAGAATAATGTGGTATGAGGTTAATTTGTCATAGTGTAAAATTTATTTGCCTTTACTGTTTGTAGGTCACTTTTACAAAACATGTTACCAGTCTTATGCCATGGATCTGTGACATTTCGACATTTTGTGGACAACCATTTTTCTGAAAACGATCCCTAGCCCTGGCCCTTACCGTAACCCAGACAAATTGTGGCTCAAATCTTCTTCCCAGACAGTTTTTCATGAAATAAATCTATGAATTTAGCAATCGTTATTTAACAACATAGATCTGCATGGATTCCGAGGAAATGTTATGCAACGTTATGCCATATGGCTCTAAACAAACCATGATTATAAACATTCAGGGGTCATTATGTAATTAACACATCCAGCTGTTTATGCATCAACCCTTCGATGATTTAACCCTTTACCAAACCATCTTGAGCTTTACAGATCCAGGCCAAACAGCCTTTTGAAAACATTGAGGGACATGGAAAGAAAATCCTAGTACATGTACCTGCATTTTCTGCTTTTCCTACCATGTTTTCAACCTATTCAACCACAAATTTAGATACTTGAATACATTCAATTTTTCCTTCGCAAAAGCTTTCAATTTGGATAAGTCTAAAATTTTGTCATCTTGTTATTAGGGTTAGACTGACCTAGCATGTGGAGGAATCAAGATCATTCAGTACAAAAAATGCAATCCTGGTCTT
Organism: Hippopus hippopus; assembly: GCA_946811185.2. NCBI lineage: Eukaryota > Metazoa > Mollusca > Bivalvia > Cardiida > Cardiidae > Hippopus > Hippopus hippopus. Next base: position 12,876,373 of record OX328106.1, read on the forward strand.
GGATGGTTATTTTCCTATGTCATGCCAAGAGATCCTTTAACTTGAAAAAGCTAGGTTTTTCCGGATTGAAAATTTCAGTAATTTCATGCACATGCTCAAATTGAAACTATTTGCAATGATGACAATTTCAGTTTTGCTTAAATGATTATTTTTGAGAAAAGGGAGAAAATGATTACAAGAACTTTCTCCTTTTCCAACAGTGTTTTGCAAATGTTCCCTTGTTTCTCTTGTCATTGTTTGACATTGTTTGGTAAAGATTTAACCTTTGTAATGCTCCAAAATTTGTTTTGTTCATAAAAAAAAGATTTCCTTCTGTACATTGGCCTTTCATAGGTTCTGTAGGACAAAAACCATTAACAGAGGCATGTAGATCATAGACAAAGATCAGATTGCACATATTTATTGGCTGCTCTTGGTCTACCATATCTCTGAAAATAAATTTATAGTAAATACTGCAGGATAAGAAATTTTAAACGGAGCTCAAGAAAGTTGTGTAAACAGAGCTTAACTAGGTGCATATACTGAAAGATCGAAGCTGATAACTTAAAATATCCTGCTAGGTCCAGCAGATTACCTGATTTAACCCCTTACCACACAATCCCAACTTTTAACGACCCTGAGAAAGAAGCCTTTTGAAAATATTGTGGGAAAAGGAGAAAATGCTGGTAACCAGCATTTTCTCCTTTTCCCACAATGTTTTCTAACCTTCCCAAAACAAATTTCATTTTTTCAGTCACTTTTATTTTGTCGTCTGCTAATGCTTTCAATTTCGACTAGTCTAAAATTTCCTCGTTTGGTAAAGAGTTAACTCATCTCCAAATAATTCCATGTCTAGCCCTGATACTGCTAAATTACTTAACTCTGAACCAAATGACAAAATTTTGGACTTGTTATTAGATCTGTTGGTGATTGATTGATTGACTGTATGGTGTTAAATGCCGTTTTCAACGTTATTTCAGTTATATGGCTGCAGCCAATGCACCTATCTATGCTTTCCTGGAGTTTCTTTACCAGTAATGAGCACAACATCTTTCCAAGACACTGGCTGCTTTCCCACATAACCTCGTCGAAACAATGATCAGTGGTGAGAGAGGAATGAATCCTGTTGCAATGACTATCATAAATCCTCGTAAAGAAGTTGGCCGAGCCAGGGATTGAACCAGTGACCCCCTGTTCTTGAGTCCTGTATGCTACCAACTGTCCTACCAGGGCTCGGCTATCTGTTGTTGAAAGGGTGGAGAAATTTGGTTTATAAGCCATTCTGGCTGAGAAAAGTAGAAAAGTTGTAGCACATAGGCATAACATAGTTAATCCTCTCCTACATTTTATTCCATGGCTTGCTTTCACCGAGATGTAAAACAGCATGATACAGACATGGTATACTCTTTACTAAACCACAAAACTTTTTACTTATCCAAACTGGAAACAGTTGCATTTTGGTACACGTAAACAAACAAGTAAAAAAGCCACCGCGTAGAAACCTCATATGCTTTACATGACGGTCATTTGACCTTCTTGTCGCATTTTCAAGTCGCATGATCTTGTCCAGCGGTCTTCTTTCTCTTTTTTCACGAAATTCTTCTTATTTTTTCTTCTGCTTAGATTTATTTGCTAAGTGAAAAATTACAATTTGGACCAGTCTAAAATACTGTTGTTTGGTAAAGAGTTAAAGATAATGTTTGCATCACAGTGGCTCTTGGTACACCCTAAATCTTAGTCTTTTAGCATTGGCATTCAGTGGGTTCAGTCACCTACTATCTATTTGGTTTTAAGTTTATACTTGAGTTTAAAGCCATTTTAGCAGTTTAGATCATATCAAGGCAGTGGCCAGTGCAATACATTATTGTTTCCTGGCTTTCTTACACAAGTACTGACACAACTTTCTTTCCAAGCCACTGACTACTTTTCTCACATGCATCAGAGGTGAGAGGTAAGATATCCCAGGAAAGAAGTTTGCTGGAGATGGGTATAAAAAGATACTACTGGGTCATGAGTCAGATACCCTATCCACTGAGCTACCTGGCTGGACTACCAACTATCGAAATTCAATATTATAATTCTAAATTCTAAGACACGCCTTTTAATTAGTTGAGACAATCTGTCTAAGCCAATCAGATAGCATATCTTAAAATTCAGAATAACATGGATTGATCATAATAGCTTTTTATGCCGTTTCCAACATTATTTCAGTTATACTGCTGGAGCAGTGCACCTTTCGATGTTTTCCGAACTTTCTTCTACCTGTCCTTTAAACAATATACTTTCTAAGCCACTTGCATCTTTCCAATGTTACCATCATCGAAACAATGATCAGCTATGACAAAGGAATGTGGTTATAATGCATTATCATCAATCTTTAAAAAAAAAGGGCCAAGGTGAGATTCAAATCAGCAACCCATTGTTTCAAGCCCTGTACGTAACCAATTGAATGACCCAGCTTGGCAAAATGGTTGATAAACAAGCCTCCAGTGTAAGAAAAATACCTGTTGGCCAAATCTATAAAACTGTTCCAATATGATTGGCAGACCCTAGCAGACCCCTGGTTAGATTTATTTCTCAGTCTCAGCTATCTACCATCAACAAAAAATTCTTCCTGTTTCTAGGAATCTAATCATAAGCTGTATCACAAATAGCATCGCATGTCTGGGTTTTACATCAAAATATTATTTTGAGTCATTTTTATTAACCCTTTACCAAACAACATAATTCTAGATGTGCCCAATTTGATAATATTTGCAGACTAAAAGATGACTCAAATAACATATTAAAAAAAAAATGTTTTGAAAAGAATAGAAAACGTTGTAGATAAAGGAGAAAATGCTGCTTACCAGCATTTTCTTCTTTTTCTGCAATGTTTTCAAAAGCTTTTTTCCAAAGCCTTATTAAAATAGGGCTTGTTTAGTAAACTGCTTACCTCCTGTAACAAAGTTATTGCAAATTACTTCGAAAACTTTTTTTGTAAAACATGGATAATCAAAATGAACTAACCCTTATAGGTTATGTGGGAAAGCAGCCAGTGGCTTTGAAGGAATATTGTGCGGAATACTGGTAAAAGAAACTCCAGGAAAGCATGGATAGGTGCACTGGCCGCCGAAATAATATATATTATATAGTTGAAATAATGCTGAAAACAGCGTTAAACACCATACAATCAATCAATCAATCAATCAGCTAATCAGTAAAGCTCCTATCACAATAATAATTGCTTAAGCAGCCAGTGTAGATCAAGATTAGACTGTACAAAATGTGCAGTCTGATCTTTGATTTACACTATACGCTTTACTGATATATCCGGAGAAACCTCAAAATCACACTTACATGTACATAGGTCATATTTATAGACTGAATACGCCTGTAAGGTTTATTTGGCATTCTATGGGTTAAGGGTTTAAATGCATGGAAACATTGTGGCAAAAGTAGAAATTACTTTTTAAAAAGTTGTTCATCCTTTTGCAACAATGCTTTAATAAGTGATTTACATCAAGACGTAGAGAGAATGTTTGAAGGAAGTCAGTAATGCATATTTAACCCTTAATTTGCTGAACGCAACTCACTAAACTTTTGCGGACAGTGTAGATCAAGATCAGACTGCACAGAATGTGCAGTCTGATCTTGGATCTACACTGTCCGATAAGGAGATATTTTTTCTCCAAAAAGTTTGAAATAACATCGTATGGGTTTTTATTGTCAACTTGAAAGTTTTATTTCAGTTATTTAACGGGATAAAAATTAGTGCTGGGCACTTTTTGCCTCTAGGCACAGATTCTTGCAAAACTGTCTCATGTTTTACCAATAATAATTTTCCCTTAACTCTTTACCAAACAACAAAATTTTGCGCTTGACCAAATTGAAAGCATTTGCAGACGACAAAATAAATACAGCTCAATTGATGATTTCTGTCTTTGATAGGATAGAAAACATTGTGGGAAAAGGAGAAAATGCTGGTTACCAGCATTTACTATTTTTCCCACAATGTTTTCAAAAGCTTTCTCCTTCAGGGTCGTGAAAAGTCGGGATTGTGTGGTAAAGGGTTAACTTCAAATTTATATCTTTGAAAGCTTTTCCCATAATCCCATCAGTGTTGTTTTCGGACTTCACTTCCAGAAAACTCTATGGTAAAATGTTATGGAAAGCGTACATTTGGACTCCACTTAGCAAATGCAAACTTAAATGAATTAAAAGTAACAAACTGCCGATCAGAAGGTCCCTGATGTTTAAATCTCTGTATTCACAACCAGTTATAGAACAGAAGGGACTTAACTCTTTACCAAACAACAAAATTTTAGACTTGTTCAAATCGAAAGCATTTGCAGACAACAAATTAAACATATCTCAATTTGAATTAATAAACATTGTCCACGAAAGAATAGAAATCATTGTGGGAATGGAGATAATGCTGATTTCTAGCGTTTTCTCCTTTTCCCACAAGGTTTTCAAATACTTTCTTTCTTTCAATTGGGATTGTATGGTAAAGAGTTAACCCATTCAAACACAATCCAAAATCTTGACAACCGTGAGGAAAATGTCTCTTGAATAGATTTTTGGAAAAGGAGAAAATCATGGTCACCAGCATTTCTTCCTTTTCCCACAATATTTTCAACCCATTCTTGGATAAATGTCAACATTTGAGTCACATTTGATAACAATGTAGTCTGCAAATGTTTTCGATTTCAGAGTTTCAGAGCCTTATTTACACAAACCTACAGTAAAAGTACTATTGAAGTGCCCCGAGTTTAAAGTTCCAAATCTAACTTTATATTTCACAGCCTCACTAAATGCATAAAGCGCATTTCACAACTATACTCGCACGAAGTGACAACGCACCACCTGGAATAAATTAAATATCTTTATGTGAAAGACTTTTACAATTTCATCACAAAAGGATAATGATGAACCTTTTACCACATAATTATACCAGTAAGTATAGCCCTGAAATCGTCTTAAGTTCAGCAAAATATTGTCTTAAGAAAAGTAAGTAGAAATTAAAAAGTCACACACCTCATTATCTGGTATGCCCACCCCTTGCATTGACAGCAGCCTGGCAACGTTGGCGCATTCTCCAGATCAGGCGCTGGATGCGATATTGCGGTATGGTGTTCCACTCCTCCACAAGTGCATTGATCAGATCCTGATGGCTGTAAATTTGTCCAGCTCTGTTGTACACATGATGCCCCAGTTGGTCCCAGAGATGCTCAATGGGGTTCAAATCAGGAGAAAACGCCCGTCACTGGAGAACTGACGTTTTGTTGGGCTAGAAATACTCTAGTCAGTCTTGCTGAATGTGGCCTTGGGTTATCTTGCTGTAACGTCGTAACACCCTGATGACGTTGGAGAAAAGGCACTTACACAGGCTCCAGAACCTCGTCAATGTCTGGCTTGCTGTTAGACTCCCATCCACGACCAATAATTCAGTCTTATGACTCCAGGAGATACTGCCCCAAATCATGACGCTACCGCCACTCCAGCAAGATGCCTGTCTTGCGTAGCAGTCTGTGTATCATTCCCCTCGACGTCAACATACTTTGGCTCTTCTATCCGGCATGTCTAAACAGAAATGTGACTCATCTGTGAAGAGGACTTCTTTACACTGATAAAGAGTCCAACTTAAATGTCTCCGACACCACGCATCCCAATTACGTCGTCTCTCCACCGTCAAAATATTGCCTCGATGTGCGTTGTGTGCGTGTAGACTGCATTCTAAGAGGCGTCTCCGAACTTTATCCCTACTGATACATTGCTGACCATAACCAAGAACCTCTTGAGCAGTTTCTGTTGCAGTTCGAAACCTATCATGAAGATGCCGTAGCACAATTTGTCAGTTCTGTCGTCATTGTCACTCTTTGATGTCCTGGGCTAGGCCTGTCATTCACAGAGCCTGTTACATTGTGTCTTTGAATCAAACGAAGTATAATGGAATGTGCACAATTCATGCTACACGCAACTTTGCTATAAGACAGACCGCTGACTATCATACCAACAGCTTCATGACGTTACGTGGTACTCAAATGTCCCATAATTGTGTCGTTTGCAACAAGTTATGCTGTAGTTTTATCCTCTAATAAACAGTGCTTCTTTCATCATATTAGATCCCCCTATACACATGTGTCTCACAATGGCCATGCAAAAAGAACCATTTGCACGAGCTGCCCGTGATCGGCATTGTGTTATTAAGTAGACTAAAAAGAGCATGATTACAATGTGCATAATGTAATTATAACCCGACTGACACAACCGAATCAAAACATCAAACATATTTTGAATATATATGTATACTTTTTGGGTGGTGCATTTTTAGATTCATTTCTGAACTTTGACTGACTGTTACCTGTAACACACACTGGTCACAACTCGACCAATTCTGTACGTACATCTAACCTCGCCCGTATGGAGGTGGTTTCCATTTTGAACTGCCAATCATGTGATCGTTAACATAGCAGCGCCCATGTTAATCAATTAGCAATGGCATAAACAACAAGGATGAAGTTATTCATATCAATCTATCTGTCGATGAAACTTTCAATCAGAATTGATAAACCACTAAAGCAAATGAATGTAAAAACTGTTTGTCCACAGAAATATATTTAGAAAGATGAAGATGAAAAATTGTGACTCAAGTTTTCTTTTTTAAGAGGAGCCTTTCAGTTTTAAGAACGTTTAAACGGCATATTTCAGGTGAAGAAATGTACCGTGTAAGTGCATATCAAACTACATGATACAGCCAAGGGGCTTGATCATCAGATCACCCGAGGTATGCTGAATGCTTAACACAGTGTCAGACCTATAATAACATACTCAATACTTTTCAATGACATAAATAAAATTTGCCTGTAAAATTTTGACCCCTGAACTATTTACTTTTGGCAGCTAGTCAGGGCCTACTATGATCACTGTTAGTATCCAGAACTATGAGCTACTTATGTTGGCGAAGTTGCAGTGTTCCTTCCTTACTGCCTTGTATGACATAAGCCAATAGAAAAATATATAATAAAAGTATTCATTATCCTTTTCGCTACTAGAGTCAGCACGAGTTGGCAACAGCCCTAGGATACAATGAACTGTTTAGATGAACTGTTTTTATTCCTGGTAACTATTACAATAAAGCTGTTATTTCAGGGTTGACATATGCCAAACATTTACGACATTATCCTCAATTAACCATGGATTACAACTATGTCTGTTTATTGCTGAAAGAATGCAAGTACAGTCATGGTGTGAAAACCTTGCTTCCATTGGTTCTGAAAACCTTACTAAGTTTGCTAGGAACAGCTTCCAGGGGCTTTAACTCTTTCCTTACTGTAGACAACACCAGAAGCTTTTGTGTACAGTGAAGATCAAGATCAGACTGCACAGAATGTGCAGTCTGATTCCTGATCTATGCTGTCCACTACATCATTCTAGATTATGAATGAACCGTCTCTTGATCTTGTAGCAGAACCGTATTTGTTGCCATTGAGAAAATGCTATATATTTATTCAGTAATGAAAGAGTTAACTCTTTACCAAACAGTGCTGTGTCCTGACAACCCCTGTGTGGGATTTTAAAGCTTTTGAAATCATTGTGGGAAAAGGAGAAAATACTGGTAATCAAGCAGCACTTTATTCTTTTTACCAAAATGTTTTCTACACTATAAAAGACAAAAATCCATCACTTGAGTCAATTTCAAGTTGTTATCTGTTCATAATAATTTAGGGTAGATTAGTGGTGAGCGTATCGGACTTGTGACATGGTGGTTGTGAGTTTGATATCCAGTTGAGGCAAAACTTTCTTTTCTGCCATTTTTTGCCTCTCACCTCTGATGCATGTGAGAAAAGTAGTCTGAATGACTTGGAAAGAAAGTCGTGTCAGTCACTGGTGTGAGAAAGCCAGGCAACACATGCATATGTGCACTGACTGCTGTGATATGACCTACAATCAATCAATCATAACAACTTAAATTTGACTAAAATTCCTTTTCATTTATTCAGCTTTCTTACTTTTCATCAAACGATAAAATTTTGAACTTGTCCAAATTCAGAGCAATAATGCAGACTACAAATTTGATATGGCTCAGTCATTGGAAATGAAATCATTGTCTTTGATAAGTAAGAAAAACAATTTCCAGCATTTTCTCCTTTTACCACTATGTCTTCAAAAGTCTCTTCCTTTAGGGTCTTTAAAACTCAGGAATGTGTGGTAAAGAGTAACTCATTACCATAAGATAAAATTTTAGACTATTCCAAGTTCAAAGCATTTGCATAAATTATAACAACTTAAACGTGGCTCTGCCGAGCCCAGGTAGCTCAGTCGGTAGCGTGCAGGACTTGAGAACGGGGTGGTACAGGTTCGATCCCTGGCTTAGCCAATTTTTTTTCTGAGGATTGATGAGTCATTGCCACAGGATTCATTCCCCTCTCACCGCTGACCATTGCTTTGATGATGGTTATGTGGGAAGCAGCCAGTGGCTTGGAAAGAAAATTGTGCAGAGTACTCGTAAAAGAGACTCCAGGAAAACATGGATAGGCGCACTGGCCTCAGCAATATAACTGAAATAATGTTGAAAACAGCGTTAAACACCATACAATCAACCATTAAATATGGCTCAACTGGTGACATTTGTTTGAATTAAAAAGTTAGAAAATGGTGTAGTAACCAGCATTTTCTTCTTTTCCTTTACAAAAGCCTCTTCCTTTAGGGTTGTTAAAACTCGGGTTTCTGTTGTACAGTGTTAACCCTAAGGCTGCTAAGCCAGACTCACCGACCTTTTTCGGATGGTGTAGGTCAAGATCAGACTGCACAGAAAATGCAGTCTGATCATTGATCTACACTGCCCAATAAGGACATATTTTTTCTTGAAAAAATACCTTTGAAACAGCAAAATGTAGGGTTTTACTAGTGGCTTAAAAGTTTCATTTCAGTTATATTGCAAGATAAGGGTTTAGTCTCAATAATGAAATGCTAGGGTGATTTTTTTCATATTTGGACATTTATTGTACACCGTACCGTCTCAAGTCCATTGTAAATTTTCCAGTAGCAAAGATAGAGCGCCATACTGACTTTCTGTTTCAGTCAGTTTAATCTGTATTGCAGCGAAATGCAATAAACTTTTAGTAACAAAACCAAAGACAAATTATTAAACCTTTCATCACCTAAAGAGTTTGTTGAAGTCGTTTATAAAACGTAAATCTGGGGAAAAAAACTTACAAAATTTATCGTGTGGTGGCCATTTTGTGTCTTTTCGGGAATGTAAACAACTGAAGTAAAAGATGAACTATTTTTTCTTATGTTCAGCCTGCAAATTGAAAATATTTATACTTCAAACAAATGGTTATTGAATACACATGCACCAGGTATGTTCAAATCCTAGTTTTGTGCTTTATTTATGAAATTATGAGAGTTCAAACTTGGGCACAAAATCTGTGCGGAGATTTCAACTGTTTTTGTCTGGATTGTCTCTGAACCTAGAGGCGCCCAGTCTAAAAGTAACATCAACTTTTGGCACAGTTATCTGTACTAGATAAGGGTGAAGTATGGTATAAATTGGGACAGCTTATGTACATAAACATTTTGCTGTTACAAAACTGCAAGAACCCTGAATTCGGTAATAACTCACAATTTCCACGGCACAAATTTGCTGCTGAATGGTTCAACCTGTTACCAAACAATCTCTAAGTTTAACTCTTTACCAAACGACGATTTTTTTGACTCAACCAAATTGATAGCAATTGCAGACGACAATTTCAATGCGGCCCAAATGGTGTGATTTTTCTTTGATAGGGTAGAAAACATTGTGGGAAAAGGAGAAAATGCTGGTTAACAGCATTTTCTCCTTTTCCCACAATGTTTTCAAAAGGTTTCTTTCCCAAGGTCATCAAAAGTCAGCATTGTGCGGTTAAAGAGTTAACGCTGTTGAAAAATTGTGAGAAAAGATGAAAATGCTGGTACCCAACATTTTCTCCTTTTCCCAAAATGTTTTCTACCTGCTAAGGCAGAATTTTAGATTTTGGGTCAAATTTATTTTGTTGTCTACAAATTATGTTTTCAATTTAGAGCAAATTAAAATTTTTATCATAATTATGGTAATTATAGATTGATTGATTGTATTGTGTTTAACGCCGTTTTCAACATCATTTCAGTTATATTGCAGCGGCCAGTGCACCTATCCATTTCCTCGAGTCTCTTTCACCAGTACTCCCCACAATTTTCTTTCCAAGCAACTGGCTGCTTTCCCACATAACCATCGTTGAAACAATGGTCAGCGGTGGGAGAGGAATGAATTCTGTCGCAATGACTGTCAACAATCCTCAGAAAGAAATTGTCTGAACCAGGGATCGTACCCACGACCCCCTTGTTCTCAAGTCCTGCAGGCTACAAACTGAGCTACCGGGGCTCAGCTATGATAATTATACAGTTAATCAACATGAATAAGGATTACAAGTGGATTGTTACTAGCAATTTCTTTTTGCGACATTTTTTTTTTTTCCAAATGTCATCTTCTGCAAGAGGAAAAAGATTCACCAATGGCCTAGAGGAAGCTTCCCCCCCCCACCCCCCATCTATCAAATAATTTGTTTGTGCACCCCTATAATGTTTGACCTATTTTTCTTTCTCTTCTGCACTAAAAACAAGTCTCAAAAAAGTTTCCAAATGAAAACCCTCGAACACTTATGTTGTCCACAGGTGGTATGGCATCACTGATGGGCTAGGTTGCTGCAACAAGGCATGCAAAAACTTGATTTAGAAATATTTCTGAATTCTAAAGTAAATGTACCTTACCCTTTACCAAAAAACAAAATTTTAGACTTTTCCAAATTGAAAGCATGTGGCTCAAATGGTGAAGTTTTTCTTGGATTGGGTAGAAAACATGATGGGAAAAGGAGAAAATGCTGGTAACCAGCATTTTCTCCTTTTCCGACAATGTTTTCCAAAGGTTTCTTTCCAAGGGTCATTAAAAGTCAGCATTGTATTGTAAAGGGTTAACCGGCTAAATAAATAAATGAAACTTTCATGCCAATGGTAACAAGAAATGTCTTTAAACAAGATAGACTGCATAATTTTGCCCCCAAATGGGCAGGAGTCTACATTTTTGACCAATCACAAATTTTTATTAATTCATTTTTTATCAGTACCAACAAAAAGTAGATCAAAAGCCAGCATGTTCAGCTATGCCGAAAAATCTAAACTATTGCTATTTCAAAATCGCAGTGTAGATCTAAGATTGGACTATGTTCTGTGCTGTCTGATCTTCATCTACACTGCCTGCAAAAATTCCAGGAATCTCCCTTTGCAGCCTCAGGGTTTAATGCCGACCTCTTATCACCACCTTAACGCTCTACCCAATGACAAGGCTTTAGACATGCCAGTGTATTTTGAAGTAATTAGTAGTCTAGTTACCGATCAAATGCGATCAAGATTATGAAATTTGTCTTTGAAATGTTTGAAAACATTGTGGAAAAAGGAGAAAATGCTGGTAAACAGCATTTTCTCCTTTTCCAACTGTGTTTTCAAAATGTCTTATTTCTGAGATTCGATAGTTACAGGTTAACAACCTGTTAAGTACATGAGTGTTATTTGCAATCATGTATAGCCACAAGGCATCAGGTGGGTTCTGTTTTTTTCCCCAAAGAAAATTCTCTGCCAGGCTATGTTTACATGTAAAGATTAAAGGGAGCTACTTAGTTTTCATGCCCTAAATACATTCTCTTTTAAAATACCAATAGATTTACTGCTTGATATATTTTTCATTGCAATCATATAAACTGTGGGGTTATATTCAATAAAAAGGTGCAATTTTGGGCATTTAAATAACTGAGTGGCCACTTAGCAATTGGTAAGTCTTCATAGCATCAGGATCATCATCAAATCCTCGTAATCCCCATGTTATTGATCATGTGACATCCCTTCAAGCCTTTGCGAAACTAAGATGCAAATTCTAAAAATACTAAAAATAGGCTATTAAGAGAATACCATTGAAAAGTATTTTTTCTTACTTTTATCTTTCTTTTTTAGTAATGATTTGCCTGCTACTGGCTTACTTAATTCAGTCCTAAATCATTTTTGAAGTTTGGTTAGATTATATAAAATCTACATAGCTCTCTTTAATGGGAGAGTATGTCACCCGGCAAGGCTCAAGGCATTACAACTTTAACCCCTATCCTGCTAAATAAAAGAAATAAAACTTTCAGGTCGATAGTAAAAATCCAAAATATTGCTGTTTGAAAGGTATTTTTGGAAGACAAATATCTCCTTTTCAGACAGTGTAGATCCAAGATCAGACTGCACGTTCTGTGCAGTCTGATCTTGATCTACGCTGTCTGGAAAAGGTCAGTGAGTCGTACTTAGCAACCAAAGGATTAAGTAGAACAGGTTTATAACATCAAGACTTGCGTTAAGTATTATAAACATCAAACTACATTCTAAAATGAAATAAGGCTACATAAAAATGAATCAAGCACTGTGAAAAGACAGGTTAATTCATCTGCAAAAAGCATCAACCCAATAACTTGCACACAGTCTCACAGTGCAGGCTCACCCGGAAGGGGAACTAATGCGTCTCCATGATCCATTATACCAAGCAAGACATCACACAATCATCCATGAACAATAAAATCCATTTTGTCTAATAACTGACTGAATCCTGAGGTAGAATGGTCCTTGGACATGCAGAAATTTTACCAAAAGCAAATAGTTTCATCCAAGGTCAACCTTGAGCGGAATACAGAGGCTGACCTAGGTCGATGCTTTATGCACATGCATGAAACCCCATTTCAACATAGCAATGCTCATTATGTATCAAGCCTTATCCTGCTATAATAAAAGAAATGAAACTTTCAAGCCCCAAATAGTGCTGTTTAAAATGTATTTTTGGAAAAAGTTATCTCCTTATCGGACAGTGTAGATCCAAGATCAGACTGCACGTTCTGTGCAGTCTGATCTTGATTTACGCTGTCCGCAAAACGTCAGTGAGTCGAGCTTAGCAGCCTTGGGCTTCATAAGAATGGTTCCATTCATCTAGAATTTTATAGTCAGGACAGGACAGATCTCCTAGCTGGTACCCAGACAGGGCTGGCAATAATAGACCATTCATCTAGAATTTTATAATCAGGACAAGACAGATCTCCTAGCTGGTAGCCAGACAGCCTGGCAATAACAGACCTGCACAAGTCTTGAAAGTTTGTTATTTCACAGGAACAGTAACGTAAACTGATAAGCCTTGGGCTGTAATATGTATAACATATGGTTGATAAAACCTAGGTGAGTGACAGTTTAATACCTTTTTTAACCCTTTACCAATAAAATCAATGTATAAAGAACCCTGAGGAATAAAGCTTTTGAAAACATTATGGGAATAGGAGAAAGAACTGGTTACATGTAATCAGCATTCTCTCCAATTCTCACATTTTCTACTCATTCTGAGACAAAGCTCATCATTTGAGGCATATTTAATTGTCATCTGCAATTGCTTTGAATTTGGACTAGTCTAAAATGCTGTTTGGTAAAGGGTTAATACCAATTTTAACTGTACAATCAGGAATCAGTTTAAAAATCTTCTCCGTTATCTACCAGAGCTGTTAAGAAAGTAGAAGTCATGCCAGTTTTTTTGTTTGAATGTTGTTTGCTATTTTGTCATTACAGCACAGTTCAACCTGTATTAAGCTAGCACCTAAGGGCCATATTTTAACGACACTGAGGAAAATGGACTCTTGAAAACATTATGGGAAAAGGAGAAAATGCTGGTAAACAGCATTTTCTCATATTTCCACAATGTTTTCTATCCAATCAGAGAACTTCAGCTGATTTCTGAAATTGTTGTCAGCCAATGCTTTCGCTTTCACAGGGTCTAAAATTTGTCACTCAGAAAGGGTTTGCTCAGTGCACCACACAACAAAATTTTAGGTTTGTCGAAACCGAAAGCATTTGCATACGACAAATTAAATGTGGCTCAAAGAATGCAATGTGTCTTCAAAAAGCTAGAAAAAATTGTGGGAAAAGGAGAACATGCTATCGGTATTTTTTCCTTTTCCTTCAATATTTTCAAAAGCCTCTGCTCTAAAGATTGTTCAAAAGCCTCTATTCTATAGATTGTTCAAAAGCCTCTTCTCTATAGACTGTTTAACTCTTAACAACAAATTTTTAGACTTAGACAAAATTTTGGATTTTTCTGAATTCAAAAGCCTTTGCAGACAATTATATAAATGTGACTCAAAAACAATAATTTGTTTTTGAAATGGTAAATAACATTGTGGGAAAAGGAGAGAATGCTATTTACCAGCATTTTCTCCTTTTCCTACAAGGTTTTCAAACGCTTTCTTCCTTAGGTTTGTTAAAACTCTGATTGTTTGGTAAAGCGCTAAAAAATGGGATTATGCAGTAACTAGCTCAGCAATAAATCAGTTTGCAAAAAACAGCCTAAATACTATAGCAACACCATATGAATGAGGTTTGGGTTTTTTTTACCAGACAAGTTTGTTTTTTATTCTGATAAATAATTGCGTTTTGTTCTGCAAGAGCACTTCAACACTAGGTAAAGAAAACACAACAGGTGCACTGTCAAGTAATAAACCTTTCCCCGCACAATGCCGACTTTTAACAACCCTAGGAATGAAGCCTTTTGAAAATATTGTGGGAAAAGGAGAAAATGCTGGTAACCAGCATTTTCTCCTTTTTCCACAATGTTTTCTACCATGTGAAAAAAAAAAATGCACCACTTGAGCCACACTGAAATTGTTGTCTGGAAATGCTTTGAATTTGGACAAGGCTAAAACTTTATCGTCTGGTAAAGGGTTAAACCTTTACCACAAGGCAATATTTTACACTGGTCCAAATTCAAAATATTTGCAGACAACATATTAAATGTGGCTATAAATGAATGAATTTGTTTCTGAAAGGTTAGAAAACATGGTAGGAAAAGGAGAAAATGCTGGTAACCAGCATTTTCTCCTTTTCCCACCATGTTTTCTAAAGTCTTATCTCCAACATCCTCGGTGACCCAGTTTCGATTAATTCTGTAATCGCCCCTGGGTTATTTCGCTGGCGTTTCCTCATTCTCTTGAATTATTCGTGAAGCAATTTCATTGGTGATCTCAGTTTCTCTGAGAGAAAAATTAAACTATTTTTATCACAAATACACCATCATTTCTATTTTCTACTTGTCGATATCCAATCACATCATTCGTTGCAAACCAAGCTTAGCGGTACTTTAAATATGGCGGCACCCATCAACACCACAATCGAGAAGCATTTAAAAGAGATTTTCGCCATAACACCGAAAGATTGTCAGTTAAAATCGTACACAAAGATCGATAGTGTCGTCCCTGTATTGCAGAATGGCATATCTCACAAGAGACAAGCATGCCGATGGCCGCCATATTTGTTGACAACCTCGGGTTTTTTTCAAGGGTTATTTTTAATAACGGAAGAAATAAAATTATCCTCTCTACAAGACAGTATCATTATGTTATCGATCTTTCGATTGGCTATTAGGGTACTTCCCGACCATATGAATATTCATAAGAAACGACGATTGGCTAGTAAATTTTCCCAGGGGTGATGCATGGAGAGTAACGTAATGCTTCAAACCTGGGTTCCGAGGATGTATCTCCAAGCAGGTTATTAAAACTCAGTATTGTGGCCGAGCCCCAGTAGCTCAGTCGGTAGCGTGCAGGACTTGAGAACACGGGGTCCAGGGTTCGATCCCTGGCTACAATCCCTGGCTCGGCCAATTTCTTTCCAAGGATTGATGATAGTCACTGTGACAGGATTCATTCCTCTCCCACCGCTGACCATTGTTTCGGCGATGATGTGGGAAAGCAGCCAGTGGCTTGGAAAGGTAATTGTGCGAAGTACTGGTAAAAGAGACTGCAGGAACGCATGGACAGGTGCACTGGCCGCCGCGATATAACTGAAATAATGTTGAAAACGGCGTTAAACACCATACAATATCATACAATCAATCAGTATTGTGTGGTAATGGTTTGAGCATTTAACAAAGGATCCAGGCTTTCATGACCCTATGGAAGAAGGGCTTGAAAACACTGCTGGAGAAGGAAAACTGGTAATCGGTCGGCGTGAGCCGGACGATTAGCGAGACCACAAATTGCGGAAATCCGTCAGCTGAGGGCAAACTGATCTAACTGCAACTCGTGACAGCTTTTACCTACAGTCTAATAACACTAATACTAGCTGTTGTGACCTTATTACGTTGAACTTTTAACCCTGATAAGGAATGGTGTCAGTGATAAAGCAACAACTTATGAATGAAACAAGAGCGAATCCAGGAGTATCGGATTATGTAAGCACACCTTGTGTTGAAAAGATGATAGGTCATTTGGCCTCGAGCAAAGATAAACTTCCAGTGAAACGGAATTTGTAAGGAAACATTGCTTTAAAAGAATTTGAAAATTTAGACTGTTTTGCCTTAGAGCAAACTGATGTACATGCTGGTGGTAAAAGCTGTTTAAAAAAGTAATCTGCCGTTGGTAGTTTAATGTAAGCGAGGTGAAGCGTGTGAAGCAGTGTGGGACAAAGGATGTAGAGTTGTTTAAGAGTTATTACCCTAGTGGAGAAGCCATTATGTAAACATTTTCAGAATGGACTGGTTATCCCACGCTTTCAACCTTAGAAACCAGACTGTCCATTCACAATACTGACCAGCATATATTTGATTATGCATCTTTCAGCTTAGGATGTATTAAACCTTGGGCTACTAAGCGCAAATTTATGACCTTTTCCGGACATTGTAGATCAAGATCAGACTGTATACTACATGCTGTCTGATTTTGTATCTTCAAAAATATGGCGATTATTATGACTTTCACGATATGTAAAGGTGCAGTTCGCAAAAGTTCCAGTCAGTGGCAGCAAAAAGAATTTTGAAACTAGAACAGATCCTACCTTGCCGCATTATCTGTTTGTTTACATCGATGATCGCCGACGATTAGCAGAGTTTTCGTCGTAAATCTCCGCAGTGACGTATTAGTGACGTAAACACCACGTGATCATTCAAAGCATTGAAACAAACCCTTCATTCACAGGATCGTTTTGTCCCCATTCTAGGCTTGAAAAACCTAAGTTTATCGACATCGTAAACAGAAACAACGACACAGGCTGATCATCGCTTATTAATTTATCATCAATACAGGAAGAGTTTACTACATCTAAATAAGAAAACAGGTTCAGAATGAGCAATCTTACTCTCCGATGAAATAGTGTTGGAACTGTAAACAATAGTCCTGTCTACTACGTCATAGCACTAATGAGATGCAATTTTATCACGTGACCTTCTCGAAGACCTAGTTCGAATATACACGAACGATAACGATGGTTGTCTCGATCAATGGCGTCCGTGAAATCGACGGGCTTCTCCATGCATTTTCGCACGCGTATATCATGGCAACCAATGCAGTAACTGACACGTTCAGGTTTTCTCCGATCTTATATATGTGTGTTGTGATGGGTAATCCGTTATATTTTCGAGTTTTAAACAGTGAAAATTACCTGTTCTTTGGCCTTACTGAGGCTTTAAACGGAGCATTTTCTTAGATGGAAAAAACCCTGAAACTGCAACACAAAAAACTCACTTAACGTCATATTCTCCATGTCTGAATCAACTGACCAGGGAAAAAGCCTCTTCGGAGTGCGCAGATTCAGACCAGACTGCACAGAACATGCAGTCACTCAAATTTTGGATCTGCTATTCCTATTTCTTGAGATATTGTAGTCAAGACAGCAATGAACCTGCAATAATTCGGCTGCTTTTCCACGCTTATCAGATCTATTTCATTAATTGAGCGCTTTAGTGTAAAACTCTCAGTAACATGTTTGTCTCCTCAGCATATTGGTTGACTCTCATCCTCTCCATATTCCAGATTAAAAGCACAAGGTTTACTGTAGTAATGCTCTTGCTCATTACAATGATTCAATACAATGGCCCATGTTCTCCAGTGACATGTATAGTCGCTTTTGAAGACAATAAAAGATCAAGATCAGACTGTCCTTTGAATGCAATGCAGATCAGTATCACATACATATTGAATATCTTAATTGTCTGTTTATGTATAATTCATATGAAAAAAAAAAACTCGACACTGAAATTGTAATGTTTGGATATTGTTTTTCTGACTATAAAAGGCCATAACTGAATGTTTTAACCAAACTTTCCCGTTTCTGATGACCCCGGAGAGAAGGCTGTTAAAAACATTGTGGAAAAATGCAAACAACCGTCGTTTTCTCCTTTTCTCACAATGTTTTTTTTACCATTTCAAAGATTCAAATCATCATTAATTTGGTCTACATTTCATTCGTCATATGCAAATGCTTTCATTTTGGACAAGTCTAAAATTACATAATTTGTCAATTTGTCAAGATAAACGCAAGCAGCCAAAAGTAATCACTTTGATAGTCATAATACAGGCACATTCTATACGACTTATTCATCATATCCATCATTCAATATGGATATTATTGATAATATCTGACAATATGTTGCAGTATAGTTTCAAAAGTTGCAAAAGTTACAGAAAAAAATACATGTATTTATATTTTCTTAATCTTTTATAAAAGGTTGGTAGGTACTGTTATTCATGATAAGCGATATCTAAAGCTTGAAAATCGGTATTACTGGTCAGAATAGTCACTTACATTCTACATTTTATTGCTGTCGACTGGCAGACACATATCTTAACATTCCGTTAAACTACTAATTTGTAAGGGACGGAGAGTTCCTACGTGACTCAGTTATAAAATGTCTATCCCATACATAGTTCAAACAACTGCCATTTGCTTTGTGATTTCAAACCACTGTAGTTATTCAGTGTCGACCGATTACAGTGCTGACAGCACTTTGATTATCTTTCATTCTCTCTTCAGTTTTACATATTTCTTCACACATTAGTTTTCTAAATACTTTCTACAATGCAATAACCCTCAATGCTTTCCCAAACAACAAATTTTAGACCCTTCCAAATTCAAAGCAGCTGCAGACGACAAATTTGAAATAAGTACAAATGAACCTAAGTTTTTTGACAGGGTAGAAAACATTGTGGGAGAAGGAGAAAATGCTGGTTACCAGCATTTTCTCCTTTTTCCACAATGTTTTTAAATGGCTTCTTTTTCAGGGTTGTGAAACCAAGGGATTGTTTGGTAAAGGGTTAAATTTTTAGCAAACAGCAAAATTTTAGGCGCTTCAAAATTCAAAGCATTGCAGACAGCCTTGTGTGAAGGGGTTACAGTCTGTTTGTTTGTATTATACTTTTTAATGCCATTATTATCATATTTTTAGATTTTATCCCAGCAGCAAGTGCATCTATCCATGCTTTTCAGGAGTTTTCCTTTCCAGTATTTTTTACAATATTCCTTCAAGTTGTTGGCTGCTTTCCCACATATCCATTGTCGAAACAGCAGTGAGACAGGAGTAAATCCTGTCACAATGACTATCATCAATCCTTGGAAAGAAATTGGCCAAGCCAAGGATCGAACCAGCAACCCCCTAGTTTTAAGCCCTTTACAATACTGACTTGGCCAAGCTCAGTCAGTAGCTTACAGAACTTGAGAACAGTGGTCATGTGGGAAAGCAGCGAGTGGCTTGGAAAGAATGTTGTGTGGAGTACTGGTAAAAGAAACTCTAGGAAAGCATGGATAGGTGCATGGACTGTTTGCTGTGATATAACTAGAATAATGTTGAAAATGGTGCTAAACACCATACAATCAATCAATCAATCAATTAATCAACATAACTGACTGAGCAACCCAGCTGGGGTTAAAGAATTCATTAATTCTTTACCAGACAACAGAATGACAGACTGGTCCAAATTCAAAGCATTTGCAGACGACAAATTAAACTACTAAACAAAATATGAAATTTTTCTTTCAAAAGGCAGAAAACATTGTGGGACAAGGAGAAAATGCTGGTTACCAGCATTTACTCCTTGTCCCACAATGTTTTCAAAAGGCTTCTTCACCAGGGTCATTAAAACCGGGGATAGCTTGGTGAAAGGTAAGTGAATCAGACAGCACAAAATGACTGACATTGCAGCACTGCACAGAGATGATAGCTGACAAGATAATGCTTTCTGAGTCTTCAGAAGTTGATGCATCCTCTAAAGTAGGTCCACTGCAGTCAACTTGTATCATGTAAGCTTTGTAACTTGGATCTTTTTCACATTAACTCTTTACCAAATGACAAAATATTGGACTCGACCAAAATCAAAGTATGTACAGACGAAAAAATAAATGTAACTCAATTGATTATTTCTTTCTTAGAGAGGGTAGAAAACATTGTGGAAAAGGGAGAAAATGCTGGTTACCAGCACGTGCAGACAAAAAATAAATATTACTAAAATGATGATTTCTTTCTTAGAGAGGGTACAAAACATAGTGGAAAAAGGAGAAAATGCTGGTTACCAGCATTTTCTCCTTTTCCTACGATGTTTTCAAAAGGCATCCTCCTCAGGGTAGTTAAAATGCGGGATTGTTTGGTAAGAGTTAACTCTTTCACAATCAATCCTGTGTTTTAAGACCCTGACAAAAAAGGCTTCTGAAAACATTGTGAAAAGAGGAGAAACTAGAGGCGCTTGAGCGCCTGTATCGCTCCACAGGCCTGATATTTCTATAATGGCGAAAGGAAGTTTTTAACAATTATCATTCAATCCTGCATTTTAGCTCACTGAAAAAACAATTTGGTAGACAACCACCATAGGAACTTACCTGCAAAACAACAATGAAATCCAATGAATAGTTTTAGAGAAGAAATTTTTCAAAGATTTTACTTTATACCATAAAAGGAAAATGAGTCTCCCATAAAAGCCATGTTTTTTGACAGATTTTTTTTTTTAAGGAATTCTGTAAACCTGTATCTAAGGAACATTCCTGCAAAATAATAATGCTATCCAAATAGCGGTTTGGGAGGAGAAGATTTTTAAAGGTTTTTTACTTTGGTTGCCATGGCAACCAGAATTCTTCATGGAACACAATTATTTGAAGGAATTTGAAAGAGGACCACCAAAGGAACATTCCTGTGAAATTTGGTAAAAATCCAGTCAATAGTTTCTGAGGAGAAGTTTTTTAAAGAAAAAGTTTACGGACGCACGCACGGGCGAACGGACGAACGAACGGACGGACGGACGCACGACGGACACAACGCCATGACAATAGCTCACTGGCCTTTGGCCAGTGGAGCTAAAAACTGCTAACCAGCATTTTCTCCTTTTTACCAAAATGTTTTCTACATGGTCAAAGACAAACACTATTACTTGAGTCACATTTAATTTGTCGTCTGGGACTTCTTATTATATGGATCAGTCTAAAAACTTGTTGTTTGGTAAAGATTTAAATATT
The DNA here is from genome assembly GCA_946811185.2 of Hippopus hippopus. NCBI lineage: Eukaryota > Metazoa > Mollusca > Bivalvia > Cardiida > Cardiidae > Hippopus > Hippopus hippopus. Next base: position 12,897,682 of record OX328106.1, read on the forward strand.
TTCTGGACAACAAAATTTTACACTTGCTCAGATTTATAGAACTTTCATTTAAACCAATGAAAGTTACTAAAATTGCTCCAACTAGGAAAAAAATATTGTTAGAAAAGGAGAAATGCTCAGGTCACAGGCGTTATCCCCTCTTTCCAAAATGTTTTCAAAAGCCGTTTGTCTTTGGGGGGTCTTTAAAACTAGGGACTGCATGGTAAAATTGGACAAGTCTGACATTTTGTTGATTGGTATAGAGTTTAAGACCATGAAGAAGAAGGCTTTTGAAAACATGCAATCATTTGAAAGACCAACCCTGGATGAACTGTTTTGATACAATGGTGGCCATCCTACAAGACTGATCCATTCCAGGCACTGGTAATTAGTGATAACATTATCACAAAATGCCAATTAAATGTCTTCCCTCATGGGGCCTTTGTATCAAGTTTAAGATGTCCCTTTACCAAGCAATCCCATGCTTTACTCTGTACCAAAAGACAAAGGTGTGGACTAGTCCAAATTGAAAGCATTTGCAGATGACAAAACAAATGTGACTCAAAAATTGAAATTTGTTTTGATAGGGTCAAAACTATTGTGGGAATAGGAGAAAATGCTGGTTACCAGCATTTTCTTCTTTACCCACAATGTTTTCTTCCCTTTAAAAGACTAATATCAGTTTTTGTGTCACATGTACATTGTCGTCTGCAAAATGCTTTCACTTGGTACAAGTTTCTAAGGTTAACAATATTCTTCCCACACCACTGACTCCTTTCCCACATAACCAATGATTTTTCGAAGCAATGATCGGCAGTAAGAGAGGAATGAATCCCATCGCAGAGACAATCATCAATCTTCATAAAGAAATTGGCCATACTGAGGATTTGAACCAGCCACATTCTGGTTTCAAGCCGTTCTACATTAGCGACTGAGCTTCCGGGCAGTTCCAAGAAAGTAAGATGTAATATTGCAATCATACACTCTAAGCATCTTTACATCAAATTAAGGTAAATTAACCCTTAAAGATACATCCTTACAGCTTGAGAAAAAAACTCTGTTGGAACTTGAAAGTGTGTAGAATGGCTCTGCTGTGTAATTATATGGTGAAAGGGATAGAAAAACACAAGGGATTTGTCCCATTTCAAACTGTAAATGACAACAGTGATTGCTTTGAAGGCCTCCAAAACATGAAATGCATTTTCTATCCATCGTTATCTGTGCAGTCTTGCAGCCATCTGGGACAACATTTGGCATGAACATACAAGAATCATTATAGTTCCATAAAATTTGGATGAAATGGGTTAAAAACTGGCTGAAAACAAGTTTAGATGTATGTTTAAAGCCCCTTTCACAACTTAACCAGCCTTTGTGGCCAGTTAAGATCATGATCAGACTGCACAAAATGTGCAGTCTGATATTTGATCTACACTGTCTGCCTTTCTGTTTCATAAGAGACAAAAACAGTCTTGAAAATACAATTATTTGGGTCTTATTTCTATACTGAAAATTATCTGTTATGTTAATTCCATGCTCTGTGATTTAATTAGTCTCCATGTTATTGTAAATCAACCTAAACTGTCTGTGAGTCTGTTCTGTTGCAACATTTAACCTCAGCTAACCTTTTCTTCTTCACCCTTTACCATGATCCCGATGATGTAGGCTTTTGAAAACATTGTTGGAAAAGGAGAAAATGCTGGCTAGCCAGCATTTTCTCCTTTTCCCACAATGTTTTCTACCCATTCAAAGACATTTATCATTACTTGAATCATGTTACATTTGTCGTCTTTAAATACTTTTATTATATGGAAAAATCTAAAATTTCATTATCTGATAAAGGATTAACTCTTTACCAAACAACAAAATTGAAAGAATTTGCAGACAAAAAAAAGTATGTGTCGCAAAAGTTGAAATTTGTTTTGGGAAGGGTAAAATACATTGTGGGAAAAGAGGAAAAATGCTTGAGCATTTTCTCCCTTTCCCTCAATGTTTTCAAAATCTTTCTTTCTCAAATTTGTTAAAAGTCAAGACTGTGCAATACACAGGTAGCTCTTTATCGCAACCAGATTTGCTTTTGAAAACATTGTGGGAAAAAGAGAATATGCTTGTAACCAGCATTTTTTCTCTTTCCACAATGTTTTCTTTCCTTTCCAAGACAAATCCCATCATTTGAGACACATTTCATTTGTCGTTTGCAAATGCCAAGTTTGGACTAGTCTAAATATTGCTGCCTAGTAAATGGTTAAATATACATTTTGTTGTGTCCCGAGATGAACCTGATGACCGCTGGTCACACACCCAATAATGTAAGTCACAGTCATGTTTTTGTGGTCAATTGCTGGTCAGCACATTTATAGGGCAATAGTTCAATAACTTTTTTGCCTGTACAGTGTATCCGATTGTAACTGTACTAATGGGAACGATATTGCAGTATTTACCGGTAAGTAACCCACAAATGAGAAGGAATTCCATGCTGTATTGCACTGCCAAGACAAAATAGGAATCAATTGTTTTTACATCTCTATGAAGGCTTTTTGAGAACACAAGAGAAAAGAAGAAAATGTTAACAAGCAATTTTGTTGAATTGATATCCCCCGCCGAAAAATTTACTTGACCGAGTAACATAAAATCGCTCCCAGTCGGCCATTTTTCATCGAATCAAAAAATAAAAAAAAGATATTGGCGGAATGGGTTATTGTACACATGTATAAAGTTTCACAAAATTCCGTCCAATGGTATTGGAGATTTTCTCCCGGACGGACACACGGACGGACGGACGGACGGACGGACAGACAATGCTAAAACTATATCCCTCAGCCTTTGGCGGGGGATAATAATAATCAGCATTGTTCTCCTTTTTCAACAATGTTTTTTTAGTCTCTACCAAAGGTATTGAAGTGTATTGATAAATGAGCAGGGGCAGAGATGAAATTGGAATCAATTTAACAAATCACATGTGAGGAAAAACTATTGACCCTTTATCGAACAAAACCATTTTAACGACTCTGGGAGAGACGGCTTTTGAAAAGATTGTGGGGAAAGAGGAAATACTCCTACCCAGTAATTTTTTCCATTTGAAGCAATTTTTTTTAAAGACAATTCCATCATTTGAGTAAATTTGAGTGTACTGACTTCAAATGATTTCATTTTGGACCATTTTCACACTTTTTTGTCAAGTTAACTCTTTACCAAATGACAAAATTTTAGACTTGTCCAAATTCAAAGCATTTGCAGACAACAAAATAAACGTGACTCAAAAATTGAAACTTGACTTTAGAAGAGTAGAAAACATTGTGGGAAAAGGAGAAAATGCTGGTTACCAGCATTTTCTCCTTTACCCACAATATTTTCAGAAGGCTTCTTCCTCTGGGTCGTAAAAACCAGGGATTGTTTGGTAAAGAGTTAACTAACCACATTATTATTAGGATCATGATTATTCGAAGAAAACACCAAGGTATTGTCGTAGCCCTGATGCCGTTGTTTGCCTTGTTGTCTGCCTCTGCATCGCTGTTGGGCAAAAACTTTGACAATTTGTAATATCTCTGTTATTACTAAAGATATTTACATCAAACTTAGACTAGTAGTTAACCATTTACCAAACAATCCCTCCTTTTCACGACCCTGAGGAAGTGGCCTTTTGAAAACATTGCGGGAAAAGGAGAAAATGCTGGTAACCAGCGTTTTCTCCTTTTCCCACAATGTTTTCTACCCTCTCAGACAAAAATTCCATCATTAGAACTACAATTAATTTGGACATGTCCAAAATTTTGTCATTTGGTGAAGAGTTGACTTTCAAAAGGGGAACCCATACAACACAGGCAGGTAACCATCAATATATTTTTGACACAGCTATGCCTTTTTTTTTGGACATAAAATTTTCACCTAAAACAACTGCAGCCGAGCATTGGCACCTGCATGGGTAGTCCAAATATTTAGACGTATACATGCTTGTTTAACGTTCAAAATTTATCTATCGGACATTTCACATTTTACTTTTCTTTTGCATGTTACATACACGATGAATGTCAAAATGTAAAATAACGTATATTATAGGGTCTTATAAATAGGATTACCGCATGGGGAGCTTTTGTTGTTATTTGTTAGGATTGATTTTTGAGCAACATTTCCAGTCCAGGACCTTTTCCAGATCATGTAAATTCTTGAAAATGTTAATTATCAACAAATTTTGTGTGACTGTATCATTTTGACATGTTTCGAAAAGGTTTTGCTGACAAGAAAAACACTGTGGAACATAGAGAAATTGCTCCCTACAGGCAACTGATCCAAAAATGTCAGCTGCAAGTTATAATGCAGTAGTGTGTTAACTCTACCACACAGTCCCGACTTTTAACGTCCCTGAGGAGGAAGGCTTTTGAAAACATTATGAGAAAAGGAGGAAATGCTGGTAACAGCATTTTCTCCTTTTCTCATAATGTTTTCTTCTCTATCAAGGGAAAATTGTGTCATTTTTGCCACCTTTCAATTGTCGTCTCTCAGTTTGGACAAGTCCAAAATTCTGTTGTTTGGTAAAGAGTTAAATAATTTATGTGTGACTATTTACAGTACCTGCAAATAGAGCCCTCAATCAGGCTAATCAATGAGATGACCATCTGACCACCCGCCTCCATGCAAATTTTATGTGTCCCTAAAGCATAATAAAACCTATGCTCCAATAACTTGAGCATTCATTGACCACTTCTTGACATATGAAAGATTATTGACACCCACACTTGTTTTCAGCCAGTTTTTAACCCATTTCATCCTTACTTTATGAAACTATAATCAATCTTGTGTCTTCATGCAAAAAGTTGCCCTTGATGGCAGCAAGGTTGCACAGATTACGATGGATTGAAAATGTATTTTATTTTCCTAACTCCCAGTTTTGACCATTGAAGGGACTTCTACAACCATAAATCCCTTTGCCTCCACTGAAGATCAAGATTAGGTGACACAGAATATGCAGTCTAATCTTTTATTTCTGTTTTGCTGAAACAAAAAATCATTAGACAAAAGCCACCATGATGTTGCAAAATTTATTTGGGTCTTCTTTCTAGACTTATAATGTCCACTAATTATTTATCTGGAGCTCCCAAGTGTTAACCAATAACCTGCTAAATAAGTGAAATGAAACTTTCAAACCGATAGTAAAACCCTAAATTTTATTATTTCAAAGGTATTTTTTGGGGAAAAAAGATATTTTTCGTTATCGGACAGTGTCGATCCAAAATCAGACTGCACATTCTGTGCAGTCTGATCTTGATCCACACTGTCCGCAAAGGGTCCTTGAGTCGCACTGAGCAGGTTAAGTGTTAAAAAGTCTGTAGTAATTGGGTGCACATGAGTGTGATGACTTTCTACAAAGAAGGAAATGGTACCAAAGCTAAAACAAACCCTCTAATGCACAACTTTTATGACAAATTCAATCAATACTGTCATGATCTCGAGATAACTCTGTTCCAAAGAATAAGCTTTTAGACTTTTCCAGTTTCAAAGCATTTGCAGACGACAAATTAAATGTGGCTCAAATAATTAATTTTTCTTATTTGTCTTTGAAAAAGAAGAAAGCATTGTGGCAAAACGATAACATCCTGGTTACCAGCATTGTCTCTTTCATACAAGATATTTAAAAAATCTTTTCATCACTGGGTCGGACAAAACAGAAACAAAGGGATAATGGAGTTTATGAGAGACAAAATTACAGTAATCAGGCCATATTGTATGGAAAATTATGCTTTTTTTTATGTCCCAAATGAAAAGGAATAGTGTGGTTCGTATTCTACGGAAGGCTATAAAATGGCAAAACCTTTTTTCGGCGTAGCTGATGTGACATGCTTTTGACCTACTTTTTGGTACTGATATCAAATGAATAAATAGAAATTTGTGATTGGTTAAAAATGTAGACATGTTTATTCTAAGGGCCCCTGCCTATTTGCCAGCAAAATTTATGCTATCTATCTGTTTTAAATATGTTTCTGGATCTGGCTGAAGTCTCAGATTTTAACATTTAACTTGTTATCAAACAACAAAATCTTTTGACTTGTCCAAAATAGCATTTGCAGACGACAAATTAAATTACCAAACAACAAAAATTAGACTCATCCAAACTGAAGATATTTGCAGACAATAGAATAGTGTGGCTCAAATAATGCGATTTGTCTTTAAAGGGAAAGAAAACATTGTGGGAAAAGGAGAACATGCTGGTTACCAGCATTTTCTCCTTTTTCCACAATGTTTTCAGAAGCCTTCCCTTTCAGGAATCTTAAAACTTAGGATTGTAAGGTAAATGGTTAAATATTAAAATTTGCTAATTGCTCCATACTGGTGAAGAGAAATTCAATCCTCATACTAATTGAATGAAAACTAACTCTTCACAAGATAAGCCCTCCATTCTTTGACTGTACAGAAGAAGAATGCTTTAAAATATTGTGGAAGAAGGAGAAAATGCTGTAACTGCATTTTCTCCTTTTCCCACAACGCTTTCCGCTCTTCCAAAGACAATTTCCACTATTTCAGCCACATTTGTTGTCTGCAATTGCTTTCAAAATGGACATGTCCAAAACGTTGTTGTTTGGTATAGAGTTCCAATTACGGTAATCTAAATTATTGGAAGACGCTAGAATAACAAGTCTATTCTGCAGGATGCTTTCATAGTTGTCTTGTACAACTTGTTTTCAAGAGGTAGTAATTTCAGGTTCTCTATAATTCCATATAAATCAACAAGCCATAGAAATGAGAGAAATTTACAGTCCTATTGACTTTGACCTTCACGTTTGTAATAATGTAACTAATGTACTCAGCTTATTTTCACATTATCATCCTGTGAATAGAAAGATCAGCAAATAGTTTTACCTAGTACACACACACATGCAAGCACAATTACTGATGTTGTAGGAAAGATTTTTAGTTTTTGCTCATGTCTAGCAGTCGTTTCATTTTTTTCATTGCACGCTTTTTAACCTAGTTTTCAACATTATTCCAGTCATGAAGCGGCAACCACAGCTCCTGTCCATGTGTTCCAGAAGTTTCTCTGACCAGTACTTTGCACAATTTCACCTCTGATCATGATTCATTTAGACAATAAATAGCATTCACAGTTAATTGGGAACACTGATCAATGACAATGTTAATACCGTTTGTTTATTCCAGCTGATTTATTTAATCTTTATTGATACATTGGCCATTTGGTAAGTCCATTTTCAGTTAGAACATGGTGGCCCTGAAGTCGCTCACCTGAGTCTTTTGACCACACATGACCCATTTTTAGTTGGTTGTAATGGGGTTTAACGCCACTTTAACAGCTAAGGTCATATCATGGCGGTCGGTGACGCACATGTGTTTCCTGGCTTTCTCATACCAGTACTAACACAACTTTCTTTCCAAAGCCACCGACTACTTTTCTCACATGCTTCAGCAGAGGTGAGAGGCGAAAATACGCCGGAAAGAAAGTTCGCCTCAACCGGGTATCGAACTCACAACCACCAGGTCATGAGTCCGACACGCTCACCACTGAGCCACCCGGGTGGGCTGACCCATTTTTAATCTCTTTCGAGATATTATGACAAACATTCTGTCAAGCTTTCATAATTATTGGACTGAAAATTTGGCCTCTAGCATGTACACAAGCTTTTTCTAGAATTTCTCTCAGTGACCTACTTTTTAGCCAAACATAGCCCATTTTCCCATTGTAGATATCAAAACAAAGATTCTGACCACCTTTCAAAAATATTGGACAGAAAATGTGGTCCCTAGAGCATACATAAGGTTTTTCAAAGATTTGACCTAGTGACCTAGTTTTTGACCTGATATGACCCATTTTGGAACCTGTCAGAGATATCATCAAGACAAACACTCTGACCAACTTTCAAGAGTTTTGGACTGAAAATGTGGCCTCTAGAGCATACGCAAGGTTTTTCAAAGATTTGACCTAGTGACCTAGTTTTTGACCGACATGACCCATTTTCGAACTCGTCCGAGATATTATCAAGACATTCTGACCAAGTTTCATGAATATTGGACTGAAAATGTGGCCTCTAGAGTGTACACAAGGTTTTTCTAAGATTTGACCTAGTGACCTAGTTTTTTACCTGACATGACTCATTTTTTAACTCGTCTGAGATATCAAGAGAAACATTCTGACCAAGTTTCATGAGTATCGGACTGAAAATGTGGCCTCTAGAGCGTAAACAAGGTTTTTCTAAGGTTTGACCTAGTGACCTAGTTTTTGACCCGACATGACCCATTTTCGAACTCGTCTGAGATATCATCAAGACAAACTTTCTGACTAATTTTCAAGAGTTTTGGACTAAAAATGTAGCCTCTACGGTGTACACAAGGTTTTTCTACGATTTGACCTAGTGACCTGGTTTTTGACCTGACATGACCCATTTTCGAACTCATTAGAGATGTCATCATGACAAACATTCTGACCAACTTTCAAGAGTTTTGGACTGAAAATGTGGCCTCTAGAGCATACACAAGGTTTTTCTAAGATTTAACCTAGTGACCTAGTTTTTGACCCGATATGACCCATTTTCAAAGTCGTCTGAGATATCATCAAGACAAACATTCTGACCAAGTTTCATGAGTATTGGACTGAAAATGTGGCCTCTAGAGCGTACACAAGGTTTTTCTAAGATTTGACCTAGTGACCTAGTTTTTGACCCGATATGGCCCATTTTCGAATTCGTCCAAGATATCATCAAGACAAACATTCTGACCAAGTTTTATGAGTATCGGACATCGGACTGAAAATGTGGCCTCTAGAGCGTACACAAGGTAAAAGTTGACGACGGACGACTGACGCCGGACACAGCACGATCACAAAAGCTCACCATGAGCACTTCGTGCGCAGGTGAGCTAAAGAAGCTGGGGGAAGGGGGAGCATCAATAAGGAACATCATGATAGCAATGTTTTCTTTGCGTTTGGTTCCATCTATTTCTATAGCTGTCCCAGGAAAACCTTGAATACTGGAAAATGTGGCATGATCCAAAACAGGGCATTTAGTGTGCACATTTTGTGCAGTCTGATCTTGATCTGCACTGACCACAAAAACTATACTTGTGAAAGGCGCATTATGGATTAACAAGCCTCGAGTTATCATTTTATGATCACACAGCCACCACACTGACGACTGCTTTTGTCTTGTTTCACAGACTACTAATCAAAACAGTGTGACAAAAATAGAAATTGCTTATTACGAGTTTTCCCATGTTTCCATGCCATATATAATTAGTGACTAACACAATTATGTTTTCACTAAATATCCGTTCTAAAATTGCTCTAAAAATCTATTTTCAACATAAAGTTCTCTTGGGCAAATAATAAGCTACCAGTGACTCAGGAAAAAACATTTTGCAAGTGTAAAACTGTTCAACAGTTGTATTCTAAGATGCCAGACATTATAAATTTAGGTATTTTATTGCCCTGGGAGATCAACTTTTGGCAACCATTTTGCTTGAATTGCAAACAGTCTGTGAAATGGGAGGCTTATTGCAAGTGCTATGTTGATATAAAATGGCACTCTGGTTGTTTAACTCTTTACCAAACGACAAAATTTTGCAATTCACCAAATTGAAAGCATATGCAGACAACAAATTAAATGTTGCTGAAATGATAATTTCTGTCTTTGGTAGGGTAGAAAATATTGTGGGGAAAAGGAGAAAATGTTGGTTACCAGCATTTTCTCCTTTTCCCATATTGTTTTCAAAAGCTTTCGTTTCCAGGGTTGTTCAAAAGTCTGTGTTGTGTGGTAAAGACTTAATTGAGGGGTACAGTTGCATAGATACACATTTTATTTCATGTTGAAGTGCCAAAAGGTTTGCAGGTGGTATTTCTTGGTTATTTTAACCTTTAGAATGCGAGTCAAATTAATTTTCCATAGGAAAGAAAGGCCCAAATAATTCAAAGACAAGGGGATTTGGTCTAGAATCTTTAAAAAACTAGAGGCGCTTGAGCGCCTGTATCGCTCCACAGGCCTGATATTTCTATAATGGCGAAAGGAAGTTTTTAACAATTATCATTCAATCCTGCATTTTAGCTCACTGAAGAAACAATTTGGTAGACAACCACCATAGGAACTTACCTGCAAAACAACAATGAAATCCAATGAATAGTTTTAGAGAAGAAATTTTTCAAAGATTTTACTTTATACCATAAAAGGAAAATGAGTCTCCCATAAAAGCCATGTTTTTTGACAGATCTTTTTTTTTTTTAAGGAATTCTGTAAACCTGTATCTAAGGAACATTCCTGCAAAATAATAATGCTATCCAAATAGCGGTTTGGGAGGAGAAGATTTTTAAAGGTTTTTTACTTTGGTTGCCATGGCAACCAGAATTCTTCATGGAACACAATTATTTGAAGGAATTTGAAAGAGGACCACCAAAGGAACATTCCTGTGAAATTTGGTAAAAATCCAGTCAATAGTTTCTGAGGAGAAGTTTTTTAAAGAAAAAGTTTACGGACGGACGAACGAACGGACGGATGGACGCACGACGGACACAACGCCATGACAATAGCCCGCTGGCCTTCGGCCAGTGGAGCTAAAAATCAGACAGTTTTACCATGCTAACATCAAACAGCAATTTCTGTGCAATACTCAGGACTGAAATTAGGTTAATTCTATCAATTCAGCAGAACCCAAAAGGTTAATATTTTCAAAATTTTAACAAATAAACAGAAAAACATGTAAAAGGTTTTTTTTGCAAATGAGAGCTGGGAAAAAATTAATGATTGAAAACATCACAGAGAAAAATTTGTTGGACTGAGCACACAGTAGCCGCAGGGTAGGTATCTGAGTGTGAAAGAAAATAGATCAATAAGTACAGCAATCTCACTTCCTATAATTAGCTTACAGATCTTTTCCTTTTTGTGTTATTTCTGACTTTCTAGGATAAGAGTACTTTAACATTTCACTACTCAGTCCCAAGATTAAAAGACATTGAAAAAGAGGTCTTTTGAAAACAATGTGGGGATAAGGTAATTGGAGTGAGCATTTTGTCCTTTTCCTAAAATGTTTTCTCCATTTTAAACTGCCATCTCTCACCATTTGAGCCACATTTTAATCTATCGTCTTTCAATTTGGATCCGTCTAAATGTTTGTCATATGGAAATGAATTAAAGAGGCCCTTTAGAAAACATTGTGGGAAAAGGAGAAAATGCTGGTAACCAGCATTTTCTCCTTTTCCCAAAATGTTTTCTCCATTTTCAATTGCAAACCTCACCATTTGAGCCACATTTGACATCTGCAATTGCTTTAATTTGGATCCGTTGAAAGTTTGTCATCTGGGAAGAGCAAACGCCTCAAAGTAGGACAAAACTGAGCTGAAATTAATGAATCGAAAAAACTAAAAACTACAAATGAACAAAGACAACAATATTTGAATATCTGGAGCATCTTTATGATTACCATAGATATTCCTTCAACCCAGTTTTTATCCTTTCTGCATAAATCCCATTCCACTGAGGGGTGATTCCATTATGCTTCAAAACTTTGGTCAAAATGCCTTGAATTGTAGCAGGAATGGCAACAGCGTAGTAGAAGTGCCTTGATTGCAGATGAAGCATATTTGAAGCTTCATGATCGTAATTTCACGACCCTTGTTTTGACTTTGCTCCAAATTTATGAAGCAAAACCACCATGGACTCAAAGCACCATAAAGATGTGGTGAAAAAGTAGCAAAAAATGTATACACACAGCTGTATCATAGCCTAAGCCTGAGTAATGTAGCCAAAGCCCAGTTGAATCGGAACAGAAGCGTCGAGATATTTGCCCAAGATCCCATTTCCTTTCTGCTATGCTCTGGCTGCTCACGTTACGCTCTGTCCTTCCACTGCGTTTCCAAGAAAACATGGTGGTGACAGGAAAAAAATGCTGGTTACCAAATGTTTATTATGTGTAAATGAACAACACACATAAAAAATAAAAATTACCAGCAAAAAATACTAAAAAGATATGACTTGCAATCCAATCAACCCCCAAAAATTGGAAACTAGACAAAAGAACACTATTCCTTATGCATTAAAATATTATCACAGCTGCCATAAACGATCCAAAAAAAGAAAATCTTATCCCTTAGTCTGCCAGGCGCTACTCAAGGACCTTTTGCAGACAGTGTAAAATTCTGTGCAGTCTGATTTTGATCTACGCTGTTTGATAAGGCGATATCTTTCCCCAAAAATACCTTTGAAATAGACAAATTTGGGTTTTTACTGTCAGTTTGAAAGTTTTATTTCACTTATTTAGTAGGATATGCATTAAAATAATCTCTTAGAAAAGATTCCCCATTAGAGCAATGAACTACCAACAGACATCTTTAATTTAGAAATAAAACCCACATAATTGCTATTTCATTGGTTACTTCAGTCCAGACTATCCCAGCCAAGCGGACAGTGTAGATCAAAGATCAGACTGCACATTTTGTGCAGTCTGATCTTGATCTACACTGGCCACAAAGGTAAATTTTAGGGGTAAAAGGAGCTTAAAAGGGTTAAATATGTCTTGAGATGGCCCCTGGGACACGGTTTTACTGCTTCCAATTATCTGCCGGAGGCTGTGTGGCTCTTCTGAGACTGCTTGTTTTACAGAAAATAGAATAAATTTCTGTCTGTTTGACACATTTACTGAAACTACTGACATGCATTGCGATGAGTTATTACAGCCAAATGGAAATAATAGAAATAATGAACTCAATAAAAATTCATTGTCCCACGTCCTGTAAGCGTATCCTTAAATTCTCTGCATGACATGTAAAGAGCAGTTTTAGGTCTGTTCTATTAAATTTTGTTTTATTTGGACGTTGTTTAATGCCATTTTCAACATTATTTCAGTCAAATCACAGCAACCAGTGCAACTATCCATGTTTTTCTGGAGTTTCTTTTAAGCAGAATTTTGCACAATATTCTTTCCAAGCCAGTGGCTTCATAGTCCAAACCACAGCAGTAAAAGAGGAAAGGATCCTGTCGCACTGACCAATATCATTCATCCACAGATCGAAAATTGCCAAGGTAGGTATACGAACCTCATCTGTCCCTGGTTTCAAGTCCTGGATCCATATTTACCAACTATTCTTAAGAACATTATTCTCCAAGACTTTCAAAATTTGATTTAGCCAATCAGAAGTTGTGAGAATGTTTTTATGAATGGCTGGTGAGTATGGATCCTGGTTCTTACCAAAGTTTCAGGTGTGTCTACATACAAGAAACATCAAGAGGAGAAAACCAACGTAAAAGCAGTTTCCCTTTCGGGAGCCCCGTAGACATGACTACACTATCAACACAACATCCAACACGGCGGCGTCGATCAAGATTAACGTCAAGATTATGCGCCAAGCTGCACGTTTTAGCACATATTACCAAGGTTTCAGTGACGTCAGTTCCCAATGACGTCAGTTTTCATTGAATTGGGGCACTCAGAAGGGAAATTCTACTTTGTCAGCGTACTCAATTTTTTAAACCAAAAAACAGGTAATATTCACTTAACTTGGAATGGTAAAACTTTGCAGTATAATAAAATCGTTGTACAGTCAGGTGGCAGGGGACTTGGAAACTTGTTCAAGGCTGTGGTGAATCATGTCGCCACCTTGCCTTCGGCTCAGGGCGACATGATTCACCACAGCCGTGAACAAGTTTCCAAGTCCCCTGCCACCTGACCGTACAACTAATAATGTATTGCATAACTATTGTATTTATTGTACTTTTAGGATTGTAATGTATGTTTTATAGAGTTTATATTTCCTTTATACTTGAGTCATGCTATGTGAAAAGGGGGTTTAATGCGTCTGCAAAAAGTATCGACCCATGTCTGCCTGTGCAGTCTACTGACCTTGGTCAAAACCTTTGGCTATTGGTAAGTTATCTGCATGTCAAAGGACCATTCTACTTCATGATTTAACCCGTAAGACAAACTGGACTATATTTTATGTGACAACTTGCTTGGTATCCCGCATCATGCAGGTGCATTAATGCTTCAAAGATGTTTTAGGCTTACCAGTGTTGCCTGTAACTTGTCCATTGAGGTTCTATTTGTTCAGAGTTTAAACCGAGCTCCCCATTTTGCCAAAGGATGACACTGGCTTAAAGCTCCACATATACCCCCAGCTGACATTTTCAGTCCGGAATAAAACCCAGAAAATTTCAATTTCATGCTTGCTTCTGTCTTTATCAAAGATCAGACTGCATGTTTTCAGCCAGCCAGCAAGCAAGCCAGACAGCCAGAGCCAGCCAGCCAACCAACCAACCAATCAAAACCAAAGTTGGCAACTTCACCAACTGAACTATGGTGTCATTACTTGTATCATACTGTGTTAAAAACTGTATTTCAACCTTGTTGCACAGCAATGGCATGAATGGGCAATATTTTCTTGACTATCCCTGCATATCAAGTTAATCTACTGGTATTTTCTGTGTCTCCAGATATTTTCAATAACAAGTTGGAATAAAAAAGAAATATCTTTGAAAAAAAAAAACAAAATCAAGTTACCTTAACAAATTTTCCCTTTTGCTCTAGAAGAATTTTCTGTCCTCTTGGAGCTCACCTCAATACACTTGCGTTACAGTCTGACAAATGTACCGCCCCAGTCAAACTCCCCGCCTAGCAGGGTCTTCAGATTGGATTGAGTCTGCAGGGGCGCACAGAATAAACATGCCAACATTTTTTACCGATCAAAAATTTCAATTTATTCATATGGATATATCAAAATCAAAGAGTAGGTCAAAAGCCAGTGCATTTAGCTGCGCCAGAATGAAAAAAAGGAAGAAAGTCTTAAAAAACTCAAGTTTCAGGGTTATAATATGCTGTGAGGTGTGATTATCTTCCTCATCCATACTGTGCACTGATCAGGTTCTGATATGGGTGTAACTTCTGAGAAGAGATTGGTAGATGATAAACAAACTTTAACCCTTTACCAAACATTCCATGTTGTAACGCACCATAACTCTTTACCACAAGGAAAAATTTTAGACTGTTCCAAACCTATAGCATTTGCCAACAAAATAATAAATGTGGCAAAAATGATGCAATTTGTTTGTGAAAGGTTAGAAAACATTGTGGGAAAAGGGAAAAAAATGCTGGTTACCAGCATTTTGTCCTTTTCTAAAAATGTTTTCAAATGCTTTCTTTCTCAGGGTCATTAAAGGTCGGGATTGTGTGGTAAAGAGTTAGGATGCAGGCTTTAAAACAATTGTTGGAAAAGGAGAAAATGCTGGTAACCAGCCTTGAGAACAGATTGGAAGATTATTAACAAATTTTAATGCTGTACCACGCAATCCACTGTTTTCTCGACAATGAGAAATAAGGCTTTTGAAAACATTGTGGAAAAAGGAGAAAATACTGGTAACCAGCATTTTCTCCTTTTTCAACAATGTTTTCTCCTCTTTCACAATCAATTGCCAAAATCTGAGACACAATTAATTTTTCTTCAAAAAGGTTTCAAACTGAACTAGTCCAAAAATGTTTTAAATCATTTCAGACAGAAATCATACTCCGAGTTGCATCAAATTTGTTGTCAGGAAATGCGCTCAACTTAGTCAAGTCTAAAATTTTGTTTTTGGTACAGAGTTAACCCTTTACCACACAATGACGACTTTTAACGTCCCCTAAAAGAGAAGGCTTTTGAAAAAATTGTGGGAAAAGGAGAAAATGCTGGTTACCAGCATTTTCTCCTTTTCCCACAATGTTTTCTACCCTATCAAAGAAAAATCATTTCACATGAGCCACGTTAAAACTGTCATCTACAAATGCTTTTAATTTGGACAGGTCTAAAATTTTGTCGTGTGGTAAAGGGTTAAAGCCCTAGATGTTACATTTGCATCATTTGACAGCTCAACCATAGGCAGCTCTTGAAAACATTGTTGCAAAAGAATGAATTACCAGGCAACAGAAGTTCAGATTGGTCCATATTAATAGCATTCTTTTGAAGATGATAAATCAAAGTGGCTCAGGTAACAGGATCGATGCTTAAGAGGAAAGAAAATAATGTGGGAAAAGTATAAAATGCTGGTTACCAAGAAACTGGCTTCCTTAGGGTCATGACAACATGTCATTGTTTGGTAAAAGGATTGGGGCCTGCATGGCTCAGTATTTAAGGATTAGGATTTGTAATCCAGCAGTTCCAGATTCGATACTAGCTCCATGCGCTGAGTATGCCCTTTATCAAGACACTTTGATGCCCTAGCCTACTACATGTAATGTGAAATCCAGATCAATAAGTGGGCCATTCCTACGATACCAATGAAATAATGTTGAAAGCGTCATAAAAAAAAAAAAATTCATTAAATACTTACATGTAGATGTATTTCTGTTGATTATTTTCTCACGATTCTATCAAACTTAAATACTAGAATTCTTCTTCTAGATAGGTGAAAACTTGTTTCTCCAGATTACCTTGATGTTCATTTTTTTCTTCTTGTAACGGCTTATCATTTAACAACTTTTTGCTCCAAAACGATCCTTCAGTAACCCATGCCCTATCTTTTTAATGCTAATCTCTCGACCAGACGAAAAAATTTAAGACAGCTCCAAATTTAAATGTAGCTCTGATGATTTGTTTCTTAATAAAGAGTATTACATTGTTAGAAAAGGAGAAAATGCTTATTATCAGCATATTTTCAAATTTCCACAATATTTTAAAAAGCCCTCTTTCTCAGAGTTGTTAAGACAGAATACTGTTTGGTAGAAAGTTAAACTTTTTTTTTAAACTCAGAAAAAATCTGTATCCAAAAAATAGAAAATAAGACAATATGAATTTGCAACAGATTAAGATAAAAAAAAAATATCTGTGGTTCATGGAAAAACTTAAGCAATTTGCCCCAATTTTTACAAACATCATCTGCCATAAAGATGTCAAAATATGGGTTTATGAGGTAAAAAGTTTACAGTTATCTGGTGTTTCTAGGAGGGATTAACTCTTTGCCTCAAAATCCAGAGTTTTAAAGACCCTAAGCAGGAAGACTTTTGAAAACATTGTGGGAAAAGGAGAAAATGCTGGTAACCAGCATTTTCTCCTTTTCCCTAAGTGTTTTATACTCTTCCAAAAATTGTTTCATGTTTTGAGTCACATTAATTTTGTCGTCTGCAAATGCTTCAATTTGGATAAGTTCAGAATTTTGGCATTTGGTAAAGAGTTAACCCTTTCCAAAACCACAAATTTTATTATTTTCCAAATTCAAAACATCTGCAGACAACAAATCTGAAACTGGTGCAAATGAGCTTAAGTCCTCTGATTGGTTAGCAAACAATGAGGGAATAGGAGAAAATGCTGGTCACCAGCATTTTCTCCTTTTCCCACATTGTTTTCAAAAACTTTTTCTCTAAGGATCGATGAAATATAGGATCATGTGATAAAGAATTAAAGTTCGACCCTGTAACATTTCCTTTGCTTAGATCTGCATCTTGATAGCCAGACTGAGATCTCCTATGGGGCAAGGTATTTTGATTCGAAAACCAGGTTGTTATTCAGTGGCCTGTCTGTTGGCGTTTAGTTTTTTTTCTCAATATTTGCATATTTAGGTTATTACGTTCAAACATTTTAAAACAGTTTCCATAACGTCTGGATTAAGCCATGCACTGAAAGTATTTTCTACCTTCACCCTTCACTAGTTTGGAAAATTTAAGATTTGTTCAATTTGAAAGCATTTGCAGACGACAAATAAACCCCCGAGTTTTAACAACCCTAAATGATAGAACTTTTGAAAACATTGTGGAAAAAGAAGAAAATGTTGGTAACCAGCATTTTCTCCCTTTCCCACAATGTTATTATCCTTCTAAAAACAAATTTTAATTTTCAAGTCACACTTATTTTGTCGTCTGCAAATGCTTTCAATTTGGACAAGTCTGATAGGGCTCATGTATGGCAGGTAATATAACGTCGGGTTACTTCGAAAACCTAGTAACTACAGCTTGTTACAAGCTGTAGTTACGAGGTTTTTGAAGTAAACCAACAATAATTTGACACCTTGTCATATACTAATTAGCTTATAGAAGGTGAATTTAGTCAAAATCTAAGTACCTGTAACTAAGATGTTTTTTTTTTCAGAGACAATTTGTGTCTTCCACCAGGTAAGATGTGAATTGGTAAAAACTTTCTGTAAACTGTGTGTATCAGTGCTTTATACTTTCTTCTTAGAAGATCCAAGAGGTTTTAAAGCAAGCTTGGGTAGCTGTCCAAAAACAAAATTGTGGGCAATGGAGAAAATGCTGATAATCACAGACAGGCCCTAAATTCAACAAAATGATCATCATCAAGAATAGCACCACAAGACAGAAATAGCTCGGTAAAACATAAAGGAAAAGATAATATTGTTAGAGCTGACAAAATGTCATAACTTGTGAATTCTGAGCGGACATTCATTGTTGCAGCCGCCCTGTTAATGTCAGAAATAGTCTTGTTTATAGGTCTGTAATGGGTTCAGAGGATGGAAAAATGGCAGCCATATTCACCCTTAGCATGTACTATGATAATAACATGGGGCCAGTTTCATTAAAAAAATTTAAGTCTCTTATTTTGCTCAAATACCCTTAAGTTGAGTTTGTTATTTGAGACACATTTAACTAACATTAAAAGACTTTTAACTCTTTACCAAACGACAAAGTCTTAGACTGGCCCAAATTGAAAGCATTTGCAGACGACAAATAAAAGGTCGCCTAAATGACAAAATTTGTTCTTGATAGGTTGGAAAACATTGTGGGAAAAGGAGAAAATGCTGGTTCCCAGCATTTTCTCCTTTTCCCACAATTTTTTCAAAAGCCTTTTTCCTCAGGGTAGTTAAAAGTTGGGATTGTGTGGTAAAGGGTTAAGTAACATTCACAATATTTTGAATTCAACTCCACAAAATAATGGACATTATAAGTCGGTTAAGCCTCTACCACACAATCACGAGTTTTAATGACCCTGAGAAAGAAGCCTTTTGAAAACATTGAGGGAAAAGGAGAAAATGCTGGTAACTGGTAACCAGCATTTTCTCCTTTTCCCACAATGTTTTCTATCCAGTGAAAGACAGAAATCATCATTTGAGCCATAGTTTAATTGTCGTCTGCAAATGCTTTCAGTTTGGACATTTTCTTAATTTTTGTCATGTGGTAAAGACAACTGCCTTTCGTCCATTTATTTTTGCTAAGTTGAATCTGAAATAATTCATCAGGTCAGGATCTGAGAATGTTACTAACGAACGTCTTATAAAGTTAGTGAAATGCGTCTCAAAGAACAAAAATCAATCTTTTAATTAGGCAGAAAATGAGTCTGTTAGGGTATTTGAGCAAAAAAAAAGAGAAAAAGCCTTTTGGTGAAAACGAGCTCCCATCATAATATGAATTATAAATTGAGGGAAAAGGAGAAAATGCTGGTAACCAGCACAATGTTTTACAAAAAAGGCTTCTCTCTCAACTGGGTCGTTGAAACTTGGTATTGTGTGGTAAAGTGTTAATCAAGTACTTCAAATGTAAATTTTGGACTCATCCAAATCTAAAGCACTTGCAGATGACAAAATGAATGTGACTCAAAAATTAAAACTAGTTGTTGTAAAGGCAGAAAACATTGTGGGAAAAGGAGAAAATGCTGGTTACCAGCATTTTCTCCTTTTCCTCCAATGTTTTCAGAAGTCCTTTTCCTTGGGGTCGACGAAATGCATGATTGTGTGGTAAAAAGTTAACTCTTTACCAAATGACAAAATTTTAGACTGGTCCAAATTGAAAGCACTTGCAGACGACAAAGTAAATGTAACTCAAAAAATGAAATTTGTTTCCAGCAGGGTAGAAAACATTGTGGTAAAAGGAGAAAATGCTGGTTACAAGCATTTTCTCCTTTTCCCACAATGTTTTCAAAAGGCTTCTATCTCAGGGTCATAAAAACCAGGGATTGTTTGGTAAAGGGTTAAGAACAATGACCATAGTGTTTTGACAATACCCCAACATTTTCTTTGAAAACGGTCTAGCTAAAATTAGCTCTGAACCAAGAGTATTCATGATTTTAGGTAATTTGATGATATTCATCACTCAATGAGAAAAAAGGGTCAATTAATATCATAAAGGATTGCACAAAAGTGCTTTGTACTGATTAACAGTTGAAATATCTGTAAGGAAGCTTTAGTTCTAGTATTTAATCAGTCTTAGATGATATCAAGATAAGAATACCGATACCTTTGCTCCTGTTTTACTACATATTTCGAATAATCATGGCATATTATAATAACTTTCCAATTTTCTTTCCTCATTTATCTTAATTAATCCCCTGTTAAGACCTTTAACCAAACACCACAATTTTAGACTGGTCCAAATTGATTTGCAGACAACAAACTACATGATATGTAAATTAGGAATTTTTTCTGCGAATGGCTATAAAACATTGTAATAACCAGCATTTTGTCCTTTTCCCACAATGTTTTCAAAGCCGTCTTCCTAAAGGTCGTTAAAACTTGGGACTGTATTGTAAAGGGTTTAGTAACCCCCTACTGACTACATTTTCTCCTCATGCAACAGACTGATCCGCGACATATTGTCGAAAACCATGTTCGTCGAAAACTAGAGCTGTCACTGAATGTGACTTAATACCCCCACCAGCACTTTGACAGAAAAAAGTGTCAAGTTCAAGGGGAGATAATTCCTCAACAAGGAGGAGTTGACACTTGAAAATTGCGTCTTGCAAATCTTCAATATATGATCAATATATGTGCAAAGTTTCAATACAATTGAAGGAAAACTGTAGGAGGAGTTTGCAACACAAAATTACTAGTATTTTGTACACAGACGGACACACGGATGCACAGACGGACACACAGACGGACAGACAGGCTGATTCCAGTATACCCCCCGAAAACATTCGTTTTGCAGGGGTATAATGACCCCAAACCTTAGCCCTTACCCAGACAAATTGTGGCTCAAATCCTTCTCCCAGACAGAGCTATTCATGGAATAAATCAAGGAATTTAGCGATTGGTATTTTAAAACATACATGGATTTCAACAAAATACCCTTTCGACAAAATGTATTTCATCGGCAACAGACAGGTTATATAAGTGATTGATTGATTGTATGGTGTTTAATGCCGTTTTGAAGATTATTTCAGTTACATCTAGGTGGTCACAGTGAATCTATCCATGCTTTTCTGGAATTTCTTTTACCAGTACTCCACACAATATTCTTTCCAAGTCACTGGCTGCTTTCCCACATTACCATTGCCGAAGCAATGGCCAGCAGTGAGAGAGGAAACCAGCAAACACCCCCCACCCCTTTCCCAGGTCCTGTACGCTACCTACTGAGCTACCGAAGCTAGGCGCACAATTGATATAAACACTGCAGTAAAAAGGAGAATTTGCTTGTGGTTCAAGTTAATTATCTACATTTTACCAGTAATTTATTTTAAAAGTAGTCTGTAGAGAATTTCGTTCAGGAGTTTAAATTCTCTACTAGATGACAAAACTTCAGACTTGTCCTAAACCAAAGCAATTGAACACAACAAATTTACTATGGCTGGAGTAATGTAAATGGTCTTTCGAGGAATTGAAAATATTGTTGAAAAAGGAGAAGGTGCTGGTTAGCAGCGTTTTCTCTTTTTCCAACGATGTTTGCGAAAGCCTTCTTCCTTAATTTCATACAAGCATGATGTTAGATAGTCTGCCTTAAAGAAGTAAACACATGGAGTTAAAATTTGGATAATTCAAACAAGTTTTTCAATGATTAACCTCTAAGAAACCAGAAAATGAAGCATGTTTTCAAAAGTGACCAAAGGGGTAATCACATTCTTTGTTAGAGATAATCTCAATAACTATAATAGCTTCCATTTCCTCTCTTCCAGCAAAATTGACTGGTACAGTTGTGATTAGATTACTTGATTAACTTCCGATTCTTGTGAAAGCCACAGAAATCCTGGCACCAGTCTGTTTGTTTTTTTCCTTTCAGGCATTGTTTTCTCTGGGCTACATGAAATAAGTTGTAAACCATCAGTCATAACCTGATCCTAAACATTATTAGTACTGTAATATTGAGGATGAAGTCCATTTAACCGAACAATGCTCCAAGCCTTGAAGTACTGAAACTAGATTGAGTCGATAATGCAGACAGTGTAAATCAAGATCAGACTGCACAGAACGTGCAGTCTGATCTTGATATACAATGTCTGCTTCTTTGCCAGATATTCTGACAAAAACTGGACTTGAACTTGCAGAATCTGCATCTGTTGATCTGAGTATGCCCATTTCATTTATCTTGCAAAATTAAACACTTTTGGTTGGACCAATGTTGAAAAAATAATGTCATTTATTTCATGCTTTCCGGTAGGTTATCGAGAAATATCGGTGAAATATTTTTCGATATTTCATGGTTACGACCAGTGAAATACCGATTTTCATATTCTAACTCTTCAATTGAAGGCGGAAACAGCTGTTCCCACGCACTGGTTACCTAGGTAAAATGTGCGTGCCTCACAACCAGATGGAAATATGACGTAATTTACCTTACATTTCTTGCGCTTGACATAATATTGTAATGCGTTGCTGTGCGGAGGGGATACGCCACGGGGAATAACTGAAAAGAACTGTACTGGATTTTGATTAAGTTCCCCCCAGAAAGGGTTAAAAGCATGAAATAAATAGAATATT
Organism: Hippopus hippopus; assembly: GCA_946811185.2. Lineage (NCBI taxonomy): Eukaryota > Metazoa > Mollusca > Bivalvia > Cardiida > Cardiidae > Hippopus > Hippopus hippopus. The sequence goes on from OX328106.1 coordinate 12,920,247, forward strand.
TTTTTTTTTTTCGGCGCCACTCATTAAAATATTATCGATGATGTTCACTCGATGAAATAAATTTCGATCTTTCACCGTAAAAAACAAATATCCTCTATTTCTCATAACGCTCAGTACTGGTTGCTATTCTAATTTCACTCTGTACCTGACAATAATTTTACTCTGTAGAAGAAAACACTGTCTATAACATTTCAGAACTGAAAATATATTAGGAGACAACAAAGTCAGCATGATTACAATATGGTGGATTTTATCTAAAGTAAAAAACATTGTGGGTCTGGGAGAAAACTTTCGTTTCTGGCATTTTCTCCTGTCCCTTCAATGTATTCAAAGTCCTCTCCCTCAGAGGATTGTTTGAATAACCATTGTTTGAAAAACAGTGCTCTTCTTGAGGAATTGGAAAGTATCACATAGCAATGATTAACTTTAAAATTTTGTAAATGAGACGAAGCAGGCAAGTTTTGATAAATGCAAGGAGTGGTCATTCTCGATGTTAATCATGTGAATTTTTAATTTGTGGTAAGGAAATTTTTTGTACCATTTTCCATTTGAAAAGCTTTAAGAAATCTAATAAAACTTTGTGGATCACTGAATGGAATAACAATGAATTACATTAAAGGTAAATTTGATCAAAACTTGACATTTTTCCGGCTGATTTTCAAGTTACAACTTAAAGTGTTGTGTTTTTAAAAGTACTGAGTATATTGTAAATAACTCTGTAGGTGGCATTATGCTACAGGACAAACTTCAAAATATCAAAACACAAACTGGAAATACAAACTGTTGAAACTTGTATTGAATTACTCTTTAAATCAACATTACAGTGCAAAATCCCATCAAATAAATGGATTGTTGCTCTTTATACATGCTATTACAAAGCTCTAAATGGTTTTCAAGTGTTACCATGATGCAGTAAAAATTTGATTAGTACGGTTTTTGTGTGGGTTGAATCTTTTAATTTTCACTGCACTGGTTGGGCAGAAATGCTACACCAATCAAATGTTTTTAATCTCTTTAAAAAATTGACTTTAATTCACGCTTCTGACAACAGTTCAATGGGAACGTTCCATTGTAAAACCACTTTGACTTGTCACTAATTTGTTTCCTTGATCATGTTCAGTGCTCCAATATTTGGCTTGTTCTAAACAAAGTTCAAATGAATATGAGCTCTGCTCTGTGAAAAGGGGACTTAATGCATCTGCAAAAAGTATTGACCTAAGTCAGCCTGCGCAGTCCGCGCAGGCTGACCTCGGCCAAAACTTTTTATTATTGGTCAAATTTCTGCATGTCAAAGGACCATTTTACCTCAAGATCCAGTCGATTGTAGACTTAATGGATTTCATGGATCTCTAATTATGTAACGAAATGCTTGGTATTACCCAGCACGGAGATGCAACAAGCCCCGTTTTGCCAGAGCATGGCTCATATTTTTGTATTATGAACGGATCGTGTGGCCATGTCCATACTGAAGAGGTAAAATACATGGACACAGGATTCCAAAGTAAGCGTCCCATAAAATTATAAATTTATCGGAGATCTGTAAATAGTTCACGTAAAAAGACAGAATATTCATCAAGTGACAAGTTGAAGTGGTTGCACAGTACATGTAATTGTGGCGTTTGTTTACCAGCACTTGCTCATTTCTTGCTAATGAAAACAATCACAGCAGTTTAAATGCAGTGTAATTTAATTATGCTTAAAAACCATAAAAAGCTAACAGATTATTATTGGATTATTCACCTATACTTCCGCTTTTTGAAATGCCAATGAGGGCTATTCCTCTAAATTAAATTATCTCCCTTGTCAGATAAAGACTAATGGTAACCAAATAACAGATTGGTCCTTTCACCTGTATTCCTTTGTTTTTATCCTTGGTTCCATTGGGGATGTTGCGATAGATATAATAATGATTTATGATATGTGTGTAAGGCCCCCATATAATTCAAATCAAATTTTGTTCTTAATCATCTGGAACTACGTATATATCGATTTGTAAAACAATCTAACTAGATTTACTTGAAATATTATCTCAAAAACATAGCTGTTCAGTGCAAGAAAATCATGGATAAAATCCAAGTAATCCCCTTTTTAGGACCAATGTAGTAGTAGAGAGGAATCAGGGGAAATAACTGAAGAATGGCCCTCATTGATCCAGGCGGATATCAGCTTCATCACATTCATTTTATAATTCAGTTTTCCTACAAGAAAAACAGAAAACCGTCAAACATGTATAAGGCATGCACCTAAAAGACAATGAAAATTTGCTTGTCTTAGACAGGTACTTGTTTAACACAGGTATATTTAACCCTTTACCAGACGACAAAATTTTAGCCATGTCCAAATTGAAAGCAATTGCAGACGACAATTTCAATGTGGCTCAAATGGTGCAATTTTCCTTTAATAGGGTAGAAAACATTGTGGGAAGAGGAGAAAATGCTGGTTACCAGCATTTTCTTCTTTTCCCACAATGTTTTCTAAGGGCTTCTTTCCCAGTGTCATTAAAAATCGGTATGGTGCGGTAAAGGGTTAAGCATGCACCTAAGAGACAATGAAAATTTGCTCTTCTTAGACAGGTGCTTGCATAACAAAGGTACATTTAAACTTATTTAGGATGTCTGGGAAGTCTATCATACACTTGCTAGATAAATAGAGATTGCTTGACCACCAAGACAAAGTTTTACAGTACAGAAATAATATCTTTTTTTTTTCCCAGGGTAGCTGAATGCACTGGCTTTTATCCTGCTTCTTGGTGCTGATAAAGAACGGATAGATGGTCATTTGCCATTGGTAAAATATGTGCACATGTTTATTTGGCAGGGCCCCTGCTGGCATATTTGCTTGCACCTTATGAAACCACAAGCGTTGCTATTCTTAATCGATACCCAGAGGCCTTGATTCATACCAAAGTAGTAGAGAATGTAGTAGAGAATGATTCTTTCCTTGTGCTATTTGGAAATTTAATATTTTCATATGCCTTACCAAATAATGCAAAACTACTTTTCAGCAAAGTGGTGTCCGTAGTTGTGAGGTAGAGCGTCGGCCTTGTAGCCATAAGGTTCTGAGTTCAATACCTGGAAGCGGGTATCAACTTTAGGATTTTTCATTGGCCCACACATTCGGCACGAGTACTGGTGTAGTTTCCTCCAGGAAGCAGAATCAAGAGAGATTAGTACAAGTTGTAAGAACTTGTTTCTTAATCAATGTAAAATAAATATGTTTAAACTTAACTAACAAAGTAAAAAACAGTGAGGAAAAAGAGACAATTGCTTGTGAGGTTACTTTTCATTATTTTACTCCATATTGAGCTACAAAAGAGTTTCAATATTCGTATTCAAGTATCTCTTACACCATCTATCTTTTTTAATGATATTTCTTCTTAATATGTGATTTCCCAGGATTTTACACATGCTGTGGATATTTATTGGTAGACAATCTACTGTAGGTGCATCAAGTATGTATGGTTAACTCTTTCCATACCATAGATGACACCAGAAGCTTTTGTGGACAATGCAGATCAAGATCAGACTGCACAGAATGTGCAGTCTGATCTCTGATCTACACTGTCCACTGCCATATTCTATATTATGACTGAACTGTCTCTTGATCTTGCAGAAAAAAAATGTATTTGTAGCCTTTGAGAAAATGCAATTTATTTATTCAGTAGTGAGGGAGTTAATGGTAGTAATAGCTAGGCTGCATAATCCTCAGTTATTGTGGCGTCGCATGAGCGGAGGCACTATATTTTTATTCGCTTTTGAAAAGTACCTATGGAGGCAGCCATATTGTTTACTCGGCTTCCAGTCATTTCGTAACTAGGTCATTTCGTACCTAGGCCATTTCGTACTATTTTGGTCATTTCGTACCCAACTGTACTTTTTATTTTGGTCATTTCGTACTCACTTTGATTATTTCGTACCCACTTTGGTCATTTCATACCCAGTTTTTAATATCAATTTGGTAATATTGAACCTAGTTTTAATACTATTTTCTTGTGTTGTTTGCCAAATGACAACTGCTTTTGTACATAGCTCCAATTGAAATTATGTTAAATTTTGCCGAAGAATGGCTATGATTGTGTTTTACCATTATTGGTTGTTTCTTTTTTAAGTTTTAATTTGCATTTTAAAAATTGTTTAGGACTTCTCAGTTCATTTCTCACCAAGTTCTGCATAAATTTACTTTGGTCAATTTGAAATGCGTTAAAAATTTTCTGGAGAGAGGCCACATTTTCGTTGTGTTCTTCATAAATCATGTTGAAAAACCATGACTCTTTCTTAGACTTTAACTCTTTACAAAACAACATAATTTTAGACTTTTGAGAGCATTTGCAGATGACAATTCAAATGTGGTTACCATTTTCTCCTTCTTGTTTTCAAAATGATTCTTCCGCAAGGTTGTTAATACTCGGGATTAACACAATGCCTTAAATGGTGCAAACTTTAAAAATCTTCTTGTCCAAAACCAGATGGCCCAGAGTTTAAATATTTGTCATGTAGTATCACCACGTGGACCTCTACAGAGTTTGTTCAAGTGATGCCCTTGGCATAAAAAATTAACCTGCTGTAATGTGCCCTATTTCAGAAACAATTGATTTGCTGTGCCATTGATGTTATGCATCAATATTTTCTTGTAACAAACTTTAGGAAGGAGGCTTTTGAAAATATTGCTGGTTACCAGCATTGTTAAACAGCTTGCCCAGCAGATTACAAACACTGTATTGTTTGGTAAAGGGCTACAGTGAAACCGTTTTGACTTGTCACTACTTTGTTTCTGTGACTGTGTGTGGTTTTCAGATATATGCATCATTCTAAACGAAGGTCAAATGAATATGAACCGTCCTTAGGGGGCTTAATGCATCTGCAGAAAGTATCGACCCAGGTCAGCCTGCGCAGTCCGCGCAGGCTGACCTGGGCCGAAACTTTTTGCTATTGGTAAAATTTCTGCATGTCAAAGGAACATTTTACCTCTTGATCCTGTTAACTGTTTGACTGAATGGATTTTATAGATCCCTTATTATGCAATGAACTGCTTTTTATAATGCATCACTGATTAAGCCCCCTTTTGATCGAGTTGCTGTGTCCAATTTGAAGAGGTTAAAAACCTGGACACAGGATTCCAAAGTAAACATCCAGTAAAATCATGAATTTTTCGGAGATCTATAAATAGTTCACATAAAAAGACAGAATATTCATCAAGTGCCAAATTAAAGTGGTTGCACAATATATCCCAAACATTATAAACAAAATCTTGCTGACTTATTGATTATCTCTCAAAGAAAAGATGAAATATGATGCTGGCTTTTCAGACAAACACTTTTCCCATCAAAGTAACGCCATTTTGTTTGTTTTATTATTTTCATCCATTTTCCCCTGCAGACAAAGAACAAAATAATCCATATTTCTTGTTTTTGCAGACAAAAAGCCTATCCCTATTCTATATACTGTAATTGGTTTACTTCAGATCAAAATCCTGTACATTAAGGTTGTCAGTAACTGATTTGCACCAAACATTTGATATCAGGGGCATAGCTGCCTGTACGCAAAAACGCAGTTGTGCACATTTTGAAAAAACTGAATAAATGGATAAATAAATAAATGAACCATGCTTTCTGAAAAGGGGGCTTAATGCATCTGCAAAAAGTATTGACTCATATCAGCCTGCGCAGTCCATGCAGGATGACCCAAGTTGAAACTTTTTGCCATTGGTATATTTTTTTTGTATGTCCAAGGACGATTCTACCTTGTGGTTCAGTCGTTTATAACAACAGACAATTTTCATTTTATGGAATTATAACCATGTGATGACTTGCTTGATATAATGCATCATGGAGATGCAAGAAACCTCTCTTTGCCGGAGCATGTCTCAAATAAATAAGTAAGAAAAAGAAGAAAATTATGCAAAAAAAATAATTATGTCACCTGAGAGGCCACCAAATAGCTTCTACAATTCAAAGATTTTCCGGGGAGCCCTCCAGATCCTCCTGGAAAATACTGCCTTCCCTCCCTCTTGGAACTTTGGCATATATTTTTTTAGATTGGGCTAGATAGGCCCATGGATATGGATCAGAGAATCAAGTAATGAACATATTTCGATTCTGCATGATGAAGCAGATATTTTCTTGGCATGGATCAGAAAGTTTTCTGAACTATCTTTTTTTTTAAAAAACATTTTCCATGACCTTTAAATAACACTGACAGAGCTACATCAGACATGCCTGTTCAATGCATTGCTGAAAATTAGATCTACATAAGTGTTAAACTTTGCTTATTTTCATTCATAAGATTTTGAGCCCATTTAACTCTTTACCACACAATCCCGACTCTTAACGACCCTGAGGAAGAAGGCTATTGAAAACAATGTGGGAAAAGGAGAAAATGCTGGTAACCAGCATTTTCTCCTTTTCCCACAATGTTTTTTTCTCTATGAAAGACAAATTTAATGGTTTTATTTACAACTAATTTGTTGTCTGCAAGTGCTTTGAATTTGGACAAGTCTAAAACTTTGTCGTTTGGTAAAGAGTTAATAAGCCTTTACCACACAATCCCCAGTTTTAATGACCAGAAGAAGAAGGCTTTAAAAAAATTCTGAGAAAAGGACATGCCATTTGACTCTTTGCATGGCATGCCATTTGACTATTTGTAGTACATGCCATTTGAGTCTTTGTAGTACAAGCCATTTGACTCTTTACAGGACATGCCACATTTTACTCTTTACGGGACATGACACATTTTACTCTTTACAGTAAATGCCATGTTATTCTTTACAGTAAATGCCATGTTGTTCTTTGCAGGACGTGCCATTTTACTCTTTACAGGACATGCCACATTTTACTCTTTAAAGGACATGCCACATTTTACTATTTGTAGTACATGCCATTTTACTATTTGCAGTACATGCCATTTTACTCTTTACAGTACATGCCATTTTACTCTTTACATTACATGCCATTTTACTTTTGCACCACAAGCCATTTCACTCTTAACCACACAAAAACAATGTAATCTTGTCTAAATTCAAAGTATTGTCAGACGACAAATGTGGCTCAAATGAAGGAATTTGTCTATAATAGAGTTGAAAACATTGTGGGAAAGGACAATATGTTGTTTTTCTTTTCCTACAATGTTTTCAAAAACCTTCTTTACAGCGTCTTTACAACTCAGGATTGTGTGGTAAAAGGTATTTTCTCACTTTGTTCATCTTTGTCTTCCATGTTAAAAAAAAAAACAGTTGGGAGATGTGACAGAATCAGTTTATTTCAGGCGATATAATTATTACCCTCTAAAAAAATTCTCCCAATTAACCCATTACTTCCTGCAGGACTTTCTTTTTTGTCTTCCAGCTGAAGGCCTTTCAAAATATTATAACAAAAGGAAGAATTGCTCATGAACTATTTCTTTTGCATATGAGCTTTGCTCTGTGAAAAGGGGGGGTATATGCATAGATCTGCAAAAAGTAACAACTGAAGTCAGCCTGTGCAGTCTGCACAGGCTGACCTGGGTCTAGATTTTTATTTTTGGTAATCTTATGCATGTTAAAGGATTAGTTTTAACTCTTTACCACACAATCCCGACTTTTAACGACCCTGAGAAAGAAGCCTTTTGAAAACATTGTGGAAAAAGGAGAAAATGCTGGTAACCAGCATTTTCTCCTTTTCCCACAATGTTTTCTACCCCTATCAAAGAAAAAATGCACCAGTTGAGCCACACTGAAATTATCATCTGTAAATGCTTTCAATTTGGACAAGGCTAAAATTTTGTCGTCTGGTAAAGAGTTAACTCATAATTTAGTCAGTTGTTACACAAAATGGATTTTATGGATCTATAATTATGTGATGAGTTGCATGGAACAATGCATCAGAGAGACGCATTAAACCCCCTTTTTCTAAAGCTTGGACCATTTTTTTTTTCATATCAAATGTCAATTCATGCCAATAGCTCTTACATTTCTACGAATTTACAAAATGCTTTTTATAGTTGTCTGCTGCAAGATTTCTTTGAGAAGGGTGCGAATTAATTTATGAGTCCTGCCATTTAAAATTGAGAGTGTGGCACCCTTAAATTGCCATATGCAGTCCTCACTAGGGTATCATTATGTTTTCTTTATAGAATTTTTTTCCCCAAGAATTCAAAGGAAACGAGCATCTCCTTACCCTGAGAGTCTCATTAACAATTTCAGTAACTTTTGTGGACAGAGCTGATCTCTATAACAATTTAAGCAAATTTTGTGGACAGGAGCTGATCAACTTTTGTGAACAGTGTAGCTCAAACTCAGCACTTTTTTGGGATCTAAGTTGAGCAGATGAGATTTGCACAGCACAATCTATCAAACTTTGGATCTACATGTGCATCCCTAGTTTGAGAAAGAACTCAAGCCTTAACTCTTTACCAAACGACAAAATTTTAGACTATTCCAAATTGAAAGCATTTGCAGACAACAAAACTAATGTGAAAGAAAAATTGAAATTTGTTTTGGAAAGGGTTAAAAGCATTGTAGGAAAAGGAGAAAATGCTGGTTACCAGCATTTTCTCCTTTTCCCACAATGTTTTCAAAAAGCTTCTTTCTCAGGGTCGTTGAAAGTCGGGATTGTGTGGTAAAGAGTTAAAGGGCCTTTTACAACTTAAGTTGCCTTTGCAGAGAGCAAACATCAAGATCAGCCTGCACAAACAGTGCAGCTTGTTCTTTGATCTACAATGTCACTATGTAGGGTTTTGACTGATTTGGAGTTTAACGCCGTTTTAATAGCTTAGGTTATATCATAGCGGTCAGTGCACCTACCCATGTGTTTCCTGGTTTTCTCGCACCAGTACTGACACAACTTTATTTCGAAGTCACTGACTACTTTCTCACGTGCATCAGGGATAGGAGGCCAAAAATCGCCAGAAAGAAAGTTTGCCTCAATTGGGTATCAAACTCACAACCACCAGGTCACGAGTCCAATAGGCTAACCACTGAGCCACCCAGGCAGATGTCACTATGTAGGAATACTCAAAAGCAGCCTAATGAAATGGTAAAAATTTGCAACCTTCTTTCTTACTCAAAACATCCAGATTGTTTATTTGGGACTCTTAGGGTTAAAATTGCATCAAACAATGATCTTGTTGTTTGCTAAACGTGTGCACTGAGGTCTGACATGTGACATGTTGTGCCACAGTATGTTTTTTTTTCACAACATAAGATAAACAAATCCGAGAGACGAGATTGGTTCACTGCATCTGCCATTTCAGTAAAAGATACAAAACAACTTTTTTTTCCAACGTACAGTCAGTCAGAAAACAAAAACAGATACTTTTTTTTCTAAATAAGTGTAGAAATGTCATTTAGATAAGCTTTTTTCATCATGCAAAACAGATTATTTTTGCAAATATACCTAGTTTTGGCAATTGTAACAGCACAATACCCCCCCCCCCACATGGCAGACTATTCTGGCTTTTAACCCTTAGGCTACTAGGCACAATTCACTGACCTTTTGTGGACAGTATTGATCAAGATCAGACTCCACAGAATGTGCAGTCTGATCTTGGATCTACACTGTCTGATAAGGAGATATTCTCCTCCAAAAACAATGTTTGAAATATTATTGAGCCTTTACTATTGGCTTGAAAGTTTCATTTAACCCTTAACCACACGGCAAAATTTAAGACCTATTGAAATTGAAAGGATTTGCAGAAGACAATTTCATAGTGGCTCAAATGACGCAACTTTTCTTTGATAGGGTAGAAAACTTTGTGGGAAAAGGAGAAAATGCTGGTTACCAGCATTTTCTCCTTTTTCCACAATGTTTTCAAAAGGCCTCTTCTTCAGGGGCGTCATAAGGCGTCATTGTGTGGTAAAGGGTTAACATACTTAGCTTGATAAAGGTTAACCTCTTTCCTTGTAATAATAGTATCACTGAATGAATAAATAGTAATTTGCAGTTGATAAAAGATGTGGACATGCTTACTCTGCATTGAGGCTTGCTGGAAAATTTATGAGCCATATATACAAGTGTTACTACCACTAACTGATACTGTGGACCAGGGCACTTAGCATCTGATATCATTATATTAAGCAGCACCTGCTCCTTTTCCAATGATGAGATGGATTAACATCTGATATTATAAAACTGAACAAATTGAAAATTACATTTTTATACAATAGGTGAAAAATGCGATAAATGAACTTTCTGTGATTTTTAAGAATTAGAACTTTAAGGAGTACACATCTGCATTGCAGAAACATCTTAATTATTGTTTTATTCATTTTTCAGCAGTAAAACATAATGGTAATAATAAATAAAAAGATGATATGCCCAATATGGCTAACTAACAGACCCAAATCGGGTTGCTCCAGTCTGATCTTGAGCTAATTTATCTGCCCAGGACTACTTCCATTTCCAGTTACCAGTATTAGGCTTTAACACTATGCAGTAATCTTCCCTTATTTTCTTTGGGGTAAATAAGATAACATTTGGCCAAAATGTCCTAGTTTGTACCTTCAGGTGGCCAAAACGTCCATAAGCAAAACATCTCCTGACTAAAAAGTCCTGTCCAAAGTGTCTGTAGCCAAACTTCCATCAACACTCAGAATTCGTGGTCCACAATACTGAAAAGCACTGGGTTAATTGAGTTTCAGGATTAGCCCTTTACCACACAATCCTGACTTTTAGCGACCCTGAGAAAGAAGGCTGATGAAAACATTGTGAAAAAAGAAGAAAATGCTGGTAACCAGCATTTTCTTTTGTTTTCACTATGTTGTCTGGCCTTCCAAAACTAAGTTTCAATTTTTGATTCAGATGTCGTCTGCAAATGTTTTCAATTTGGACAAGTCCAAAATTTTGTCGTTTTGGTAAAGGGTTAAAAAAACAACCTGAGACTTTTTATGCATGCAGGCACATGTCATTTAGATAACCACCTTTTTTAATGCAGTGATTTATTGCCATGATAGAGAAACTCAACACACCTTATGTAATACATTATCTTATCGATACAGAGACTTTTCAGTATTCCAGACACTTTCTTACCAATTTTCCATTACCCTTTAACTACACCATATTGAGTTTTAACGATCCAGAGTAAGAAAGCTTTTGAAAAAAATTGTTGGAAAAGGAGAAAAATGAAGGTAACTAGCATTTTCTCCTTTTCTTACAGTTTTCTACCCTTCACACACACAATCCATCATTTGAGCAACAATTAATTTGTCATCAGCAAATTCTTTTAAACTGGACAAGCCAAAGATCCAGAAGTACTAATGGTCATATGAGTAAATCAGAGAACCCATAATACTTATGGGTATACAGGTCTACAGAGAACCAACTATACTAATAGAGGTCACATTTTAGACCAGTGCTTTCATTAAGCAGACATAGATGTAATATACGTCTGGAAAATTCCAAAAAAACATCTGGAAAAAGGGAACTGGATGTTATTCATACATCAAGAAATTTCCAAAACGTATACAGGTCACAAGAGAACCCTTTACACTTATGGGTACACAGGTCACAAGAGAATCCCTTATACTTATGTATACAGATCACTAGAGAATCCGTTATACTGATGGATATACAGGTTACCAGAGAACCCACTGCACTTATCGGTATACAGGTAACAAGAAAACCCACTTCACTTATGAGTATACAGATCCCCAGAGAACCCCTTATGTGGTACTTATGGGTATACAGGTCACCAGAGAATCCCTTATACTAATTAGAGTACAGGTTACCAGAAAATCCTATATACTAATCAGTAAACATGCCACAAGAGAACCCACTATACCTATGAGTATACAGGTCACAAGAAAACCAATTATACTTATGGGTATACAGGTCACAAGAGGACCAATTATACTTATGGGTATAAATGTCACAGGAGAACCAATGATACTTATGGGTATACAGTTCACAAGAGAATTCTTTATACTAATGGGTATAAAGGTTACCAGAAAATCCCTTAATTATACAGTAATGGGTATATATGCCACAAAGAGAACCTATGGAAATACATGCCACAAGAGAACCCACTATACCTATGGGTATACATGCCACTAGAGAACCCACTATACCTATGGGTCTACATGCTACAAGAGAACCCATTATACCTATGGGTATACAGGTAACAAGAAAACCCACTTCATTCACAGGTATACAGTGTTTTCTAGCCTTTCAGAGACAAAGTCCACAGTGTGAGCCACATATAATAATTTGTTGTCTTTAAAAGTACCCGGTTTCCACGAGTCTAAAATTTTGTCATTTGGTAAAAGGTTAAGGATCTAAGAGGTTGAAAATTTACTGGCCTGTAAATATGAATAACACAAATGCCATGTAATATTACAAGTTTTTTCACAGTAGCAGTATGGATTTCCCACTGTTTTAAAAGCCATGCAGAGATAAACAGCCACAAGTTTTTCCACCTCTCTCACAGTGATTTATGTGCTGCAGATAAGCTGCTACAGCAACATTTTACGTTTTTATTGTACTATCAGCCCAAACACGCACAATTTTCTGGGTAATTCCCTCTCTGCCTGAGACATGTTGTTTCTAAAATCTGGTTCAAAAGTCTGGGTTTCATTTAATATTTACCAAATGACAGAATTTTAGACTGGTCCAAATTGAAAACATTTGCACATGGGAAATTAAAAGAGGCTCAAATGATGAAATTTGTCTCTGACAGGGTAGAAAACATTGTGGGAAAAGGAGAAAATGCTGGTTACCAGCATTTTCTCCTTTTCCCGCAATGTTTTCAAAGGCCTTCTTCCTCCAGGTTGTTAAAAATCAGAATTATGTGGTAAAAGGTTAAATCTTTACCTGATGACGAAATTTTAGACTTGTCAGAAATGAAACCATTTGCAGACAACAAAATAAATGTTGCTGAAATGATATATTCTGTCTTTGATGGGGTAGAAAACATTGTCACCTCTTTAGCAGAGGACAAAATTAATTTTAGACTTGCACAAATAGAAAGCATTAATTCTGTAGACAACAAATATTACTCAAATGTGAAATTTGGAGGTTTTGGCATCTGTGTTGTTAAAGAGGCCCTGATACTCATTTTCAGCCAGTTTTAACTCATTTTGTCTTTATTTTATCAAACTGTAGTCATTCTCATATCTTCATGCCAAATATTGTGCCTCACGGTTGCAAGGTTGCTTAGATTACGGTGGATAGAAAATGCATTTCGCTGAGTTGCGGCCTTCCATGTAAACAGACTTGTCGTTTCCAGTTTTTGAATCGAAGATTTTGATATGTCTGTTATACACTCGGGTTGATTCGTATGATGATCATGCATTCTGTCACGTGACTATATTTGACCTTCGCCCTGTGTCTAATGAGGTAAACGAAGGAAAATGGAGGCTTCTCTGTTGCAGCCTCGATTTTCAGACAGAGGTCGCAGCCTATATATGCAAATTACACCGTATCTGACTCTAGGCGGAAACCAATGATAAATTTCTGTGATGCACCGCCATTGTTTACAGCTCCGATCGTCAGCCAGTTTTCTTCTTACCAATGTTCGGTTTCTAGTACAAATCTCTCTGTTTCAAGTACACCATATTTGTAATAATTTATCCATGTTTACACAAGGGACTGATTTCTGTACCATTCTAAATTGTTTGAAATTTAACAGTGTTTTGCTTACTGGCTGTAGACGGGCATCTTTAAGTGATGCTGTGGTCCATATTTACCAACCATTCTTTTGAAAATTTCTTAGTCATATATTGCCCAGAATTTTCCAAATTTAAACGAAACACAACTTCTAATTGGATTTAGCCAATCAGAGGTTGTGTTTCTTTTAAGACCAATTAGTGGCCTAAAGAACCATGCAGGTGTAAAAAAGCATTTAGATTTAAACCATGCCTTGTAACTCTTTACCGCACAATCCCAACTTTTAACAACCCTGAGAAAGAAGCCTTTTGAAAACATTGTGGGAAAAGGAGAAAATACTGGTAACCAGCATTTTCTCCTTTTCCTGCAATGTCTTCTACACTTCCCAAAACAAATTTCAGTATTTGAGTTACATTTATTTTGCCGTCTGCAAATGCCTTCAAGTTGGATAGGTCTAAAATTTTGCCATGTGGTAATGGGTTAAAAGTATATAAAATATCGTGAGGATGACAATCTGTTATTGTGTGGTCAGTCAAAGTGTTCATCCCTGGCAGAAGAACAAATTTTAAAATCACTGGCAAAAAGTAAACAAAAGATAGACCAGAAAAAAAGAATATGTGAACAGTGAAAAAAGATACTATTCTTATGGTGGCATATTTCTGCCACAAGATACAAGATAGCTATCATGATAATTTTAAAAAACTATCGCGATAAATTCAAATTTCCTGGAAATTTTATCGAGATAGCGAAAAGTTTCCTGAAAAAAATATCACAATAAACTTAATATTTTGATACAAAATTTCTCAATCGTGCATGAAGCTGACATCGAGATAAAATTATCTTGATAGTTCTGTCTGTTTCTCGATATCTATAAATAGAAAGTTTATCATTTGGATGAACTCGGTAGTTTTTGACTTCACAAGATTGCAGTAAGTAAAAATTTGAATCATTTTGAATAGTAGCTTAATTGGTAAATTTTGACAAGACTCAAAATGAACAGAAGCCTGTAAAATCACAAAGACGACTCCAAATGCCTCCTACGAACAACATTAAAACCATTATGGGAAAAGGAGACTTCATAAGGTTGTAGACAAAGATGTTCCGAAACCGTATCTCATTATAGATATCCTGAATGTCAGTTATGGGTACGAAAGCAAAAAAAATCATGATAACAGTTAGAATTATCGCAATATTTTTTATTGTGAAATTTTCTATTGTCTAGATAATTATTTCCAGGAAACTTTGTTTTATCACTATAGTTCTTTAAAATTATCGCAATAGCTATCTCATATCTCGTGGCAGAAATATGCCATCATATATTCTTCATGAAAGTTTTGTCAGACAATAGCTTGAACTCAGACACCCTGAATGGAAAGTTTTATATACTGCTGTGTAAGCTAGTGGTACTCAGATAGTGCTCAACAACAATGTACAAGCACCAGTGTGTTCATGAGCGTAACCCAGAACAAAATGATCCTGATTTTTAACAACTTTTAGGGAGAAGGCTTTCTGAAAACACTGTGAGAAACCAGGAGAAAATGCTTTTAAGTAACATTTTCTTCTTTTCCCACAATGATTTCTACCTTCTCAAGACAAATATCAGCATATGAGTCACATTTAATTTGTCGTCTGGATTGTTTTCAGACCTAGTTTATAAATGGAGTATGCCTTGAGCTAAACATAGGTATTCCAGGGCAATTTTTTTCTAAGAACATAATGGGGGTAAAAGACTATTAATTACTGACAATTATATGTAATTAGAGGATGACAGATGGGCACTCAAGATAACAAACTCAAGATCTGCCTGTCAAGGAGCCGTTTAAATTACAACCGGCAATAAATTTTTTGAAGTTTGGGGGCAATACAGTTTGGGGTTTCCATGCAACTTGGTAGTTCTTCAATTTTTGAAAAATGTTAATTCTTTAAAAAGGATTAAAATCTCTCAGATTTCTGGAGATCTTGGCCTGTGGTCTATCAATCAAAGATTTTGCAGACATATTTCACACATTTCACTTTGTGCCAAATGACAAAATTTTAGACTCTTCCATTTTAAAAGCAGATGATAAATGTTGCTCAAATGATGAAATTTATCTCTGATAGGGTAGAAAAAATTGTGGGAAAAGGAGGAAATACTGGTTACCAGCATTTTCTCCGTTTCCCACAATGTTTTCAAAAGAATTCTTTCTCAGGGTTGTTAAAAAACAGGATTGTGTTATAAAGGGTTCATACCAGATGAAATTTTAGGCTTGTCCAAATGGAAAGCATTTCAAGACAACAAATACAATGGGGCTCAAATGGTGATTTTTGGCTTGAAAAGGTAGAAATCATTGTGGGAAAAGGAGAAAATGCTGTTCTCCTTTTCCCACAATGTTTTACAATTTTTTTTAAACTTTATTTTCTCAGAGTTGTAAAAATCAACGGATTGTTTGGTAAAGGAATAAAACTACAGAATGCCAAAGACACTGCAGAATTCCAACAGCAAAATAGTAAAGTCATTGCTCATTATTTTTCCCTGACATACACATGTAATGTTCTGCATTATCATCAGTGGTATTGACATTGTACCAAGCCAACATCAAAAAAGCTCATAGATTTTTTTTTTAGTGCCCATCAAATTCTAAGACTGTTCTGAAATAAAATGGCTGACAGTTTGCAACCAATGAGTTCTGCATCAAGAAAATCTTTGTCAGATAAACATTTTTTCTCTTTAAGTAGTGATTGTACATGAATAATTTTCTTCCTTTCTGCTGATTTCAACATCCTTTTGATAATTGAAACTACAAGACTTTTCAGCCAAAAGTTATAGGCCAAATTCAACAGTTGTGGAACCCAAAAAGGCACAATCATAAGGATACTGTCATACATGTAATTATATATAAACAAAATTAACACATCTATCAACTCTGATACATTTTGGAGAAACACCAGGCACAGATAGAAGGTCTCAGAGGTTCAACTTGCTTGTTTTGGAGTTAACGCTGTTTTAACAGCTTAGGTCACATCACATCCGTCAGTGCACCTACAGATGTGTTTCCTGGCTTTCTCACACCAATAATGACACAACTTTCTTTCCAAGCCACTGACTGCTTTTCTCATGTGCATCAGAGATGAGAGATGAAAAATCGCAGGAAAGAATGTTTGCCTCAACAGGGTATCAAACCCGCAACCAACAAGTCATGAGTATTTTTCCTATGCCCACAATGTTTTCTTCCCTTCCAAAAACTAATTTCAATTTTTTAATCACATTTATTTTGTCGTCTGTGAATGCTTTGAATTTCGGACAAGTTTAAAATAAGGTGCTGAACTTGCGTCAGAAAAAAACATGAAAATAACTGGAATCACAAAAGTCAAAAGAATCATGGGAAAGTGCATTTTTTTGTTTGATTGAAATACATTAAAACCTGGTTTATCTTGCAATATCAGAATTTGAGAAGACATCACAAAGAATTTTATGTAGCTCCCCGTCAAATAAGCAAGAGTATTATTTCGATGTAACATCGAGGTTTGAATCAAAAACCAGGAAAACTGAAAACAAACAAGAGTGAAATTTAAGTCTTGACTCTTTAACACACAATGCCGACTTTTAACGACCTTGAGAAAGAAGCCAATAGAAAACATTGTGGAACAAGAGTGGCAAATTGTTGCAAGATACACCCGTCCCACCGCCAGTTGTCAAGGGGGTATAATAATCGTAAAGGGCAGGTAATGCAACAAACATGTTTACCAAGTCTCAAGTCAATTTGACTTGAGGTGACAAAGTTCCATTCCAGACAAGCAAGAAAAACTGTAAAAATGAAGATCAAAGTGGAATTACTCGAAATCCACACTAGGTAGAGTTATTGTTCTTGTGCACTATACTCCGTAATATTGCAACAAACATGCATACCAAGTTTCAAGTCACTCTGACTTGAGATGACAAAGTTATATTCTGGACAAGCAGAAAATGCTATAAAAATGACAATCAAAGGGAAATAACTCAGACAGCATAAGATAGAGTTATGGTTTTTTCGCACTGCACTCCGTATTATTGCAACAAACACACGTCAAGTTTCAAGTCAATCGGACTGGAGATGACAAAGTTATATTCCGGACAAGCAGAAAATGCTGTAAAAAATGACTATCAAAGGGAAATAACTCAAAGACAGCATGAGGTAGAGTTATGGTTCTTTCGCACTGCACTCCGTATTATTGCAACTAACACACATGCCAAGTTTCAAGTCAATCGGACTGGAGATGACAAAGTTATGCTCCGGACAAGCAGAAAATGCTGTAAAAATGACGATCAAAGGGAAATAACTCAAAGACAGCAAGAGGTAGAGTTATGGTTCTTTTGCACTGCACTCCGTATTATTGCAACAAACACACATGCCAAGTTTCAAGTCAATCGGACTGGAGATGACGAAGTTATGCTCTGGACAAGCAGAAAATGCTGTAAAAATGACGATCAAAGGGAAATAACTCAAAGACAGCAAGAGGTAGAGTTATGGTTCTTTTGCACTGCACTCCGTATTATTGCAACAAACACACATGCCAAGTTTTAAGTCAATCAGACTGGAGATGACAAAGTTATGCTCCGGACAAGCAGAAAATGCTGTAAAAATGATGATCAAAGGGAAATAACTCAAAGACAGCACGAGGTAGAGTTATGGTTCTTTTGCACTGCACTCCGTATTATTGCAACAAACACACATGCCAAGTTTCAAGTCAATCGGACTGGAGATGTCAAAGTTATGCTCCGGCCAAAAACTGGACGCCGCCTGCCAACCCACCTGCCCGCGCACCCGACGGGCATATAATAACTCAAAAATTAAGCAAGCAAGAGTTATGATTCATTTGCACTGCACTCCCCCTTAATGAGATCTATCCACCCATGAAGTTTCATAACCGTAGCTAGCATAGTTTTGGAGATATTCTTTGGACAAAATTCAAGTATGAATATAAACAAAGGGAAATAACTCAAAAATTAAGTAAGCAAGAGTTATGATTCCTGTGCACTGCACTCCCCCTTGATAAGATCTATCCACCCATGAAGTTTCATAACCTTAGCTAGTATAGTCTTGGAGATATGCTCCGGACAAAATTCAAGTATGAAAAACAACAAAGGGCAATAACTCAAAAATTAAGAAGGCAAGAGTTATGATTCCTGTGCACTGCACTCCCCTTTGATGAGATCTATCCACCCATGAAGTTTCATAACCGTAGCTAGTATACTTTTGGAGATATGCTCCGGACAAAATTCAAGTATGAAAAACAACAAAGGGCAGTAACTCAAAAATTAAGCAAGCGAGAGTTATGATTCCTGTGCACTGCACTCCGCCTTGTTGAGATCTATCCACCCATGAAATTTCATAACCCTAGCTAGCATAGTTTTGAAGATATGCTCCGAACAAAGAATGGGGACGCCGCCCGCCCGCCATAGGTGATCCCATAATACGTCCCGTCTTCGACGAGCATATAAAAAGGAGAAAATGCTGGGAACCAGCCTTTTCTCCTTTTACCACAATGTTTTCTACCCTTCCCAAAACAAATTTCAATTTTTGAGTCATTTAATTTTGTCATCTGCAAATGCTTTCAATTTGGACCAGTCTGTAATTTTGTCATATGGTAAAGAGTTAACTCTTTACTAAACAACAAAATTTTAGACTTGTTCATACTGAAAGGATTTACAGATGACAAATAAAAGGTGGCTCAAACGATAGAATCTGTCAGCACCATATAAAAGAAAAGCCTATTTTCGAAGTGTCGTAAAAACCACTTCATGCTTCAATTCGGGTAAGTCTAAAATTTAGTTGTGTTGTAAAAAGTTAAAAGTGTAACTGCAAATTTAAAGGAAAAAGCATTTTCAGCAATTATCCAAACAGTCACATGTTTTTAAGAATGTATCAAGATGATGGCTTTTGGAACCATTGTGGGAAAAGGAGAAACTACATCTTACCACCATTTTCTCTTTTTCCAACAATCATCCTGAGGCTCTATCCTCTTAACCCTTTACCACACAATCCCGACTTTTAACGATCCTGAGAAAGAAGCCTTTTGAAAACATTCAGGTAAAAGAAGAAAATGCTGGTAACCAGCATTTTCTCCTTTTACCACAATGTTTTCTTCCCTTCCCAAAACAACTTTAAATTTTTGAGTGACATTCATTTTGTGTTCTGGAAATGCTTCCAATCTGGACAAGTCTAAAATTTTGTCATGTGGTAAAGAGTTAAGTCTTTACCAAACGACAAAATATTGGACTGTTCCAAATTGAAAGCATTTGCAGACGACAAAATAAATGTGACTTAAATACTGAAATTTGTTTTGGGAAGCATAGAAAACATTGTGGGAAAAGGAGAAAATGCTGGTTTCCAGCATTTTCTCCTTTTCCCACAATGTTTTCAAAAGGCTTCTTTCTCAGGGTCGTTAAAAGTCGGGATTGTGTGGTAAAGGGTTAAAAGACAAACCCCATGCTGTTAAATCATGTCTGCCAACTCCAAATGCTTTCATTACGAACAGGTCTAAAATTTAGTTCCTTGGTAATAAAGGAACAAGTCTAAAATTACCTTGTCTGGTAACTCTTTACAAGATGACAAAACTTTAGGCTTGTCCAATTTGAAAGTATTTGCAGTTGACAAGTCAAAGGCGGCCCAAATGGCAGAATTAATCTATAACATATAAGAAAACATTGTGGAAAAAGGAGAAAAATTCTCGTTACCACCATCTTTTCCTTTTCCCACAGTGTTTCCAAAATTCTCTTGGACAGGGTTGTTCTAAATTTAGGGTTATTTGGCTCTTCCAAACTGAAAACCTTTGCTGATGACATATGATTTGACTAATACAATGGGATCTGCCTATGGAAAGGGTAGAAAACATTGTCGGAAAAGGAGAAAACGCTGGTTATCAGTATTTTCTCCTTTTCCCACAGTGTTTGCAAAAGCCTTCTTTTCCAAGTGTGTTTTAACTTAGTATCGTGTGGGGGAAGAGTTAAAGCATTGCAAAAATAATTTGGACATATACAGCCAGTTAACATTCCACAAAATGACAAATATTTGGCCTTGTCATAATCCAAAGCATTTGCAAAGGGTAAATTACATGTAAATGTGGCTCAAGTGAAGGCACTTGTCACTGACAGAGAAGAAAACAATGTGGGAAAAGGAGAAAATGCTGGTAACCAGCATTTTTTCCTGTTCTAACAATGTTTTCAAAAGCCTTCCTCCTTAGGGTCATTCAAACTAGGGACTGTGTGGCAAAGGGTCAAACCCCCCTTGTTTACCAAAAGTGCACAGACAAAAATAAAAATTCTATTTCCTTCCAGCAGTGAATCTTCAAATGATAAGCACTTAGGGCAGATTGGCTCTTAACAGCTGGAAACAGTTCCCACTAAAAACCTTTGACAGGCTAACAAATATTTGCATTCACTTTGACATGACCCTGCCTCTGTTTACAATCAGCAGATCTAAATAGTTATAATTCCTAGATTTTAGTCGTCTTGCAATGACAGATGTTAGAAATATGGTTGTTTTACACACTTTATCTGGTGCATGAAACTTTGCTAAAGTCATAAACTAGAATTTGTCATGTAAATGTCTTAAAGCGGCCTTCTTTGTTTTTGTGTCATATATCAAAATTTCTTGTAAAACAACCATAAATACAACTAAGTATACATGTATTCATTTTCTCATTTACTTAATCATAATTATTATCTTGATAGTCAAAAGCCTTGGTCACACCGAGCTAACGGACGAGTAATGGATAAAAAACCATTTCATCCGTTCGTATCCATTTTATGTCCGTTTCTTATCCAGTGAATCAGCTACTTGTCCGGCGATGTCCGTTCCGTCCGGTGGAAAGTTTTGAGCATGTTCAAAATTTTCCACCGGACAAAACGGATAGAGACATGCAAATGACAGACTTTGGATGCATCTGACAATTTATACCCTCGGCATGTCACGTGACCGGTACGTTCCTCGTACGTTGGTGTTCTGTACATTTCCGTTCACCGTATGTTTTGTCCGGTTCTCATGCGTTGCACTTCCGTTTTATCCGGTACAAGTCCCTTACTCGTACAGTGATATCCGTTAATAGACCGTTTATTATCCTGTACATATCCGTTAAACGTGCGTTTTTTTCCGTTACATGTGCGGTACTCGTGTGGTCATTGTGTGGCTTTCTTGCTCCACACACCGATCGCGTGAGCCTCAAGATGAATTTTGTCACCGGATAACCAAATTCTGCATGTTTTTGTCCGTTTCCCCCCGTTACATATCCGTTAGCCGGTCTGACCAAGCCTTAAAACTGACGGAAAGCAGCACCATCCCTTAATTGATATATGAATTTGTTGGTTCATTGACTAACTTTTTTGTTGATTCATTTCGAAGATACTTTATAAATTTTTTCTTATATTTTGCTATCCGACCCTTTTCACTTTAATGTCGGTCAACTGACCAATTGTCTGCTTAATCAGACTGGTTGAGCGAGTACTTTGTCGATTGATTAATGTAAAAGTTCATTTGCACGTTCAATGATGGCATTCAAGTTTTTCCTCCAAATATCTGTACTACTGATAATATCCATTTCACTTATTCACTTATTTAATAATTGATTATAGACCTTTTTCAAATTGCAGATAGAATACTGAAAGAAATCATGTGACTTTTGCATATTTTAGAACGTATCATATGTATGACTGTAAACTTTGTAAAGTTTTGTCAAATGAATGATGTTCTGTTCAGTTTTGTATTATAATTTTTCTTTGCATCCACATAGAGACTGTACGGCTTTCTTCAGTAAAAAATTCCAATTTTTGGTGTTTAACAAACAGTATGGTGGCTATGCAATCAGTTTCCCTGTAATTTTTATAACATCATCTATCACATTGTCACACTGATTTAAATACAAATTCTTGTAATTGCCAGATGCTGTTATTGATTATGTGACATTCTTACCAGTCTTTGTGTAACTCTGGTGTGAAATCTACAATTACCTTCAGAGGCTACATAGCCCATTAACAGATACCTTTGAAAATGATTTTGTCTAACTATTGTCTTTCATCTTTCCTGATGATTTGCTAGCTATTGCTTTAATTGATTCAATAATAAATCATTTTTTAAGTTTGGTGAAATTAAAAAAAAATTTGAATAACTCCCTTTAACTCTTCACCAGATGACAAAATATTAGACTTGCCCATATTGAAAGCATCAGCTGACAAAAAATCAAAAGTGGCTGAAATGATGGAATTTGATTCTGTAAGGGTAGAAAACATTGTAGGAAAAGGAGAAAATGCTGGTTACCAGCATTTTCTCCTTTTTCCACAATATTTTCATAAGCCTCTACCCTCAGGCCTCAGGGTCATACAAACATGGGACAGATTGGTGAGAAGTCAACTGGTTATTATGCACTAAGAACATTTTTCAGTTTACTTCTAGTGTAGGGATGGTCAAACCTGAGGCTGTGGTCAAATGTGTCAGTAGTCAATTTATCAACAGTGCCCTGCACATGCTCTATGCAATGCCAGGCTTTAATTTCCACTGTTAAACATTTATTTTCAAGAAAAAGCTAATTACATCAATACCATACCAATGATCAGAAATCAACCAAGCTGAAAAGACTTTATAATCTGGATAAAAGAAAGAAATAAGAGAAGTGGCCAAGTTTCTGAACCGATTCGTGGAGTACTGGTAACAATAATTTACATAGAAATGAACAATATCCTGGGAAACAAATTTGATGTCAAAATATGTATTGGTCTAATATCCTGTATCTGTCCATCATGTTCATGTTTAGATTATATGTATTATACTCCTTTATACACAGCGAGTGGTTGCAATACTTCTTATTTCCATCAGTGAAACTTCCGAGTGTAACCCTTTACCACACAATCCTGGGTTTTAACGACCCTAAGGAGATAGCCTTCAGAAAACATTGTGGGAAAAGGAGAAAATGCTGGTAACCAGCATTTTCTCCTTTTCCCACAATGTTTACCACCCTATTAAAGACAATTCTGTCATCTGAGCCACATTTCAACTGTCATCTGCAACAGCTTTCAATTTGGATTAGTCCAAAATTTTGTTGTTTGGTAAAGGGTTCAGGCATGTCTAGACTGACTACAGGGACCAATAGTGAATAAAAATTAATTGCATTGTATATGGAGTACAATCAATTGCATCCGTCTGTACTAACAGAGGCACATTTCATTGTAAATTATAGTGTCTAATAAGTATATTAATGCTTTCCTTTCTAATTTCTTTTTTTCAAGTTACCGGTTAGTGAACGATTTGGCTATGTTACGGGTCTAGATTCCAATAATATCACCCTGTCTTGCAAAGCCTGTTCATTTTCTTATCATTGTATGCACAAGAGTTCTCAAAGAGAGATTTACCCCATAACATCCCTTGTTTTCAGTGTAATATATACCCATCACAAATTTTCTTTTCTTAAACACGTTTGCTACCACAATTGTGTGACGTCGTTTTTTACATAATTTTGTAAGTATTTCATAGAAGTGAATGGGATTTTATAGATATTACGGTGGGTGCATCTGTAGATGGTTGTGCATATTCTGATCTATAATTTGTGAAATATCGTTATGAATCTGACATGAGTTGGCATTTGAGATAAGTTTTATTAAACTTGTCAAGAAAAAATGTGATTAAGCTCAACATAGGCTAGCTTAGTAACATTTTCTCTAGACTCGTTTAATGAAATTTTATCTCAAACACCAACTCGTGTCAGATCATATATATCTCTAATGGGCTTGCGATGATATGTACTAATACAATCCAACAATAGAACAATAACAAAGATCTTTCAAGGCAAGCATCCAGTAACTCTTAACTCTTTACCAAACAACAAAATTTTGAACTTGTCCAAATTGACAGCATTTGCAGACAACTAAATAAATGTGACCGAAAAATTCAAATTTGTTTGTCGAAGGGTAGAAAACATTGTGGGAAAAGGAGAAAATGATGGTTACCAGCATTTTCTCACAATGTTTTCAAAAGCTTTCTTTCTCAGGGTCGTTAAAAGTCGGGATTGTGCGGTAAAGAGTTGAACAAATGCAAGAGTATCAGACTAGTCTGTTTTAAAACTATTTACTGGTGACAAATGAAATGGTGATCAAATGGTGAGATTTGTGAGAGGTTGGAAGATCCTAACTTATTACCAAAATGCAAATACTTTCAAGACTACTCTGCTTTATGTTAATTAAAACTTCTGATTATTTGGTAAAGGGTTAAACTTATAACATACTGGTAATATACAGCAAAAGAGTTTGAAAATATGCATCTAGAAAAATAATAATAAACATGAAGCAAGGTTAAATACACAAATATGTGTGAAAACATCGTGGGAAATCAGGAGCACCATATACAGGTGCCAACACTTAGCTGCAGTAGCTTTTTAGTTCAAAAAGGGGTATAACTGTGTCAAAAATATTTTGATGGTTACCCGTTCGATAGTATACAACTGGTCAAAGTCAGAGGTAAATAA
Source organism: Hippopus hippopus (assembly GCA_946811185.2). NCBI lineage: Eukaryota > Metazoa > Mollusca > Bivalvia > Cardiida > Cardiidae > Hippopus > Hippopus hippopus. The sequence continues at coordinate 12,945,286 of OX328106.1, forward strand.
TCTTCAGTAATGACAAAAATATTATAAACTGTCCAAGATTTTGAAATTTTAAGTTGAAAAAGGGGCATTACTATGTCAAAAATGTTTTAAGAGTTACCTGCCCCTGTTTTATTGGCTCCCCTTTTGATAGTTAACTACTTCTTTTGGCAGAAATAGGGCCTTTAATATTCAACTGCAAGACACAAAAAGTCCTCTTCAGGAATGACTAAAACTGTTCACAGTCCAATGTTGCCCTGGACTGTAATTGACCCATCATTTACATAGTAAAAATAATTGTGACAGGGAAAATAAAGTTAATTTGCAGAGAAAGTTAGCCCATTCTGCATATAAAGTACTTGTCAATGAACTTTGCTGGTCATTTTTTCCCTCTTTCATCCTGGAAGAGGTCATTTTTTCTTGAAACTAAGTTAATCATCTTCTCCAAAATGAGTAGTTTTAGCATATATTTAGAATTTGAGTGACATTTGTGAATAATGTGACAATGATAACTGTATATGCAGTGTTTTAACCCTTTACCATACAATGCCGACTTTTAAAAACCTTGAGAAAGAAGCCTTTTGGAAAACATTGTGGGAAAAGGAGAAAATGCTGGTAACCAGCATTTTCTCCTTTTTCCAAAATATTTTCTACCATGTCAAAGACAAATTACCTCATCTGAGTCACACTTAAATTGTTGTCTGCAAAATGCTTTCAAGTCAGAAAGTCTACATTTTTCTTGAGAGGTAGAGTTAAGCACATTCCCAAATTGGGCTGAAAAATCTACTAAATAAGCTGACCAATTTGTCCACAAATTCTACAGCTTCGATTAACTCTTTTTAAGACCACAAAATCTTGCTTATTTATCCTGCTAAATAAATAACATGAAACTTTCAAGTCGGTAGTAAAAACCAAAATTTTCCTATTTCAAAGTGATTTTGTGGAGAAAAATATCTCCTTATCGGACAGTATAGATCCAAGATCAGACTGCACATTCTGTGCAGTCTGATCTTGATCTACACTGTCCACAAAAAGTCAGTTAGTCACACTTACCAGCCTTTGGATTAAGACTCAAAAAATTAGAGATATCAAACAAAATTTAGCTCAAAGAAGGGAATTTGTCCTAAAAGGTTGCCAGTCTTTAGAAGACATTGTTGGGAAAGGAAAAATGCTGAAAATCAGCATTTTCTCCTTTTCCTACACTATTTTCTACCCTTTCAAAGACAAACCCAATCATCTGAGCCACACTGAACTTGTTGTTTGCAATGCTTCCAATTTGGACAAGTCTAAACTTCTGTCCTTTTATAAACAGTTGATAATGATTTTGATTGAAAACTACTTGTGCATTTCTTTTGTGTAGTCCTATGGTTCTTGGTGCAGTAAGGTGGTCTTTTTTGGGCAAAGAAATTTACGGTGGAGGCACATATCACCCATTCAAATACAACCCAGGAATTTGATCAATCAATCAACAGAGGTTTGCTGAACAAAAATTTGGTTATACCAGCCAAGTACTTGAAATAACAATGTCATTGAATGAGTGTCCTACAAGACCTCTCTGCTCCATGTTGTCAGGAAAGATGATAAACATGCACAAAGATGAAAGGGGTCAAGCAAATACAGACCATCAGCCATTCTGTGGTCAGTCAGCAAAAAGGTCAGTTTATTGATTCTGACACTTGAGAGAAATGTGATCATTATTTTTTACTTGGATAGGCTTTCAAGCTCTCATGGGGGGGAAAGATTTGTACTAAAATTCATTGGCTATAACAATTACTTCTTATCACACAAAGAAATTTTGGACTCATCTATTTTAAGGGAATTTAAATACAGTCAAATCAAATGCAGCTCAACTGATGGGATTTGTCTTTGAAAGAGTAGAAAACATTGTGGGGGAAAAGAAGAAAATGCTGGTTACCCAGCATTTTCTCCTTTTTCCCCACAATGTTTTCGAAAGCCATTTTCTTCAGGGCCTTGAAAACACAGGTTTGTTCGGTTCAAGGATTAAATAGATTTACCATTTACATGAACATCCAGGAACTTTATTCCCTTCATGCCTTGTCAAATATTTGCACTGAAGCGAGCAGACAGCAAAGCAGGATGTGCTGTGAGATGGTGGCTTCATTAGAAATACAGGATATCTTTATTATCATTACCGGTTACCCTGCATACTACTTTTGGAATCCACCAAACTCAAACACAGATGAAGATCAGAGACAATTTGTATAGAGAAAGTTGTACAATACAACAGTTGTACAGTACTTATGGAATCATGAAAATTGTCCAATGTTTCACTATTGCCAGTGCTTTTAACTCTTTACAAAAATGACCAAATTTTAGACTTGTCCATTCTGAAAGCATTTGCAGACAATAAATTAAATGTGGTTCAACTGCTAAGATTTGTCTTCAACCCTTTACCAAACAATCTGCAGTTTTGACAAACATTAGATTGAAGGCTCTTAAACATAAGGAAAAAAAGAAAATGCTGGTAAAAGCATTGTGCCCATTACGTATAATACACATGTGCATATAAAAAAATCCGCAACTAAAGTTATAAATCACAAATTCATATACATGCGATGATTTTTCTCCAGATCTGAGCACCTTTTCAAACTAAACAGATCGCCTAAATAGATGCACTGATGACTAGGGAATTTCTCAATGCTTTATAATAAATGCCACCCTGCAGCCTCCTCCCTCATCAGCACCTCGTACCTCATTGTGCGTATAAATATTTTAATCCTGGCTACACCTATGGCTAGTAACAACATTTTCTCCTTTTCCAACAGTTTTCTACCTGGCAGATCCCACGATATAAGCCACCTTCAATTTGCAGTCTGCAATTGCTTTAGATTTAGACATTTCCAAAAGTTTGCCATTGGTAAAGAGTTAAAGGCTTGTAAAATAGTGAGGAAAGGAGGAAATGTTGATAACCGGCATTTTCTCCTTTTCCCACAATACTTTCAAAATCCTTCTCCTTTGCTGTTGTAGTTCCAGATTACTTGATATAAGGTAACCCACTGATTAACTCCCAAGATGAAAAAATGTTGCAAAATTCACAAATTTCCCAGAACAGGCAATACCTTCACTTGCCACAATACTTTCTCTTTATATTCAGATCATAATACATGTATGATTGGCTAACCCTTACAGATCCATGAAATTCATATTGATTAACAATTCACTGGATCTGGAGGTAGATTAGTCCTTTGACATACAGAAAATTGATGAAAAGGTAAATAGTTCCACCCAGGTCAACCTGCGTGGACTGTGCAGAATGACCTGGGTTGAAACTTTTTCAAGATGCATGATTCATATCATTTAGAATGGTTGGAGAATACAGCCCATGAACATGGGAAATTCATTAGTCCTTATCTTTCCAAGGAAGTAATCATCAAAACCCACAAAAATACAGTGACAAGATGAACATCATAATGATAAGTTATGAGAGGGCCTCATCACTTCAGGTTTGTTTCTCCATAATTTTAGTGGCATGCTGTCATAATATCATGAAGTCATAACAATAAGGAAGGCTTAGTGTTGCTTTTTAACTCTTTGCCACACAACAAAATTTCTTAAATAACTCTTTACCATACAAGCCCAAGTTTTAACAACCCTTACTGTAAGAGAAGGATGGTAACCAGCATTTTTTACCTTTTCTCACAATGTTTTCTACCCAATCAAAGACAAATATCATCAAGTGTGCCACATCTAATTTGTTGTCTGCAATAAATTATTGCTTTCAATAAGGTTAAGTGAAAAATTTTACCCTTTCGTAAGGGCTATAAGGGTAGAGAAAATTGTGGGAAAAGAAGAAAATGCTGGTTATCAGCATTTTTTCCTTTCCCCACAATGTTTTAAAAAGATGTTTTCCACAAGGTCAAAAAAACTCTGGATTATGTTGGAAAGAATAACACTGTCCATTAACCCTTTCCCAAACAATCCCTGGTTTTCACGACCCTGAAAAAGAAGCCTTTTGAAAACATTGTGGGAAAAGGAGAAAATGCTGGTAACCAGCATTTTCTCCTTTTCCCACATTGTTTTCTACCCTCCCAGAACAAATTTCAATTTCTCAGTCACATTAATTATGTCGTGTTCTGACATGAATAGCATCATTAGAGTTAAGGCCATTTTATGTTACTTGTTATGTTACTGTGGAGATCAAGATCATAATGACCGAAATACTGGGTGCATTCTGATCTTGGATCTAGACTATACAATAACTTGTGAGGCTAGGATTGGTTGTTTGAACTGACTTTAAGTATCTATTGAATTTTCTTAAGACTCCAATGAAGCATGGGTGTCAATTCTGCTTACTTATTGTAGTTTCTTTGCCAAAGGGAGGTAACTCTGAGTATTTGTGAGACCACATCATTCACAGGATTATCTTTACCAAATGTCATCCTCAAACATGAGTGCAAACGGTTCACAGGGAATATGAAATAACATATGTAAATGCTCAAATTGGGTAATTTGTCCATTTGCTAAATTGTTTCTAAAACAATCCCTCCGATTGGCTAATAAAGAAGCCAAGCAAATAGCTTGTCTTGGAATTAAGAATTAAGCTTTGAATGTATATTCTCATAACACTCTTGTTTGCTTAACCCTTTACCAGACGACAAAATTTTAGCCTTGTCCAAATTGAGAGCATTTGCAGATGACAATTTCAATGTGGCTCAATTGGTGCAATTTTTCTCTGACAGAGTAGAAAACATTGTGGAAAAGGAGAAAATGCTGGTTACCAGCATTTTCTCCTTTTCCCACAATGTTTTCAAAAGGCTTCTTTTCCCAGGGTCGTTAAAAGTCAGCATTGTGCAGTAAAAGGATAGGCAGTTGTAGTTGCACTGGGTGTTAAACTCTTTACCAAACAATCTAAAGTTGCGAAGTACTGGTAAAAGAGACTCCAGGAACGCATGGATAGGTGCACTGGCCTCCGCGATATAGCTGAAATAATGTTGAAAACGGCGTTAAAGACCATACAATCAATCAAACAATCAATCTAAAGTTTTAACGACCCTGTCTAAGAGAGCCTTTTGTATATAGTGCTGGAAAAAGAGAAAATGGTGGTAATGTGTTTCGATAAATATCCGTCCATTTGAGCCACATTTAGTTTGCCATCTGCTTCAGCTCTCAATAAGGACGAGTCTTAAAATTTTACCAAAATTTTACCAAAATTCTAGACTGATCAAAATTGAAAGCATTTACAGACTATAAATTATATATATCTTAATTGATGTAATTTGAATTTTAAAGGATAGAAAACAACGCTAATATGGTTAGATTTGTCTTAGATGGGATGAAAACATTGTGGGAAAAGGAGAAAATGCTGTTTACCAGCATTTTCTCCTTTTCCCACAATGATTTCAAAAGTCTTTTTTTCTCAGGGTCATTAAAAGTCGGAATTATCTGGTAACGGGTTAAAAGGGACTAAAAATCATGGTCTTCACTTACCTTGAAATGCTAGAGTTTTCACTTTCCATATGTTGTCAAAAGTTGCAAGATGGGATAAAAAAACATTGTGGGAAAAGTAGAAAATGTTGGTTAAAGGGGACTAAAAATTAAGGTCTTCACTTACCTTGAAATGCCAGAGCTTTCACTTTCCATATATTGTCAAAGGTTGCCAGATGGATAAGTTTGGCTATGACCTCTTCATCCTTTATCTCTAGGTTTCCACAGGTGATGCAGACTTCCGATCTCACCGAAACATACTCGTCTTCAAAACACTGCAGGAAGGACGGTAGCAGCTTCGCAGTCATTATACCTGAATGGAAAGAGAAGGTTCAGTTAATTGTTTAGCTTTACCTTTCATCTTGAAAATAAAAGCTTGGATTGTAATTTCAACTACAGACCATTGTTTGAACAGGAGCCATTACTTAAGAAAAGCAATTTGCTTCTTTTCACTCAATGTGTTCAACTTGCTCTTGAACGTTCTTTCCTGATGTACATTTACCCTAAAAGCACCTTTCACAGCTAGATTTGTCTTTGTGGCCAATGTAGATCAAAATCTGCCTGCACAGAACATGGAGGCTGATCTTTAATCTACACTGTCTAGTTTGCTGAGACATTCTGGATAAAGGTAATCTGAAATTGGGTCTTGTTTGTAATCGAAAACTTCTAATTGGTTTATTCTGCATCCTAGGGGTTGAAACTACTTGCTACATGAAATTTTTCTGGTTTATGCAAAGGAGTATGTCTTTCCTTTTTAATTCATATCCACAAACTGCAACCAATAGCACTACTATGCCACTGTTGACCATCTTTAAGCCTCAAGGTAGGAAACACATGGCTAACCTCAAGCAGACTTTTCTTGCATTTGCAGATACCACTTTTGAGAAAATTGAGCAAAAAGATCAACGTTTCCATTTCCACAATCTTTCAAAGTCTGGTCTGGGACAATAAAAGTCATCTGCAGGTGACAATGTGTTACCAGAAGACGAAATTTTCGACTTGTCCAAACTGAAAGCATAAGCTGATGTCATGCTACACGAGGCTAAAGTGCTGTGTTTAAAAGGCTAAAAATTATTGTGAAAAAAGGAGAAAATGCTGGTATTTGGTACCCATAATGTTCCATAGGACCATCCTCTGGCTGAAAGGGCTAAAACATGATAGCACAAATCAAAATAATAGTCTCATTTAAACAATAGCTTTTCAGAAAATATGTGTAAATGGTTCTTTTGCTTTTGGATATAGGTCCTACAATATATACAAAAAAAAATACATAGTTCTTACCAAGTTGTCCAACTTTGCTGATGGCCTCAAGTTTGAGCCTCTCATCACCCTCAGTGATACATTTGCACAGATCATCATGTACGTCTCGGCCATGTCCAGTTTTACCCAGACACTGGGCGGCTGCCCGTCGTACCTCGGAGTGCCAATCATTCCACATCAAGTCTGACAGTTTGTTTATGATATCCTGCAAAAGAAATCATTTTGTTTGTGCCGTGTTTAACTCAACCCCAAGCTCTAAATGACCCCGAGAGAGAAGACTTTTGAAAATATTATGGGAAAACTAGATAATGATGGTAACTAGCATTCTTTCCTTTTTCACGAATGTTTTTTTTTTTTTCTTTTAAAGCTTTTATTTTCCGGTTCTGGTTTTTTTTAAAACCTGTGATTGTTCCGTAGAATATTAATTCTTTGCCAGATGACAAAATTTTAGCCTTGTCTAAACTGAAACCATTTGCAGACGACAAGGTAAAAAGATGACACAAAAATTGGAATTTTTTTTGGATGTGTAGAAAACATGGTGGGAAAAGGAGAAAATGCTGGTTACCAGCATTTTCTCCATTTCCCACCATGTTTTCAAAAGGCATCTTTCTCAGGGTCATTAAAACTTGGGAGTGTGTAGTAAAGGGTTAAAATAATAGCATAAAAACCTTATTGGTGACATTTTTTAGCACTCCAGTAAAGTTTCTTTTTTATTTTAGATTTTTTTCTCAACTGTTCCACTTACCCTATTAATATCTCCTCTAAGGGTAGGCAGTATTTTACAGGCTATAACTTTATGTCTCCAGCTACTGCTGTTGAGCTGTTCTGCTACCATCGAATGCACTAGTCTCTGCGAAAAAAATGAAACACAAATTTGACTGAGATTGCTGGTAACTTTCTTGCTTCAAATTACTTATTAAACCCTTTCCCAAACAATAAATTTTAGACACTTTCAAATTCAAAACATCTGCAGTCGACAAATTTCAAAAACGGTACAAATGAGATTAACCCTGAGAGCGCCGAATGAACTTATCAAAATACCTAGAAATATGACCCAAATACGATGGTTGTTCGATATGTAATGTGTATTGTATGATATCTCAAAAGCATTCGACTCAAATAGTGAAATGAACATTACATCCCTTGAAAGTATTCTCCGCGGTTTGAAATACATAATTTCAATCTCTGAATCCATTTCTGAAATGCGTCATGGTACGCTGATTTAGGTAGACCTCTGAGGCACTGACTGATGGCTGAGCCAAGGGCTTGTCGGGACTTTTAACAACGACCAGATAAGAACTTTTTATGTTTTGGAAAAAGGAAAAAGTCGCATGGGGCTAGGTCTGGAGATTATGGTGGGTGTGGCAAGACGGTAACCTTCTCCGACTTCAAAAATTGCTTCACAAGCTCAGATGTATGTGATGGAGCATTATCATGAAGTAGACGAACATGCCTAAATCCTGACACAGGGCGTCGTTTAAGATATATTTCTTGAGCTTTTTTAGTGTAACATCTCGGTAATACCGACCTGTAACACTTTTGCCCTTCGGCACCAGAATTTGTACGGCTATACCATCACATGAGAAGAATATGCAGTAAAGAACCTTCTTTGTGCTTGTGCTTCTTTTGGCAACTACAGGCCTTCTACCGTGTTTAGTTAGCCATATTTTGTTTCCAATTTTTCTTACTGGTTCGAAATAGTGAACCCATGTTTTGTCACCAGTAACAATGTTTGCAAATTGTCTTTGATTGAATTTGGGAAACATTTTGAGCAATTGCTTAGCAGTTTGTACTCGTACCCGTTTTTGGTCATCTGTCAATATATGCGGTATCCATCTGGCAGAAATCTTTCGTACTTTCAAAATATGCTTCAAAATGAAATGCACCTGTGATAGCGATATGCCAACAGCGTTGGCAATATCACGAATCGTCTATCTGCCATCACTTTCAATTATTTCCCTGACTTTTGAGACATTATGCCTTGCCTGTTAAAGTCACAGGTCGGCCAGATTTTGCTGCATCTTTGACGGACTCTGTGCCAGTCAGAAATTTCTTTCTCCAACTACGAACTGTCTCATAAGATACCTTATCAGACCCATAAACTTCCCCCATTCAGTAAAAATCTGCATTACCAAATGACCGAGTTTTGTGCGAACTTTTATATAAGCTCTAATTTCTTCAATATTCTTAATCCGTTTCCCAACCATTTTTACAACAGTGGTCAACGACTAGCTCTATTGAAATAACTGTAAGTTTAAAACTATGTGGCGCTAAAGGCTCGTGTTTATACCGTTGGAAAGGTATTGAACAGAGCTATTCGAGCGTATCATCATCCACGAAATCGTTGAAAGCGTTATCGCGTTGTGGTACAATACACATTACATATCGAACAGCCCTCGTAATTACAATTTCATGGTTGCTTTTGTCTACAGTGTTTCAATGAAGTGGACAGTGTAGATCAAAGATCAGGATGCACTTTTTGTGCAGTCTGATCTTGATCTACACTGGCCTCAAAGGTATCTATAACCGTAAAAGGTGCTTTAAAGGTTAAGCTCTCTGACAGGGTAGAAAACATTGTGGAAAAAAGATAAAATGCTTATAATCAGCATTTACTCCTTTTCTCACAACATTTTCAAGAGCCCTCTTTCCTAGGACTGAGAAAACCCTGGGTTGTTTGGTTAAGTGTTAAAAAAGAATGACTTTTTAAAAGGCAACTAGAATTTCATTTTCATTTATTTATTGATGCATTTTTCACTCCTTTCTTGAGACTGATGGTTGAAATTTTGAGGACTTTAAAAATAAATCCTTACAGTTAGCAAGAAAAAAACGCTGTTAAAGCTTGAACATGTGTATAATGGCTCAGCTGTGTAAACATAGATAAATTACCAATATGTATTACGTAAGGGGTAGAAAAACACAAGGGATTTGTCCTCATTTAAAATCAGAAACGACGACAACAATTACATGGAAGGCCCCCAAAACATGAAATGCATTTTTTATCTGTCGCAATCTGTGCAATCTTGAAGCCACCAGGGGTAACATTCGGCATGAAGATATAAGAATGAGTTTAATTTCATAAAATAAGGATGAAATGGGTTAAAGGTGGCTGAAAACTGCCTGAAAACGAGCATAGATGTATCTTCAAAATTTATAACAAAGACAGTCAATTGTACTCACAGAGGTGACACTCAATATTCCCAACATGCTGATTCCCCGCTCATGTTTGATGGTATCCTCTGTACTCATGACCTGTTTGAGGATCTCGCCCACAACATCTGAGTCACAGACCCCAAAATGTGCCAGGCACTGTGCAGCAGCCCATCTGTCTATCGGGTTCTCTCCTTGTAGGGCCTCATAAAGAATTTCTTCTGCCTGCATTTACATTATGCAGGGAAAAATAGTTTATAACAACTCATGTCACAGTTTTGATCCTTTCCCACACAATCTGGACTTAAGATTTAACCCTTTACCACATAAATTCTGACTTTTAACGCCCCTGGAAAAGAAGCCTTTGAAAACATTGTGGGAAACGGAGAAAATGCTGGTAACCAGCATTTTCTCCTTTTCCCATAATGTTTTCTACCCTGTCAAAGAAACATTGCACTAATTGAGCCACCTTGAAATTGTTGTCTGCAAATGCTTTCAACTTGGACAAGGCTAAAGTTTTGTCATCTGGTAAAGGGTTAACAAAACTGAGAAAGAAATCTTTTGAAAACATCATGGAAAACCCTTCCCAAAACAAACTTTAATTTTTGAGTTACATTTATTGCGTTGTCTTCAAATGCTTTTAGTATGGACAAACCTAGAATTTTGTAGTCTGGTAATGAGTTAAAAGGTATTTCTTTGTTTTCAATCTTTAGTTAGCTTTTAATTTTTCTTTGTAATTACATTTCTCATAGATTACATAAGTAAAATTTTGAATACAGTCCATCAATCATTTTCACTGATGGTAGCCTTTAAGTCTTTACTGGATCTCAAAATTTTTGTCTTGTTGAAATTGAAAGCATTTGAAAACGAGATGTCAAATGAGGCTCATACCAACTGATTTTTGTGGTATTTGTCGAAGACAATACCACTATGAGTTCAATATTGAATTTTGAAGACCATGTATCCTATTTTGTACAAAGCCGAAGGAAATAAACCCAATTGTAAACTCAATTTTTCTCAGACAAATGAGTTTTTCAGTAGCACTCAGATATGTAATTGGAAATGGCATATTAAAATACACTGGGTGAGGCCATCGATCGTGGAAATACTAATTTTTGATTGAAAATAGCTTCACTCGCTCATAGCCTTCTATTGGCACAATTATATATACAACTTTTGTCTACTGATCGCTTTTTCGTTCCAAAACCAGTTCGTCCCATGGCTTGTTCATCCCATGATTGCACGCTACTCCATTTGATTGGGCATGAATATTTATAGATCGAAATAATTGATTGTAATGTTGGGAATTAAATGTTAACGGCCAAAGATATTTCAAAATCATAGTTTTCAGGTACAAACTTAATTTTATTCGATATATTCACATGGTTTCTCTCTCTAACCATCATTCATCCTACTGTCAAGGGACGTTACTCCTGACTCCTCCTAATGATCAAAGGGAGACCACCAATACACAAATAATCCTAACTTTGTCATGAGTACTCTCCCTTCAACCAAAAAGGTATCCATTTGCTTAGTAGGTTGACTTTCAAGCCAATATTTAAATACTATTTCTCTTTTTCTTTCAAATTATTAATTCCACACAATGGCTTCCTTGACAAATACCACTTCAGCGTTCTCAACGCTTTGATTCTTTTATATAGTAGAAAAAGGAGAAAATGCTGGTTACCAGTATTTTCTCCTTTTTTCATGATGCTGTCAAAAGCATTCTCCTTCAGAGTTGTAAAAACCTTAAAACATGTTAAAACACTCTCTCTGTACCACACAGCCATGAAGATTTTTGTTTGTATTGGAGTTAAACACCATTTTAACAGCTTAGGTCATATCATGGTGGTCAGTGATGCACCCATGTGTTTCCTGGCTTTCTTACACCACTACTGATACAACTTTCTTTCCAAAGCCACTGACTACTTTTCTCACATGCATCAAAGGTGAATGTCCAGAATGTCTCTGCAAAGCCGACAATATAGACCAAAGATCACACTACATGTTTTGTACAGTCTTATCTTGATCTACACCAGCTACAAAGGCAACTATTGTTGTGAAAGGGTTACCTCTTTACCTCTTTACCAAACAACAAAAATTTTAGACACCTCGAAATTGAAAACATTTGCAGACAACAAATTAAATGTTGCTGAAACTTGTTTTTAAAGGGTAGAAAGTACTGTTGGAAAAGGAGAAAATGCTAGTTATCAGCATTTTCTCCTTTTCCCACAATGTTTTCAATAGGTCTTTTCCTTGGGGTCAATAAACTTTGAATTATGTGGTAAAGAGTTGATCTAACAACAAACCTACCTTTTTACATGGTCTATTCAAGGAATACAACGTGATAGCTGCTGCTTTCCGTACTTTGATTACTGGGTCATCCAGTAAACACTCTAGAGCAACAAACAGTTTCTCAGGCAAGGCTTCTTCTTGTACAGCCTTGGTCATGAAGTCCAAATGGATACCATGGTCTGTTCAGAAAGTAAAAGTATTTTAGCTGCACTTTGGCAAAAGGGGGATTAAACCCTTTTCCAAACTATCTCAACTTTTAACGACCCCAGGAAAAGGCTTATGAAAACATTGTGGGGAAAGGAGAAGATGCTGGTAACCAGCATTTTCTCCTTTTCCGACAATATTTTCTATCCTTTAATAACAAGTTTCAGCAACATTTAATTTGTCATCTGCAAATACTTTCAATTTCGAAGATTCTAAAATTTTGTGGTTTGGTAAAGAGGTAACCTAGTCTAGTTTGTCTGACAACAGACTGTCTCATCTCATGAAGTAGAATGGTCCATGGACATGCAGAAAGTTTACAGATAGCAGAAAGTTTGTACCCATGTCAGTGTGTGTGGACTGCGTAGGCTGACATGGATCGATACTTTTTGCAGATGCACTAAACCCCCTTTTCACAGGACATGGTTCCTCTGCTTTCTCTCCATATTTTTTACTTCTAATCAGTGTTACCGGTTAAGGGTAAGGCAACATTTTATCGGAACGAGGAGAAAATACTTGTAGCAACCAAATTCGCCTTTGACCACAAGAGTTTTAGATTTGCTTATGTTTTGAGCCATAATTCATGCAGATTATATCTTTCTCCTACAATTCATTCAAGTTGTTATGATATAATTTATTATAGAAGGGGTAAAAAATATTGTGAGAAAAAGAATTCCAACAATGTTTTCAAAAACTTTCTACCTTTTGGTAGTTCAAACTCTAGACTGTTTGGTAATAGGTCAATTACATTAAATCACTACCTCATGATATAAATCTCCTGCAGACAACTTCAAAGAAGGTCTTTGCAAAATTGCTAGAAATAAATATGAACAACCATCAACTCTTTCCTTACTGTTGATGACACAAGAATCTTTTGTGGACAGTCTAGAATGTGCAGTCTGATCTCTGATCTCCACTGTCCACCCTTTTATTCTAGATTATAAATGAATTGTCTCTTCATCTTGCAGCGGAACTATATTTGTTGCCATTAGAAAAGTAAAAATGTTATTTTCTAGTAGTGAAAAATTTAAAGACTAGAAATAGGTGTGTCAGAGACACGGATGCCCCCGCTACATGGTATTGGTCACAGATATGTCATATGAGAGAATCAGTACATATTACAGAAAATTGTTGTTTTGGATAACAGCTTAGACAGGGTTAAGAAGGTTTGTTATATATATAGCCAAGCAGATAAAAGATTATTTATACCTGATAACAAAATTGAGGACTGGTCCAAGTTGAAAGCAATATGCAGACAATAAATTATATGGTTTGTATTGCATATGGTAGAAAACTTTGTGAGAAAAAGAAGAAAATGCTGGTTTTGAGCATTAACTTCTTTTTATTCAGCGTTTTCCTTAATCTTTCAACTGAGGGTTACTTATACTCAGGATTATGAAGATCTTAACTTGAGGAATGAGAGTGAGAAATATAGCAATAATAATTATTTTGTTGGACTTCCTCTATGAGACAGGAACAAATTGGATCGAATATTATCACACTGGACTATAGTTGAAGGGTAGGTTGCAGCCTCAATATTCTCTGGCATAGTTCTTTGGATGAGTCTTTTTAAAAACCAAAACTGTATCTTCATATCACAATTCTGCTGAGCAGGATGTAAAACTGGGTTGAACAGTCAATTTAAACATTTGACCTTCAACTGTGACCTTGACCTTGGGCATATCGAAACAAACTTTTCACGTGTTACTAGTACTTGTTTAGGCGAATAAGTGTGTGAAGTTTTTTTTTAAATACATTGATAAATGTAGAAGTTATGCTCCGGACAAGGTCAATTTAAACATTTGACCTTCAACTGTGACCTTGACCTTGGGCGTATCGATACAAACTTTTCGCATGACACTAGTACTTGTTAAGGAGAACAAATGTGCAAAATTATTTTGAAATCCATTGATAAATGTAAAAGTTATGCTCCGGACAAGAATGGGACAAACACATTAACGCACACACGCACTAACACACTAACACACACACACACACAGATGGACACAGGTAACTCTATATGCCCTTCCGCCATTTCATGGCGGGGGCATAAAAAGTGACATAGTTATAATAAGCTTTTTATTACATGCAATTTCCAATTTTACCACAGTTTTTAAGATTAATATACAAACCTGCTGGTGGCTTATAGTCCGCAGCTTTAGCACATGTTGCAATTGCTTTCAGGCGTACATGAGGTTGAATGTCGGCCATATCCTTGATGAGATCGTCTGGTGTGCTGTCTGAGTACTGACCTGCCAGGTGCCATTTTGTCCTCCACTCATCAACTGTGAGAGAATGATTATAAAATAGTCAAAACGCTATTTTTTTATTTTCATCAGACCCTCTGTTGATTAGAGTTGTCACCAAGAAAGAAATCAAATGAATACCATTAATACCAGCCTAAATGAAGAACTTAAGAGGTACTCCTTTAATTTGACAGTATAGGTCTAGCCAAAGTTTGAGGTAAACATCTTAATAACAAAGATATGAAGAAATGTCAATGCTTTCACATAAAAACCACCAAAAGCATAATTTTTATTGAAAATTGGCAACAAATCCTACACATAAAGAATCTAATAGAGCAACATCGGGTATTATCGACACTTTAAGAGATCGAAAAGTGTGGTGTCGATAACAGCCGCTTTAAATACAAACAGAAGTTATCAATGGTTTATTTTGCGGATACTCTACTGATCTACGCGTATAAAATAATGGCGCCAAGTTGCGTATGGTAGCAAACAACGCCAACATTACATAAGGGTATGTAGGGTGATATCGACAGGTTTCGTCTATTATCGACATAGTATTTAATTTTAAAAAATTAAACATCAAAATCCTCTTTTAACTCGCCATTACGGGTTTTATTCCAATACTTGTTGCCGAGTTGGATCTAATATAAAGCAATTATAGTAAAACTTGGCGCATAACATAAGTACAACCGCAAAAGAAGGCCGAACAGGTACACGTTGGTAATATCATGGACTAAGAGGTTTGGACATTGCACCACTGCGCACCATTTCTATGGCCTTTGACATTTTAGTCGGCGAGTATTGAACTCGTTTTGGAGTTTTCAAGCCAAAATTTGTCTGGACATAGCTGTAACCCGAAAGAAAAAAAGGAATTGTGGTTATATAAAACATATTAATTCTTATTTCTTTTATTCATGTCTTAATCTGTCGATAATTGCCGATCGCACAAATATGCATCGGCAGTCATCGACACATCAATAAGCTGCTTTATGGCGGGTAATACACGCTCGATTTTGTGATGCGAACACTATTCTATATCTGAAACTCGTATTTAAGTTTGAATTCAAGCAATCGAGCACGTTTCAGTACGCCCTACGCGCTGACAAAAACCACCACCCCCTTATCGTAGACGTTAACGTTGGGAAATTTCATTACTGTAAAATTTTATTGACTCTTTGGGACTTACAGAGTACTGTTTACTTCCGGCACGGTGATTAGATAAAATATTGACGTCATATGTTACATCATGAAAATGGAATTTGCTCATCTTTCATGGAATTAAAGGACACAATAAAGAATTGACGATAACTGCCGACGGTCGACAATACCCTACGTTGCTCTATCACAAAATTTCTCTTCGAAAATGGTAAACAATTTTGTGACATGAAAAAAGTCATGCATTAATTCTTTACTACACAGTTCTGAGTTTTAAAGACCCTGAAGAAATAAGGCATTTGAAAACATTGTGGGAAAAAGCAGAAAAGACTGGTAACCAGCATTTTATCCTTTTCCCACAATATTACTTACCCTATCACAGACTGAAATTATCATTTGAGTTCGATCTTACTTGTTGTCTGCAAATGGTTTCAATTTTGTCTAGTCCAAAATTTTGACGTATGGTAATGGGTTAATTCATTCTGAAATTTATAGCATATTTGAAAGCACACTGTGATATGTGGAGGTATTTCAGGTTTCTTTCTACATAAAAAATGTGACCTCTTACACAAATGTATACTTCTATAAAAAAAACCACTCGATCTTAATTAAACCATAATATAATATTCTAAAGTGATTCTCTTATGTATTTCAGACCCACCTGGGCTGCTCAGTGGTTAGAGTATCTGACTTGTGACCTTATGCATGCAGGTTTGATACCCGGTTGAGGCAAACTTTCTTTCCTGCAATTTTTTGCCTCTCACTTCTGATGCATGTGAGGAAAGTAGTCAGTGACTTGAAAAAGTTGTGTCAGTACTGGTGTGAGAAAGCCAGGAAAAACCCTTACCACTGACTTAATGACTTAACCCTTTGCCACACAAGCCTAACTTTTAACGACCCTGGAAAAAGAAACCTCTTGAAAACATTGTAGGAAAAGGAGAAAATGCTGGTAACCAGCATTTTCTCCTTTTCCAGCAATGTTTTCTACCCTATTAAAGACAAATTCCGTCATTTTGAACCTCTTTTAAATGATCAAAATTTAATGGAAATGCTTTGAATTTCGACAAGTTGATTGCTAGTTCATGTGGTAAAGGGTTAAGCTGTTTAAATGGCGTTAAACTCCAATCTTATGTGCTTCAACTAGCTGTCAATATACCAGTAAGTCAACATGTAAAAACATTGTCATGAGTGGAAAACACTAAGGATGGTGAGTCTGCACTGATAAAACTTAATGTGGCATACAAGACAAATGGGTATGAAACAATTTTTTACCTTTATCCACAATGTTTTCTACCATTTTACAGATAAATTCCATTATATATGCCAAATTTTTTTCCTTTTTCTGGTTTTAACAACCATAATGAAAGAAGATGGCATTTAACAACATTTTTGGAAAAGGAGAAAACACTAGTAACCAACATTTTTTCCTTTTCCCACAATGTTTTCTACACTTTCAGAGAAATTATCACCATTTGAGCCAAATTAAAATTTTCATCTACTATAGCTATGCAAAAGTGACATGTATGATAAGGTGCTAATATCACAAATATGAACAGAATAATCTCTGAATAAGTTTAAACAGAAAGATTTTTAAAAGAAGAGTTCTCTCTTGAGATAACAAACAATGAAAAATAACAATTGTGAGAAGAACAGGATTCTTTTAAGAATAAGAAAACATTACACTGTGTCATAGAGAAATTTGGCAATTTATGAGCAATTCTAATTTTTCAAAATGTTTACAGTGGTCAGCTGCATCACAAAAAAAAAAAATGTCCAAAACTAACTACTCCTAACTTTCTTTCAGCTGATGATGAAATATGGCTGAAAGTGATTTAACTGATTTTGAAATTATGTCAAAATATCCTTCATTGTCTGTATGATGTTTCCAACAAACATCCTTCAAATATGAATGCCAAAACCTCTGAAATATCTGATTTCAATCCCTGATATCTTGTAAGATATTTCTGACAAACATCATGTAAATAGCTAGGATATAACATCTCCAGGTTCTGATCTCACTATCTGTTACTTTGTTAGATATTTCTAATAAACATCCCTATCACAACTGTAACAAAACATCTTTGGCTTCTGATTTCTTTACCAGATATTTTGTTCCATGTTTCTTAACCCTTTACCACTCAATCTCAACAACAACTCTGTTAAAAAGGATTTTTGAAATCTGATTGTTTGGGTCATGGTTCTGAATTCACTGCCTGACATCCTGTTTGATATCTCTGACAAGATTTCCCTCTAATCATCCTATTTAACGCTTCACCAAACAATCCCTGGTTTTTATGACCCTGAGATAGAAACCTTTTGAAAACAATGTGGGAAAGGGAGAAAATGCTGGTAACCAACGTCTTCTCCTTTTCCCACAATGTTTTCTACCTTGCTGGAAACAAATTTCAATTTTTGAGTTACATTCATTTTGTCGTCTGCAAGTGCTTTGGACCTTTCAATTTGGACCTTTCTAAAATGTTGTCGTTTGGTAAAGAGTTGAATACCTGATCCAAACATATTAACCCATTTACCCCCTTTATGATGATTTCTGACTTAGATAGAGTAGAAAATATTGTGGGAAAAGGAGAAAATGCTGGTTACCAGTATTTTCTCCTTTTCCCACAATGTTTTCTATAGGCTTCTTTCTCAGGGTCGTTAAAAGTCGGGATTGTGTGATAAAGTATTAATGAATTGTAGTTAATCCTTGTGACAATACTGTTTCCAGGAATGCAAAAAAAAAATTCCTTATCCTCAAAGTTTAAAATGATATTAAACATTAGGTTGCATAACATTGCTTAGTATTTTCTAGCACAATGATGTCAATGAACAAGAACTACAAAATGACCATTCTAAGAATGATCAATAAGCTGAAAAATTCCAAATACTTTAGGAAAAAATATTTGCTTCTAAAACAAGAAAGTTTTACTGGTTTGTACCCATTGTGCATGTCTATGTTGTTTTGTTATATGTGATATCTGAGTACAAGAGAAAAGAAAATCAAACTCAAACAAAATATCTCTGTTTAAAGAATGAATCAAATTTTAACTGAATACAAAACAAAACTCATTCACAAACTTATGTTTAAAGGGCTAGTAATATTTTCCAGTTGTTTCTTTCCCTGCAGCTTTTGTAACAATTCGTCTGGATTGTACTTTTTCAGGTCACTTCCATGATTTGTAAAATCAAGTTTTCTTGTCTCATCAACTATACAACAACACCAAATATGGTTAAATAGAAAGAAAAACTAAGGTTTGCATTGGTACACTGTCACATGACATGGTATTTTTCTTTCATCATGAAAAGAAAAATGAAAATTTGTAAACAGGTAATATTTCATTGTCAACCATCTAGCTGATTCAAGGAAAAAGAATAATATGCAGGATAAACAAAGCACCAAGATATTATCATGATGTAAAATTGAAAAATTGGTAAATTGTCGATTCAAAGTCCCAACAGTGAAATCTTAAGTTATTTTTCATTGAGTATTTCCTAAACAAAAAATTAATGTTTAATCAGTCTTATTTTGTACTCTACAGGCCAAGGGTTGTCATTAACACTATGCTAAACAATCCTGTGTTTTAACAGCTCTGGAGAAAAAGGCTTTTAAAAACATTGTAGGAAAAGAATAAAATGCTGGTAACAAGCATTTTTTTTTCTCTTTTCCCACCATGTTTTCCACCTTATTGTATACAAATTAAATCTTTTGATCTATATCTAATTTGTCATGTGCAAATACTTTCAATTTGGACAAGTCTA
The DNA here is from genome assembly GCA_946811185.2 of Hippopus hippopus. Taxonomy (NCBI): domain Eukaryota; kingdom Metazoa; phylum Mollusca; class Bivalvia; order Cardiida; family Cardiidae; genus Hippopus; species Hippopus hippopus. The sequence continues at coordinate 12,964,770 of OX328106.1, forward strand.
AAATTTTGTCATCTACATGTAGTTAAGAGTGCATTTCATATGTGTAATCTGAACTGGTTGTTCAATACTCACGAAAAATATAATAAGTTCCTCAAAAAAAAGAACAGCAGTGAGTTATGTTTAAGTTATGATGAGAAAAAAATTGAACAGAAAGTTAATACTGACTGATTTGCATGAGAGAGGCATTGTTCTTTGCCGTCTTACGTGTCCGATGGTCAGCAGATTTCTGGAAGTCCATGTCTTCCCCAGGTGGCAGCACTTTCAACAATTCATCTGTATCCTGTTGAACGAAATGTGGGTTGGGAGAACACTTTGCGTATCATACACCAGGAAATTAAACAAGGAAAGTAAATCCAGGTCAAAATTTGTTAGACAATTTCGGCCAAACTTATAATGTATTAGTTATAATAACACAGGAGGACGGGCTGTTTTAACCCTTTACCACACAATGACGACTTTTAACACCCCTGATAGAGAAGGCTTTTGAAAACATTGTGGGAAAAGGAGAAAATGCTGGTTACCAGCATTTTCTCCTTTTCCCACAATGTTTTCTACCCTATCAAAAAAAAAATCATTTCATATGATCCACATTGAAACTGTCATCTGCAATTGCTTTCAATTCGGACAGGTCTAAAATTTGTCATGTGGTAAAGGGTTAACTGGATATGGCTTTTTTTTTGCTGCAAACTTTGTAGAGATTCTCAAATACATGTAATGAACTTATTTTGATTCTTAAATATACTGTTATAAACTTGACAATACTGTTTTAGTCAGTGCTGACTACAAGGCCATCGCCATTTGAAAAAGCCCTCTTTATTAATGCAAAATATTGACTTTACCGCTGATCATGATTCATTTTGACATTAAATAGCATCCAACGTCAGTATAAGACATTTGTCTTCGATACTTTCACAGTTTTCTGAGTAACTTGACAAATTGTGTGTAGCCAGAAGTTTATAATGTTATTGGAAGTGTATGTATGTTTGGAAAGTCAGGTGTTAGTGACATCGATTTGTGAAGTAATTAGGACTATGTCGATGCTGTAAGTTTATTCCTGATGATTTATTTCAACTTTATCGATGGACTGGTGATCCGATTAGCCCATTTTTAGGTAGAAAAAAGCTGGGGGAGCATTTATTAGAAAGGAAGCATCAACAAGGGACATTACAGTATTCTAATTTTTTGGTTGTTGTTTACATATGAGCCGTGCTCTGTGAAAAGGGGGCTTAATGCATTTGCGAAAAGTATCGACCCAGGTCAGCCTGCGCAGTCCGCGCAGGCTGACCTGGGCCGACACTTTTCGCTATTGATCAATCTTCTGTATGTCTAAGGACCAGTCTACCTCATGATTTAGTTGATTATTAAAAAGGTGACTGTTATGGATCCATAAGTATGTAATGGTTTGCTCGGTGTGATGGATTACGGAGATGCATTAAGCCCCCTTTTGCCAGAGCATGGCTCATATATTTTTAGCATAACTTCTAGAGTCCAGATGAGACCATGTAAAGTAGTGGATTGTAAATTCTTTGTCATTCTTATTCACATAAAAGAAACAAACTACACAAGCCTTCAAATAAAATTTCCTGTCTTCTAAATGCACACTGTAAAAAAGAGTAACCCTGAAACCATTTCTCAAGTGAAACAAAATCTTTTATAGACAATCTTAAAATTTGGGTGAGACATTGGATAAAACTATAAAACCCATAATGCGAATAAAGACAAAAAAGATTCAAAGGGTTGGCTAGTTAGATTATAATCACACATATGAATCCTTTACCACACAAAGTTTTAGGCTCGTCCAAATTCAAGCCATTTTTAGACGACAAAGGTGGCCCAAGTGGTGAAGCACGCCTTTAGTAGAATTGAAAAGATTGTTGGTAAAGGAGAAAATGCTTGTTACCAGCATTTTCTCCTTTACCAACAATGTTTTCAAAAACTGTCTTGCCCAGGGTTGTTAAAACACAGGATTGTGTTGTAAAGGGTTATGCAGTAATGTCAAGGTCACCAGGTGCACACAATGATAGAAGAAATTCCTCGAAACAAACGAGTTAATCATAATAAGAAATTATATTGGAATGGGGATGGGGGTGGGGCAACTTTTCAAAGCAACTAACTGGCTTTCATAATAGTATAATTCTTCTTCCCCATTTTCATGGTGTTTGGACTGGGTTCTCTATAAAATTCTTTGTCATAACCATAAGGTACAGCATCTGTTTTGTCCTGAAGAATGTATACCGTTCTAACAACTCTTAGTAACTATTAAATGGAAAGTGTTTGCAAACAACACAATCAAATGCACCTCAAAAAATCTGAGTAATTTTTAACTCTTTACGCGACGACAATTATATAGATTTGTCCAACTTGGAAGTGTTTGCAGACGACAATTTATATTTGGCTGATGGAATTTGCCTTTGACATGGTAGAAAACACTGTGAGTAAGGAAGAAAATGCTGGTTACCAGCATTTTCCTCTTTCCCCACAATGTTTTCAACAGGCTTCTTTCTCAGGGTCCTTAAAACTTGGGATTGTGTGGTAAAGAGTTAACCCTTTACTGACCCTGAGAAATTAAGTTTTTTAATACATTGTTGGAAAAGGAGAAAATGCTGGTAACCAGCATTTTCTCGTTTTCCCAAAGTGTTTTCTACCCTTCCTAAGACAGCTTTGTCCATGAACCACATTAAATTTGTCGTCTGAAAATACTTTCAGTTTCGATAAGTCTAAAAATTGGCGTTTGGTAAAGAGTTTTCACCAGGTCTTTTTTCTGCGCAGGATGTTTTCAAAGTTGTCTGCTACAAATTTGTTTCATGAAGTAATGATTTCAACGATGTTGAAGAAAATTTTAAAGGCCCACTGGCAGTAAAAAGTTAACAATGCAGGGGCATATTCAATTCAGACCATTCAAAAGTATGGATATTTATATGAGTCTGACAATGTCTTACAGTATGGTCTGTCAAAGTTTCAGTCACAGGCAGAGAAATGAATTACAAAACTAGAACTTAAGTTGCCTCTTCCATATATCAAGTAGATGTTCTACAAAATGAAGTTTACAGTCTTAATTGAAGTCTTTGTAGTGTTATATTGTAGACCTTTATAAATGATAATTATGGTCACCGGCCAAAACACATTACATAGGCATAGAAAGAAAACGCTATACATGTAAATGTGACATAATGCTTTATACAAACATTTTCTTTACAGTATAATTTTTTCCATTCAGTTGTATAAAATATATGAAGAGATAGGTTTTTAGCTATATATTCAACTTCAGTGTTCTCAAGATGTTAAATTTTTCTTCATTGAAACAATCTGTACACGAAAATCTTGTTATAAAGTCAGAGGGTATATTATTATATCATAATCTGCACACTCTAAAAGAAAATGAACCTCTGTTTCAACAGGGAAGTTACGCAATCAGATTTTAGCCAATCAGATCTGGTTTAGCCAATCAGAAATTGTGTCATTGGGTAATTCATTAAATTCATGAGAATTAGATGATGAACATTATGAAGAATGGTTGGTGAATATGGGCGGGTATTTACTAACTATTCTTAGTCTCTGTTCTTTAAAAAGTAAAACAAATTTCTGATTGGCTCAACCATATTGTTTATCCAATTAGAAATTGTGTAACAGACCCTGATGTCTATTTACACCAGTTTGAAAGGATCTACTCTCGCTTTGTATGAAACATGGTACCAGTATTAGAAAAAAAACTTACATCAATTGCCTCTGGTAATTTCTTCCATCGTCTAAGACCTCTTTCAAACTTTTTCTGCTTCTTTTTGTTTCGCTGCTGAATGTCTTTTTCCGCATCTGTCTCTGGGAACCAGTGCTCGGGAGATTTCGGGAAACCAGTCTGCAGGTGTCGTTTGTACTTGTTGTTGGATTCTAGGACTATCTTGGACTTGTCACCAAAAGGATCATATAACTGCTTTGTCCCTGGAATAAAATGCAGAGCTCCAGATAGAGGAAGTGATTTTTATTTCAAAATTGAAAATATCAATTATTCTCCACTAAACCCTATGTTGTGGGTACTCATTAGAATCATCTCAATGAGACGATTCTAATGAGTACCCACAACACAGGGTTTCAAAGAGAAATAGTGGATTTAGAATACCATCACTCCCTCTTATCTGGAGCTCCGAAATGGTATACATGTATGTATGCCTGCGGTCCTATTCATCAAAATGCTGGTAACAAGCATTTTCTCTTTTTCCAATAATGTTTTCTACCCTTTCACAGAAAAATCCCATTTGGACCAAATTTTAGCCTTGTCCAAATGCAAAGCATGATGACAAAGTAACTGTGACTTTAAAACTGGAATATGTCTTTGAAAAGGTAAAAACATTGTGGGAAAAAGAGAAAATGCTGGTAACTAGCATTTTCTCCTTTTCTCCTGGGGTGTAAAATTTTTTCTTTTTCTACTTGTCCTGTAGGTACTAGTGGGTAGAAAAAGTTACTCGTCCTTATGACACTATCACTTGTCCCAACTTGCGGACTTGAATGACCATTTCTACTGCATATACTATGGTGTCGATATTAACAAAGAAGACGGTGTTTAATACTTATTTTTTCCGGTGGCTTGACTGGTAAACCTGTCCCGATCTAACAATATAGGAATTGTAGCAAAGATCGTACAGGTATATTAGTCTAACCGACGTCGTGAACAGAAAACCCATCAAACACTACAGATGCGCATGCGTAATAAACGTAAACATCCTGTATCGTGATCAAAGAGACGCTCTGGAATTTCAGTTTTACTTTTGTTTTGTGTTCGCCGTGAAATAACCTGTAATTTGAATTTTACTTGACACATTTAGAATTCATTAGTTTTAAAATTTACTCGTCCAACAGGACAAGCTTGGCATTTTTACTACTTGCCCGAAGCCAAATGTTACTCGTCAATACGAGCTGATGAGTGGAATTTTATACCCCTGTTCTCACAATGTTTTCAAAAGCTTTCTTCCTCAACGTTGTTAAAACTCAAGATTGTGTGGTAAAGGGTTAAATTTGTTATTTGCAAATGCTTTCAATCTCTACAATTAAAAAATTTTGCTCTCTGGAAAATTTTCAAGCAAACAAAATTTATAAATGCACCAATCAACCTGTGATATGAAGCCACATAATTGGCTAAATGGCATACATGGTTCTTTTACTTAACTCTTTACCAAACGACATAATTTTAGACTAGTCCAAATTGGAAGTATTTGCAGACGACAAAATTAATATGAGTCAAAAATTGAAATTTGTTTTGGGAAGGGTAGAAAACATTGTGTGAAATGGAGAAAATGCTGGTTACCAGCATTTTCTCCTTTTCCCACAATGTTTTCAAAAGGCTTATTTCTCAGGGTCGTTAAAAGTCAGGACTGTGTGGTAAAGGGTTAAATGGGGTTTACCCCACTTTCAAAAACATCTTAAAACTTTAACACACAACCCAGAGTTTTAACAAACCTGAACAGGAAGTTTTTTTAAAAACATTGTAGAGAAAAAGACAAAATGCTGGTTACCAGCATCTTCTCCTTTTCTCACAATGTTTTCAAAAGCTTTCTTCCACAAGGTGGTTAAAGGTCAGGATTGTGCTGTAAAGACTTACACCTTGAACCTTTAGATTAAAAATCTGATGCTCTAATCAATGAGCAATTAAAGGACCTTCATAGATCAACTGCTGGCTAATTACCAGTCAGTCACAGAATTGATTTCAAAAGCTCAGCACCAAACTGTTCATGACACTGATAGCAGCACTTTCAAAACCAAGACACAACTAAAGCAATACAACTGGTATCTTTCATGGTACGATTGAGTTTACAACAATTACTAGTCTCTGCTTGTGCATGCTCAGTAAAATGGCTGAAATGAATTTTGATCGTCAACCATTTATAACATCTTGTTAAACATTCTCACTGTGACTTCTTCAATGTTTTAGACTAGCGATAAGATCATGTTTTTTGCAGGTGTTGTAGGTCTTGTCTAGCCACGAGTTCGTCCAACCGATAAGAAAGTGAATAAAAGCAAGTAAAGTTCATCAAAAAGTGAACTCTAGAAAGTATTCAAATGCTAAATCATCAAATTGATATTCTCTTTAATTTTGCTTTTCAATTATAGATCATCAAACAGAACTTTTTCATGGTATTTCCTATTCCTACAAGTAAATAGCTATGGGTGGTGGGGTAAAGTCAATGGATGAAACCAGATTGGACTTAACCCGTAGGCTGCTAAGCGCGACTCACAGACCTTTTGCGGACAGTGTGGATCAAGATCAGACTGCACAAAATGTGCAGTCTGATCTTGAATCTACACTGTCCAATGAGGAGATATCTTTCCCAAAAAATGCCTTTGGGTTTTTACTATCTGCTTGAAAGTTTCATTTCACTTATTTAGCAGGATAAGGGTTAACACATTGGACTAGGAACAAAACAAGATTGGACTTAATAACCAGAAGGGCCCGTATCAGACACAATGACCAGACTGGACTATTTTTCTTCATTCTTGTACCCCATGTAACAACCAAGTTTTGTTTTTACTAAGTTTGCTTATCCCACATACTCTAGTATGCCAGTACTTTCAGTACTTTGATTTGTGAATGCCATGGAGAGATCACAGAATAATCATTAGTTCTACAGGTCTAACATTTTACTAACATTTTATTCACAAACTCACCTGTCAGCTGCTCTTGTTGAAACATATCCTGTGTCTCATAGATGTACTTCCCCACATCAGGGTTGATGAAATCTCTGAGGGTGGGTGGGGGTGGGGGTTTGAATGTTTGTACATTGATACTGGCAGCAGTTGTGTTGATAGCACCTGAAAAAAGGAAGCTTATCTTTTATGATTTTTGTTAACACAAAACATACATGTCAATCAGACATACAGCCAACTAGCACAGATGGCTCAAACTAGGTACATTTTCTTTTTTCTAACAAAATTGAAACTCTGTCAGAAAAAGCATTTTTGCATGTAAGGAAAAATTGGTTCTTTTTTAGTTTCCACAAAGACAAAGAAAGCTGTACCTGTGCAACAAGATCATGAGGTAAATAACAATGTATTCTACATTTTGATCTACCTTGTTGAAAGTTTTCACATGAAATTTCCTAAAATCTTCACAAGAAATTCCCTAACTCCTGACACAGTGACATGTAGACCAGTGGTGTACATACAGGATTTGTTTTTTTCGGTGAAAGATTGAAATTTATTTTGAGTGAACATCATGGTTTTGCAAGTGATGCAGCCTCCATTGAAAATATTACCGATGTTGTTCACAAGATGAAATAAATGTTGATGTTTCACTGAAAAAAACAAATATTCTGTTTATTTCATACTTCTAAACCCCATTTTTTTGTTAGGACTTTCATCAAAATCCAGTAGAGTTGTTTTCTGTAATTCCACATGGCATACCCCCTTCTCATAACAATGCATTACAATATTACGTAAAGCCACAAGAAATGTAGCGTAAATCTGCTTGAATGGCACACACTGATTAGCTATGTAATGAGTGCTACTGAACTACTGTTTCCAATCTTCAATTGAAGACATGCCGAAACATTTACAGTAAATTTCACTGGTCATAACCATGAATTATCGAACCTTATAATCCACCATTATTTCCCAATAGATTACCGAAAAGCATGAAATAACTTTCTGTTTTCAAGCTACATTTATAAAGTTTACAATGCTTTCAATTCAGCAAATCATTTTCTCAGTAACAATATCTGCTTATAATTTATGTTCACAGTTTCATGTTAAAGGAGAAAAAGGTGCCTGAGAAACCGCATTGCTGCAGCTGTTAAAGAAGAATAGTGTCAAAACTGGCTTTTAAACCTTAATCACATAATCCAGACTTTTGACGACCCCGAAGAGGAAAGTCTTTTTGCTGGTAACTAGCCTTTTTTTTCCTTTTCGAACAATTTTTTCAAAAGCTTTCCTTGACAAATCCCATCATTTAAGTCACACTGAATTTGTCTTTAGCAAAATGCTTTGAATTTGGAAAAGGCTGAAAATCTGTTGTTTGGTAAACAGTTAATACACATCAACCTATTGTTTCTTTGATTTTGAAGTACAGATGTGGGTTACCCTTGCAATAAACAATAGCCATACAGATTAAAATACGGTACATCTGAAATGTGAACTTTTGTACTAATGCCCTATGATGTATCAGTAAATGAGGCTGAAAATACTGATAACCCATGTCAGTAGATCTTGGAGTACCAAGCACTACTTCAGCTGCTTTTGTGTTGATTGAAAGCAGATTATATAGAACATCTAAAGTCTGATCTTGGAATAACACCATTTATCATTTTTTAAGGTCATCTGGCCCTTTAGAGTTGAAAATATCTCATGTTTATAGATGTTACTGTCCATTGCACTCTTAAAGTTAAAAACAAATATAAAGTTGATATACAAATGAAATGTCAAGTTTTTACTCGGTACATAAAACTCATTATTATACATGAAGCTACCACATACATACTGGACATATTTATGTTAAAAAACACTTAACACTTATCCCCATCCACTGAATAAACACAAATTGACAGATTTGTTAGGAATTTCAAGCAATTTTAAAACTGTGAAAAGTTTTTCAGGGGCCATCTGCTTTTCTTAGCAAATCTGTCTACACAACCATTTCCAAAACCTTAAACTCCTTGCAATCTTAAATTGATTGCAATAATAACTAATAACTATACTTTGAATTGTAACAAATCATTCATTTTAGATACATGTATTATCAATAATTGACTCATACATCTCACTGACAGTTCAACTGCTTGCCATTTCATTATGTCTCCCCCCGTCAGGGTTGGGAGACATATTGTTTTTCCCCATGCGTCCGTCTGTCTGTCCGTCACAAATCGTGTCCGCTCTATAACTCGAAAACCTTTTAAGATATTTTGATAAAACTTCACACATTTGTAAAGCACCAAGAGACAAAGTGTCATGCACAAGAACCATAACTCTGGCTTGTATATTTTTTGAGTTATTTCCCTTTGATTATTTTCCATACTCATTTTACGTACAATTTAGTGTTCGCTCTATAACTCGAAAACCTTTTAAGACATTTTGATAAAACTTCACACATTTGTAAAGCACCATGAGACAAAGTGTCATGCACAAGAACCATAACTCTGGCTTGTATATTTTTCAAGTTATTTCCCTTTGATTATTTTCCATACTCATTTTACGTACAATTTCGTGTCCGCTCTATTATTCGAAAACCGTTAGAGAAAAATGACCATCATTTCAGTTAGAAATTGCCTTGGTGACATATAAATCCTTCTGACACCAAAAAGGGGGGAGACATCTATTTTTTTGTAGAAAAACAAGTTCTAGTTTCTAAAGTTTTGCAACTATATCATGAGGAAATAAAGTGTATGTATACTGTTGATCATCATGCACAAAACATCTAATAATATCAAATGTTTGCCAAACTGTGTATCAATTTTTGGAACTTCAATTTGGAAACATGCTATTTTTGTACAATAATTGCTTGTTCAACATTTGCTCTAACAGTCTAAAGATGAATTACTTCAGTGCAAAGACTGACAATCATACCAAAAAACTGTCCATTATATTTGATTTCAATGCAGCATTCATAACTTTCCCTTCATAGTATAAAGAGAAGACTCAAATTATGCATCACTTTATGGAGCAATAATGTTTTCAATGTTCCATTTCTTCAAAACAGTTAATTGCTTTCCAGCAACTTTTCTAACCAAAAGAAATTTATGTTGTTGTTTTGATTGAAAAATGATACTGAAAAATAGGGATAATGGTGTCTAATACCTGTACTACTTTTGCAACCTAAAAATCCAGGAAATTAGCTCCATTTTGCAAAGCTTTGCACATCCCCTGATCCCTAAATTTAGAATCCCTCCCTTGACCGAAGACATAGACCCTTTGTGTCACAAACCTTGTCTAAGAAATGTAACAATGCTGTCCTAGTTATTGACCGGACATGACCCTGAGGTATCATCAAGACAAACATTCTGACCAACTTTCAAGAGTTTTGGACAGAAAATGTGGCTTCTAGAGCGTACACAAGGTTTTTCTAAGATTTGACCTAGTGACCTAGTTTTTGACCCGACATGACCCATTTTCGAACTCGTCTGAGATATCATCAAGACAAACATTCTGAATAAGTTTCACTAGTATCGGACTGACAATGTGGCCTCTAGAGCGTACACAAGGTAAAAGTTGACACCGGACACAGCACGATCACAAAAGCCCACCTTGAGCACTTCGTGCTCAGGTGAGCTAAAAAACATGATTATGTTACATTTAGAAGCCAATGAACAATAAATAAGCTATTTAATTTGCAATTAAAAATGACAAAGGACAGTGGTTAAATGGGAAATAGATAATTACCCAACCATTGTCAACATGCACCAACTAACATCTGCAATGAATAGCATTACAATGCGAAGCAACATACAATACCAGTAACAATATACATTTTTGAACTGCAGTCTTGTTTTATTGGTTGTATATCTACTTATATAATTATAAATCTCAGAGTGCTGAACACAACTTTAGTTGCTCTAGCAGTATAGATTAAGGTCAGACTTTTTAAAATGTTAAAACCTTGCCTACACTGTCTGATAAAGTTGACATTCTGGCACACCCTCAAATTTTTAGTACATGTATCATTTCTTATTGACTCAGTATGTACTGATAATTGTCTCTTTTATTTATTTAACACTCTAGAGTTTGAGTTAAACAAGGGCACCGCATGCCAGTACCAATGCTTGGCAACAGTTATTTGATTTTCAATAGAAATTCTAAGTCAAAAAAGGGGCATAACTGTGTAAAAATACTTGGATGGTTACATGACCTTGTAGTATGGGTTCCCCCTTTTTTTGTTAACAACTAGTAAGAGTTTGAAGTAAATATCTTCGCTAATAACAGAGATATTATAAAATGTCAAAGCTCAGTGACCATGACAATGCAGATGATGACAGGGCTATGACAATACCTCGATGTTTTCTTCAATAACAGCAAGGCCAAAAGTTAAACTGTTCTCCCTGCAATGGCCTACAAAGCTTGCATAGCTTTTTTTATACTATACAGTAAACTGTATCCGTTTTGTAATGTTACTATATGAGTTTAGGAATGATCTTGGAGTCTTTATGACTAAATTCCTAAAAATGTCAAGTGCCATTTGCTTTGATTAAATGAGGTATGACCATGATAGCTTTGAGTAAATTAAGTCTGAAAATAATGAGAAAACATGAGGAAAGACCTTGACCTTTGATGCAGGAAGTGATCAGCTTTGAGTAAGAAATCTCTTCAAGTGTGCTCCTGTTATTTACTTTTTTTGTTACATTTAGAAAAAAAAAGTTTTGTGAAAGGTTAAGTTAGGGCTTGACTTTTGAAAAGTGATAAGCTCATGGACCTCTCAAATAATACTGAGTGCCAAAGACAAGGGCACCTCTTTTGAAGGGCCAGCCCACAACATCCAGTATTATAAGAAACCTTTGTCTGGCACATTTACTTTCAAAATCCAAAATTTTTTCATGCAAAGGCAGGTAAGCACTTGAGAAGAAGACTTTTGAAAACATTGTGGGAAATGGAGAAAATGCTGGTAACCAGCATTTTCTCCTTTTTCCACAATGTTTTCTACCCTATCAAAAACAAAAATCATCATTAGAAGTACATTTATTTTGTTGTCTGCAAATGCTTTCAACTTGTACAAGTCCAAAATTTTGCCGTTTAGTTAAGAGTTAAGTGAATGCAGTGGTCAATTTATAAGATGATTATGAAAATCATTTAGGATTCCAACTACATTTCAGCAAAAGCATGTCCATGTTTATTACATTTACATCACAAATCCACATAGTTTATTACATTTACATTAATGCACATAACAATAAGCCTTTCAAAATATATCACAATAATTCTACAAGATGACCAATTTTGCAATTAGGGTGCAAGAAATTCTGCCAGGGAAAACTGATCGGTTTTTCTGTTGATTTATTGTCTCGCATTGCCCCTGTTGCCCATATCGGCGACACCTCTCCACACAACAAAAATGCTGACTTGTCCATATTCAAAGCATTAGCAGACAATGATTTAAGTTAGGCTCAAATGATGGAATTTGTTTTTTATAGGATAGAAAACATTGTGGGAAATGGATGAGATGCTGGTTACCAGTATATTCTCTTTTTCCCACAATGTTTTCAAAAGGCTTCTTTCTCGGGGGTTGTTAAAACTCGGGATTGTGTGGTAAAGGGTAAACCTGCTTTGTGTATAGCACCGTCACATGCGACCTTGCTTTTTTGTCCCATGCAAAAGACCTTAGTAACTTATCTTGTTGGCCAGCTGTGGGGCTCAAACCCACACCCTGAAGCATCCCTAGATTTGCGACTTACAAGTCACATGGTCTACCACTTGAGCTTTTGGGGTTGTCAAGCCATGGAAGATATTTGAATAAACCCTTTTTAATACAAAAGCTAACTGACTCTTTACCGAACAGTCCTGACTTTTAATGACCCTGAGAGAGAGGCCTTTAAAAGCATTGTAGGAAAAGAAGAAAATGCTGGTAACCAGCATTTTCTTCTTTTCCCACAATGTTTTTCTACATTTTCAAATGCAAATTTCATCATTTTAGTTGCAATTTTTATTTGTCATCTGCAAGTGCTTTCAATATGCACAAGTCTAAGATTTGTCATCCGGGAATTACATTTACATCAGAGAATGCACATGCACATATAAAACAATATGCCTATCAAAATGGCCTTTCCTGGATATTTTGGGTACAGTGCAACTATCTTTTTTTAGATCTTTAGTTGGAAAATACATGTAGTAGTTGTTGTAAAACCTTATTAAATACATTAAAAGTTAATATTTTTTAATTAATTATTAATATTTCTTATTCTACTTATCATGCAATGTTAAAGATAATTGGTCATCATGTAGTTTTCAGTAAAAATGAGCCGTGCTCTGGCAAAAGGGGGCTTAATGCATTTCCATGATGCATGATACCAAGCAATCCATCATATACTTATGATTCCACAATAGCTAAATTTTTTAACAACTGACTTAATCATGAGGTAGACTTGGCCCTGGACATACAGGAAATTGAACAATGGTGAAAAGTTTTGGCCCAGGTCAGCCTGCGCAGACTGCGCAGGCTGACCTGGGTCAATACTTTTCACAGATGCAATAAGCCCCCTTTTCACAGAGCATGGCTAAAACATATTTTCACTCATTACCCCAAGAAACAAATAACCAGGTGACAAGCTTGAAAACATTTGTAAAATATTAATAATCAGTATAAAGTATGGTTCACTAGATAAATCAAAGGCCACCGAAACTCAATCAGACTATCACGAAATATCAAAATTTTCATTGTTTGATAATCAGACACCGATACTTAAAATGGCACATTGACGGAATGCCTCTATATCAGTTATAATAACTATTACATACAATATAGAGGGGATGCACCAATGCGCTATTCTTAGTAACAGGGTTCGATAATGGACAAATGAAAACTTAAGTGTTTCATAATAGACCAATGGAGCCTCAAAGGCCTATGGATAAATGTAAGGGACAAAATTGTGGCAATGGCAGGCACTGCTTATTATAAGCAACTAATCTTTTTGCAACGATTTTATCAAATATTATCTGCTGTAAGGCAGAAAGCAGACAGTAGTTTTTTAATACATACTTGTTACATTTACAAACCTTTCATAGTGCGAACTGGAAAGGAAAGTATATTATTGGATAAAAAAAACAACAAATTCAATGTACTCTTAACCCTTAATAACAATATCCCACATTTTAATGACCCTGAGAAAAGGCTTTTGAAAACATCATGGGAAAAGGAAAAATGCTGGTAACCAGCATTTTTTCCTTTTGCTGCAATCTTTTCTACCCTATCAAGGATATATATTATTTCATCCTTTGAGCTACATTTAATATGTCATCTGCAAATACTTTCAGTTTAGACAAGTATGAAATTTTGTCATTTGGTAAAGAGTTAACTCTCACAATGCAAGACATGATCAGTGGTGCTTTGGTTTGCACATTACAGCCAAGGTGAGACGGCAAAAAATATGCAGTCTACTAACGAATCTTCAATTACAATGATAATATTGTGAGATGCTTTCGTCAAAATAACAACATTTGTCTGAGACAAACTGGTAAAATTTTCTCCTTTTCCCACCATGTTTTTTGTCTTTTTAGAGATAAACCCCATCATTTAAGCCACAGTTAATTTTTCATATGCAAATACTTTTAATGTGGACATGTCTAAAATTCTGTCGTTTTGTAAAGCCTATTCCTGCACTTTGAGGGTTAACAAGCAGGGAAGTAATGCATTTTTCAGCTAAACTTGGTACATGCATTTCATTATCAATTGCTTCTTTCATTGACATTTTGCAATGCTCAAACAAATTGACCTAAAATTGACCTCTATGCAAAGAATAATAAGAGAGTGAATATTTTTATCATCCCATATAATGGGACAGTACAGAAATTGTATTAACGATAAATATCGGGTTTGACCCTTTCAATACCACAGCGAAAATGAGATGCTTTCGTAGATGAATGGATAAAGATCAGACTGCAGAGAAAGCCTGTCTTAGATCAATGTCTCCCACCACGTTCCGCATTCAGACGACAATAGCTGAAGCTAGGTTTGGGCAGTAGTCCAAGTGTATGATATATGGTAATAGAGGTCATTTATTGCATATCAATTTGCTCTGGTAATAAATGCTTTAAAACATCTTTGTTTTAATGCAAGAAAGATTTAGAAGTAGTAGTCATATACTTTCCATGCTACTTCAATGGCTTGCTTTCTCACAAGCTATGTATAGTAACTAAAAATCACCCCAAAAATAGTCTAAAACTAAGTACCTTAATTGATCAGTGGAAGCCAAATCTTTTACCAGGGGTACACAGTTTTGAATCCCCAGATCGGCCAATTTCTTTCCAAGGATTGTTGATAATCACTGCAACAAGATTTATTGCTCTCTCACTGCCAATCATTGTTTTGACAATGGTTATATGGGGAAGCAGCAAGTGGATTGGGAAGCATATTGTGCAAAGATCAGGAAAAAGAAACTCCAGGAAAGCATGGATTTACTGGCAACTGTGATATAAATGAAATAATGTTGAAAACAGCATTAAACACCATAGAAACAAACAAATTTTACCTAGTTCTTCCTTTTCCTCGTGCTTTTTTGCCCGTCTTAATCCAGCTGGTTGTCTGTAAAATGGTGCCTTGTTGTCATCCGAATATGGGTCTACAGCTTCTGGCTCTATTTCTTCTTCTAGGTTGTACACTTTTTCCAGAAGGCTGAAAAAAAAAAAGATGTATACATCAGCAACATTTGAGCTGTGCTCTGGCAAAAGGGGGCTTAATGTATCTCCGTTATACACGATACTAGCCCAAGTCATCACATAATTAAGGATCCATAGGAGCCTTTTTTTTTAATAACCGACTTAATCATGAGGTAGATCGGTCCTTTGACAAACAGAAAATTGACTAATAGCGAAAAGTTTCGGCCCAGGTCAGCCTGCGCGGAGTGCGCAGGCTGACCTGGGTTGATACTTTTCGCAGATGCATTAAGCCCCCTTTTCACAAAGCATGGCTCATTTTTTTTTTTTCCTTGTAAGATCAAAATAAAATTCTACTGAGCAAAAAACTAAATTGATATTTTCAAAAGTGGTAAACCCACAAGTTAAACTTTTGCATTAGGCATTCACAAATGAAACTACATGTGTATATATAGGATCTGACATGAGTTGGCATTTGAGTTAAACTTTATGGAACAAGTCTAGAAAATATTTTATTTAGCAAGGCTTTGGCGAGCCTTGTAACATTTTTTTGTTGACAAGTTTAATAAAATTTTACCTCGAAAGCCAATGAATGTCAGATTCCTACTATCAAATAACTGTATGATCCCAAGAATTATAGTTCATGATGAATTAAAACGTAGGCCTACATGTACATGTGTAACAGTTGCCCAAATCAAAGGCATATAGTCCATAATGCAAAACAAGCAAACTTGTGCATAATGTAGAAAAAATAAGAACATTCTTTTGTCACTATATAGAACAACTCCATCTTCATAATTAAGCCTGAAAAAAGAAATGAAAACTTGTAACTGATTTTAAAAGGCAAAATATTGTGATTTCATCCTGTTTCTTTCCAATGGGAAAACTCACTGTAATGGACAGTGCAGATCAAGATCAGACTACATGTTCTAGGCTCTGATCTTGATTTTCACTGTCCACAAAAGCACAATGTGTCGGGCTAAGCAGCCTGAGGGTGAAACACCACTCTCAATTCAGAGTGCATAATGAGTCTGATTCTCTTGTTTCGCCTCATGGCTAAAATGATCAGGTTTGTCTTAAAAGTGTAGAAAACATCATGGAAAAAGGATCAAATACTGCTTACCAGCAATTTCTCTTTTACCCACTATGTTTTCAAAAGCTTTATTCCACATGGTCTTGAAAACACAGGACTGTTTTGTCCTGGGTTCATTCAGAGGAATTTGACATTCTATAATCACTTCTTTCTTCATATATAGGGGAGTATCTTTTTCATATTTAATCATATATTTTGATTATAGAATGTCAAATTCCTGTGCTTCATTATCAAAGATTCAGATATTGGGGTGTAACCAGCGATTCAAAATCATTATGCACTATAAACCCTGAGTGCTATTTTACCCCTAGGGTGCTAAGCCCACTCTGTACACTGTTCTAGACGAATGTAGGACGTTTTGGCCACAGACGTTTTGGCCAGGACGTTTTGGCCACGGATGTTTTGGCCAGCTAAAAATACAAAGTAGGACGTTTTGGCCAAATGCTAATATTGTGAGTTTTTGTCCCATTAAACATGATTTATAAACATTGTAGGAAAATAAGAAATTAATATATTTGACATATAGGGAGTATTGGGTTAATACCTTTTTAGAATTATTATTGAAGTTACAAATAATTAATTTCTTCATTTTTTAATTGATTGGTACAGTGTTACTGAATAGAATTACTTCTTTTCTTTTCAAGTGTTATTTTGCTTTTAAACACAACTAAGGATGAAACTGTATTTGACGATTGCTTTAATTGCCATTTATCAACTCTGTCAATTAATAATGACTGATAATAACTTAATATTTCTATTTGCAACAATAGTGTGCAACAAAATATAAAGAATCTAAGCAGTTTTCTTTGTACAAGATTGCAAATCAAAGTCAAAGTATGTTTTGGCCAAATGTTATTTTAAAGCAACAATGCATGAAACGAACTGAATACACCTTTCTGCTTAAAAAAATGTATACTTAATGCATAGAAAGTTCATTTATTGCATTCGTCTATGTTAAAAAGCATTTGGCCAAAACATCCTACTTTGCACATTTAGCTGGCCAAAATGTCCTTGGCCAAAAAGTCCTGGCCAAAACGTTCTGGCCAAAACGTCTGTGGCCAAAACGTCCGTCCACCATTCTAGACAGTGTAAATCAAGGTCAGGCTGCACAGAATGTGCAGCCTGATCTCAATCAACACTGTCTAATACAGTGACATTTTCCATATAAAAGATATAGGATGAAGTTGCAATATTTGGCTGTTAATTACTCTTTTTTTAGACATTTCTGGACTTTATTTTGAAGATGAAGTTGTTCTATAAAGTGATAAGAGAATATTTTGCCTATGCCCATTTTTCTACATTACACAATAATTGCATACTGTGCATTATAGACACTACGACGTTGAGATAGATGATCATGCACATATGCTTACTTAGCTTCTTTCTTTTTCCATTTCTCCTTCGGCTTTTTCTCTTCCTGTTCATCAGCATCAAGTTCATTGTCACTTGTATCTTCTCTAACTAAATCAGTATGCTCTGGTACCCCATACCACTTTTTCAGCAGAGTTTCCAGCTTCTCTCTGTCCTGAGAACCAGCTGGTGTCCTTTCATACACAATCCAGTTTGCTGTATTTGAACTAATAATAGACATGAGGTATGCATCCCAGTCATTGCCATGTTTTGACATAGGTACCTCCGTCTGTTTGACATCTTTTGTTTCCTCTTTTACTTCAGACTTAGACTCAGACTCTACCTTCGTTTCAGTCAAGAAAAAACTTTCTGTCGGCTCCAGACTAGTTTCAGATGACGACGTTGTTGGTTCACCAACTTCTCCCTCCACAGTGCCTTCCATAGCTTTCTTCTTTAAACTTTCTCTCATTTCTTCTCGCTTCACCGCTTCCAAGTGCATTTGCTGTGCTCTTATTGTTATCCGTCGCTTTAGTGGTTTAAGATGAGACTTGGATGACCTGGTCAAATTACACGGCATATGCCTCACATCTACCCTGGCATTGTGTCTGCCAACAGGAATTTTTGTCTTGGGAGGAACAGGAACCAGATCTCCAATATCAAATGCTTCAAACATGTACTTTTCATCATAG
The DNA here is from genome assembly GCA_946811185.2 of Hippopus hippopus. Lineage (NCBI taxonomy): Eukaryota > Metazoa > Mollusca > Bivalvia > Cardiida > Cardiidae > Hippopus > Hippopus hippopus. Next base: position 12,983,175 of record OX328106.1, read on the forward strand.
GGCAACGCATGAAAACATCTTTCTCTGACAACATCTTCTTCAAAACTAAGTCCTGTTGCCACCTTCTTCAAGTATTCCTTTCCCACAGGTCCCTCCAGCTGACCAGATGATTTGAGGACAATGGTATCTGGAGCAAACCTTCCTGATTTCAGACCATCTTTTATATCTGAGTCTTCAGATCCCAGCTGTGGCATGGTTACTCTTGCCGCACAAGGGAAAAGTAAGGGGGTCTTCAACCTTTCTGTTTTTGCTGACATCCTGAATGTGGACTTATCTTCTATTGATACCCAATCAAAATTTTCAACATATCCTGTCCATTTACAAACTTGCTAACGTAGGAGTATGGTCATGAACCTGTGGAGTCAAAAATAACAGAATTATAAATAAGACTAGCTCTGGCAAAAGAGTGATTAACCCTTTACCACACAGTGACGAGTTTTGACTACCCTAAGAAAGAAGCCTTTTGAAAACATTGTGGGAAATGGAGAAAATGCTGGTAACCAGCATTTTCTCCTTTTTCCACAATGTTTTCTACTCTATCAAAGAGAAATTCCATCTTTTGAGCTATGTTTAAACTGTTGTCTGTAAATGCTTTTCATTCGGACAAGTCTATAATTTTGCCCGTGTGGTAAAGAGTTAATGCACCTCCATGATGCATGATACCGACTAAGTCATCACATAATTATGTATCCATAAAATCCATTTTTTCTAACAAACAATCCAATTATAATGTAAACTGGTCTGCCAGGACTGTGCAAGCTGACATGGGTCAATACCCTTTATAGATGCACTAAGCCCCCTTTTCAGATGGCATGACTCAAATATAGTAACATGAAAAATGATCCTTGCTAAATTTGATATCTTTATCAAAAAAGATGTTCTTCAACAAAAATTCATATAAATCACCATTTCCCCTCCTCAGTTTTATTAAAAACTTTATAAACTTAAAATTTGATATATGTAATGACAAAATCAGCCCACACGCATGTTATCAATGAAAGTTGAGAAGATTTGGCCCCGAGGTTGAGAAGATTCGGCTCACAATGTTTATAGTATTTTTAGAGAAATATCTAAAGGAATAGAATTATTTTTTCGAAACATCAAAGTAACCATTATCTTTCATAGAAGTTTTGCAGAACATAATGATCAAACTTAGCGTGTTCTTATGTCGCCATTTATCATAGAATAAAGATTTGTTACTACCCTACTTGAGAATGTTCAACCCGTATGTTAAATGAGTTGGAAGTTTTGGGAAAACAAAAGGTAAAAAACATAGCACTTTAACATTTACTTTTGATACTTCCTTATAATTTTTTTTTTTAATTTTTAGTATTAAGATCGACAAAGTTGCCATTAATTGTATTTTTCTCCGATACATAGACAGAGACAGGTTAGAAAGCCAGGTGTGAGTGTGTTTAACACCTTTCTGCAATATCTCTATCCATTATCTTTTACAATTGACCTTCAAAAAACAATTTACCCTACATGCCCTTTAAATCCTTTACCAGACAAGAAAAAATGTAGACTTTTCCCAGTTGCAGACGACAAATTAATTGTGGTTCAAATGATGCGATTTGTCTCTAAAAATGTAGTAAACATTGTGGAATAAGGAGAAAATGTTGTTGACCAGCATTTTTTTCTTTTCCCTGAATGTTTTCAAAAGTCCTTTCGCACAGGGTCGTTTTAACTTGGGACTGTGTGGTGGAAGGGTTAACGGAACTTGATATTTACCAAACCTCTGCCACCCCTTGACGTGAAGCTTTGCCGAGTCTTTGAATATTTCACTGTATATTTAATCTATTGACATTTCGTTGAGAGTTGAACTAAACTGTTTTTCAGCCTATCCTATGCTACCACCCCTCGCATAATTACATCAGACAGTGTCAAACATCAAACATGAACTAAAACACACATACGTACATGTATATAAGAAATACACAACCAGTGTTCTCCCTAGGTCCAGAATCCCAAGAGTCATTGACTCTTGGGCCCAAATTTTCAAGAGTCACAATGGAATTTCCAAGAGTCCAATAGGTCCAAGGGTCAAAATTATAATGGAGAGATATGGGTGAAATAATGAAAACTTTCCATTTATGGTCTTTGTTTATGGATAGGAATTAGATAAGAAAATACCCAATCTTATGTAGAGACTTGTTGGAATAAAGTGGACAGAAGAATTTTAAATTGCAGCCCTAGCATGCAATTCATCTTGATGAATAAATAGACACAAACAACTTTTGAACTGTTTACCAAACAACAAAAACTTTTGACTAGATCATAATTATTTTAGACATTTGCAGACAAGAATTCAAATGTGGCTGGAATGACTTGTCTTTCTTACCCCAGAACATTGTGGAAAAGGGAGAAAATAAAGGTCACATCCATTAAAGTGTTATTTCTTAAGATTTAAGTCTTCTTTTCTTGTCCAATTACTTTCAGGGGTAAAAGTTAAAAAATCTGAAAATACTGAAAATTGAGCTGGGGGCCTGGGGGCCGCTAGGGCCCCCGGTGGGTCCAGGGCAACACCCTGGCCAGGGGTCCAGGGGGCCAGAGGCCCCCGGAAGCTCCTGAGATTTAGCTATTTTATAAGCATCAAATACCTCTAATGAGATCCAGTTTTAGCATTTTAAAGTTGAAAAAATCTTGAAATGAATGAAAGATATGATATGCTAAAACCTAAGAAAATCTCAAAGTTTTTAGCACCCATGTTATTTTTGTCCTCTTTTATCTCCATTTTGTACACAGGACCTAATCAGATTAGCCCTACATCAGTTTTGTATTTGAAAGTACAACAAGTATGAGAAAGGACATATCTAGTATTTAATATTTGATTCATTAAAATGCAATCACATGTGCTAAATTTCTGTCAAAAGAATAAAATCAAATCTGTCAAATAGGAAAAGAACACTCTCTTTAAGAATGGCTAATTTATCAGGGAGAATGTGACAGAGTGTGCTGTGCATTTTCTAGCTTGAGGTTTTTGTACCCTTTGGTAACTGGAGTTTGGGGTACACAAACAAGGATGGGGGTTCAGATCTAAACTACATATTAATTTCATTAAAATATCAAGTTTTAATGACAGCCCATTAAAAGATAGACTGTTTTCATGCAACATGCCCAAACAAGATTTTATAGATACATCTACATGTTCACTGTTAAAAGCTCTTCAAACACTTTAAGAACCTTTCCTAAAATGTGCAAACATTTTCGGCAAAATCAATTCTAATGTTTGCTAAAACAAGCAGGTAAGTGATATACCATGGAACTGGTCCAATTCCTGTAAAAAAATCTATCAAATCGGCAGTGTGGGGCAATCAGTTTAAATGCAAAAATGATTATCACTTTGTAACCGGAAGAGCAAACCAACTAGCTATTGGTTGTACAATCGGTTTCTCCATTGAACTGGGAATGCCTTTTTGCTTTAAATACTTTGACAATTTGTCTACATGATATCAAGTTTATAAATATGTGATGTTTTGTACTTTAATTTTTTTTTTACTTTATTTAATATCATTTATTTTGATCTTTAAATTTTTATTTCCAAACCAGTTAAAAAACATTCACATATTTTAAGCATTTGCAGACGACACCCCCCCCCCCCTTTAGATCTATATTTTCATTTCATAAAACAACAATTTTTTCACTCATGACAGAATTTTAGATTCCACTTATTGTTTTATTCAGAGATTTGTGTAAATTCAATGTTTAAATTCATTATTAAAGTCGAGAAGATAGTTTGAAGTCCGTCTGATCGGACGATGTCACGCTGATCATGGTAGTGTCATGGGTTTTCACGTTTTTTTTGGCGATCAATTTTTCGTGTCAATTAATTTCTGGAGAAGTATTACCACATGATTTGACATCAGTTAGTCATTTTGAATAGCAGGTAACTTTAAAATCTGTCACTTTACACTAGATCAGAGGATTAACACCGTTATTACGTTCTCGTAAATGACTCGCCAGCTTCATTAGATCACGCGCGTGTCCTTCACATTTTATACTGATCGTGTTTAGCCAAAATTTCTGCCGGATGCGCACACGCTAGGTTATATGAAGCTCTTGATGATAATTTCATGCGTCAGACTAACAATTAAGCAAATATTTTTCAGCGTCAGACATGTCATTTCAAATTTCCAAGCGTCAAAACCCGGTCTCAGGGATCAAATAAGAAACTTGCCGAGTTGTCGAGTTTTGACAACACATCCATGGACAAAAATTTCTTTCTCATTTTTCCAACCAATTTTCGTGTTTGTTATCACTATATTGAATCCTAGAGTGTGATTAATATCAGTCACAAAACCAAGCGCTACAAACCAGTATTCACGTTTCACGACCGAGCGAGCTTCGGTACCGACTGCAATCGATTCCTGGATTTCGCAATCGGAAGCCAAAACCAACTGACTTTCGACTATAGTCAATCATTGGCCCACCACTACAAATCGGACTACAGTGTATGAATGAAACTTTTCCCCCTTTTTCGGTCGCTTCGGCATTTGAGTAGCACGTATTGTCAACTTCGGAAGATAGTTGCCGATCCCCAGCTCTGACATCCATTTGTTATAGAAAAGAACAAAGATCATTTAAACTGAGCCATCTTTCGCTAGCAAATAATCAAATTGCAGCCAATATTTGTCCCCTAAAACGAAGGGCTTTGTTAATGCTTTATTTTGTTTTACAATCCTAGCGGCAAAAATGTTAAAGTCGGCAAACCGATCAAAACACAGCCGCAACATTTTGGACACGAACAATATAACATCATACCATAACCTTAGAACGTTCCGGTTCAGCATCTATATTTAGAATCGGGAAACCCTAAGCAAGAGTGAGTGACTGTAAACATTTCGGTGCAAGTTATCCCCGAAATTACAAAATTCTTTGAATTTCATTGTTTTTAAGGCGAGTGCGTTTGACGGGGGACATTAATGACCGAGATCAGCCCCGGACAAAGCAAATGCAGTGGGGTAATAAATTTTATTGATACGGCATCTGGAAATCTATTGACTTGCAACAGATACGAGATAAAGGGGTACCCCCCCCCCCCAAAGAAAATTTCTCCTCAGATTTAAACGATTTGGAAAAATGACCTGGTTGGCCCCTGAAAATACGGCATTCCGTCACAATACGGAAAACTTTTACCCCTGTACTTTTTCTTTCACACTTATTCCGGTCCCCCCCCCATCTAATCTATAGGTTGTTGTTTATTTTCATCTTAAAAAGTTTTTCCTAATTTTTAAACAGAGATTTTAGCTTTCACTTATTGTTTCGTAAAGAAATAAGTATAAATTAACTGTTTAAATTTGTCACCAAAGATGAAAAGATAGTTTGAAGTGCCTCTGATCGGACGATGTCAAAATGATTTCTGTTGTGTCATGGGTTTTCACGTTTTTTTCCAGCGATCTTTTTTTCAAATCAGTTAATATTTTTACAAGTATTACTGCATGTTTTGACATAAATTTGTTAATTAGGGTAGCAGTTAACTTGCAAACCTGTCATTTTACACTAGATAATTGGACTAACACCTTTATCATGTTTTCAAAAATGACTCGCCACTCGCCAGCTTGATTACGTGTGATAAACAGAGCTGCGTGCGTCTGTACACAGTTGACACTGATCCTGTTTATTATAGGCTACATTCCTGCCGGATGCATGCGACATAATTTATATGACCCTTTGGCTGGTAATCTCATGCGTCAGATTGACGCTTAGGCAGATATTTTTGAGCGTCAAAAACGGGTCATTTCGGATTTCCATGCGTCAAAACCAGTAGTCCCGGGTCAAAGGAAAACCCCGACAACATCTTTTTTTTTTAAATTTCATCAGAAATCCTTTCATTATTAGTCAATCGATAATCCACTTATAATCACAATCTGAAGAAAAATAAGAAAAAAAATCTTATTTTCCATTTCCTTTAGATTATCATGTAATGTAGATTTAAAAAACACAAGACGTAGGTAAGAGTGTTGAAGAAACCAATGCGAACGGGAAATAACTAAGGCGATTACATTACATTATTTTACATTTTGTAATATGGGCTAAAGATTGCGCCGAAGGCGCGGTCTTAAGACTGCCTATAGGTTACATGTATTTAGTCAGATCTCAACCCTGAAGAACAATTTTTCGGCCATTTTGAATTTCTCCATATGGACAAAAAGTTGGACTGTATCCGTACTTCAACTTCCTTGACAACCAGAAGGTTGATTTATTACAAGAAGAATTCAACACAGTCAGACTAAATCCACAAGATTAAATTTAATTACTTTTTGTTAAAATTTCTTAAAATGTTATCTATCTACAACATTCCTTTTGTTCGTGTATCATAACAAAAATATTGAAAAAAAAAAAAATCAATACTATGATGCATGAACTAGATGACATTCTTGCTTTGATGTCATTTTCTGATGTCGGCCTTGATCCCGTTCATCCTCTTGCAGTTCGCCTTAGTTATTTCGCGTTCGCATTGGTTTCTTCAACACTCTAACCTACGTCTTGTGTTTTTTAACACTTTTTTCACAAGGCTAACGAAAAAATTACTTCTCCAATTGTTATTTAATGAAGAAAAAGAATATTGTAAATATTGTTGATTTTGAGAAAGCTGCCAAGAGGACTAGGGACAGATGGTTAGATACTACATAGATCTACATGTACAGGGTTGGATAAAGATATTTTAGGAGATTTGGGACAAAGAGATAGGAAGAGTGCGTGTCGCATTGTTTTGGGTTGGTTAAGTGGTTTGTTTTAATATGTCTGAGAAATAAAGTCTCTTTCGCACGTATTAGGCTTTGCCTATTTTCATATTAAATTTAAACAACTAAAGCAAACAACATTTATATCAATGTACAATATTTAGATAAAGTCAACTACAAATTAGTCATTACTCATTAATCATCAATTAATCATTATAGATTAAATCTTTAATGACCACGTATGCATAATGCCCTCAAACTATGAAAAAAGCAGTTTCAGTCATTAATTTTAAAATTATTTGAAGGTGAATCTGTAATCGTTATGCAACATTAAGTGAAAACAACAATATCGACACAATGAACATATTAATCTAAAATTGGGGCCGAATCTTCTTCTCAATTGGGCCGAATCTTCTCTCGTGTGGGCCGAATCTCCTTGGGTCCGAATATTCTCTTTTTTTTTCTTCGGGCCGAATCTTCTTGGGTCCAAATCTTCTTCCACCCGTTGACAAAATAGCAAAATGGCCGAGGTGTGTCTGCTAAAGTGCATTCTACCCGCAGCGGTTTTTAAAATCTCTCTACTAAGTAATCATTTTTGTGTCATTTAAGTACAGAATACAACTATACCAATAGGATACATTTGGTGACAATCACTCTATCGGCCATGTTGTTTATTTGTTGCCCAGTGATACAGGTATGGCAAAGTGTATTCCTCGGCTCCACCAGTCAAAATGTGATTTGTCGCGTTTCAAATTTAAACCTTAACCCAACTATTTAGGTCCATTCCAGTCTTTAAAAGATAAAAAATTCGATCTATTTTTTATGTCACAGGCTGATAAAAGTCTATTCTTTATGCTTTCAAGCTCATAATATTTTAGGATTGCCTTCCGTTAAGACCATTCTAGTCCGTTCCGGTTCATTTTCGTACATTCCAGTATTCCACTGCACAGAAAAACGAAAAAGCGTCTGTCTGACACAGAAAATACTTCTCAATGAAGCCTTACTAGAATCTGAAATAGAATATTTAACCAATAGAATGGCCATCGCATACGATATAACACAAAATGCCCGCACGCAGAGATACTACTACGAGGAGTCAGGTTTGTGGCATTTTTGTTTTCCAACTGTAAAGAAAAGGAAGGCCTTCTGAAGCAAAAGAAATGATCTGTATTGGGACTGCTTATGAGCTTCTTCATGTCTTATTTGTATTCTGAATTATAGTTGACAGATTCTTTACCATTTCCGAGGATTGATGATAGTCATTGCAACAGTATTCATTCCTCTCTCACCACTGGCCATTGTTTTGATGATGGTTATGTGGGAAAGCAACCAGTGGCTTGCAGAGAATGTTGTGCAGAGTACAAGTAAAAAAAAACATGAAAGCATGGATAGCTGCACTGGTTGCCGCGATATAACTGAAATAATGTTTAATGGGTATTAAACACCTTACAATCAATCAGTCTCAACCATAAAGCACTGGGCTATCAAATATGACATAAAGCTCTATCTAGTGGGCCCTACAAAGATTATTCATATTATAGTCCTGGTTCAAAATTGGATATGCTACAACATGGTTGCATCTAGAGTGCAGGATCGTCAAAATCTAAAATCCCATGAAAATAAAGTTTGTTTGCGCACCAAATCCAGCACTTAAACAAAATAGCCCGCAAAAATTGCATGATGGTGTGCACCATAATGGGGGAAAAAGATAGAAAATAATGACTTTGGGGGAGTAGAGTGTAACAAAATCTGTATGGGTCACCGCCATCATCATTCGAAACTGTTAACTCGTAGATTGTCAGGTTGTTTTTTTTTTCTATCACATCAATAAATGCTTTTCATCTGTGTTATGCAGACGAATAGCTTCACTGCAGGGCTCGCGCTGTTGATCACCAGTTGCTCCAAATGCAACAATTTAGGAAAAATGTTTCCGAAGATGAGGCAATGGCGAATCTACTTGTGACAAGTGATGTCTTAAGGCTACAAAATTCTTGAAAGATCATAACTGCAACATAAACAGTCAGTATTAAATATGACAGACAATGCGTCACCATTTATCACAACTTAACAAGCTGGTGTGTAATGAAAAGCGTGTTAATGATGTCAGTCCACTTGTCTAGTGTAGAATGACATACTTTAAAGTGACCTGCTACCCTTATTGACAAATTCTTGCAATACCATGCAGAAATTCTTATAAAAAAATTAATTAACATGAAAATGAGGTCACTGCAAAAAAAGGGAAAAACCATGACACAACAAAATGTCTAATCTGAGGCACTTCAGACTGTCTTTTCAGCTTTGATGGTGAATTTAAGCAGTACATTTACATAAATATCTGTATGAAACAATAGATGGAAGCTGAAATTTGTAGTACTGAGGTAAAAACTTCCGTGAACTAATGAATGAAAATATTGAACAACGTAGGATAGCGTAGGGTGGGGGTTAGGTGTTCTTGTCTTACAGTGACAGCACTGTAACACGTGTTAAAGAAGAAGGTACAGGACATTCATGCAAACAAAGAAGACTAGAATAAAATAACCATTTAATGGACATGATCTTTATTTTTTTTCCAAAGACAAAAACATTTAATACATTAACCCTTTACCACATTACTGGAGCCACAAAATTTGTTCCCCCTCCTTATACTAAAGGGGAGGGGGGGCTTACTCCCCTTTTTCTAAGGGTGATGGGGGAACAGTCCCCCCCCTCCCCCCCGCCTTTTTTTTTTTTTTTTTTTTTTTTTTTTTTTTTTTTTAAATTTCTAGATGCAACCCTGCTACAAGGATTGCAAGTTTTGAATAGAAAGTGAACACTTTAGAAATCTTCATGATCCTAACTGTAAGGCCCAGGGCTACCAAATTTGGCATGCAGCTTCATCTTGTAGACCTCTACCAAGGTTGTCCTAATTAGAAAAATCAGGTAAAAATTGGCATTGCCCCTGGGGTCACAAGTTTTACATGGGTTTATACACCGAAAACTAAAAATATCTTTTGGTCCCTAACTGAAAGGTCTATGTATATCAAATTTTGACTTTAGCTTCATGTAGTAGACTTGATTGTTAAAACTGTAGCCCTGGGGACAGTCCTGAGAGTAACTTGTTTTACAAGGGTATATATATAGTAAAAACTTTAAAAATGTTTTTGTAGTAAATGGGTTCAATACAATTTAAGCTTTTATACTGATCAAGAGAAATAACTCCTGTTCACTCATAGCAGATTTATGTAGTTTGTTACCATTTACTTCTCTTGACTATCAAACTGCACTATTACATGGTTAGTTTTGGGTATTCAAGTTTTTTGATAGAAAATGTTTAGTTTTCAGTGAGAGTGATTTACTTTGGTACTAACTGTTATGCTGAGATGCCTTGAATATTTGATATGAAGTCAGGTTTGTATCATTCCCTCTTTTGCTCCTGGACTGAACCATTCGTGCCATTAAAAAATGTTTTCTGCTACTAAAGTTTAGGAATTCTTCTTTTCAAAACACTCTTTGTTAGAGTTCATCGATAATCTGTATGAACATTAGTTGGTTGGACCCGTTTGTATTCACTGACATCATCTTTGCGTTTGAAAAAGTACACAATGTATTACTTTTTTGGGGGGGATAGGCAATTTTCTCTAAGAAAGTTTATTGCCATACAGACTTCTTATGATTTATGTCTCTGTCAATGCCACTGAAGCATATGATACATTTAATTAAAAGGAATTTGAGAGATACAGGGCCATCATGGCTCTCTTGTTTTTATTCTCAGCTTGTTTGATCTTTGGTAATATTAAAGAACGAAATGCTTTAACCAATCAAAAATTGTTACTTTCTAGATTTAGATACAGAATCACAATCCGTTTAGAATGTTTGGTGAACACTAGACAACTCCTCTTCTTTTAGTCTGTGTAAAACAAATTTTATTCTTTTATGGAAAATTTCATTTATAGGTTTTTGTATGCAGAGCCCGAGAACTGCAGTCGGTAGTGTGTACTAGACTTGAGAACAAGAGGTTGCTGGTTCCAATCCCCAGCTCTGCCATTTTCTTTCAGAGGATTGATGATAGTCATTGCAGCAAGATTCATTCCTCTCTCACCATTGTTTTGACTATGGTTATGTGGAGAAGCAGCCAGTGGCTTCAGGAGAATATTATGTGAAGTACTGGTAGAAGAAACTTCAGGAAAGCATGGATAGGTGTACTGGTAGCTGTGATATTACTGAAATAATTTAAAAAACGACTTCAAACACCATACACTCAATCAATCAAGGTGCATGTACACCTGTGAAAATGGAGTATTTCAATTCCCTAGATACTGATAAAAGTTACTGGGAAAAGAAGAAAACATGCAATACCTTTTTGCTTATTCTAAATAGGTAGTCAAGTTGAAGTTCAGCCCTATTAACATTGCTACCGCAGAACTTTGTAGTGTTACAAGTGGCATGCGATACTTTGTCTCTATGCCAGATGACAAAAATTTAGATTTGTCCAAATGAAAAGCAGTTGCACAGTACAAATCAAATCAAAAACAACATTGTAGGAAGAGGAAAACATGCATTCTCTCCCAGAAGTTATACCTTTAAAATGAAAGCAATGTTGTGAGATGAATAATTGAAATATCAATTAATTAGGCTTTTCAAGTTGGCTTCTTCTAATGTTGATTAATTTTCCATTTATTTACTGTCGCCATTTTGTTGCCCACGTGAGTAATACTCCCAGAAGGCTATTATGGAGCATAATGATGGATGCAGGACAAAACCCACATTAAATTTCACCTGTTTATTGAACATGCATAGAGTATATTACTGTCACACAGGACCTCACAGTTTAACGTCTCATCTAAAAGACTACTTGTAATTTTTTACAAGCCTCAAAGGCTACCACTGGAGCTATATTCTCTGAGAACCTACTATGTTTAAGTTGTGGAATGTAGGGCATTAATTTTGGTACATATAACCAAATTTGAAGTGACGTTCTTGTTGAAAAATTGATTCTTTTTTGTCAGCAAAATGGTTTTTGGACATGTGTACTTTCATATAGTGAATGAGATCAAAAGGTTGCTATGATAAAGGCTATTTGTATTGCAATATCTCAAAAGAATATAGTATAGATTCAGGACCGGATGACTACTTCTGTGCATTTGTAAAAGCTGCTACACTGAGTAGAACTTTTTGGAGGGTGCATCAAGGTTTAATTAAAATTTTAAATGTTTTATAGGTATATTGATCAGAAATACCTTAACTCTTTACCTTGTCAAAATTTAGAACATTTACAGATGACAAACCAAATGTAGCTGAAATGATGGTAATTGTCTGTGAAAGTGAAGAAAAACCTTGTGGGAAAAGGAGAAAATGCTGGTCACCAGCATTTTCTCCTATTCCCACAAGGTTTTCAAAAGGCTATTTCTCCAGGGTCATTAAAACTAGGATTGTGTTGTGAAGGGTTAATTTACTGGTAGAGCCACATGTAAGTTATACTGATTCTAAATACTGCAGTTTCTAGTCTGTGTTTGGTCATATATCCTCCACATATTTGAGAGTACAGGGCACAGTTCCATGAAGAAACTTACCGGTAAGTCTCTTTTTTTGCTCAGATCTGCTAATGGACTCAGTTTCTGTCTGAAGATGTTTTTTTTTTTATTGGCAACACATTTCACTAACATTAACAGACTTAAATTTCCTCAAATCCAGAAAACACACAATGTTCCAGACTCAACTCAGGAAAGTAATGGACTTAAGTCTGTTCACTGAGTTAAGCCCATACATTTTACTGGGTTGGCTCAGGATTTGAGACTATCACGTAAGTCTGTTGATGTAATTGAAATATATATGTCTCAGAAAAACAACTCATGTCAGAAACTTAGTCTAATCGAGGATTTGAGCAATATAAGAGACTTAAGTTTGGAAAGTCCTCTTCATTAGGGTCATTAAAAATCAGGCTAAGTTTGGTAAAGGTCTGATTTGCAGTCTGCAAGAGCTTTCAATTCGGACAAGTCTAAAATTTTGTAGTTTATTCAAGAGTTAACCCTTATCCTGCTAAATAACTTAAATGAAGCTTTCAAGCTGATGGTAAATCCCGAATAATGTTACTTCAAATCTATTTTTTTTTGGAGTGTATTATCTCCTTATCCGACAGTGTAGATCTAGGATCAGACTGCACATTCTGTGCAGTCAGATTTTGATCTACACTGTCCGCAAAAGGTTAGCAAGTCATACTTAGCAGCATAGGGATTAGTAAAGGGTTACTTAGGCTGTTAGCATAGGCATTGTAAAGCTGGTCTTTATGTTCTTTATAAAGGGTGTGAGTGTTCATAAAGAAAAAATGTCAACAGCATCCATTGTTAATTTTTGTCACTATGTACTGAACTAAAAGTACTCAATTTACCCGTAGGCTGCTAAGCGCGACTCACTGACCTTTTGTAGATAGCTCAAGATTAGACTGCACAGAACGTTCATTTAACATTATAACGATTAATTTTTTACCCCAATGACCAGAGCTCCAGACAGAGGGAGTGATTTTGATTTCAAAATTGAAAATATTAATTATTCACCGCCAAATCCTATGTTGTGGGTACTCATCAAAATTGTCTCATCGAGAAGATTCTAATGAGTACCCACAACATAGGGTTTCGGAGAGAAATAATGTATTTAGAATACCATCTTTCCCTCTTATCTGTAGCTCTGAATGACAGAATTCTAAAATCATCATTATTGAAAGCATGAGCAGATGATGAAAATCTAATATGACTTTGATAATAGAATTTGTCTTTGAATGGGTAGAAATATTGCAGGAAAAATAGAAAATACTGATAACCAGATGATTGTCCTTTTCCCATGATGTTTTAAATGGCCTCATTCCTAAGTCATACGAACACAAGATCTTTTGGTAAAGGGGTGGGCTTTCTAGGGGTTACTTGTAAAAAGCAGTTTTGAATTATATATGAGTACCTTAATTTACTTTTTCAGGTGCGTTTGTTTAACTTTTTCTAATGTGTAGCACTTTAAGCCTTTGCCAAACAATCCGGACTTTTAACGACCCTGAAAAAGAAAGCTTTTGAACACATTGTGGGAAAAAGGAGAAAATGCTGGTAACCAGCATTTTCTCCTTTTCCCGCAATGTTTTCTACCCTATGAGGAACAAGTTGTAATTTTTTAGTCACATTTTATTTGTCTCCTGCAAATGCTGTCGATTTGGACAAGTCTAGAATTTTGTCGTATGGTAAAGTGTTAAACCTTTCCCAAACAATCCAATGTTATCAAAGGCTCTTGAAAACATAGTGGGTAAAGGAGAAAATACGGGTAATCGGCATTTTCTCCCATTCCTACAGTGTTTCTACCCTTTCCAAGACAAATCTCAATATTTGAAACACATTTAACTTTTCTTCTGCAAATGTTTTCACTTTGGACAATCTTAAAATTTTGTCTTCTAAAGAGTTTACAAACCTTAAACCCTTAACTACACAATCCTGAGTTTTAACAAACCTCAGAAAGAGGGCTTTTGAAAACTTTGTGGGAAAAGGAGAAAATGCTGGTAACCAGCATTTTCTCCTTTTTCCACAATGTTTTCTAATCCTATCAAGTACAAATCTTCATTAGGGCTACCTTTGTCATCTGCACATGCTTTCAATTTTTACCAGTTGAAAATATTGTTGTATAGTAAAGAGTTAATATTGGTAACACTACCTACAGGGGACTTTTTCAGAATTATTGCCTGAAAAGGGGAAATTACACGTTTCAATGATTTCTTTATTTGCTTAACCCTTTATCAAAGGCTTCCGACTTTAAACAATACTGAAGAAAGGAGAAACTGCTGGTATTCAGCATTTTCTCCTTTTCCCCAAATATTTTCTATCTTTTCAGGTACAAGTTCCTATTTTAAGCAATGTATAATTTTCATCTGCATAATACTTTTCATTTGAACAAGTCTTAAGATTTTGTTACATAGTGAAGGATTAAATGGTTATCCTTTTTGCAATACAATTTTGTTTGGCTGTACTGAAAGCCCATCCGCATAGCTCAGTGGTTAGCGTATCAGACTTGTGACCTGGTGGTTGTGACTTGTTTGCTGCAAACTTTCTTTTCGGTGATTTTTCGCCTCTCACCTCTGAAGCATTTGAAAAAGTAGTCAGTGGCTTGGAAAGAAAGTTGTGCCAGTACTGGTGTGTGAAGGCCAGGAAACACGTGTGTAGGTATACTGACCGCCGCGATGTGACCTAAGCTGTTAAGACAGCTTTAAACTCCAATACAAACAAACAAACTGGTCTGAAAAAAGCTTGTTTAGAAAATGGGTTACTGGTAAATTTAAAAAGGAACAATTCATAATTGAGTCGTGCTCTGTGAAAAGGGGGCTTAATGCATTTTCGAAAAGTATCAACTTTTCGCTTTCTTTGAAATTTCTCCATATTAAAGGATAATTCTATCTCATGATTCAGTCGGTTGTTAGACAAAGTTGATTTTATGGATCACTGAATATGAGATTTCTTGCCTGGTACAATGCATTATGGAGATTCATTAAGCCCCCTTTTGCCAGAGCATGGCTCATATATTTCCACACAATTTCACCTTTATTGATTGCATATCAATTACCTTGCTCAAACAACAGCACTGACAACAGGAAATAACCATTGAAAGTTCACATTCAATTACTGTTTGATTTACTGATTGATTTCATGGACCATAATGTT
This sequence comes from Hippopus hippopus, assembly GCA_946811185.2. Taxonomy (NCBI): domain Eukaryota; kingdom Metazoa; phylum Mollusca; class Bivalvia; order Cardiida; family Cardiidae; genus Hippopus; species Hippopus hippopus. The sequence continues at coordinate 12,998,521 of OX328106.1, forward strand.
AAAATGACAGTGCCTTTAAACTCTTTACCAAACGGCAAAATGTTGGAATTTTTATAAAAAATTGAAAGCATTTGCAAACTAAAGGTGGCTCAAATGGCAGAAATAGTCCTTGATAGTGCAGAAAACATTATGGGAAAAGGAGAAAATGTTGGTTACCATCATTTTCTGCTTTTTGCCCATAGTTGTTAAAACCCTTTTTTTGTCAGGGTTTTTATTTTAAGTTTGGGATGTGTGGTAAATTTTCTTTAGTTACTTTCTGGGCTTAAATTCTAGGGTCGTCACTTTTGAATTATAATTGAGGTTTTGAGAGTGAGCCCATTAACCCTATACCACACAATCACAACTCTTAACGACCCTGGGAAAGAAGCCTTTTGAAAACATTGTGGGAAAAGGAGAAAATGCTGGTAATCAGTATTTTCTCCTTTTCTGATAATGTTTTCTGTCCTTTCCAATACAATTTTCAATTTCTGATTCATATTTATTTTGTCTTCTGCAAATGCTTTGAATTTTGACAAGTCTACTTTTTTTCGTTTGGTAAAGAGTTAACCCTTTACCAAACAATCCCTGGTTTTTACGACCCTGAGATAGAAGCCTTTTGAAAACATTGTGGGAAAAGGAGAAAATGCTGGTAACCAGCATTTTCTCCTTTTCCCACAATGTTTTCTACCCTGCTGGAAACAAATTTCAAATTTTTGAGTTACGTTTATTTTGTCGTCTGCAAGTGCTTTCAATTTGGACCAGTCTAAAATTTTGTCGTTTGGTAAAGAGTTAAGCACTGATATAACACATTTTTCAACCTGTTGAGTTGTTTTTTAAGCATCATCAACTGAAGGCCGGAAAGCTTATTAATGACCCTGTGCATGTTCTTTGTCCATCCATCTGTATGGACTTGAATGGGTCAACTTTGTTTTTTTTTTTAACTCTTAGTTTAAGGCCAGTCGAAATTGAATTCATTTGAAGACTACAAAATAAATGTGATTGAAAAATTGGAAATTGTTTTTTTGGAAGAGAAGAAAACATTGTGGGAAAAAGGAGAAAATGCTGGTTACCATCATTTTCTCCTTTTCCCACATTGTTTTCAAAAGGCCTTCTTTGCTCAGGGTCATTAAAAGTTGGGATTGTGTGGTAAATCTTCTGAGATAAGTTTCTGAAAAAGTATTGAACCAAGTTGGACTAAACTTTACAGAAATGATCTTGCTATTGTCATGCTCATAGTTCTTTCAAATAATTTTATTCTATTAAGAACTCTAGTTGCCATTGCAGCAACGAAACTGAAGAGAAAAAAGTTTTAAGTGACCCTTAGCCATAGGGGGAATCAAAATATTTATACGCACAGTGAGCTATACCATGACATTTGCTCGACAGCATGATGTCACATGAAACATTACCATTTATTGTAAAGCATAGAGAAATTCCCTAGTCATCAGAGCATCAATTTAACCCATCTATTTAGTTTGAAAAGGCGGCAGATCTAGAGAAAAATCAGTATAGGTAATGATGATGTGATCTTCAACATTGGTTGCAGAATCTTTTTATACGCACATGCGTATTGTGCATAATGAGAGCTATTCTCTTAAGATCTATGCCTCCAAAACTGCATGTTTGACTTCACGGCAATTTAGCATTAATGATTATCCGGTGAACCTGTTCCAGATTTTCTTACAGAATTTGACACATTTGTTAGAAAAACATGGCTGTTTTGGGCTTTAAACTCTTTCACTACTGAATAGACAAATTTCATTTACTCATAGGCTAAAAATACATTTCCTCTGCAAGAGACATTTTGGCCATAATCTAGAATACAGCAGAGTTCAGTGTAGATCAGAGATCAGACTGCACATACTGTGCAGTCTGATCTTGATCTACACTGTCCACAAAAGCTTCTATTGCCGTCTATGGTATGGAAAGAGTTAAGTGATTTTGTCAAAGTTATTAAATTTCCTGATGGTCGAAGGGAAATAATAATGTTTTTCTGTATCAAAATGGTTGACAATCATTTATCTCTCTTCATTAATTGTATACCTCACTACACACATAGAAAGTGTTGTACACTTTCAAATTTTCAAGATTAAAAGTATAAAGTGATCTCTCATATTGATTTATTTTAATGTTTTAGGTTCAACCAGTTTACCACAAATTCTGAGTTTTGACAACCCTGAGGAAGATGGCTTTTGAAAACATTGTGGAAAAGAGAGAAAATTATGGGAAAAAGAGAAAATGCTGGTGACATCATTTTTTGCCTTTTCCCATAATGCTTTACAGCCACATTGAATAATTATGTCATCTTCAAATACTTTCGAATTTGTACAAGTCTAAAATTTTCTTATGTGGTAAAGGGTTAAATTACAGGTACCATTATAAGCATTTTCTCCTTTTCACACAATGTTTTCTTTTTTTTGTTCCCTTAAATCATTAAAACTCATGACTGTTTTGTGTAGAGCTGAAGGTCAGTTTTATGGAGGTGTTGTGCAGCATTGACATGTAAATACCTCTAATTTGGATAAATAGATAAATTGACCCTTTACCATACAATCTTGAGTTTTAATGACCCCAAGGAAGAAGCCTTTTAACAAAAATGTGGGAAAAGGAGAAAATGATGCTAACCAGCATTTTGCTTCCTTTCCCATAATGTTTTCTACCCTGTCAACATTTCAGCCATGTTTGTCGTCTGCAAATGTGTAGAGTAGGGGAGAAATTAATGCCATTTGGTAAAGGGTTAACTCTCTGCCAAACGACAGGATTAACCCTTTACCAGACAACAAAATTTTGGCCCTGTCCAAATTGAAAGCATTTGCAGACAACAATTTCAGTGTGGCTCAAAGGTGCAATTGTTTATTGACAGGGTAGAAAACATTGTAGGAAAAAGGAGAAAATGCTGGTTTCCAGCATTTTCTCCTTTTCACACAATGTTTTCAAACAGCTTCTTTCCAAGGGTCGTCAAAAGTCGTCATTGTGTGGTAAAGGGTTAAAGGTTTGTCCAAACTGAAAGCATTTTGCAGATGGCAAAATAAATTTGACTCGAAAATTGAAATTTGTTTTTAGGGTAGAAGGGTAGAAAACATTGTGGGAAAAAGGAGAAAATGCTGGTTTCCAGCATTTTCTCCTTTTTTCCACAATGTTTTCAAAAGCTTTCCTTCAAAGGGTTATTTAAAGTCAAGATTGTTTGTATAGAACTATCTGTCTAGTATACCGAGTTATAGAAAATAATTGGCTTTTTATGGCAAAAAAAATTATAGACTCGTCTATATTGATATTTGAAGACAACAACTTAAATATTGCTCAAGGAAAGGTGACAAGGTTGAAAATATTGTGAAAAAAGAAGAAAATGCTGGGAACCAGCATATTCTTCCTTTTCCCACAATGTTTTCAAAAGGGATCTTATTCTAGGTCATTGTAATTTTGGATTGTAAGGTGAAGGGAAAAGTTATAAATATATTTTACCTATCAAAAGTTATAACTCTTTCAATGCTATGTCATTGTGAGATAGAGATTATCAAAATGGGCTTAGGTTTAAGATTTATTTATATGAACACACATGTAAAAGAGGCAAAAGCAGAAAATGTGATTTGCTATTGCATGAAATTTGCCTCTCTCATTTTATATTTACTGGTCGAAAGCCAGAGAGCTTATGTCATGGTCCTTTGTCTGTTGTCACTGTCCTTCCGTGCGTCCATCCGTCTGTTCGTTTGTGCCTTAGCTTTAATTTTCAAGCAATTCTCTGAACAACTAATCTAATTTTGACCAAACTTCACAGGAATGACCCTGCCCTGGTATGCACCGGAATTCATGCAAAGAATTGAATTCCAGTAAAATCTCTGGTTTTATAGCGGCAGCCCTGGGTTAAAATTGGCCCGGCCCAAGGGCTTAACAAGTTTCATGGGTTTTTATGGTGAGAAGTTTAAAAATCTTCTTGTTCCTAACCTCAAGGCCTGGGGCTACCAAGGCCTACTTAATTTTGCATGTAGCTTCATGTGGTGGACCTCTACGGTGATTGTTCAAATTATAACCCTGGACTCGAACCTGGCCCAGCCCTGTGGTCCCAAGTTTACTTGGGCATTATAATGAAATCTTGTAAAAGCTTCTATTCCTAATGGTGAGAGCTAGAGTTGAAATATCCCATGTCATATCATCTACCAAATTTGATCAAGTTACACCCCTCTAGTCAAAGTTTGCCTCACCCTGGGGGACACAAGTTTAATATGTCCTAATATAGAGAAAACTTTAAAAACCTTGTTGTTCCTAGCCACAAATCCTTAGGGATACTAGTCCAGATTTTGGCATTATAGCTTCATCTGGTGGATCACTACCAAGGTTGTTCGAAATTTAGCCCAGGAATCATAAATTGGTCCCAACTGCGTCACAAATAATGTATTGCACATTTAATTTATTAGGCAGTGGAGCGATGCAGGGCCATCATGGCCCTCTTGTTAGCATTGTTTCGTCTGTCACACACTTTTCCATTTTTCTAAACTTATCTCCTGTTGTGAATCAACATATAGTAGAATAATTAAGAGAAATGCCATAAAGTGCTGGCTTAACCCCTAGATTGGCACAGAATTCAAACCCCAACGGACATTTTTAGACTAGAAATAAAATTAAAACATGTTCAGTATCACGGTTGGTTTTTATTTAGAATGTCAAGGCAAATTGGTTGGCGTACTCAGACCATAGATCAGACTCCATGTTTTGTCAGTCTTATCTTGATCCTCAATGACTGCAAAAAGAAACCAAAGTTGTGGAAGGTATATTAAGGGTTAATTATTCTCATAAACAATTCATAAATGCTTTGAAAATAATGAAATGTCATACATTAACCCTTTACCAAACAACAAAATTTTTAGACAACCAAATTGAAAGCTTTTGCATATGACAAATAATTGGAACTCAAAAATAGAAATACATGTTGGAAAAGTAGAAAACTTTGTTGGAAAAAGAGAAAATGCTGATTACCATTACACGTTACCCCCTTACCAAAGGAGAAAATCTTAGACTTGACAAAATTGAAAGTTTTTGCAATTGCAAATTAATTGCAACTTAAAAATAGAAATACACCTTTGGAAAGATAGAACACATTGTATGGAAAAGGAGAAAATGCTAGTGACCAGCATTTTCTCCTTTCCCACAATCATTCAATAGGCTTCTCCCTTAGGGTCGTTAAAACTCAGGATCAGGTGGTAAACAATTAATGCAGATTGCTATTTTGATATTATTACTTTCTCAACGGGTAGTCTGGAATACTTAATTTGGCCAGCAGTTACAGTGCAATTCAGAAGCAGTCAATTGGCTTAACTCTTTACCAAACGACAAAATATTATACTGGTCCAAATTGAAAGCACTTGCAGACGAGAAAATAAACGTAACTCAAAAACTGAAATTTGTTTCCAGCAGGGTAGAAAACATTGTGGGAAAAGGAGAAAATGCTGGTTACCAGCATTTTCTCCTTTTCCCACAATGTTTTCCAAAGGCTTCTATCTCAGGGTCGTAAAAACCAGGGATTGTTTGGTAAAGGGTTAATAGGAGGATGCTTTAAACCATGTATTGAAAACATACAGAATTATGTGGCTTACCCATGGAGGAGCTTAAAATAGTATTGACCAGTTTTTTTGGAGGGAGGGGGGGAGGGAGAAAGTTCATATTTTGTGAGAAAAAAATCATTGACTCTTTACCAAATGACAGAGTTTTAGGCTTGTCCAAATTGAGCACTTTTGCAGATGACAAAATGATTGTGACTCAATAAATGAATTTTTTATTTGGTAGGGTAGAAAACATTGTGGGAAAAGGAGAAAATGCTGGTTACCAGCATTTTCTCCTTTTTCCACAATGTTTTCAAAAGTCTTCTTGGGGTCCTGCGTGGCTTAGTGGTAAAGTGTAGGAGTCATGACCTGAAGACCAGGGTTCTGTGCCTCACTGGATCCACAGGGTTTTTTGTGGGAGTGTCCTTGGGTAAGACACTTCAGAGCCCTAGCCTAGTACTGGTGAAAACGAGGAAACAAATGAGTATGTGAGCTGTTGGCATTATGTAATCATGATATAAATGAAATAATGTTGAAAGTGGGGTGAATAACCTAGCCATGCCTATGCCCATGGTCTTAAGGTCTTACGAACAAAGTCTGTAACAAAGAAACAAATGAACAAATGCATAGCTGAAATACAAACCGCATCTGGTGGGATTCAAACCCATGTGGACACATATCCTCGTTTTTCGAGGTTTAAAAGACCAATACCTTAACCACTGAGCTAAAGAGATATCTCCCTAACGCAGTTGTTAGGTATTGTATTTAAATCGGGACGAAGCCATGCATGAAGGAGTGGTCTCCCATAACAAAGGTCAAGGTCACAGAATTTGATATTTCATATTAAAGTTTTAAAAATCTCAAGCTCCTATTATTATATGATGATGAAAATAGGTCCAGGTTTTCATTCAGCTATACCCTGGCCCATGCCTAGTATGGCCAAAAGTTAAGGTTACAGACAATTACTAACCCTGACATCAGGGTTGGTGGTTGGTCTTTTTCCTAGGCTGGTGCTATGTTGCTGTTTCAATGCATTGCTAACATCCAACAATCAACTTTTTCCAGGCTAGATGTGCTGTCTGCTGACAGTTCTTGTTTTTTTCAAAAGTGGTGTATTGAAACTCAAAAATATTTTTTTAGGAGGTACTGAATTTACAATGTTTTCTAACCTTTCGAAGACAATTTCCACAATATGAACCGCATTTAATTTGTCATCTCAAAATGCTTCAAATTTCGATTTGTCCAAATTTTTAACTCGCGGCAAAGTTTAAGGCTTCCTTGTCTAATTTCCAAGCTTTTACAGAATCTGATAAAAAAACCTAATGTGGCTCAAGTGGTCAGTTTTTATTTGGTCAGTCTTTCTCGTTATTACATACTTATTTTAAATTCACGTTATTACGTATTTCTGGAAAACGTTTTACCTTCATTTTTACCCTTGTAGGCTTTTGTAGATTTTGTATATGGTAGGGCATAAAATAATGTGGGAAAATTAGAAAATGCTGGTTCCAAACTTTAAACTTGTCCAATTAGTAAGCATTTACAGATGACAAATCAAGTGTGGCTCAGATGGTAGGTTTTATCTATTGTGGGGCGGGCAAAGGAGAAAATGCTTGTTTGAGTTACCAGCATTTTCTCCTATTCTCACAGTGTTTTACACAATATTCCTTAGGTTTGCTAAGATTTGGATTGTTTGGCAAATGGGTAAAAAGATATGAAGTAATATGATATTGCTCTTAACCCTTTACCACACGGCAAAATTTAAGACCTATCCAAATTGAAAGCATTTGCAGACGACAGTTTCATAGTGGCTCAAATGACGCACCTTTTCTTTGATAGGGTAGAAAACTTTGTGAGAAAAGGAGAAAATGCTGGTTACCAGCATTTTCTCCTTTTCCCACAATGTTTTCAAAAGGCCTCTTCTTCAGGGGCGTTAAAAGGCGTCATTGTGTGGTAAAGGGTTAAGGAGTGAAAGGGTTGGACAGTTTGTATGCAGAAATGAAATTATTGACTTTTTAAATTACTTCAGTATTTACTAGATGTTTTCCGTTAGATGGCCCGATAAAAAGTGGGGAGATACTTGTATACAACTAGTGCATTGTAATTATGCAAATAAGAGCGAGTGAAAAGTAAACTTGATATGTATATATAAGGATTAAAATGAGAGAGTTCCAGATCAGAACAAGTAAGAAACTGTGTGTTCCTTTTGAGGTGGTTGTGTGAAAATCAATCATTAATCATAGGCTGTTTAATTGAAAGAAGGTTAGTGCGTTTTTTGGGCAACAGTTTTCTTTGAAGTGTTAATAGAAAAGTGGCTTAAAACAGAATCATTTATTGGGTTATTTCTGGGAATTTCAGACAGACTTTACTAAGAAGATGCATGTTGCATTTCAGTATTTATACAGTTAACTCTTTATTTGGATAAGTTAGCTCACTGTTGGTTGTGTTTTGTGAAAAATAGTGAATTCTAGGCTAATTTAGTATAGGTATCACAATATTTATACAAATTTGAGAGACCTGAGGTGATTTTTTTTTCTTGCTGTGGACACATTTTGTAAGCATTGTGGAAGTGAAAGAGAATGCTCATATTGTGCTTTCACATATTTTCATGTCATTTATATTTATATTCTAAAAGTATGTTTTGAAATTCCTCTCTATAAGTTTTTTTTTTCTGATGGAAAGTTTCCGTTTTCAGTGTCCATGAGACGAAGGGTTATTTGGTAAAGCATTAACCCTATACCACACAATCCCGAATTTTAAGGACCCCAGGGAAAAGGTGTTTTGTTTGTTTTGTTGGTAACCAGCATTTTCTCCTTTTCCCACAATGTTTTCTACCCTTCCAAAGAAAAATTTCCTAATTTGTGCAACATTTAGTTTGTCGTCTGCAAATGCTTTCAGTTTGGTCTAGTCTAGAATTTTGTCATTTGGTAAAGCATTAAAGGGCCTTCCACACCTTTAATTAATTACTTTTGCTAGCAGTGTTGATAAAGACCTGAGACTAGGCAAAATGTGTTGTATGATCTTTGATCTACACTGTCTGCTTTGATAAGAAATTCTGGACTAAAGCGACCTTAAAACTCTACTAAAATTTGGGTTTTATTGCTAGTCTGAAAATGCCCATGTTGTGATCTAAGGATTTTCACCAAACTATCCTGGGTTTTAACATCCTTGAGGCAGGCGGCTTTGGAAAACACTGTTGGAAAAGGAGAAAATACTGGTAACCAGCATTTCAAAATGTTTTCTACCCTTTCTAAGACAGATCCTTTTTTTCAGCCATAATTAAAATGTCCCCAGCAAATGCTTTCTATACGGAAGAGTCTAAAATTTTGTTGTCTGGTAAAGGGTAACCTTGACCATTTTAGCAATTTTTACAGAAGACTTAATTGATTTGGCTGAAATTTGGGATTCATATTTGAAAAAGAGGGAACTAACATGCGCTACTGGTGCTTTCTCTTTTTCCTACAATGTTTTAAACAGCCTTACTTTTATTGATAAAAACTAAAGATCATTTAGTAGAGGATAAGTGTGACAATTACATGTATATTTGCCTGGTCCAGATCGAAAGTACATGTATTTTCAGGTGACATATTGAATACAAGTAAAAGGGAAGAAAACACGGGGGAAAAACAAGAGAATTTGGTTACCAGCATTTTGTCCCTTTCCAACAATGTTTTCAATAGCCTTTTTCCTCAGGGTCATTAAAAGTCGGTGCTGGTTCCCGGTTCGACCAATTTCTTTCCAAGGATGATGATAGTCATTGTGATAGGATTCATTCCCCTCTCACCGCTGATCATTCTTTCTACGATGGTTTTGTGGGAAAGTAGCCAGTGGCTTGAAAAGAATATTGTGCGGAGTACTGGTAAAAAGAAATCCCAGGAAAGCATGGAGATAGGTGTGCTGGCCACCGCCATATAACCAAAACAATGTTGAAAATGGTGTGAAACACCATACAATCAATCAGACAATTAAAAGTAGGGATTGTTTGGTAAAGGGTTAAACAGTTGTTATACAGGTTAAAAGCAAGTCCAAACTGAAATGAATTGAAAGAAAAGGGTGCTTTCTTTTCTTGTCATTCAAAACTCTGAAACCCAATTACTTGTTGGGAAATTGATAGACAATTTTATTACCTTTTTATTTTTGATTTGGACTTTCAGCATGAAGTAATTAAAATCCTTATCCTTTTAAACTCTTTACCAGAGAACAACATTTTAGTCCGTCGTCTACATTTACATTTGCAGACAACAAGTTAAATGTGGCTCAAAAGATGGGGTACACATGGTGGGAAAAGGAGAAAATGTTTGTTAATCCACATTTTCACCATTTTCCACAATGTCTTCAAAGGCCTTTTTCCTCAAACTTGGGGTTATGTGGTAAAGGGTTAATTGAACTTACATATCTAGAATAATTCTAATGAAGGACCCTGGCCTTTCACTTTTTTCCAGATTGGTTTTTACTTCATAAGCACAAGTTTTGACAATGAATGAATGAATGAAAGAATATTTTATGGCCCATCAACAGCTTTGGTCATTTAGCACCCATATCTGTATTAAACGATAATTAAAGTGGATTTTTTTCACTAAAGAAAGATTTGAACAAAATAATAACAGTAAATTTAATAGTTCAATTAAGAGGGCTATGTATGATCTTTATATATGTAAAAGACAATATTTAGTGACAAGGCAATGCCTATCTACTCAAAAATGATGAAGTTAAGATGGTGATAAAACAATTCTTAGGATAAAATCAGGTGAAAAACTGTAGAAAACTACATAATCAAACAGATAGTCATGCCTGTAGAATTATATTAACTCTTTAACGTGAGAGGACAACATTTTAGACTTAACAAAATTCAAAGCATTTGTTGACGACTAGATGCATCTCAAATGAATTGTCTTTGAAAGGGTACAAAAAAAAAGTGTACAAAAGGGAGGGAAAGAGCATTTTTTCCTTTTCCCACAAGGTTTTCTACCTTTTCAAAGACAAATCACTACATTTAGGCCACATGATTTGTTACCTAGAAATTATTTCAATTTGGTCAGATCAAAAACCATAATTATTGTTTTGTAAATAGTTAATCATAAAAAATCAATCTGATCCAGTCAGACTCTACATGTCATTTACAGTTTCTCTCCTTCACCAAGAAAAAATATTTTGAATTTGTTATTCACACATATTCCTTCTTATTAAATGATCAACTGTAAAGTTTGCAAGCATGTTAACTCATTAATGTACAGGTTAGTTTTAAACATATCAAACAAGTAATAGTACTAATAATACAGAGGACAAATGGGACAATTCAAACAAATCTTTCATTCTTCATCAGTCTGTCACAGCTCAACAGTGTGTGTATTTTCTTCTTATTATTTTCAAATTATTTTCAAATAGATATTCATGATAGTGACTTTTTAGATAGCGTATACATCAAACATCAAATTTTTACCAGCACTCTGACAGAATTTCAATTAAACCCTTAACTAAATATTGCTTTCTGAAACATTGTTTATTTATAACATGTAACTCTGTAGGACATTCACATGGTTTTTAGCTCCACTGGCTGAAGGTCACAAATTTCACAATTTCCATGCTGTGAAACCAATAACTGTGTGGGTGTACCACAGGCACATGGTCTCTGAAAAGTATTTGTAAGACAAGGTGTCCAACTGTATTACCTACTAAACACTTATTGTTGTTAGTTTTATCATGTTATGTGATAATTATCTTCAATCTTACCCTGCGTTTATACCATGTTCACAGCGACCCCGTATGTCCGAAACGTGGTGTGCAGTGAGATTTTGTTTGTTTTTTTCTCCGTTTACAAGTTGAGTTAAGTCTCTTTATGGTACCTCACGGTATTAGTGATAAGCCATGGAGGGAACTCTACATTTACACCATGTTCCTGGCAGCCAAGGTAGCCATGTTTCTGATAAAATGGGATTGACATATCACAACGCAGAGGAACGGGATAAGCAAACTTGTCAGACCTTGATCATCGGGGTTGCGTGCCAGATTTTTTGACTGTCAAAAAATTTGCCAGTCTCGGTGCTGATGAGAAACCTAACATACTGTAGCAGAATGGGTTGATTGTTGCGTTCTGCTATGGCCTGATCGATACCGGTGAAAAAAGGGCTTCCCCATTCAAACATGGATCATCTCTGAGTCTTGTTAGGGCTTGTCAAGTGCTGGTAAGTTCTGATGTGGTCAAGTTGATTGTCAGAAACGGGGCTGCTGTGGCTGCTGGGAACATGGTGTAAAGATAGGGTTATACATGGAATAAAACAAAGCAGACAAGTCTTCTCTTTCCACCATAAGATTGAAATACTGCAGTAAATATATTGAATAAATCTGATTGGTCATTAATTTGAAAATTAGAGCCTTGAAATTTTGGTGTGTTGCTAAATTTCAACTAATCAGATTAGTCCTATATAGGATTTGCTTGGTCGAAACTGTTCCAAGTATCACGCCATTATTTCAAAGCTGATGTTCAGATTTCAATTTGACCAGTATGATTCCTTCAGTATATTCATTGCAGTATTAAATTTTCTATCTCACAGAACTTTGGAAAAGAAAAGCTTGTGTTTTTCCAAAGTTTCTACCTTTATTACTCCCTCAGTATTATTCCATTTGTTCTGTTCTATGTACCAGATTGAAGATGATTATTGCAGAACACGATAAAAGTAATGACTTTATCTATTCAAGTTTGGAAATGTGTGAAAAAATCTGACAATTGACTCTGCGTGGTGTTCAGGATGTATTATACAGTTAGACGCCATCTTACATATCAGTTTATATAGGGTGATGCTTGTCAAGAATCAAGCTCAGTGGATTATCCCATGTGTAATTGTAAACACCCAAGTAAAATATGGAAAATATCATGGATTAAGGTTCAGTAATAAATTTACCAGCATTTTCTTCCTTCCCCACAATGTTTTCAAAATGCTTTTTGTTTTAGAGTCGTTAAAACTCGGTACTGTGTGATAAAGAGTTAAGGACCCTGAGTAAGAAAGCTTAGCCTTTCAAAACATTGTGGGAAAAGGAAAAAAATATTTTCTCCTTTCGTCACAATGTTTTCTACCCTATCAAAGACAAATTCTATTGTTTGAGTCTCCTTTGTCATCTGCAAATGCTTTCACTATGGACAAGTAAAAAATTCTGTAGTTTGGTAATGAGTCAAGGAAATGGAAGTTTTCCCTGTGTTGAAAAAGCCCAGTTGTTGCAAATTCAAGCTATTAATTGCCCAAAATAACCCATAAAAATTATTTCAAACACAGCCTGTTCAGTCTGACCCTTGACCTACACTGTTTGTAAATCAGTGCAGTTGTCCCCAGCTTACCCAGGGGTATAAAGTGTTTGGAGACTTTAAGTTACCTTTTCATAAGTGTGAAAGATTTTAGATAAATATTGAATTTTAGGATCTGTCCATTTTCTATGCTAATACGGTCCCTCTTTTATCCCTTTCACAGCATAAATGGGACTTTTAATGCCCCATGCAGCTACCTGCTTTGGAAAACATTGTGGGAAAAGGAGTGATTGCTTGAACAAGCTATTGCACCATATCTTACAATGTTTTCCACGTTGCATATAAAAAAGTATTGACCATAATTATAGTAATGTTTGATAATTGTCCATGGTATATTTCATGGCAGTGTGGTATACCAGTCCAAAAAACATTATATCCTGTAAAGTGTTTAGTCAGTGAAACACTTAAAGAGGTGACAGCAGATGTCTTTTGAAAAGGTTGTGGTAGTGGCAGTTTCTCCTTTTCCGACAATGTTTTGTACCTTATCAAAGACAGAAGTCATCCTGTGAGTCACATGTAATCTGTTGTCTGCAAATGCTTTCAATTCGGTTGAGCCTAAAGTTTTGTCATTTGGTAAGTAGTTAAATGAATATTCTTAATAAATCCAAGTTAAACTTTCTCAGTTTCCTAATAAGTAGCCTTTTTAATGCATTAACATTAATTGTCTCTGGAAACAAAAATAATAACAATAATAGGGAACATTGTAGAATGTGCATGACACCACATTTTTTCTATCGAAGGGTGCTGGTCTGTTATGCCTCTCATAGTGACTTACAGTTATGGCTGACTTAAATAATTTTCTTCACTACTTATTGTCAGTGGATGCAGTTAGCTCTGTCTTTATCAAATTGTGGTTTTCACAATGTTTTCAAAGGCTTTAAAAATTTCCTTAGGGTTGTCAAAAGTCGGGGTTGTGTGGTAAAGGAGTCACAGTCTTTTTAGGTAGAATTAAAAAGTGAAATAAAGGATTAAACAATATCACATGTTTTGTGCTGCTATCAAGTTTATTAACGACGGTACAAATTGATACATCGAAAGGTTTTAAGGATTATACAACCTAAGTGCAAAGTTTATTAGACTAGCAGATGATTTTCAAATTAATAAAAGAGAAAATCAACAGTTGATAGCAAATATCACAGGAACTATTATTTTGGTTGTGTCGGTTACTGTGATCTGCTGGTCGACAGTTGCAAGTGAAATAGAAGAAAGATGGGTGACACTGTAAATGCAAAAGGGAATCATACAAAGGGGCACCAAATTAATGGTGTGAAAGGTGAAAATCAGGAAATCCCTCAATCTAAGACAGGACATGAAGATGATCCAGCAACAAACAAGAGTAAGTGGTTACTTTTTGACTCATTAATACACCAAAACAAAGCTGCAGGAGACTTTGAAGATACAGAACAGTCATCATATATGGGTTGCAACACGCGAAAAGGGGCATTCGGACTTTTGGGTAAAGTGTTCTCTCGGATCAGCCTGCGCAATCTGTGCAGGCTAATCCGAGACAGCACTTTGCAACTACATTAGATTTTGTTTTTCAGGAGACTTGCGCAAAACAGAAAACTACATAAAAACAGAAAGTGTCGTTTCGGATTAGCCTGCGTGGACTGCGCAGGCTGATCCGAAAAGACACTTTACACAAATGTCCAAATGCCCCTTTTTGTGTGTTGCAGGCCATATTATGGTTCATCCCTTTACCATACAATAAAGTTTTAGTCTCATCCAAACTCAAAGTTTTGCAGATTACAAATTAAATTTGACGCCATTGTTTATTCATATCTTTTATTAAATTTGACTCTTAATGTTTATTAATATCTTTGAAAGAGTAGAAAACACTATGGAAAAAGGAGAAAATGCTGCTTACCAGCATTTTCTCCTTTTCCTATAATGTCTTCAAAAGGCTGCTTCCTCATTGCCGTTTAAAAGCAGGGGATCGTTTTGTAAAAGGTTTTCCCTCAAAGAGCATTTCAGCAGTTTTGTTGCCTTTGCAGCCAGTGTAGATCAAGATCAGACTGCATAAGACTACATTGTCTGCTTTTCCAGGACAATCTGAACAAAAATGCCCCCTGGAATGGCCTTTTTCTGGGTTTTTATTCCTTACTGAAAATGAGCACTGGGTTTTTTTGGCACTTTAAACTTTTACTAGTTGACATGAATTTAGACCTTTTCAAAATGAAAGCATTAAAAATTTTGTTGACAATATAATGATTGAATGTGACTTAAATGATGGAAATTGTCTTTAAAAGGCTAGAAAAAGTTGTGGGAAAAAAGAGAAACTTTTGGTTACCAACATTTTCTCCTTTTCCCAAAATATTTTTAAAAGCCATTGTCATCAAGGTGATCAGAACTGAAAATATTGTGGTACAGGGTTAATAGATGAATATATTTGAAAAAAAAAAGTTGCTAAAAGGAAAAATTGCAGATTTCAAACAATTTATCCATTTACATTAACAGAAATGTTTTCAAAGTCTCCACATGCTGCAAGACGTAATAAAGTTTCTATGAGAGGATTGGAGAGATAAGGCGTAAAAAAAAAATAGTTTTTTTCGGGTAACCCGACCCTACCTGGAGATTTTGCCCCGACCCTAATTTTTTTTTTTTTGTCTTCCGATAAAAAAAAAAAATCAGCCTTTTATCATACTGTGTCACAAGACGCCAGTTTCGGCAAATATTGCGCATTATATTATAGGTGTACAATCATGTACTACTACATACATAATTATGCATGAAAACTCCTACGCCTGTACAAAAGCTACCGTGTATCGGAGCATATTGAACCGACCTTAAACACAAATTGCCAAACGCAACAACGTGGGTTTTCCATTTCTAAAAATACATACAAGCAGGCGGAGAGATCGGGCTTTTTCGCTAACTCCACACAGGAACTTCTGTTTATCGAACGTTCGTATCCTATCGCACGGTTACAAAAGACAAACGGGTACCAGTTTTATCTTCTACAACAAATCACGCCCGAAATACTGCGGTACTATACAGACTGTGTAACGAACTTTTACTTTTGATTTTCGCTTTTCTTCGCGTAAAATATAGACAGGATCCCGTCATCTCTGTTGTCATCACCGCATTACCGGTTCTGTAGTGCATTGTCGCTACTTTCGGTTTGCTAGATTTCAGATTGAACAAGTTCTGTTAAACATCATTCAGCAAAAGTGCTAGCATGCTCCAGAACTACGAACAATTAAGGTGTTCAATGCAGATATAACGTTCGAAAAATTTTAATGGACGTTTCTCTTGCAACTTATCTGATAGGACGGACTGTGGACTAAACTAGACGACGTTTAGATTTGTATCAAGCGTCGATAGGTCTTCATATTAGACAGGTATTTTCATATTTTTTTTCTATCTTTGTTACAATGAGGCAACAATAATTTCTTTCGGAAAATATAAATCTACCCAAAACTTGCCTTGTTCTCGCTCTGCCCCCCCCCCTTCACTCAGCTTGATTTACCCTACCTGGTCTTAGAGAAAAACCTGAAACTGCCTAGGCTAGGAGCCGCCATGCAAAAATTTTCCAAGGCTTTCTCATCATGTGACCTAGCGCATATTGTCAAGGTTTTGCAATTCATAGCTGCATCATGGAAAAAGGGGGCTTCATGTTGTATTTCATTTTTCACCAATATCTCTTTAATTAATACTGGACATATCTCAACGGATTTGGATGAAATTTTCACAGATCATGTGACCTAGCGCATATTGTCAGGGTTTTGGAATTTATTACTGTGTCATAGAAAAAGGGGGCTTCAAGTCAAATTTAAACTGCGTCCATCCTTACAAAAGTCTGTTTCTTGTGAACGCAACTCCTCCCACATTTCTTGACGGATTTGGATAAAATGTTCATAGAATGTTTCTCATCATGTGACCTAGTGCAGATTGTCAAGGTTTTGCGATTTATAGTTGCATCATGGAAAAAGGGGGCTTCATGCTATATTTCATTTTTCACCAATATCTTTTTAATTACTTGACATATCTCAACGGATTTGGATGAAATTTTCACAGATCATGTGACCTAGCGCATATTGTCAGGGTTTTGGAATTTATTGCTGTGTCATGGGAAAAAAATGTTTTTCATCAATGTATCTCCAACTAATGGACATAATTTCATGAAACTTCATATTTTTATTGCTTAATCAAAGCCAATAACCAATGAGTCCGTTGTGCGTCCGTCTGTCCATCCATCAGTCCATGCGTAAAACTTTCAGATCACAAGTAACACAATATATCTATTGAGCTACCCAGGTAGGTACTAGAAATTCCAACACTTTAGTCTCTAAAGCTAGCTGCTTGAAATAGCAGCCATGTGGCGGCGTATATTGTGATGACGACACTCATTTCACATTATAACTCTGAAGGACAACAAAAGTGGATACTTGTAATTTCAACGTTGTGTCAAGAATGTGTGTTCTAGATAAAAAACAATATGCATAACCTTTGTAAACCCAACTTTTCTACAGATAAAATGTTTACTTTAAATCAGTATAATATATATAGTCCTCTAAAGTGTTCTGGAGGGGGAGGGTATTAAACATAAAAACGAACGAAACATTCTAGTATTTATTCAGTTTATTTAGAAACTTGCAAATAAATGTTTTTCACTTTTTCAGCTGTTTTAGCTCTTTACCACACAATCCACAGTTTTAACAATCCTTAAAAAAAACTTTCGAAAACATTGTGGGAAAATTGAGGGAAAAGGAGAAAATGCTATAAACCCATATTTTCTTTGTTTCCCATGTTTTCTACCCTTCCCAAAACAAATTTCAATTTGTGAGTTACATTTGTTTTGTTGTCAGCAAATACTTTTAATTTGGACAAGTCTAAAAAATTTCAATTCAGAAAAGAGTTAAACAAAAGTGGACAGCATTCAGTGGGGAAAAAAGATACAAATATAGAAGTATAGTTTAGATAGAATTTGACCATTTACCGCACAATCAGAAAGTTAATGACAGACTAGAGGTCTTTTGATCACATAATGAGAAAAGGGACTCAGAGCTGGTAGCCACCATTTTCTCTTTTTTTTTTTTCCATTTTCGAAAGCAAATACCACCATTCCAAAATGGTTTTTTTTGGGGGGGGGGGGCAGTTAAAAAAAAAAAAAAAAAAAAAAAAAAAAAAATTCGTCCCTACCCTACCTAACATTTTTGGAGACGTTACCCTAAACAAACTATTTTTTTTTTTAGGCCTAAGTAATGTCGTGTCAACAGGGGCAGACACGCAGACACGTTGCAAGGACATGACTGTAATTTTTATGATTATCTGATAAAATCACTTTCAATGTTACAAATCATAATTTTCAAGATTATGAACGGTTTTGTCAAGGGGATTTATCAGTAGATTTTCAAGGCTCAAGAGCTGATCTGGTCAATCCCTGAACCCTTTATTACATAAGTCGTGAGTTTTAACGACCCTTTGGAAAAAGCCTTTTGAAAACATTGTTGGAAAAGAAGGAAATGCTGGTAACCAGCATTTCCTCCTTTTTCCACATTGTTTTTAAGCCTGTCAAACACAGCAGGCAACATTTGAACCACAACTGTTTTGTTGTTGACAAGTGCTTTCAGTTTGGCTGAATCCAAAATTTTGTTGTTTTGTAAAGACTTAACTCTATCATACAAGAAAATTCAGACTTGTACTTGTAGCTGAAATGATGGAGTTTGTCTCTGAAAGGGTACAAGATATTGTTGGAAAAAGAGAAAATTCCGGTTACCAGCATTTTTCCTTTTCCCACAAAATTTTCAAAAGGCTTTTTCCTCAGAGTTCACAGTTAAAACTAGGGATTGTTTGGTAATTGTGGTTAACACATAACATGTTTTGTACAAGATTATTTTGATTTCGATTGAAAGAGGAACTTTGGCTGAGCTTAGTTACAAGCATGTATTTGTTTATCCCTTTAACCCTTTACCTGATATGCCATTTTGAGGCTCTTCCATTTCAGCAGCAAATAAAGATATGATGTCAAAAATATGGACAAATGAGGATACAATTATCTAATTGAGTGGAAAACATTGTGCGAAAAGGAGAAATTGCTCGTTACAAGCGATTTCTCCTTTTCCCACAATGTTTTCAAAAGCTGTCTGTTGTTGATACGTCAAAATGAGTATCTATGGAGTAAAGGGTTAATAACAGTCCAGTGTTTTAATGACCTTGGAGAAGAAGGCTTTTGAAAACATTGTGGGAAAAGGAGAAAACGCTGGAACCAGACAAATGGTATCATTCGAGCCACATTACTTCGTTGACTGTGAATGCTTTCATTTTTGGCAAGTCATCATGTAAAAATAGAACTGAGCATATTAGCTTAAATGGAATTTGTTTCAAAAACCTTAACTTGGGCAGAAAAGACCTGAAAACTGAATATACATGACTGTGTGTGTTTAGAGTTTCTGTTACTTAACTGACCAATCAAATTTTGTATCAGAATTTTGTTTGTGAAGCTGTCATTTCATTGGCTATTTACCTATTGCTGTATGCTAGGTACACTGCACCTTAAGTATTTGGCACTCAACAGTCACATCAAGTTGCTTTAATTCACTGAAAAAAGAACAAAGTAAAGCAATAATTGTTTTTCACTAGCACTTTACCAAACAACCCAGTGTTTTAACCCTCTTCCACACATTCTTGAGTTTTAAGTCTTGGCGCCAAATAAATTAATTTGACGTCTTTCAACAGCTGTAAATACAATCGATTGATACTCAGAAAGATTTTTATCATATAGGCTTGAATAGACAAGTGGATGGTATAGATCAAAGATCAGACAGCATGTTTTGTGCAGTCTGATCTTGATCTATACAAAAGTCCCTGTTTTCGCCTACGGGGGCTGACAGGGTTAATTAGCCTAGAGAAGAAAACTTTTCTCCTTTCCCCACAATGTCATGTAACCTTTCAAATCATTTGAGCTGTATTGAATTTTTTGTCTGCAAATTCTTTCATTTGGACAAGTCTAGAATTTGTCATCGTGTAAAGAGTGTGTGATGTCTGAAAAAATTCTTTTGAAAACATTGACAGAAAAGGAGAAAGTGCTTTCTTTCCTGGTGTTAAGGACCAAATCCTATCAATTCTGAGTAAACATTAATTGGTGTCTGTTGGTGCATGACATTTCGTCGAAAGGGCGTCTTGTCAAAACCCATGTATGTTTTAAAATACCAATTCCACAATTCCTAGATTTATGTTACGAAAAGCTCTGTCTGGGAGCAAGATTTGAGCCACAATTCGTCTGGGTTCAGTAAGGGTCAGGGCTAGGGATTGTTTTCAACTAATGGACTTTTCGACGAAATGTCACGGATCCAGTGTCTGTAAGTACAGAAGTTTGTCATCTAGTATAGTGTTATAGTGTTAACTCTTTACCAAACAACAATTTTTTTGACGGGACCAAATTCAAAGCAGTTTGCAGACGACAAATTGAACGATGCTAAAACAATGATTTCTATCTTTGATAGGGCAGAAAACATTGTAGGAGAAAATGCTGATTAAAAGCATTTTTTCCCTTTTCCCACAATGTTTTCAAAGGACTTCTTTCTCTGAGTCGTTAAAACTCGGGTTGTGTGGTAAGAGGTTAAACCAAATTTTCGACTTAAAGGGTGCAATATGTGCCATTTGATGAATTGTTGTCATAAAAATGGTTGGAATACTTTAACTCTTTACTAGACGACAAAATTTTAACCTTGTCCAAATTGAAAGCATTTACAGACGACAATTTCGTTGTGGCTCACATGGTGCTATTTGTCTTTGATATGGTAGACAACATTGTGGGAAAAGTAGAAAATGCTGGTTTCCAGCATTTTCTCCTTTTCCCACAATGTTTTCCAAAGGTTTCCAGGGTTGTTAAAAGTCAATAAAGGGTTAATATGCAATTTTGACCTTGATAGCTGAAATGTTTGAGAAGAATTCAAAAGATCATATGCCAATAATTGGTGGCCTTCACCTTACAGGTTCTTTTTTGTGGCCAAAAAAAAAATTGTTGAAAATTAAAAAATGAACACTTTGGACTCTTCAATATTGAGAACATTTAGACTACATAATATAATATTATAATTTATAGGCTCAAAAAAATGGGATATAGCTTTGAAAACATAGCAAGAAAAAGTAAAGTCTGGCTAACAGGATTCTTTTTTCCCCACACTACAGGAAATCTTGCTGTCTGTCTCAGGATGGAAGATACATGAGTTTGTGTAGTAGTTAAAAATCTACTGCAGCTAAACAATGAGTCATTGCTCATTGCAAATCAAACAGTGAAACATATTTGTTGAAGTGCCTAGACCTTGATTTACTATTGCAGACTGTTGTCTGTGTATGTCATATTCTTCAGTGATTGGACCTGTCTGCTATGACGCATAACCATCACCTGTACAGGAGAAAATTCATAAACCATTAATAAATTAACATGATTAGGAAAATGGCTATAAAGAATACATCTGTGGAAAAATGTAGCCTGTTTTGCCCTCCAAATATCTGCATGCATGTGACACAAGACATAGATTTATTTTTCAAAGTTCCTTTTATTTTTCTTTTTTTTTTACTCATCTAAGTAAATAATATGTGCAAAGGAACGGCACCTACAGTCGGACTACATGTTGCGTAAGTCATAACTCATATCAGTTGTGACAATATCGCTATTGGATTAATAAGTTTAACCTTGCAATATAGATCTGAGATCAGACAGCACCCTCAGTGACTGTCTGTTTATAGCTATGTCTATGTTTAATTGATCAGATTACCTTGCAGGATATAGTATCATGTAAATCTAGGATCAGACAGCACAGTCAGTGCCGGTATCTGTATGGCAGTTTCAAAACCTTGGGTTTGATCAGATTACTTTGCAAGATATTGATGATATAATGTAGATCTGAACCCTTTACCACACAATTTTGAATTTTAACGACCCTTAGCCAGAAAGCTTTTGAAAACATGGTGGGAAAAGGAGAAAATGCTGGTAACCAGCATTTTTCTCCTTTTCCCACCTGTTTCCTACTCAAAGGTAAGTTTTAGCACTTGAGCACTTCAATATATTGTGTGCAAATGCTTGGGACTTGGGCAAGTCTAAAATTTTGTCATGTGGGAGTTAAGAGTTAAGTCTTTGAAAACATTTTGGGAAAATGTTGGTGACCAGCATTGTCCATTTTCGTACAATGTTTTCAGGAGCGTAGCCAGTAATGTAGTAAAAATGAATCCCAAGAATTGTGAAAAGCTTTTTTTGATAGTCAGGGGTAGTCAAGTTATTCTGTCAAAGACAGAAATCATCATTTGAGGTACATTTAATATGCCCTCTGCAAAATGCTTAATTCAGTTTTGTCACATCCAAAATTTTGTCCGCTAGTAAAGACTTCAACC
The DNA here is from genome assembly GCA_946811185.2 of Hippopus hippopus. NCBI lineage: Eukaryota > Metazoa > Mollusca > Bivalvia > Cardiida > Cardiidae > Hippopus > Hippopus hippopus. Next base: position 13,020,664 of record OX328106.1, read on the forward strand.
ATTTACCACATGACAAAATTTTATACTCATCCATATTGAAAGCATCTGAAGAGGAGTAACTAAACAGGACTCGAATGCTGAGATTCGTTCTTTACAAAGTAGAAAACATTGTCTGAAAAGGAGAAAATGCTGGTGACCAGCATTTTCTCCTTTTCACACAATGTATTCAAAAGCTTCTTTTCTTTGGGTCGTTAAAGCTCAGGATAGTGTAGTGAAAGATTAGAGACTTAAACCATGTCCTATTGCAACATTTCCAATAGACAATTATTGACATGGACTGTTATTACGGTAACACCTCTTTTGTCAGCCAGTTTGCACTGTCGATATTTTTGTTTACTTTCTTGTATTGATTAAAGACTTGTCATTCAATTGTCTGAGACAGAATTTTAAATAAACTGTACAAAGGAGAAGGAGAAAAAAAGAAGAACAAGAAGAAAAACCTTTCCTTGCAGCATAGATGTTAGCCAAAGAGAGCCAAGCTAGCACACCTTCAAATTGCTTTTGCAAACAGTTTACAGTGAATACTTACCATATCATCCCTTTCAAGCCTATTATACCCTAGGGAAGCATTTTTTTTTTCAAAGCCAAAAATATTTCATCAACCTTTGTCAGTTGCATACAGCATTTAATAACATGTAATATCACGGTCCACATTCACCAACCATTCTTAAGAAAGTTCTTTTTCTTGTTATCCCAAGATTTTCCGAATTTGAAAGTAACACAGCTTCTGATTGGCTAAATCAAATGGTTTAGCCAATTAAAAGGTGTATTACTTTCAAATTTGGAAAACTCTGGAGAATAAGACTTAAGAATGTTCTTGAGAATGGCTAGAAAATGCATGTTCTGTGCACTTTGCTTTTGATTTGCACTGCCAGGAAAAGCAGCACAACCTTGGCCTTTAAGGGTTGATTTAACCCTTTACCAGATGACAAAATTTTAGCCTTGTCCAAATTGAAAGCATTTGCGGACGACAATTTCAAGGTGGCTCAAATGGTGCAATGTTTCTTTGACAGGGTAGAAAACATTGTGGGAAAAAGGAGAAAATGCTGGTTACCAGCATTTTCTCCTTTTTCCACAATGTTTTCAAAAGCTCTCTTTTCCAGGGGCGTTAAAAGTAGGCATTGTGCGGTAAAGGATTAAAGCTTTGAAATCGTGTAGCTTACATAAGTAAAAAAAGAAATTCCAAGCCTTTCTGTGTAATGTATAATGCGATTGATCTCTTACATAATTATGTAAATATTTGTCTGTTTATTCAGTAAGTTCAAATGGCGTTACATTTTTGTTATTTATTATGTACCCTAGTTACAGTTTGTTTATGATCTTAGCTAAGTTTTTTTAACCCCTAATTTTGATTTAAATTAGAAGGGGAAATGGTAAGGGGATGGAGGACATTTTAACTTAATTTGTAGAACATTTTGTATTGTAACCGATCTGTTACAATAATTTGAATGAAAAAGAAAAAAAATTCAAGAGTTTGAGTGAGAATATCATAATTATCATTGTACTGTATAGGCTACTTTTTTCCTTATTAACAAAATGATAACATATGCCACGGACAACCGTATGTATGGAAAGATTCTTTCTACAGCACAGGAAATTGTTCAGAAAGGCGCAGTTGCTTGCAACACATGCAATTGTTTATTGTCCAACAATGTTTTCCACAACAGTTACCTGTAGGAAAATTATTAAATGTCATATTTGTGATGGTGAATGACTTATGTGGTAACTCTCTACCACACAACAATATTTTAGACTCAGCATTTTTTAAAGTATTTGCAGACAACTAAATGTGTGGGGACCAAATGATGAGAGAGAAAGGAGAGTAAATATACTGGGAAAGGAGAAAATGCTGGTAACCAACATTTTCTCCTTTTCCCAAAATATTTTCAAAAAAGCTTTCTCCTCTGAGGGTTGTTAAAACATCAAATTGTTTGGTACAGAGGCTTAACTCTTTACCACACAATCAGGAGTTTTAACAACCCTGAGAAAGAAAGCTTTTGAAACATTGTGGGAAAAGGAGAAAATGCTAGTCAAACCAGCATTTTCTTCTTTTCCCACAATGTTTTCTTATCTTTTACAGACAAATTCCATTACTTGCGCCACATTTACTATGTCCTTTGGAAATGCGTCCAATTTGGATCTGTCTAAAATTTTGTCATGTGGTGAAGAGTTAAATCATTCCTCCACTTAAACCTGAAAAATTAACGCTTGATCAGAGTAACATGCCTCAGCAAGATGTACCAAATTTATTCATGAAAAGTAATGGTGGTAATCAAATACTTTAGGCAGTATGTTGTATCAGCCCAGATGATTTGTATACAGATAGCATCACTGTCTACCTTTATTTACCTTTTACATGGAGTCCTGTGTGGCTGAGTAGCAGAGTGTGCTACAAGTAACCTGGGAGCCTAGGTTCGAACCACACTATCCTTTGGGAAGACACTTCAGAGCCCAAGATTAGTACTGGTGAAACCGGGTCACACATAAATATGCAAGATGTTGGTGTTAATGACTGAATTAATGTTGAAAGTGGCATTAAAAAAACATTCAATCAATCAGTCGTCTACCTTTTACATGTTAATGTAATACTAGTGTTCCACAGCTGTGGCTGAGCCTACCAGCTCAATCAGTAATGTACAGGGCTTGGAAAAGCAAGGGGATGAGGGTTTGAATCCCCAGCTTGGTCAATTAATTTCCAAGGATTGGTGGTGGGCCTTGCAGGATTCATTCCTCTCACTGCTGAACATTGTGACCATTTTAATTTGTTGCAAAGCAGCTAGTAGCTTTGGAAGAATACTGTCACAAATACTGACAAGATAAATTTATGATGCACAGCATCATAGAAGCCGCAATCTTTTGGTGGACAATTTCAGAAATATTGACTCTCTTGAGAAATTGTGATTACATTTTTTGTATCTGTTTTTACCCCCACCCCCCACCAGCGGAAAATCATGACAAATGGTACTAAAATGCAAGGAAAAAAGAAACAGAAAATAATATGTACATGTACACGTATTCTAATTCTTAAGAAAAAAAAAAGAAGTATAGAGAGGAATCTTAAATAATCTTGTTATTATATTATTATTATAAAGTGATGTTTATTTGAAAAAAAAAAACCACGTAAAAGCATCGGAATTTTTAAATTTCTACTCGAAATTTGAAAATGGAGAAATTGCGCATTCAAATACAGCATTTTCCATTTATTTAATGATTTTAGAAAAGAAACTTTCTATAGTAGCATTAAAGGCAATACTACAGAATTATTTAAGTTACCAATTATTCAAAGTGATATTAAGATCGTTATTCACATATGATATTTACATGTATTTACAATTTTTATCAGTGATCTCTTCTTTGTGTTTTTTCTTTACAACAAAAAAGGACAAGAAAAAAAAGGAAATATTCAACAACTTTTTTCTAAAAGATGATCTTCTTGCTTGTCAAAAGTATCTTAGCATGCTTGTAAAACAGTGAATCTTTACATTTCTACTCAGGAAGCAAAAACTTTTGCATGGCATCTCCAAAATTATTCTGATCATAGCCTGCACAGTTGGCACAAACCACATTTCTTTTATTCCTGAAATGGCAGCCACACACACAAAAAAAACAACATTTTTTTAAGTCTTTAAAGATCTGGATCTATTCAACCACAACATAATAACTATTACTATACATATTTCGTTTAATAAACAGTAGTTTGAACCATTTTCTGCATAGGCCTTGTACATACCTAGTGTAAAACTTCTGATGTAAATTTCAAGAGCTATTCTAAACCTTTGACCAGCAGCGACGTAAAAAGTTGTATATTCACAGTAATAGGTTCCGTAATAATTAAATTTAACCCTTCGACTACACAACGAAATAAATACTCTGAGTAAGGAAAATAAACAAGATTTTCTTTTATGTTTACGATATATCTTACAGAATATTAAAAAAAATATTACACGGGCTATGTGCTGTCTGATCTTCATCTATTTCCGTCATTTTCGAGCAGCTTCAACCCTTAGAGAACCAGGCACCACCATGATAATTACTGTAGTCAATGTGCATCACGATCCATACGTCATGATTCAAGCAGGCCTGGTTTCAAAGGTTCTGTAGATCAGGACCATACCGTACAGCACCTACAGTCTGATCATAACAGCTTCGACACACAATACAGTAAATGCTAAATTTTACAGGTCTCATAAGATAGATGTTTAGTGTAACAAAAATCCATTGGGCTAATGTGTAGACGAAGGGAAGAAAAAGAGTTATCTTTTCACAAGTATTCTATAAATAGCTGATGTAGACGCCTCTTGTGTAGGGAGGTAACCAGTCTATACCTTGTTCAAAGGTTAACCGCCGTTTTATCCTGTACAAATTAAGATTGGACGAAAAACTTGTACATAAAATTGCTTCTGATTATCATATTCTAAGATGCTCTCTATATCATAATCATCATTATTTTGTTTTGTAAAAAAGTAGACAAATGCGAAAACCATTGAGAGATGGGAAAGCTTGTGATAAACGGAAAGCATAACAACTTTGGGAAAATAGACGGAATCCTATATGTTTGAAAACTTCGGGGGACTAGCCAATTAAAGGATGGTTATCTCTCTGTATTTTTATTGTTATTTGGGAATGAACTATATATTGCAAGAAAACCAGGTTTAAATTTCATGTAGGTCTGTTGGAATACTTAAGAAAGAGTCATGTGGAGTAATTCTGTCACAACAACACAACATTATTAGAAATTTTATAAAAATTATGACATATCGAATAATTACTGATCATCTACATGGTAAATAGTTTAGGTACATTCCTACTGGAAGCCGCTTTCGAGCGGCTTCCAATGAAAGAAAGTCCAGGGAAGCATAGATAAGTTGAACCATACTTCATCTTGATTTTTCTTATTTGACAAATTTATTTTTAAGTCATTGGTTACAGATTTGTATCAGGCAGTAAGGGGCAACAATCCTGAGTTCTAACAACATGTAGGAATAAAGCTTTTGAAAACATTTTGGGAAAAGGAGAAAATGCTGGTTACCAGCATTTTCTCCTTTTCCCAAAATGTTTTTACCTTTTACAAGATGAATCCCACATTGAATTTATTGTCCTTCAACACTTTGAATAGTTACACAACTAACAGTATGCTGTATTGTTTGTTAAGAGTGCAAAAGCAAGCATAAAATTATGCAAGCCGTTTTTTAAATGCATGTAACTATACCCTTTTATGACCAGAGTTGCTTTTATTTTGTAAAAGATCAAGATCCAACTGCTGGTTACCAGCATCTTCTCCTTTTCCCACTTCCCACAGTGTTTCCTACCTTTTCAAAGACAAATCTTGTCACTTGAGTCACATTTAATGTCTCGTCTGCATCTGCTTCCAATTTGGAGGAGTCTAAAATTTTGTCGTCTGGTAAAGAGTTCAGTGTTGACTAAGCATAAATGCATGAGATACTGAAAGTCCTGAAGATCCCTGCATGTTTTCAATATACCGGTTTATGAATAAAGATGTGATTCAAAGGGATTTAAATCAGATTTATCATATTTTATAGAAAATTAGATTTGAATGGCACAAAAATTCCCCTGGATTAATCATTTCCCTCATATAGAGGCAATGTTAAGAAAAGAAAAATATGTATATGTTTGTTTTTATCAGACATCTATTTGTGATTTATCCGACATATAGATTTTGGTATTCCCTCTCTAAAATTCATAGAGGATATTTGGGGTTTTTTTTTGATGAAAGATCAAAATTTATTTCATCGAGTGAACATCATCGGTCGTATTTTCACTTGTGGCTGCAAGAGGGTTCTCAAGACTTGTGGCTGTGCCACTCATGAAAATATTACCGATGATATTCACTTGATGAAGTAAATTTCAATCTTTCATAAAAAAAAAAACAAATATTCTATTTATTTCATGCTTCTGACCTCTTTTTCGAGGGGACTTACATCAAAATCCAGTACAGTTCTTTTCAGTTATTCTCCCTGGAGTACCCCCTCCGCATAACAACGCATTACAAATATTACATAAAGCGCGAGAAATGTAGGGTAAATTACATCATATGTTCATCTTGTTGAATGTCATACGCTGTTTACCTAGGTAACTAGTGCGCCGGAACTACTGTTTCTGCCTCTATTGAAGAGTTAGAAAAATAAAATCAGTATTTTTCACTGGTCGTAACCAAGAAATATGGAACAATATTCCACTGTTATTTCTGGATAAACTACCGAAAAGCATGGAATAAAAGTAATATCTAAAATGCTCAGAAGATACATAAAAACAAGCAATTATTGTCTGTCTAAATTATTTAACATTGCATGAACAGCAATAATCAGAGGCTGCATTAGCTGGGGGGAAAAATGTATACTTTCGGCATAATTACACGAGGCTGGATGAGCAGAGAATAAAAAAGGAGGGTTGGTTTAATGTGGGAAGGGTTCATCATAACCCCAAAGGAAAATTTGAAAGTGGCAAAATTTTGTTGTGCAGTAAAAGAGTTAAATATACCGAAGGGTTATGAAAAACCGATCATTTGATCTTCAAGTATATAAAAAGGTGGATATTTATTTTCTATTATTTACTAAGTATCCAACCTTTTTTATATGAGAGGCATTTAAAAGGTATTTCATCCTGTGAATTTTCTTTTGTACTGGTTAACTCTTTCAGAGCTGCTAATGTATACACTCGAACCATTTTCAGTGGCTGAAAATCCACAGAAAATCAGAAAGATTTCCAGCATACAGGCTTGATCAAACAATTGAATGCTATAGATCCAAGATCAGACTACATGTTCTAAGCAGTCTGATCTTGATCATGCCATCCACAAATTACTTTATTTTGGTTTATGGTGCTGATAGGGTTAAAAATAGGTTTACTGAGATTTATTTTCTATACAGAAAAGTTAACCCATATTTTGGACACCTCCATGGTGGGGAAATTCGATGACTTAACTTTTAACCACACTGTTCTGAATTTTAACAGCCCTGGAAGATATGGCTTTTGAAAAAATTGTGGGAAAAGGAGAAAATGCTGGTAACCAGCATTTTCTCCATTTCCCACAATGTTTTCTACCCATTCTCAGACAACTTTTCTCTGAGCCAAATTTAATTTGTAGCCTGCAAAAATCTGTTGTTTCGTGAAGGGTTTACTCTAAACCACACAATCCTGAGTTTTAACGACACTCAACGCTTGAAGAAAAGGCTTTCGAAAACATTGAGAGAAAAGGAGATAATGCTGGTTACCAGCATGTTTTCTACTCAAAAGCACATTCAGGTTTTTGAGTCGCATTTAATTCGTCACCTATAAAAGCTTTAAATTTGGACAAATCTAAATTTTTGTTTTCTGGTTAAGAGTTTAATCCTTTACTGCACGACGCCGACTTTTAACGTCCCTGGAAAAGAAGCCTTTTGAAAACATTGTGTGAAAAGGAGAAAATGCTGGTTACCAGCATTTTCTCCTTTTCACACAATGTTTTCTACCCAATCAAAGAAAAATTGCACCATTTGAGCCACATTGAAATTACCTTATGCAAATGCTTTCGATTTGGACAAGGCTAAAATTATATCCACTGGTGAAGGGTTTGGTGACATCCGACTAGGTTTTGTTTCTTTTAGAAAATCTTAAATTAAAGAAGGCTAATTTTCATTCATGTATATTGATGGATTTATAACAGAAAAAATAAAAGAATGGACAGAAATACGTGTCAAAAACATGAGGAATTACGTTGGTCGTGGTCACATTTTTCTATAAAATTTGCTATCTCATTATTCACTGAACAGCCCTTTTCTTTATATTGAACTAGCAATAATTACATCGTGAACGGGGGCAAATGATAGTTGTCACAGGACAGCTCGGTTGGTAGAGTTGCTGAGTTATGGTTTTGAAGGTCATTAATTGGGTTTGAAGTCCAACGAAGACTTAATTATCTTTGCAGGGTTTTTTCCCCCAGATGTAAGAGTAAAGAGTTTTGTCCATAAGATTCTTCCATACAAAATATCAACATGCTGTATTTGTATAAAAATTAATTTCCTTTCTTTTCAGAACTTCCACGTCCCGACCCACCTGTCGTTGGCAAGGTTACACATCACAGCATAGAGCTGTACTGGGACAATGCTTTGGAATCAGCCATGGCAAACAATATCAAAGCAGACGGTCGTGTCAGGGTGTGTCTTCAGGAGCAAGATAGGGCAGGAGAATGGGGAAATCTATATTCGTAAGTATGCTTTAAGTTTTATTCGATCTATTGCTATTTGTAAAACAGCAAAATTTTACACCTGTCCATATTGAAAACATTTTGAAGATGAAATTAGATATGGTACAAATGATGAGTTTCCAGTAATGTCTTTTACTACAGTGTTTTCATTGGCCTTCATTTTCAGACATACTGAATATAACTCAAATGATGAATTCTGTCGTTGATGGGGTAGAAAACATTGTGGAAAAAGGAGAAAATGCTTTTGCCAGCATTTTCTCCTTTCCCCACAATGTTTTCTATAGCTGTCTTCTTTCAGGGTTGCTAAAACTTGGGGATTGTGTGGTAAAGAATGAAAAAGCCAGGATTGTTTGGTAAAAGATTGAAACACCCAATAAACCTAACAGACATTCTCAGTCTAGAAATAAAACTAATGATTGCAGTTTCAAAGTACGGTTTGTCCAGAATTTCTAAGCAAAGCAGACAGTGTAGATCAAAGAAAACAGTCAGTCTGATCATGATCTACATTGGCTGTAATTCTATCGACTTTCATTTGATAATTAGAGAAAGTATTTATATATCGGAATTATTTACCCAAAAGTCCTGAGTTTTATGACAGTGGTTTTTGAAACAAAATTTTGGGAAAAGGAGGAAGATGCTGGTAACCATCATTTTCTCCTTTTCCCACTGTGTTTTATGCTCTTTCAAGGCCAAATAAAGTCTATGTGACATATCTAATTTGTCGCCTGCAAATCTCTTGAATTTAGACATGTCTAAAATTTTGCTGTTCGATAAAGAGGTAGATACACCTTCCAAACACATTTTATTGAAAGAAAAATTGTATGGTTACTTGAGATTTATTGAAAAAGTGATGGGAGTTTATAATATAAGAGAGTTCAAATAAGGTAGATAACTCTAAAAGAATGATTGCAGGCCATCAAATAGGTTATCTTCCTTGTATACCCCCCCACCTCCAACATTTTCAAGTATTTTACTCTTTGGCCTGCAAACTAATTAGATTTTACTTTTCTTGACGGCTAAAAGTATACTTTTGTTGTATTTGACACTAGTTTTAGTCAGAGATTAGCATCAGGTTGTGGACTGTACCTTGATTTCTATTTATAAACAACGAACCCGATTGAACGTGAAATACGTGCGTGTCAACTCTGTCAACTTTGGGTGTACATACGTACACGTTATACACGTTATGTATCTTGGATACAACTTTATCACACCCTTTTTACACTTATGCCGGATTTCTTTTTGAATTGGGGTTTAAATTAGTCTGTCAGGTGATCGGGTTTTTTTGTCTTGAATTGGGAAACTCCCATTGAAATCGGGAGGGTTGGGAAGCATGCTTACGACGTTACGTGTGTAGAAATGAAACTGCACAAAATAAATGCATGTAAACAAAGGGTATCAAACGGATTGAGAGATTTTTTTTTTGAATAGATATTCACTGTCCCAATTCTTTGGAACAAAAAAATACCGATCTTGCTTTGCAATTTTTAGTATGGCTCAAATCTTTGGGTCATAAAAAATAATTATTTTTGCGTTTTTTGATGGTGTCCCAATACTTTGGGTGTCCCAAAACTTATGCAAAATACGGTAAGTGGAATTTTTCGCAATGTGGAAATTTTTGTGATTTTACGAACTTGAAAAATTTGCAAACTTTTCTGTTCACGTATTTTACCACATGTATACCAACAAATAATGAGTGTATTGAATTCACAAACATTTTCATACGCAAAATGTAGGTAATTGGTAATTCACAAATTTTTTGACACATGTCTATATCGATGTATACAGTACAATATCTGGGTCTGTATTTTGGAAGCCTTTAAAGCAGTCACTATTGTCATTTCTAGTTTTAGATGAAGACAAATCCCTCAAGTTTTTCTCTTATATATTGGTAATTTATCTATGTTTACACAGCTGAGCTATTCTAAACACTTTCAAGTTTTAACAGAGATTTTTCTGTCTAGCTATAAGGATGTATCTCTAAGCAACAATTGATTTGTAGACCTGCAAATACCTTCAATATAGAGGGACAGGTTTTTAAATGAGCTATGCCCTGTGAAAAGGGGGCTTAATGCATCTGCAAAAAGTATCGACCCAGGTCAGCCTGCGCATTCTGCGCAGGCTGACCATGGCCGAAACTTTTTGCTACTGGTCAATTTTCTGCATGTCTAAGGTCCAGTCTACCTCATGATTCAGTCGGTTGCTATACAGAATGGAATTTATGGATCCATGATATTGCAATGACTTGCTTGGTATCAAGCATCATGGAGATGCGTTAAGTCCTCTTTTGCCAGAGCATGGCTGATCTTACTATTTGTAGTCTGCTAACCAAAGTACTTTTTAAAAGGGGTCATAAAATACATCATATCATGAGGTAAAAAAGAAAAGTGTCTGTTTGTAAAATGATTGTTTGTTGATAAAAAGGATATTATGATGACAAAAATGTTGTAACAATCGTTGACCAAACATAATCGTCCATGGATAATGACCTATAGAAATGCTTCAGTAGGTCATTGAGCTCACATTCCATAGAGAGTTTTCATTGTAACCCTTTATTACATTCCTATCAGTGAATTACTGGGATTTTTTAGTGTACTATTTTTTCAGTTTTTCACAGTGAATAACATCTTTCCAAACAATCCTGAGGTAACGATCTTGTGGGAGAAATCTTTTGAACACATTTCGAGAAAAGAAGATAGCTTTTGTGGGACAGAGCTCTTAGAAAATATTGGGGGAAAATGAGAAAACACTACCGACCAGCATTTTCTCCTTTTTCCATAATGTTTTCTATCCTATCAGAAAACCTAACATCTTTTGTACCAATTTAGTATTTGTCATCCGGAGATGTTTTTAATTTGGGAAAGTCTTCAACTTGTCATGTGGGAAAGGGTTAACTGTCTCTTCTTCTAATTTCATATGGCTGGTTTTAAATCGTAAGGGAGCAAAACAATGCATGCCTTCAAATGGAGAGATAGATGATGTAACGTACGAGGGTTAGTCAAAAATAACTGAGCCCTACCTCATAACTTTTTCATTATTTAACACACAGTAATAATATATGGTACAATTGTTGACCAGTATCTCGTGCATCGTTTGTGCAGGAAAAACTAACGTTTCATGACGTCATATAAATGTGACGTCATTTATGGTAACATCATGGAGGACGGTGCGTTCACGCTGACGCAGGAAGAGCAGATTGCGTACATTAAGATTGAAGCCAGAAGGGGAAAAAGCGCATCTGAAATTCTAAAAGCTCTTGGGGAAGTTGCTTGAGAGTCTCTACTCGGGTACAGTACTATCAAGCGATGGATGCGAGAATTCAATAATGGACAAACTGTCGTTAGCAACAAGCACCTATGCGGAAGGACTCTGTCAGCGACGAATGACGAAAATGTTGAAAATGTAGCAAAACTACTTGAGGCTGATAGAAGATACACGTGTGATGAGATAGCATATGAGTTGGACAAAAGTCACGGGTCAGCGTATAACATTTTGACGGAACATTTGCAAATGAGGAAGATCGCCGCTAGATGGGTACCCCACATGCTCTCGGAAACAGAAAAACACCAACGTGTGAATATTGCCCGATCACTCCTACAAAGGTACGATGCAGAAGGTGATGAAATGCTGCAAAGAATCGTTGCTATTGATGAAACTTGGATGCGATCGTTTGAACCTGAACTGAAGCGACAGAGTAGCGAATGGCACACCAAAAACTCGCCAAGACCGGTAAAACTCCGCCGAAGTCAGAACTGTCCAAAGATGATGATGATATTTGCGTATGATTACCGTGGCGTACTGACCTCACACAGGGTACCGACAGGTGAAACAGTCAATGAAAAGTACTACAAGATGTATCTTAGGACAATACTTCATCCAGCATTACGCCGAAAGCGCCCAGAGCTGATTGGCTGCACGCCACTCATTTTGCAAGACAACGCATCACCCCACAAAAGTAATGTTGTCAAGGAGCTGTTGGAGGGATATGGCTGGGAAGTGCTTGATCACCCCCCGTATTCTCCAGATCTTTCTACCCCCGACTTTGATCTGTTCCCAAAGTTGAAAGAACCCCTACGAGGAATCCGTTTTGATAGTTTAAACGAGTTAGAGTGTGCCGTGAACGGGGAGGTCCGACGAATCAACTTCAGTTGCCTAGCAACCGGTTTCCAGGCGTTGCCGAGAAGATGGCATTCAGTCATTCGGTCCAAGAGAGATTACTTCGAGGGATGATAAATAAATATGATATCTGTTACACTAATATAAAAAGTTATGAGGTAGGGCTCAGTTATTTTTGACTAACCCTCGTACCCTTGAGTGTTAAGTCATCTGTTACGTCAGCTCCTTCTGCCAAAAACAGACCATGATTGTGTTTGTAAAGAAAAGTCCTATGCATACCTACCATTCTTGTTAATTATTAGCAAACAAAGGGAGAATTAGGAATATAATAAATAGAACAAGCAATTTCGTTGAAATGATATCCCCCGCCGAAAAATTTACTTGACCGCGTAACTTAAAATCGCTCCCAGTCGGCCGTTTTTTATCGAATCAAAAAATTTTTTAAAAAAAAGTGTATCGGCGGAATGGGTTATTGTACACATGTATAAAGTTTCACAAAATTCCAACCAATGGTATTGGAGATATTCTCCCGGAAGGACGGACGGACAGTAGGGGTTTAACGATACATCAGACTATCGATGGATTGCTATGGCGAGCGTGTCGATGCTACTGCATCGATTGTTCGGTTGAAAATCGATAACTATTGCCGATAGTTACCTCAAATATCGATAGTTTCGATAGTTTGACTGACAAGAAAGAGAGAGAAAATACCGCAATTCACTATTGTATTCGGTATTTACAAAAATAATTTATTTTTAATCCTTTCTCTGGAACACTTCCAAAAGCAAGTTTTCCTAAATATACGGACATTCTGTAACGTTTATTTCCCAAAATAATTGACAGGTAATATTTTTGAAATATGTTTTCAATAATGATCGGCTGCATAATATTCATTTCTGCATGGCAATGTTCATCGTTACGAAAACGAATCCTTCGAGAGCTGACTAACTCAGCAGCAATTTTAAGTCATGAAATTAGACCAAAATGATTCCAACATTAAGGGTGTTTTTGTTAAAAACTTCACACCAAAGCGAATAGTGTGGATTTAGATCAAAGATCAGACCAAACAGTCTGCCTACAGTCTAATCTTAATCTACACAGGCTGCCAAAACAGCTAAAAACCATAACCATGCGTGTTGTCCCTCCATAAGCAATAAATAAATCAACTATGAAAAATGAATCCTAAACCTCGTTCTTTCGTTTCTTTATTTATCAATAATCCATTTTGAATGCATTCCTTTTATGTCGGCTGCAAGGAATTATTTTTAGAAAACAGCTGGACTTTTTTTAGCTGACTATACAAAACATGTGACACGACTGGGGTGTTCTTGAAACAGCTATATTACTAAATGCAAAAAGGCACTATCAGCTGGTGTAAATCGTGCATGAAATAGGCTTATTGCGTGGTCACTTTGAATTGATTGGAGATCAACCTGCAGCCACATATAAGTTTCTTGGAGCAGACCAGTTTAAGTGTGTAAATTAAACAGGTGCGTTACAACCCTGTCGCTTAGAATGATTTGCATGTTACGTCATACCCCTTATCCAAGTTTTACTTCAAACATCTGTGTACCCACGACAGGCCTACAGGCATCTTGTAGACAGATGGCTTGTAATATAGATCTACATTTATGGTCTTTCTAATTTACTCTACTGATGGCAAGATTGCGATTTTCAAAGAGTTGTGGGATGGTGTAGATAGACATCAGACTAAACGAAACATGCTGTCTGATCTTGGATCTATACCATCCACTTCTGTACTATGGCTTAACTCGTATTAGAAAGCTACTTCTTTCTCGGGCTAAAAAAGGTAAGATGATGTTTAACAGTGTTCCCACTCGCGCAAATTATTGCGTAAATCACGTTATAGAATTGAAATTCACGTAACAAATTCTTGTTACACCCGAGACTTCACGCAAGAAAATGCATGGACAAAAAAGGCCATTATCTCCTTTTCTTGTGTAAAATGACAGGTTTTGAAGTTACTTGTAACCCTTATTGACAATTTTTTTGTCAAATCATGTGGAAATACCTTTCAAGAAATTAACAGCCATGAAAAACTGATCATTGTAAAAAACACGGAAACCCATGACACAACAAAATGTCTCTTTGACATTGTCCGACCAGAGTCACTTCAGATCGTCTTTTCAGCTTTTTAATGACTATAAGCAGTAGATTTATACAAATATCTTAATATAACACACTTTTTTGTTGCCAATCATCAATATGGAATGCTTTACGTTTTGCTGGGAACCATTACTGTCATACCCTCTAATATGGAATCTTACCCCCAAATTCACAGCTCAGGGGGTAAGTGTACCCTTGAAATAGAAAGCTTGAGGGAACACTGGTTTAAAACATATGTATTTCAATATTAAAAAGATGGCGAAACTATATGTATAGGTCTATTACAGTTTTGACTCCTTCACCGGTACTGTAAATAGATCTAAATTTGTTGGATTTCATCCTTATCGTTTTGGATACACATACAACAAGGTAAAACCTATCATTTCGGCCATCCCCTTTTTTTCAAAGATTTGGAGGCTAAACAAAAAGATTTTTTTTTTTCTGTCTGAATATATATGCGCCAATTATGGGTAAATCTAGATAAATTCTATCAACTCAAAAAAAAAAATTTAAGGGCTCCTATTTAAAAGGTGACTTCTTTAAAAGTTTAAAGTTGCTGTACAATTACCTTTTTATTAGGTGTGTT
This sequence comes from Hippopus hippopus, assembly GCA_946811185.2. Classification (NCBI taxonomy): domain Eukaryota; kingdom Metazoa; phylum Mollusca; class Bivalvia; order Cardiida; family Cardiidae; genus Hippopus; species Hippopus hippopus. The sequence continues at coordinate 13,035,696 of OX328106.1, forward strand.
TATGAACCATCAGCATTTGTCGGCATTTTGTGCTTTGTATGCTGTTGTATATCAATCAGACTTAAAAGATGACTTCTTCAAAAGTTTAAAGTAATTAGGTATGTTAAATTGTTTGTGAACCATCTGCATTTAGAAAAAATAGTCCTTGAAATTTATTGAGCATCATGCATTTAACTCTATTTTCCCCTTTATTTGCTATTCAAAACATGTACTTAAGTAGAATTTAAACTACTCAGAGAAAGTATTAGTATAAAACTTCGTTTCAAGATGTCATTTGGTGAAAATCATCTCTTGCAATTCATCCAATAGTATTGCAGTAGTATTGCAATAGTAACAGGCAATATCAATACTATTGCAATAGTATTTTGTCCAATGTCAATACTATCGCAATAGTAGATTTTGGCCTCAATAGTCAACCCTAACGGATGGACAACGCTAAAACTATATCCCTCCGCCTTCGGCTGGGGATAATAATCAGCTGGTGGTGTGTGATATTAAAAATCTGTCACTCGAATGGGGTTTGATACGGTTAAAAAACCCGTCCTTCGGACTCGTTTTTCAACCGCATCACACCCCATTCAAGTGACAGATTTTTGATATCACACACTACCTGTTGATTATCCTCTATTTACCACACAGTCCTATGCTTTAAAGACAGTGAGAAAGAAGATTTTTGAAAACATTGTGGGAAAAGGAGAAAATTTTCTGCTTTTCCCACAATCTTTTCCACCCTGCCCAAGAATTACTATCATTTTAGCCTCAAGAGTTTTGTTGTCCACAAATACTGTGAAATTCAGAGATTCTAAAATTCTGTCACAGTAAGGTAAAGGTTTACCCTTTACCACACAGTCCTTTACACTCAAAACCATTAAGAAGTAGACTTTTGAAAACATTGTTGAAAAAGGAGAAAAATACTGGGACCAGCATTTTCTCCATTTCTCACACAGTTTTCGAAAGCTTGGAAAAGTCTTCATCCTCAAGGTTTTTAAACTTGGGGATTGTTAAAGGGTTCATTCCCAAAGTATTAAATGGAAACCCAAACAAATGATCCTGTCTTTTTTCGACATTATGGAAGAAGGCGTTCACAAACATATACTGGTGTAATCGAATTTTGCCAACGCAAGGGAAACTGCTCTTGCAGATTGCACAAAACAATAGTAATTTTCCTTTATGGTTAAATATCTATGCACTTGTATTCAAATACTTTTGTAAAAATAATTTTTACCACTTAAACATCTAAAGTTACCTGTCAAAACATCGTTAAAAGTGAGACAGTATGAAGTCGCCATCTATAAAAAGAGTAAGCCAATTTCGACAACTCAGGTTTCCAAAAATTAGAGGCCCCAGGGAGGGTAAAATGAAATAAAAAATTCACAGCATCATTTCAGCAATATTCATTGCTTCCCTTGGAAATTAACTCTACATTTACTTCCTACGAGAAAACCTGAATAACATAAAATAAAACGCAGCTCTCAGAAAACAAAATCGACAGTTACGTGATTTTTCGTGTAATTATTTTTGCTGTGGCACTGAAATATTACAATCTAACTCAAGACAGTGTTGGGGATAAAGAGGCTGTAAATTTAAAAAAGATAACCTTTTGTATCTCACAGAACAAGAGTGGCAAATTGTCGCAAGATACGCCCGTCCCACCGCCAGTTGTCAAGGGGGTATAATAATCGTAAAGGGCAGGTAATGCAACAAACATGTTTACCAAGTCTCAAGTCAATTTGACTTGAGGTGACAAAGTTCCGTTTCAGACAAGCAAGAAATACTGTAAAAATGAAGATCAAAGTGGAATTACTCGAAATCCACACCAGGTAGAGTTATTGTTCTTGCGCACTGTACTCCGTAATATTGCAACAAACAAGCATACCAAGTTTCAAGTCAATCGGACTGGAGATGACAAAATTATGCTCCAGACAAGCAGAAAATGCTGTAAAAATGACGATCAAAGGGAAATAACTCAAGGACAGCACGAGGTAGAGTTATGGTTCTTTTGAACTGCAATCCGTGTTATTGCAACTAACACACATGCCAAGTTTCAAGTCAATTGGACTGGAGATGACAAAGTTATGCTCCGGACAAGCAGAAAATGCTGTAAAAATGACGATCAAAGGAAAAAAATTCAAAGACAGCATGAGGTAGAGTTATGGTTCTTTTGCACTGCACTCCGTATTATTGCAACAAACACACATGCCAAGTTTCAAGTCAATCGGACTGGAGATGACAAAGTTATGCTCCGGACAAGCAGAAAATGCTGTAAAAATGACGATCAAAGGGAAATAACTCAAAGACAGCACGAGGTAGAGTTATGGTTCTTTCACACTGCACTCCGTATTATTGCAACAAACACATGCCAAGTTTCAAGTCAATCGGACTGGAGATGACAAAGTTATGCTCCGGACAAAAACTGGACGCCGCCTGCCAACCCACCCGCCCGCCATGGGTGATCCCATAATACGTCCCGTCTTCGACGGGCGTATAATAACTCAAAAATTAAGCAAGCAAGAGTTATGATTCATTTGCACTGCACTCCCCCTTAATGAGATCTATCCACCCATGAAGTTTCATAACCGTAGCTAGCATAGTTTTGGAGATATGCTTTGGACAAAATTCAAGTATGAATATAAACAAAGGGAAATAACTCAAAAATTAAGTAAGCAAGAGTTATGATTCCTGTGCACTGCACTCCCCCTTGATAAGATCTATCCACCCATGAAGTTTTATAAGCTTAGCTAGTATAGTCTTGGAGATATGCTCCGGACAAAATTCAAGTATGAAAAACAACAAAGGGCAATAACTCAAAAATTAAGGAAGCAAGAGTTATGATTCCTGTGCACTGCACCACGCCTTGATGAGATCTATCCACCCATGAAGTTTCATAACCGTAGCTAGTATAGTTTTGGAGATATGCTCCGGACAAAATTCAAGTATGAAAAACAACAAAGGGCAATAACTCAAAAATTAAGCACTGCACCCCGCCTTGATGAGATCTATCCACCCATGAAATTTCATATCCGTAGCTAGCATAGTTTTGGAGATATGCTCCGGACGAAGAATGGGGACGCCGCCAGCCCGTCCGTCCGCCCGCACACCCACCCGCCCGCCCGCCCGCCCGCCACGGGTGATCCCATAATATGTCGTGTCTTCGACGGGCGTATAAAAAGGTGTCTTCCTGTCTTTGTAATGATTTTTGTACCCGATTCAATCTATTTTCTTAGGAAAAAATGAATAAGGACTCCCCTGTCATTCATATGGATATATTTCCTTTAGGTGCCCCATACAAAACTTTGGCTATTAAGTTAAAAAGGTAACCTCTCAAACCGAAAATAGACGACACAAAAAAGTTCTAAGCTAAAAGTATCTTTTAAAATCTGCATATAAAGGAGACACCTGAAGAGTGATAATAAAATGGAGGAGAAAAGCATGTGAGAGGTCGCCTATTATGAACTTTTTTCCTATTGATTGGTATTTTTCCATCATTAGATTCAAATGACAGTTCAAGACACCTTTACTGCTAAGATATCAATCATTTCTGTGAATGGATGATGTCACAGATACGAAAATATTGCCCGAGAAAATAGTTGGCGAAATTCGATTACTAGCGAAATTCGCTTTCGCTCCTATAGTGGAATTATACAGTCTTGCTTTTCAGGGACAAATTTCATCTTTTGAGCCTTGCTTAATGTCTTGTCTACAAAATGCTTTCGAAATCGACAAGTCTAGAAGATTTCGTGTGTTAAAGATTTGAAGCTATGGATGAGATGAATTTTAAGGACAAAATCCCATACCTTAAAACCCTCATGAAGAAGGCTATGGAAAACATTATGGGAAAAGGAGAAAATGCTGGTAACCAGCAATTTCTCCTGCCTTAATGTTTTCTACCATTTTTCCAACCTGGATAGTTCCAACATCCGAGCCATGTTTGCCATCTGCAAATGTTTCCAAATTAGTTCTAAAATTGTTTGGTCTTGGCCCGCTTTCACCAACCTAATTCATAATTTCATTCTAGGTCTAATTCTAGATTTAGAAAGAAACACAACCTCTGAATAACTAAACCACTGTCAAATTTAGAAAATTTTTGAGAATAAGACTAATAATGTTCTAAAGAATGATTGCTGAATACAGTTTCAGGAAAGAGTTCGTAAGCATAATTATATGCTTAATTTAACAAAGCATAATCACAAGACAAAATCTGTATAATCATTTAAGCATAAATCCATGTTTAATGCAATACAGCATTTTCAATTGGTGAAATCTATAGAACTATTATGATTAACATTATGTAAATATTATAAATGGTCTATTATATGTACATGACTTTAGGGTACAAAGGCAGGATTGATTGATTGATTGTATGGTGTATAACGCCGTTTTCAACTTTATTCCAGTTATATCACAGTGGCCAGTGCACCTATCCATGCTTTCCTGGAGTCTCTTTAACCAGTATTCTGCACAATTTTCTTTCCAAGCCACTGGCTGCTTTTCAACATAAACATCGTCAAAACAATGGTCAGTGGTGAGAGAGGAATGAATCCTGTCACAATGACTATCATGAATCCTCAGAAGGAAATAGGCTGAGTCAGGAATCGAACCCATGACCCCCTGTTCTCAAGTCCTGCACGCTACTGACTGAGCTACCAGTGCTCCCCACAAAGGGTAGGAAAAAGAACAGTTGCAAACAATGCAGTTCAAGATCAGGCAGTACATTTTTTGCAATATGATCTTGTATCTTCAGTGTAAGATTATTTGTAAAATACCCTGACAGAAACGGTTTAAAAACTATGTTTTATTTTTACTGGTTGAAAATGTCCAATTTATCATTATACCCCCGCAAAACGAATGTTTTCAGGGGTATACTGGAATCAGCCTGTCTGTACGTTTGTCCGTCCATGTGTCCGTCCGTGTGTCCGTCTGTGTACAAAATACTAGTAATTTTGTGTCGCGAACTCCTCCTACAGTTTTCCTTCAATTGTATTGAAACTTTGCACATATATTGATCATATATTGAAGATTTGCAAGACACAATTTTCAAGTGTCAACTCTTCCTGGTTGAGGAATTATCTCCCCTAGAACTTGACACTTTTTTCTGTCAAAGCGCTGGCGGCGGTATTAAGTCACATTCAGTGACAGCTCTAGTTTTAACTGATAACCAAAGAATCCAGTGTACATGTGTTAAAGACACTGAGAAAAAAGGCTTTTGAGAACAATATTGGAAAAGGAGAAAATGCTGGTCACCAGCATTTTCTCCTTTTCCCACAATGATTTCTACATGTTCAAAGGCAATTCCCAATATTTTAGCTCCTTTTTTTTTTTTCGTTGTCTGCAAATTCTTTCAATTTGGAAGTCTGAAATTCTGTCATTTAGTAAAGAGATAACCCTTTACCTAATGACAAAGTTTAAGACTTGTCTGCATTGAAAGCACTAAAGTTTTGCAAGGGAAATAAAGACATGTGGCTCATGGTATTAGATTTATGTGTGAAAGGGTAGAAATGAGTTGTGGAAAAGGAGAAAATGCTGGGTAGTAGCATTTTGTCTTTTTCCCACAATGTTTTTAAAAGCCTTCTCCATCAGGATCATTAAAACACAGGATTGTGTGGTAAAAGGTTGAACAAGGAGGTTAAGTTGCATTTATTGTATAAGAATTATTGCTAAGATATTCATAACTATGTTATTTGAGAACAAATACAATGTATCTTGGCCTGTGCAAGATCCATATGACCCGTGCCCTGGGAAAAGGGGGTTTAATGCATCCTAACAATCCAGGCTATACTAAGCAAGTCATGGCATTAGATGGATCCTGTTTGTCTAAACACCAGCTGAATCATGTGGTTGAATGGACCTCTAATATTTGCCAGTGGCAATAAGTTTCAACCTAAGTCAGCCAGCATGTGCAAGATGACATGGGTCTATACTTTTGGGAGATGCATTAAACCTGCTTTTCACAGAGCATAGTTTATAATAATCATGATATATATTCAGTGTACATGTACCAATAATGGTGGAATACCTCTATCCATTACCTCTAAAATGTTTTACAATAGACTGGTTTTGAAAGCATCGTGGAAAAATGAACATTACTATTGTGTTTAACTCTTTAATTACCACACAATCCCGACTTTTAAAGACCCTGAGAAAGAAGCCTTTTGAAAACATTGTAGGAAAAGGAGAAAATGCTGGTAACCAGCATTTTCTCCTTTTCCCACAATGTTTTCTACCCTTCCCAAAACAATTTTCACTTTTTGAGCCATATTTATTTTGTTGTCTGCAAATGTTTTCAATTTGGACTAGTCCACAATTTTGTCGTTTGGTAAAGAGTTAATATGCAATTGCTCCTTTTTCCGCAAAGTTCTAAAAATCATAAAAAAAAAATTAGTTTCCTTCCATTTAATCTTTTGCGAAACAATCCAATATTTTTACAACCTGGAGAAAAAGGATTTGATCCCAGCTGGTGTGGCTAGTCCTAGAGCAATGGCCTTAGGCAAGATACACTGGGGTACAGAGCCTCAGTTTAGAAATGGTGAAGGAAAGAGATGGATAAATGACTCGGTGGCTCAGTGACATGACTGAAATAGTGTTGAAAGCAGTATATATTTTTAAGAAAAGTAAAAAACCAAACAAAACAGATGATCTGCCCACCAATATTTGGCTCTTTGCTGTGCACCATGAATGAGCATTTTGATTTACATATCATATTTGACAAACTAAATGGTATAGAATGTTACCCTTAACCCTTTACCACACAATCCCGAGTTTTAACGACCCTAAGGAAAAGGACTTTTGAAAACATTATGGGAAAAGGAGAAAATGCTGGTAATCAGCATTTTCTCCTTTTCCCAAAATATTTTTTACCTTTTCAAGGACAAACTTCATCGACTGAACCACATTTAATTTGTAGTCTGGAGAAGCTTTAAATATGGAATATTTCTAACATTTTGTTGTATTGTAAATTGTTAAGGATATGCAAGTTTTATGGTGCTAGAGTTTCTTTTGAGTATAAAGGCTGTTCATATTTAGGTATTCAGCAATTGTTTGACTGCAATATTTCAAAGATGAAATGGAAATTTATGTATTTATATGGATTATTTTGTTTTTGTGGTAAAAATATAGATTAGGGAGTTATTGTTACAATAAAGACTTCACAAATGACGTTGCCACAGGATTCATTCCTCTCTCAATGCTGATCATTGTTGTGAGGATGGTTGTTTCAGAAAGCAGCTTTGGAAGAAGAATATTGTGCAAAGTACTGGTAAGAGAAGAACATGGAAAGATGCACTGACCTCTGTGATATGCATGAAACAATGTTGAAAACGGCATAAGATACCACACATACAATCATTCAATCTATCTATCTATCTATCTATCCATCCACCCTACACTACCTACCTACCTACCTACCTTTGCCATGGTGTACTTTCCAAAAACATGTGAGAGAAAGATCAATTACCAGTAACAAGCAATTGATCCCTTTTCCACAGTGTTTTTCATATCACTCATAAAAGACTTTCTCCACAATCCTTCAAGTGCTTATCCTTGGTGTCTCCTGTAACAGTTTCCATTGTCCAGAAATAGCCTGCACAGTAATTGGTTAATCCTCTACCAAACAATCCCAAGTTTTAATGACCCTGAAGAGAGAAGGCTTTTGAAAACATCGTGGGAAAAGGAGAAAATGCTGGTAACCAGCATTTTCTCCTTTTTCCACAATGTTTTCTATTTTTTCAAACACAAATCCAGACATTTGTGCCACTTATATGGTTTACTGTTTGCAGATACTCTATTTTAGAACAAATTTTGTTCTGTGGTAAAGAGTTAACTCTTTAACGCACAATTCTGAGTATTAAGTATTAACGACCCTACAAAGATAGCTTTGAAAATATTGTGGGAAAAGAAGAAAATGCTGGTGACCAGCATTTTCTTCTTTTCCCACAATCCTTTCTTTCCAATCAAAGACAGAAATCACTGTCTGAGCTACAAACAATTTGTAGTCTTCATATGCTTTCAATTTGGTCAAATTCAATATTTTATCCTAGAGTTTAAATTCCTAAGCGCTTTTCATGACTTAAGTTGCCTTTGCAGTCTGCTCCTTGATCTATACTGTCCACTTTGCTTAATCTTTATAGCCAAAAAGCAACCATGAACTTGAAATCATTTGGGTTGTATTTTTTCACTGTAAATTCCGTTGGGTTAATTGAGTGCCAACCGAGGCCAGGTAGCTCAGTCAGTAACATATAGGACTTCAAAACAGGAGGTCGCTGGTTTGATCTCTGGCTCGCCCAATTTCTTTCTGAGAATTGATGATAGTTCAAGCAACAGAATTCATTCCTTTCTCACCGCTGACCACTATTTCAACAATGGCTATGTGGGAAGCAGCCAGTGGCTTGGAAAAAATATTGTGCAGAGTACTGGCAAAAGAAACCCCAGAAAAGCATGGATAGGTGTACCAGCCTCCTTGATATAACTGAAATATCTGAAATATGTTAAAAAAAAGTGTTAAACACCATACAATCAATCAATCATTATTTGGCGCTCTAAGGGTTAAAGAGGTGAGCTAAGGAATGAAGACATTGACAAGAGGAGCATTGATTTTCTTGGAAAATATCCTTACCCATAATGTTGACCCACTGCATCACATCTGTAGCTTAACTTGTTTAAAAACATTGTGGCAAATAAGAAATTGCTTCTGATGAGGAAATTGCTTTTGATGATTACTTCTTCATTTTTCACATTGTCTCCATGACAGTCTGTCCTCAGACTTTTCAGTGGCAATTATATGTAACCTTCTGCTTTAATACCTTTGAATTTGTCAATTCAACAATAACTATGGGCTGATGGGTAGAAGGCCATTAATACAAGCTATATGTTACAGTTGTCTTGTCCACAAAACATTATAACAATCTCATTCTTATTTGTAAAATGGATAGCTTTCTTTTTTTGTGGAATATTTAAAATACTGGGCAAGTTTGTGTTAGCAGTGGATATAGAATGTTGTTTGCTGTTCGGAATGATGGATTTTTGGCGCTTTCAGTTTTAAATAAGCTTTCATTTTTCAGCTTCACTAAAATTCATGTTCACCACCTAATATTTACCTTTACTGGATGTAAAAAGGCATATCATTTCTTCTTAGCTCGGCTGTTTTCAAAGGAAGGTCAAGGTCATGACATGGCCCTGATGTCGTCTGCATCAGATCTGTGTCTTGTGCAAAAACTTTAACATAATGATAATATATGATAATATCTCTGTCCTTACTAAAGATATTTACTTCAAACTTGGACTAGTTGTTAACTATCAAAAGAGGAACCCATACAACAGGGGCAGGTAACTGTTTAAATATTTTTTGACACAGTTATGCTCCTTTTTCGACTTAAAATTTTCACTGAAAATTAGTCTATGTCTGAAAGCAACAGCCGCCAAGCATTGATACCTGTATTCATTGCTCTTGTTCAGCTTCATTTTCATATTCACCATCCAATATATATGGAATATTATGTTGTAGTAACTTTCCTGGTGCTTGTATTTACTTCGAGCAGCGTGAGAAAATTTGATATCGCGCGAGACTGAAGGTTGAGTGCGATGTCAAAATTTTCTTACGCAGCGAGAAGTAAATACAAGAACCAGGAAAGTTACTACAACATAGTATTCCTTTATTATGTACCTACAACTTTCAACGACAACATTTTGCAATTATTAACATTTTATTTAAAAACGGCAAACAAAAAGAGACAATTAATGGTGTGGATCGTAGTAACTCTGTTTTCATGAATGGCGGATTAATATTACATCGTAACATTTTTACCAATCCAATCGCAAATCAATGCATGCTTAGTCCGTGCGCGAAACACGTCAGCATACCATATTTGGGACCGTATTTCACTGAGTGTAGATACGGATTTTTTTTCTGTTGTGTGTGTTATTTCATCCGATTCAACGCATGTATTTGATCGGGAAAATTTACTGGTATATAATAAATTACTTTTACTGAATGTACAAAGTGCATATCATTTCTCGTGTGTGTTGTTTGGAACAGCTTTTAGTTTAAACCTATTTATTTTACATGCAATGATAGTGAAACAAGTTCTTACAACTTAATCATTCTCGGTGAGCCCTGCCGGGTAGCACATCATTTAACGCATCTGACTCATGACCTGGAGGTTATGGGTTCAATATCCAGTTGAGGCAAACTTTTTTCTTTGCCTCTCACCACTGATGCATGTGACAATAAGTAGTCAGTGGCTTGAAAAGAAAGTTTGAGTGTGAGTAAAGTACTGGTGTGAGAAAGCCAGGAAATAAATATGTAGGTGCACTGACCGCCATGATAATTGACCTTAGCTATGAAAACGGCATTCAACTCTAAAATTTATCAATCAATTTCAATGAGTGCTTCCTTAAGCTGTTCACACTGAGGTGGTTCCAAAGGTTGACTGCTCATCATAAAATTCAAACCTGGAACCTAGCTTTGACATGAGAGACTGATGCCATACCCTAACTCTACTATCGCCCACACTGCCTTTCAGCTCATCAGGGCAAAAAATGCTTCAACTTTTTACCAAATGACAGAATTTTAGGATAGTCCAAATTTGAAGTATTTGCAAACAACAAATTCAGTGTGGCTCAAAAATTGAAATTTGTTTTTTGAAGGGTAGAAAACATTGTGGGAAAAGACGAAAATGCTGGTTACCAGCATTTTCGTCTTTTCCCACTATGTTTTTTGAAAGTTTTCTTAAAGTTGTTAAAACTCAGGATTGTGTGGTAAAGGATTAAAGTATCTGTCATACCTTTGTTGGCTAGAGTAAATGGTCATCACATGGATAGAAATATTGTGGCAGAAAGTTATCAGCATTGTCTCCTTTTCCCATAATGTTTCCAAAGACCTTCTTCCTTAGAGTCCTGTACAGAAGGGATTGTTTGGTGAACTTGTCTAAAACTATGGTACACTTACTCTGTATGTATTTCTTATCTGAGTTGAACTTGAGTGGAATAAATTGCTACTTCAAATCAATATTTAATGGTGATAAACGGTTTGTCTGCTCTCAACACTGCTTTCTTGGTCAGGTTTATGATCAGATGTTTTATAAGGAACAGAAATTCTATCATGTATTTCTCAAGAAAAGTTGTCCTTTTTTTAAAGCAGATTTTTTCGATCCTGTAATGTAAAATCATGATTTTCTTTAGGTGCTATCATCTTCATGCATTTTGCATCCTATATATTATATTTGCTGCCCTAGGCCCTTGTCACACTCTAAAGCGTTTCCACTGCATTGGCACGGCTTGTTTTATTTCTCAGAGTGCCATAAGATCTAGGAAAAATCAGGTATTTTTCATTAAGATAGGTGTGTCACGGCATGATGCAGTACATCTCAGAGAATGCTGTACAATATCTGTGCAAGCACAACTGAAGACCACAGTGTCTGAACTGCGACCTCTGTGCACACATGCAGAGCGCCCATGGCATTGTAGGAGACTTTACTGCGCGACCTTACTAAGGCGACCTTACAGTGATTGCATTGCATTCTCATTAGGACGCAGAGCAACAGCATTTTTATTGATCAAAATGAGCGCTGTTACTCGGCATTCTAGATCCCACTGTGTCTACTGGCACTGCAACTGTGTTCAACTTGCTTGCCCTCGCTTGCCCTCATACTATGTGCACCTCAGCATCCTGCATTTTTTCTTAGATGCCCTGGGATCGCTGCCCTAAGTGTGACAGGGTTTTACTTAGCAATGAAGAATATAACTGGTTACAATGAATTTATGCTAGCTAAATCGTCTTTGACAAGAAGCTTTTGCCTATATAACAAGATTGTAACTCTTATATGTAAGTTGACATAGGTGAAAGACCTGGCTAGAATGATGAAAAAAAGACAAAGACCTCCATTTTACAATTTCATGCTCATTGTCTTTCAGAACAGTTTTGGACAGAAATGAAAAAGGATTGTGTCAAAGATAGGGGCATATGTAGTGTAGAAAACATGGTCAAATTATAAAAAAAGAAGACAAGTTGCTCATAATGAAGATCATTTATATTCGCTTAAAGATTTTTTGATTTGCCTCACTGTTTTTTGCAACAAACTTTATGGGCTTAATCATACGGATAAGAGCTCATTTAAAAGGGCATATTGCACATTGAAATAAAAGGTTTTACTGATAAGCTATGATTAATTGTACCACTTGTTTATCAAACTATTGTTTGCTCTTTCAGTAGGTTGTTTGACTTTTAGAGAATTTTAGATAATTTCTTTGCATTTTATTGTCTCAAGCTTAACTCTTTCCTGAACAACAAAATTTTAGACTGGACCAAATTCAAACCACAGAGTACAAATTAAATGTAACTTAATTGTGCAAATGTGTATGTGTGTGTGAGTTTTTGTAAGTCTTAAGCACACAATCCTGACTTTCAACAACCCTGAAAGAGAAGGCTTTTGAAAACATTGTGGGAAAAGGAGAAAATGCTGGTAACCAGCATTTTCTCCTTTTCCCACAATTTTTTTTACCCAATCAAAAACAGAAACTATCATTTCAGTGACATGTAATTTGTTGTCTGCAAAGGCTTCCAATATGGACCAGTCCAAAATTTTGTCGTTTGGTAAAGGGTTAAAAGTATTGTGAGAAAAATGATAAAAAGTAGAACGGAAAGGAAGCTCATGGAAAAGAGCCCCGTTGGCGGCCAGGAGCATGCAGGACTTGAGGCTGGTTGGAATCTCCAGCTTGGCCTATATTTTTCCGAGGATTGATGGTAGTCATTGCAACAGGATTCATTCCTCTCACTGTTTATCATTGTTTCGATTATGGTTACGTGGGAAAGCAGCCAGTGGTTTTTGAAGAATTTTGTGCTGGTAACAGAAACTCCAGGAAAGTATGGATATATAGGTACACTGGCCACCACAATATAACTGAATGATGTTGAAAATGGCATAAAGACACCATACTATCAATAAATCAATCAACCGTTAAGTCGTAATGAAACCTTTGTGTGGCAAGCAACTGTTTCTTTTCCCACCACATTTTCTAAACTGTCAACCACAGAGGGGTATAAATGTCATATTTGAATAGTAATGGGTTAAACATTTCTGTGTTTGCTTACAGCTGTTGAAAGTAGTATTCATGCAGCTGACATGTAAAATATCTATAGAAAGAAAATATTCTCGATGACATTTTGAATTAACAGTTTAGCCTTGAACTCTGTACCAAATGACAGAATTTTAGACTGGTCTAAATTGTTGTACATATCTTAGGTTGCAGTTGAATTTTTAGTATTTTTTCTTGTTGAACATGTACCTTGTGCTTTATTTATTTTTGTATATAAAGAGTTTACACTTGTTATGTGCTCTTGTGATTTTATTTTCATTTTTAACAGGATGGTCACTAAAACGGTAGTTTTTCCAAAACGTGAAAAAAACGGAATTTGCGAAAAAAGCTAGTGATTAATTTGGTAATGGGCCTAATAATGAGTATGTGACCTGTTGCTATCAATGACAGCTTGGCATTGTCTTTGCATGCCCCCAGTTAGGTTTTGGATAATCTTTTGTGGAATGGAATTCCATTCCTCGACAAGGAATGCATCGAGTTGCGGAATGCTTTGTGGCTGGACCTGACAGGCTGAAATGCGGATCCGTAACTCGACATTCACACCCTTGTGACACAAAATTTGTCTACTAACTAGGAAAAACTTTAAGAGAGTGAAGTATCAGATACTAGTGTCCCATAATAATCGTGAAGGATATTTTAATTGTCTAAATAAAGCATGATCTGCGGTAAAATTGATATTCTGCATTCAAAAACAGCGGGTCTTTCAAAATGGCAATCGCTTTGCAGTCGGTACTCGGACTAAAACCCAGATGATAATGATAGTATTGTCCTTGGAAAATTCTATGTTGTTTTACCTCTATTAATCTCCCCACTTTTTGTAAAATATAACACCCCAGGGGGCGTTAAAAGGAAACTCTACAGTACTTTGATCTGAATGGTGAAGTAAGAGTTTGGGCAAAGGTGAGGTGAAGACTGAATTGGAAAAATATTGAGCAGTTCTTGAGAAATATTTGTAGATAATACACTGTGCTGTTTTCATTTTGTAGGGTATCTGTTTAGACTTTATGTGGTGATAGGTTTTCAAATTTATAAATTTTATTTGGGTTAATCCTTTAGCAAACAGCACATTTCAGACTTGTTGAATTTTCAAGCATTTATAGACAAGACATGAAATTTGGTGCATAAATTATGATGTGATTAATTTTGTCTGTGATAGGTAAAAATATTGTAGGAAAAGGAGAAAATGCTGGTTACCAGCATTTTCTCTTTTTCCCACAATGTTATGACAGACCTTCTCCTCAGGCTCGTTAAAATTCAGGATTGTCTGGTAAAGGGTTAAATCAATTTGCAGCTTTAACTCTTTACCACGCGACAAAATTTTGGACTCTGCCAAATTGTAAGCATGTGCAATAAATTTAATTCATATAATGATTCCTGTTTTTGTTAGGATAGAAAACATTGTGGGAAAAGGAGAAAATGCTGGTTACCAGCATTTTCTCCTTTTCCCACAATATTTTCAACAGCTTTCTTCCTCAGTGCTTTAGAAGTTGGGATTTTGTGATAGAAGGTCAATCAATTTGCAGGTTTAAATTGTATTGGGAGAATACTATTTCATTCCTGTACATTTGTACATTCAACCCTCTACCAAAATCCCTGTGTTTTTATGACGTTGAGGGCTTTTAAAAAGATGGAAATTGCAAACAAAATTTAAGAAACCAGCATTTTATCCTTTGCCCAAAATGTTATCTACCCTTTCAAAGAGAAATCTGATCATTGTAGCAGTATTGAAATAATTATTATTGTCCTCCACAAATTATTTCAATAGAGAAGAGTCTCAATTTTTGTCATAGGGTAAAGTGTAAAATATGTGAACTGATATTTTTGTCACAAAACTGGATCTATTTTCTGTGGACTTTGCTGAATAAGTGATATTGTTTTAAAACACACTTTAATGGTAACGACATGCAGAAATTTTGATTGTAAAACTGGTTATGTTCTTTGTGGATTTTCTTTATTGAGTGGATTAGTGATATTTTTATATGGATTTTGATATAATGTCACGAGTGATATAAATAAGATTTTCAAAAAAAAGAAGGAAAAAGAAGCACTATGACTGATGGGAGTGGAGGTAGTGGCCTGTTTAGTCCAATTGAGGATGACTTCGGGTAAGAATGATTTTGTTTGAGGGCAGTTTTATGCCACTATCAGTATGTATTTGACCAGGGCTTTTCCCTGGACCTTCTCATATACAGAGATATATGCTCCCTGGAAACTACACCAGTACTTGCGCTAAGTGTTTGGGCGCAAGTGTTTGGGCCAATGAAAAGTCCCGAAGTTGACACCCGCTCAAGGGGATCAAACTTGGGACCTTATGGTTACGAGGTTGATGCTCTACGTACTTCACAACCATGGACACCACTTCTAAAGACATGCCTTAGTGATACACTGTTATTGCAGCCCGTACTGAGGATCAAACCAAAGTACAAAATAGTAACACCATAAATCATTGAGATGGCAGTGATCTTGCAAGCTGTTTTCACATATTTTCATAAACATAACGTCGCATTATTATAATAGTGTTCTAAGTCCGTTTTTGTAAAATTTGAGATTTTTATATCGTTGGAATCGTCTTGAAGAGTTCTGTCTCCCTATGAAATCAGTTTTGTATTACATAGGCCCTGGTTAAGAAGTTTTCAGCGTTAACCCATATTATGCTAAAAAACTAGAATGATATTTTCATTTCGATAGTCTAAACCCAAATATTGCTATTTCAACGTTTTGTTTTGGGAAATAACATCTCCCTCTCGGACAGTGTAGATCCAAGATCAGACTGCACGTTCTGTGCAGTCTGATCTTGATCTACACTGTCCACAAAAGGTCAGTGAGTTGCGCTTACTAGCTTAGGGGTTAACTTGTTCTAACTCCACGAATGATATAACAGCCATCAGAAACTTTGGAGCTAATTTTATCGAAAACATCCAAAAGGCAGTTAGAACACTATTATAATAATGCGACAGAAATACAAGCGTTGGGCAAGTGATGTGGATTTTTGGCTTGAATTTCTCACAGAAAAAAAAAACCTAGCATTAGGACGGCTGTTTTTTAAAAAAGTGCAGTCTGCTTTAAGATACAAACCAAATATTTTTCAAATATTCTGAAAGGGAAAGAAGCCATCTAAGAAGAAAATTTTGGTTTCTTTCACTGACGAAAAAGGTTCATTTTGTTAACTCTTTGGCTGCTAAGCATGACTCACTGACCTTTTGCGGACAGTGTAGATCAAGATCAGACCGCACAGAACATGCAGTCTGATCTTGGATCTACACTGTCCAATGAGATATTTTTCTCAAAAAAATGCATTTGAAATAGCACCATGTGCGTTTTGACTATCTACTTGAAAGTTTCATTTAATATAGCCGAGCCATGGTAGCTCAGTCGGTAGCAGGCAGGACTTGAGAACAGGGGTTGTGGGTTCGAGCCCTGGCTCGGCCAATTTCATTCTGAGGATTGATGATAGTCATTGCGACAGGATTCATTCCTCTCCCACCGCTGATCATTGTTATGACAGTGATTATGTGGGAAAGCAGCCAGTGGCTTGGAAAGAAAATCGTGCAGAGTACTGGTAAAAGAGACTCCAGGAAAGCATGGATAGGTGCACTGGCCGCCGCGATATAAATGAAATAATTTTGAAAACGGCGTTAAACACCAAACAATCAATCAATCAATCATTTAATATGTTTAGAAGGACAAGGGTTTATGAAGTATTACTTAGGGATAATAAATCTATAATCCTGACTGTCCAAAGGATTTGTGTCCGATTTTGAAAGAGGTATTTACCCTTTATCAAATGATAATACATTTTGACAACACTGAAGAAGGCTTTAGGCCTTTTGAAAACAGTGTGGGAAAAGGAAAAAATGCTGCTAAGCAGCGTTTTCTCCTTTTTTCCCCCACAATGTTTTTAGTCTTTCAGTGACAAGTATTGTTATGGCTGTGAGCCATAATTATGTAATTTGTCAACTGCAAAATGCTTTTATTATGGATGACTCCAAAGTTTTGGTCATCTGGTAAAGAGTTTTAAATCCTTATTAAGCCTTACCTCTTTAACAGACGACAAAATTTTTGTCTTGTCCAAATTGAAAGTATTTGAAGACGACAATTTCAGTCTGGCTCAAGTGGTGTAATTTTTCTTTGATAGGGTAGAAAACATTGTGGGAAAAGGAGAAAATGCTGGTTACCAGCATTTTCTCCTTTTCTCACAATATTTTCAAAAGGCTCTTTCCCAGGGTCGTTAAAAGTCTGCATTGTGCAGTAAAGGGTTAAAGTGACAAATGAACCCAATGGACATTTTCATTCTCGAATAAGTCCTAGATTAAAGCAAATTTTAGTGGGTGCCTTTTGTCTGCAGGATTTTAGCAAAGCGGACGGTAAAGATCAAAGATCAGACTGCACGTTTTGTGCAGTCTGATCTTGATCTACACTGGACATTCAAAGGCAAAGGTTTATAGAAGTGAAAAGGGCTTTAACTCTTTACCACATAATCCCAAGTTTTAACGACCCTGAAAAAAAAGGCTTTTAAAAATATTGTCGGAAAAGGAGAAAATGCTGTAACCAGCATTTTCTCCTTTTCCCACAATGTTTTCTACACTTCCAAATAGAACTTTTAGTTTTTGAGTCACATTTATTTTGGCGTCTGCAAATGCTTTAAATTTGGAAAGGTCTAAAATTTTGTCGTTTGGTAAACAGTTAAGGGTCTACTCTTTACCAGACAACAAAATTCTAGTCTGATCCAAATTGAAAGCATTTGCAGACGACAAACTAAATGTAGCACTAACTATGAAATTTGCATTTTTATCTGTATCCACAATGTTTTCTTCCCTTCCAAAAACAGATTTCTTTTTTGAGTCACATTGATGTTTTTGTCTACAATTGATATCGGTTTGGAGCAGTCTAAAATTTTGTCATTAGGTAAAGTGTTATACTTGAAATTCTTGGTTTGGCTTAGTCATTGTTTAGGTCATTTATGAGGACATATGCAGTTTCAGAGCTGCAGGTTAAAACTGGGGATTTTGCAGACAGCATAGATCAAGATTAGACTGCACAGATTGTGCAGTTTGGTTCTATGCTGTCCACTTCTTGAGTCATTTAACCCGTAAGATAAAATTCTTCTGGGTTTTTAGTGGATTGAATTTTCAGTTGTTGAAGTGGTGAAGTTTCTAAAATGAGACACTGAATGAGTTTCAGAAAAAAATATTGTACATTTTTGTGTACGAAATTGTATGACAAAAGAAATGAGATAATTTACTTTTATATATTTATTATTTAAGGTCCAAATACTACAAAGTTTTTAAGAAATTGATTCACCTATGTAATGGCATTCTGTGGTGAAAGACACTCCTTCATTGTTGCCATTATTACCTCAAACCAGAGATCTGTGGAACTCTCATCTCTGTTGCTCTGTGTTCAAGATATTCCGGTTTTATCCTGGCTGGTCTTGTAGGGATTTCCTATGGCAAGGACTGGCAGAACTCCTAGTGCTGGTGAACCAGAAAAGATATGGATATTTGAGCTCTTCTAATAAAATGACTGGAATTCTGTGCAAAATTAAAGCTAAACGTTTAGCCATATAAGTTTGAGTTACCTCCCTTCCCTGAATTAGATCAATCCTGCACTCAACAACTTGTAAGATGGCTGTACAAAAAGTCAAGTAGAGATTAGACAAGGCAAACAGTTAAGGTCAATGATATTCATTCTGTCTTAACCTTTTTTACCTTTTTTAGAACACCATTCTGCCTTTTGGTAGAGAATTATTAAACTCTATACAGCCTGGGTAGCTCAGTGGTTAGCATATCTGACTAGCAACCTGTTGCTTGTGGGTTTGATACCTGGTTGAGGCAAAATTTCATTATGGCAGTTTTTCACCTCTTTCTTCTGATGCGATTGTGAGAAAAGTAGTCGGTGACTTGGAAAGAAAGTGTGTCAGTACCGGTGTGGGAAAGCCGTAAAACACATACAAATGTGCACTGACTGCTGTGATGTGACCTAAGCTATCAAAACAGCCTTAAACTCCCAATCATAGCAAATCTTTACCAAATAACAAAATTTTAGACTTGTCTAAATTCAAAGGATTTGCTGTTGACAAAATGAATGTGACTAAAAAATTGAAATTTGTTTTTGGAAGGGTAGAATTTAACATTGTGGGAATAAGCAGCATTTTCTCCTTTACCCACAATGTTTTCAAAGGCTTTCTTCCTCAGGGTCTTCAGAAGGTGGGATTGTGTAGAAACACTTGATCAAACAATCCGGTATTTTTAACAACCCTATAAAGGAAGAAGCCGTTGGAAAACATTGTTGGGACAAAAGGAAGAAACATCTCAATTTCACACAAGATTTCCTTCACTTTTTTCATCCTCTGATTTCATACAGTTTTCAAAAGCCTTTTAAAGGGTCGCTAAAACTGGATTGTGTGATAACGCAGAAGCTGAGTGAAATTTGTACATTGCTAAAAGTATCAATATTACAGTTGAAATAATAGTAAACTGATCTTCAAATTTTATAGGTTGACTAATTGATTTATGGTGTCAAATGCCATTTTCAACATGATTTCAGTTATATCATGGCAGCCAGTGCACCTATCATGCTTTTCTGGAAATTTCTCTCACCATTTCTTCCCACAATATTTTTTTCCAAGCCACTGGCTGCTTTCCCACATAACCATTGTCAAAACAATGGTCAGTGGTGAGAGAGGAATAAATCCTGCCGCAATGACTTTCATCAATCCTCGGAAAGAAATTGGCGGAGTCAGGGATCCAACCAGCGACCTCCAGTTCTCAAGTCCTGTATGCTACCAACTGAGCTACCAGGGCTTGGCAAGGAGTTTACAGATGATAATTCAAATATTTTTCAAATGATAGTATTTATCCTTGAAATGCGAGAAAACTTTGTGGGCAAAGGAGAAAATGCTGGTTACCAGCATTTTCTCCTTTTCCCACAATGTTTTCAAAAGCCTTCTTTCCCAGGGTTGTTTTAACTTGGGATTGTGTAGTGAAAGGGTTAAACAAATCAATCATATTCATTATTACTGATTTATTCCTGTCAGACAGATAATTGATCCATTGTCCAGGCAAATGGTGCAGATAGAAATATGGGAAATTAAAAACAATCAAACTCCAATTTCCTCTGTATTTATGGAAATTAGTAAATTGATTTTGTTTGTATTGTTGTTGTTGTCATTTTTATTGTTTTGTTAGCTCACCTAAGCTGGATTGTCAAGGTGAGCAATTTTAGCCACAGTGTGTGCTCTTCTTTTTCCAGCTGGAGGTTTTTGCACGTAATGGTAACAGAACATGGGGATACACAAACAAATATGGGGGTTCAAATTAAAACAATATTATCACTGTTTAAGGCTTGGTCAGACCGGCCAACGGATATGTAACGGGGGGGAAAAGGACAAAAACATGCAGAATTTGGTTATCCGGTGACAAAATTCATCTCCTCTGCCGCTCGAGGCTCACGCGATCGGTGTGTGGAGCGAGGAAGCCACACAATGACCGCACAAGTACCTCACATGTAACGGAAAAGAACGCACTTTTAACGGATATGTACAGGATAATAAACGGTCTATTAACGGATATCACCGTACGAATAAGGGACTTGTACCGGATAAAACGGAAGTGCAACGCATGAGAACCGGACAAAACGTTCTTCCAACGTACGATGAACGGAAATGTACCGAACACCAACGTACGAGGAACGTACCGGTCACGTGACATGCCGAGGGTATAAATTGTCAGATGCATCCAAAGTCTATCATTTGCATGTCTCTGTCCGTTTTGTCCGGTGGAAAGTTTTGAACATGCTCAAAACTTCCCACCGGACGGAACGGACATCGCCGGACATCGCCGGACAAGTAGCGGATTCACCGGATAAGAAACGGACATAAAACGGATACGAACGGACACGAACGGATGAAATGATTTTTTATCCGTTACTCGTCCGTTAGCTCGGTGTGACCAAGGCTTTAGTATTGATGTCAATGACAGCTTGATGATAGATGAAATGCTTTCAAACAATATACAGATACAAGTTTTCAAAGATAAAAGATTTTAAGCTTTTGAAAACACTGGGGGAAAAGGAAAATGTGCTTGGAATAATAAGTTTATCCTTTCCTTACAATGCCCTATTCCACAGAAAGTTTGATGTTTATTGCAAAAACCAAAGATAGAAGATAACAATTCATCAAACACCGTTACAAAAATAGCACTTTGGCCATGCACAACATTTTGGAATCGATGCAATTTCAGAGAAATGATTCTGAAATGTTCCTGTCCAGCAAACTGGTACCTGTTATAATTATATCGCGTACCATCGGTTAATTGTATAAGACCACGGATAGCAGCTGCTCTATTTTTGGATTTGGAAAACCTGTCCAAGAGAAGTAGTTGTAAACATTTCGCTGTAGGAAATTTCTGAAATTTGACTTTTTAAATTTTCAATTGCGCAAGTTATTGTATGTTCCAGTACGTATTAGAGGAATTGAATGTACATGATATTTTTATTGTAAACGTGAATCACGTACATTTATACGTGATCGCACACACTGTAACCACACACCAATTTCCACTGAATATCATTTGGCCAGTAATGCTCAGATTTTATGTGCAGTCCCCTTATTTTTTCCCAAAAGGGCAGTGAAAAGGGGTGGGGGGGGGATGTATGTCTCTGTCTGGTTATGGGTAAACAAACTCGATTGCATCAGAATTTACCAGCATGCAACAAGCCGTAACAAGACTCAGAGATGATCGGATGTGTTTGGACAATTATTGGAAGCCCTGTTTTCACCGGTATCAATCAGGCCTTTAAGTACAACGCAACGATCAACCCATTCTGCTACAGTCTGTTAGGTTTATCATCAGCACCAGGCCTGCCGTGGTCATGTATGTCTCTGTCTGGTTAGGGGATCAGCTAGAACTTTTAAATTTTCATACATAATGCATAAAATTTTTAGTCAGTCAGTAGAGCTGTAAAATTATCAGTATCATCATCTGGGTCCTTGATTAAGTTGTTGGATTTTGCCCTATGTTACATAAGAGACTGTATTTACATTGTTTTTAATAACCCAGGTGAGACATACAGTACCATTATGGTTGTCTTGTTCTTCTTTCTGTAACATGTGTACTAAAACTCTTTACTAGACAACAAAGTAATAGACTTGCCAAAACTGAAAACATTTTCAGTTGACGTATTAAATGATAATCAAAACATGAAATTTGTCTTTGAATGGATAGAAAACAATTGTTGGAAAAGGAGAGAGTGCTGGTTACCAACACTTTCTCCTTTTCACACACTGTTTTCAAGAGTCTTCTTTCTCATGGTAGTTAAAACTGGGGAATGTTTGGTAAAGGATCTACTCTGTACAAAACAAAATCTTGTGTTTTGTGGGCCAGCTGAGGAAAGGAGAAAATGCTGCCTGTAACAATTTTGTCTAATCTTTCAATTTATGTGATGATTGCAAGTGCTTTCTCTCTATAGGGGGGCCCTGTGGAGCTCAGTTTTCAAATTTAGGACTTGTAGCCATGAGGCCTTGAGCTCAAGCCTCACTAGAAGCACTGGGTTTTTTGTGGGCTTACCCTTGGGGAAGAAACTTCATAGCCTCAGCCTAGTACTGTTGAAACCAAGGCCACACATGATTATCCAAGGTCTTGCCATGATATGACTGAAATAATGTTGAAAGTGGCATTTACACCAAACACTCAATCAGTCAATCAATAAAAAAATCGATCAATCGATAGGTCAATTGATCAATCGATCAATAAATCAATCAGTCTATCAATCAATCAATCTATCTACCTACCTACCTACCTACCTACCAACCAACCAACCAACCAACCAACCAACCTACCTACCTATCTGCCTACCTACCCTACCTACCTACCTAACCTACCTACCCTACCTAACCTCCCTACCTACCTAACCTCCCTACCCACCTACCTACCTAACCTACCTACCTAACCTCCCTACCTACCTAACCTCCCTACCCACCTACCTACCTACCTAACCTCCCTACCCTACCCTACCCTACCCTACAACTTTGCCATTGGGTTAAACCTTTGCCAGTCAGTCAGGTGTTTTAACAAGCCAGATCAAAAGGATTTTGAAAACATAGTGGGAAAAGAAGAAGATGCCAGTAACCAGCAACAAATTTAAAAATGGTACAAATCAGTTTGAGTCTTTTGATGAAGTAGAAAACATTGTGAGAAAAGAAAAATGCTGGGTACCATTATCAGAATGGCCTTTTCCTCAGGGTTGTGAAGACAAGGGATTATTTGGTAAAAGATAAAGGGAATTTAGTGAAAGGAATTCTTTTCTATAAGAGATGCTGCGTGAGTCAGTGAGTGGTAAAGTGTACAACTTGTGATCTGGAGGCCCCGGTTTCGAGCCACAGAATCCACTTGGTTTCTCATGGGATTGTCCTTGGGCAAGACACTTCGGAGCCCTAGCCTGGTACTGGTGAAATCCAGGAAATACATGAATAATGTGAGCTTTCTCTGTCATGTGATTGAAATAATGTTAAAAATGGCGTAAAACACCATTCAATCATTTCTGTAACCCATGATTTCGTTCGCAATTTTTAACTTGTTTTGAAATTTGAGATATCTGAATAAAACAATGGACAAGAACAAGGACCATTTAAATTGAATTATTGAAATTGATCTGTGAAAAAAAACAAATTATATCGCATAACCTATTATCAGGCAAGCCAGAGTTTTAATGAACCTGAGAAAATTGGCTTTTGAAACATTGTGGAAGAAGGATAAAATGCTGGCAACCAGCCTTTTCTCATTTTCCCACAATATTTTTTACCCTTCCAAGTATTAATTTTAATATTTGGATCAATTTAGATTTTTAATCTGAAAATTTTTTTCAAGTCTGAAGTTTTGTTTTCTAGTAAAGAGTTACAGGCTCAATTCTGTGTATAAAAAAAACAGGTAAATTTCATTTATACCAATTAAAAGTATGGATTATGAGTTCGACAATGTGTTGATGTCTTACAGTACAGTCTGTCAAAGTTCCACTCACTGGCAGAAAAATTAATCGTAATATTTGAATTAAAGTTGGTAACTTTAATTCTAGTTTTACATATCAATTTTCTGCCAATGGCTGGAAACTTGACAGATCTTATAATACTGTTTTACAGTCATAATAATATCCATACTTTTAAATGGTATGAATTTAATATATTGGCTGCATTAGACTTTGGAATTGTTTACTCTTGGCCATTAGTGGGCCTTTTAAGCCCCAATAGTGGCCAAAAGTAAACAGTGCTGGTAAATTAAAATGCATTTAGATTTAAATCATACTATCTAAAAGTATGAAAATTATTGTGAAGATGACAATCTGATATAATATGTTGGGTCCAAATGTTTATGGCTGTGTGTGAAAGTGGCAGAAAAAATATTATTAGAAGTAAGTCAAAAGTTGCCGGGTTGCTCTTCTAATTATGTTGTTTACTTTTTGCCTAGGTTTTTAAATTCATTTTTAGCTCCACTGGCCGAAGGCCAGCGGGCTTATGTCATGGCTTGTTGTCCGTCCGTCCGTCCGTCCGTGCGTGCGTCCGTCCGTGCGTTAACTTTTTTTTAAAACGTCTTCTTCTCTGAAACTACCCATCCAATTTTGATGAAACTTCACAGAAATGATCCTGCCATGGTCCTCTTCAGAATTTCTTGAAAGAATTTAATTCCTTCAAAAACTCTGGTTGCCATGGCAACAAAACTGAAAAATTTTGAAAATCTTTGAAAATCTTCTTGTCTGAAACCGTAAGGCCAAGGGCTACCAAATTTGGCATGTAGCTTTATCTAGTGGACCTCTACCAAGTTTCTTCAATTTATAGCCCTGGGGTCAAAATTGGCCCCGCCCCGGGGGTCACAAGTTTTACATGGGCTTATTTAGGGAGAACTTTAAAATTCCTCTTCTACCTAGCCATAGGGCCTAGAGCTACCAAATTTGGCATGTAGCTTTATCTAGTGGACCTCTGCCAAGATTGTTCAAATTATAGCCCTGGGGTCAAATTAGGCCCTGCCCGGGGGTAACAAGTTTTACATGGGCTTATATAACAAGTTTTACATGGGCTTATATAGGGAGAACTTTAAAATTCTTCTTTGACCTAGCCATGGGGCCTAGGGCTACCAAATTTTGCATGTGGCTTTATCTAGTGGGCCTCTACCAAGAGTGCCCAAATTATAGCCCTTGGGTCAAATTTGACCCCACCCCGGGGGTCACAAGTTTTACATGGGCTTATTTAGGGAAAACTTTAGAAATCTCCCTGTACCTAGCCGTAAGGCCTAGGGCTACCAAATTTTGCATGTGGCTTTATCTAGTGGGTCTCTACCAAGAGTGCTTAAATTATAGCCCTGGGGTCAAAATTGGCCCTGCCCCGGGGGTCACAAGTTTTACATGGGCTTATGTAGAGAAAACTTAAGAAATCTCCCTGTACTTATTCATAAAGCGTAGGGCTACCAAATTTCGCATGTAGCTATATCTAAAGGCCCTTCACCAAGAGTGCGTAAATTATAGCCCTAGGGGGGAATTTGATTCACCCTGAGGGGTCAGAAGTTTTACATGGGCTTATATAGTGAAATCTTTAGAAATCTTCTTGTTACTAACCATATGAACTAGGGCTACCAATTTTAGTCCTGTTTCAGGGGTCTTATGTTCAAAACCAATTGGCCAAGTATTGTAATGTTTGGCATGTAGTGATTTTACGTATTAGCCAGTGGAGCGATACAGGGCCATCATGGCCCTCTTGTTCTGCTAGCGACTAATAGTTGGATTTACTGTTCAGAGAAAAGGTTTTAAACTTCTCAACAGTGTCCAAACTTTTAGAAGGTATGATTTAAGTTAAAATGCATTTTGACTCCTGCATTGTGTACTTTTAGCTCACAGCTACTGGGGCTTTCAGAGTCAAAGAATTTTATTGAAAGGGAAACAAAAGCATAGTTATGATAAAAGCGAGGGATTAGTTTCATGTTTCGAATGAAATCAAAACAAAATTAGAGGTTTTATCAATGGAAAATGATATGACAAAGGATTGAAAAATGAGTGGGTTTAAATTGGAACCTGTTACAATACAATATTTCAGTTCCAATTGATTAATCAACATGAAAAGACCTGTGTTATGGCTAATTGGTTTTCTGTCAGCTTATTTAACACTTAACCCGCTAAATAACTTATAAAAAACTTTCTAGCCAATAGTAAAAACCCAAATAATGCTACTTCAAACTTATTTTTGGAGAAAAATATCTTTTTACTGGACAGTGTAGATCCAAGATCAGACTGCATGTTCTGTGCAGTCTGATCTTGATCTGCATTGTCCGCAATAGAGTAGGTGAGTCGCGCTTAACAGCCTAAGGTTTAACACTTTACCAAACAATCCTGTGTTTTAATGACCTCAAAGAAAGGGGACTTTTGAAAACATTGTGGGAAAAAGAGAAAATGCTGTTAACCAGCATTTTTTCCTTTGCCCCACAATGTTTTCAAAAGACTTCATTCTCAGGGTTGTTAAAACTTGGGATTATGTGGTAAAGGGTCAACACTTTAGCAAACAATCCTGTGTTTTAGCTACCCAAAAGAAAGAAGAATTTGAAAACATTTCGGGAAAAGGAGAAAATGCTGGTAAGCAGCATTTTCTCCTTTGCCCACAATGTTTTCAAAAGGCTTCTTTCTCAAGGATGTTTAAACTCAGGATTGTATGGTAAAGTGTTAAATTAATCAGAATTTAATATTGTTGAAAGTGGCATAAAACTCCATTGGAACAAAGACAAAGGACAAGATTTAACTCGTGACCACATGAAAAATTTACACTGGTCCATATTGAATGCATGTGCCGGCAACAAATGAAATGTGGCTAAAAATGATGCAAATGTTCTTGAAAGGGTATAAAGCATTGGTTATCAGCATTTACTCCTTTTCCCAAAATATTTTTTGAAGCCTCTTCATTCAAAGTTGTTAAATTTTGTGATTATTTGGTGAAGGGTTAAGGAGGAAAAGGGGCTAATGCCAAAAATTAATTACAGTATAGTCGTCCTCACTGGTACCGTGTTATCATTGATACCGTGGTAATCCGAAAAATACCTAATTTGCATACCTAGCGCCACCTATCAACTGTTTACTACATCAAATCGAAAGCAGAAGTGTTTTTGCATCGCATCGGTGAAATATATCAGATATGTCTTCAATACTAATAAGTTACTTTCCATATTCACAAATTGCAATAATAAAGCACAATTTTCCTTCATGTTTTGAAAGTGACTTACCCCGTATTCTTCATAAACACGATAATTCATGTTTTACAAGTGAAGGTCGTCTGCTATGATGTCATAGCCCTCGCTGAAAACAAAAACTACGGCACCAAAATCATTTAAAAAAAAAAAACACAATTCTTAAAAAAAAAAATCATGATTTTCCAAATAACAGGAGTTAACGCCGTACCATAGTGGACTCCCTTTAGAGCACCTGTAGTCAACATGGTTGCTTGACCTAGATATTTTTGTCTGAAAAACACGACTTAAGCTTTGATAGCAACATTTATTGTAACTTTACATGCAACAGTTTATCACCGTATTGGAAAATAGTTCATGCGAGTTCTTTCTCTTGTAGTAAATTTTCGGAGAAAATTAAGTACCCCGGTACCAGTGAGGAACATCTTACTTTTAATGAACATGAACAACCCTATAATTAAATGATTTTTATGAAGAAGGCTTGTAAAAACATAAGAGGAACAAAAAGGAGAAGATACTTGTAAACCAACATTTTTAGACTAGCAAAGCTAGTCTATTGCCGTCCAGGGTGACTCAGATTCAATGTAAGTGAAAAACCTCACAGTTGGCAAATACTGCCTCACAGAAAATAATTCTTTCAGCTAGAAATCCTAATTCTGTCAGGACATAATGGTGATGTGAACCACAAATCTCTACCACTCCAGTTTGAAGTCTTTATAGACGGAACAAGATGTCATTGATAACCCTACGTTAACACCATGTTCCCAGCAGCCACGGCAGACCTTTTTCTGACAACGTTGGACAAAACGGGATTGACGTAGTACAACACAGAGAAATGGATAAGCAAACTTGATTGCATCAGAATTTACCAGCATGTAACTAGCTGTAACAAGACTGAGAGATGATCCGTGTTTGGACGTGGAAACCCTGTTTTCACCGTATCAATCAGGCCGTAGTAGAACGCAATGATTAACCATTTCCGCTATGGTCTGTTAGGTTTCTCATCAGCACCAGACTGCCATGGCAAATCTTTTTACGTAAAAAAATCTGGCACGGCAACCCTAGTGATCACGGTCTGACAAGTTTGCTTATCCCCTTCCTCTGGGTTGTATTACCTCAATCCCATTTTGTCCACAGTTTTCAGAAACGTGGCTGCCGTGACTGCCGGGAATATGGTGTAAATGTAGGGTTCCCTCCGTGGCTTGTCACGCATACCGTGAGGTACGGTAAAGAGACTTAACTAAACTTGGTAACTGGGAAAAGAAAAACAAACAAAATCTCATGGCACACCATGTTTCAGACAAACGGGGCTGCCATGGCTGCCGGGAACATGTTGTAAACGTAGGGTTAGATAGATCTACAAGATTTACATTTATGGCCAGTGTAGATAAACATGCAGTTGCATTGATCCCCCTTTTCACAGAGCCATGCTCTGTGAAAAGGGGGATCGATGCAACTGCAAAAAGTTTCGAACCAAGTCAGCCCACAAAGTGCACGCAGGCTGACCTGAATTTAAACTTTTTGTATTTGGTCAATTTTCTTCATGTTTAAGGACGAGTTAACCTTATGATCCAGTCGGTTGTTAGACAAAATGGCTTTTATGAATTCATAGTTATATCATGACTTGCTTGGTATAATGCATCGAGGAAATGCATTAAGCCATCTTGTGCCAGAGCATGGCCCTTAGATATTCTGTACTATTTTTCAGGGGCTACGCAAAACGTCACACAGTATCTGGTCTAGATCCCCAGTCTGAGTACAGATATCGCATGAGATTTATGAACAACGCAGGACATGGGGACTGGAGTGCGCAAGTTAAAGTGTCAACCACAAGTAAGTTCTAATTTCACTTGTTTTTCCTTGTCAGGTTTTGAAGAAAGCTTCAAGGTATTATCATAGCAGTGTAATTTGCATTGTTGTCATGCAAAAACTTTGATACTTTTTCTCATACCTTTTGTCATTATTGAAAATATTTATTTCAAACTTACGCTAGTTGCTAATTGTCAAAAAAAAAAAAGACTTTTGGCGGAAGTATGTGTAACCCTTTTTAAACACCCTTTTTATAGTTATTCCCCTTTTTCTTTTTAGTGTGTTCATTAGAAAAGTAACTGCAGCCACGACTTGGCACCTGCATACGGAGCTCTTTTTATTCACTGACTTGGTCAGATATTTTACTGTAAGATTGATATGTAAATAGAGCATTATCAACTGAATTTTGGATATGTTAATAATAGGCTCAAGAATGGGTTGGTAAACACTTAAACTCTTCACCAAGTCACAAAATTTTCGACTTGTCCAAATTTTTAGCATTTGCAGATGACAGAATAAATGTGATATTTTAATTTTGATTAATTTGTTGTGGAAGGGTCGAAAAGATTGTTGGGAGAAAACACTGGGAACCAGCATTTTCTCCTATACCCATAGTGATTTCTAAAGCCTTCTTTCTCAAGGTCGTTCAATTTGGGATTGGTAAAAGGTTAAAAGTAAATTTAAATCCAAGAAAAATGCAACAGAAAGAGCCACATTTAATTATGAATTATTCACATAAAGAACTTTTTCCAGATTTCTGCTGATTAAGTCCATGTCTTAATCTGCTTCCTTTTTAACTTAAACAAATGAATTTCATTAACAAAAGAACAAATAGTAAATGTCTGGTTTTCTGCTGATTTGTCAAAGCCCTGGTGTTGTCTGTGTCATCATTGTGCAAAAACTTTGACATTATGTAAAATATCTGTTATAATATATAATGAATATATTTACTTAAAACTTAGATAAGTTGTTAACTATCAAAGGGGTACTCATATAAAAGGGGCAGATAACCATCAAAATATTTTTGACACAGTCAAGCCCCTTTCTTGATTTCAAATTTTCATTGAAAATCAAGCAATTGCAGCCGAGTGTTGGCATTTGCATGCAGTGCTGTTGTTTTTTTCTTTTCTTATTGTCATTAATCCTATGGTAAAAAGACGTAACTGTAACAACAGACTTGGCAGTATTTTCAACACTTTGAGCTGTAGTGGTAGTGGCCAGTGTGAGTTTTAAATAGGTCTTTACTAGGGCCTCTTGTTTAATAGAAAGTGCTATTTGTTAAATTTGCTGTATTTTATCCCACAGACTTATTTAGTAAGTACTGTAGATATTTTGCAGAACTGTGTCACAAGCAATGCTTATTGTTTCATTTCACATCAGACACTGTGGTCATAAAAAAAAAATATCTTAGGGCCAACTGACGCAAAAATGACTTATAGAACTATAAATAAGCTGGCTACTTCAATTCTTGTTCTACAGTTCATTTTTCTGCCTTTATTTGGAAAGTTAATGTGTCAGACTCTTAATGATATCCATTCTTTTAAATTTTATGAATTGAATTTGCCTCCTTATACTAAAACCCAGTAGCACTAAGGCTGAGCCCAGTACTGGGCAGTCCGTAGTGTACTGGACTTGAGAACATAGGGTTGCTGGTTCAAATCCATAGCTTGATGAATTTCTTCCAAGGATTGATGATAGTCATTAGACTCATTACAACAGGATTCATTTCTCTCTCACAGCTTATCATTGTTTCATGGTATTGTGGGCAAGTAGTCAGTGGCTTGGAAAGAATATTGTGCATTACTGGTAAAAAGAAAATCCAGGAATGCATGGGTAGGTGCACAAGCTGCTTTGTTATAGCTGAAATAATGTTGAATACAGCACTATACAAAAAATCAATCAGTGAGTTATATCAGTAGCACATGAGCTGTTTCCTGCATTCATATTTACTATTGGACACTAGTGTAATTAAATTCACCATCACAAGGGCATATCTTTGGCAAAATGTGGATGGCCACCTCAGTTGTGTTTTACTTATGTTAAAGATATAAAAATTAGGAACATGAAAATGGAATGTATTAGCCAGACATTGATGTACAATATGCTGATGATGCTTGCATTGAATATCACAGAAAATTTGATTGGGTGTTATTTACCTGTCTAAAAAGACACATACAATGAGATACCAGTAGCAGCCTATATGTATTGTTTGCACAAAGTTTTAACTATTAAATAGATTTTGGTGGCATATCAAATTGAGAGTACATAGTATAAAGGGAACAAATTCATAAGATAGTAACAAATGTCACCTTTGATAACAGAAGTGGTTGTATTGAAAGTAGTGCAAAAGAGCATTAGATCCATTGTTTACATTTTGAGTATTTTGTCATACAAATAAAAAGTCTATGTCAGATCAGGTAAGATAGGGGTGCATTTTATTGATTTTTTTTTTTATTTCGAGCATTGTTTTATATTTGAAAATGTGATCTTTGGTTTAACCTTTAACCCTTTACCATACAATCCCAAGTTTTGACAACCATTAGAAAAAGGCCTTTTGAAAACATTGGTGGAAAAGGAGAAAATGCTGGTGACAGCATTCCCTCCTAATTTCCTACAATGTATACAACCATTTCAGAGACAAAACCTGTCTTTCAAGCCACATTTAGAATTTGTCACCTGCGTTATTCTTTAACTTTGGACTTGTCTGAAATTTTTTCTTTTGTCTGATAAAGAGTTTAAGTCAAATGAAAGCAATTTTAGACTTGTGTTATTAATCTTTTTCCATACAATCACAACTTTTTGATGATCCTGAAAGAAGGCTTAAAATTGAAAACATTTTTGTAAAAGGAGAAAATGCTTTTCCCACAGTGTTTTCTATCCTTTCACAGATAACATTCATGCTTTGATGAACATGTATTGTGTTGTCTGCAAATGCTTTCAGTTTGCATAAGTCTAAAATTTTGTTGTTCGATAAAGAGTTAAATAGTTGTATTTGAGAAGCATTTAATTGTTATTAAAATTGTGGCTCTGCAAATGTCTTCACTAGCAAAAGCAATCACTTAATTTGTTGGTCAAATCACTCAGTGATGGAGATTTCACTTTTGTACCATTTGATAGGCTGTTACATTATTTAGCTTTTGTGTTGTTGAATGCTTATAATGAAATATTCACTCAGAGCACATTGCAACCACCCGTCTCAACTACAAAATTAATCAAGAATCTTTATACTGTTCTAGAGACCTAAGTCTTCATCAAATCTCCATGAAAGGTAAGATGTGCTTTGTTATTATTATCAGGGTCTCAGAAATGATAAATAGATTTTTCATTAATTAACCTTGTTAACAGGTTGTTGATAATTATATCCAGGCTGTTTGGCAAAATTGGACCATGTGACTAATTACCATAAGTTAATAGAATCACAAGCTCAAATTGATTGAAATCTTAGAAAGACTCCAAAAGCTATAGTTTTCATCTATCTCAACTAAACTATGTCTGTCCATGGGCAATGCATATCAGAGGCCAGTCCATGAAAAACTGGTCAGTAAGTGATCCGTTACTGTTTTATGAGCAGCGCACTGGAAAAAAGGGCATTTATGCATCTCTGAGATGCATTATACCAAGCAAGTCATCACATAGTCATGGATCCATAAAATCCATTTTATCCTGTCACCTTCTACAATTTCGACCCGATAACGGGGTGCTGTATATTTTTTTTGATATCCGTCAGTTGGTCACGTGACCGCTAAGTGCGCACCTGCTAATTGGGACTATTTTCAACCAAGCGTCTTCCTGCTGTAATGAATTAATCAATTGCTAGCAAATACTTTTGCTCGTTTAATTAATAGTCTGTTATGTTAAAACACATTGTCTTCTTCGCCACATTATTTTTCTGTGGATATACGTCACGTTTAATAATTATGACGTAGCCAATATCATTCATGACGTCATTATTGCAGCTGCATATCCAGAGGGTGTTGTAAACACGGTTCTTCCTTTTTAAAAGTTTCTCATAGATCTAGTGAGAAAGATGTCAATATGTGCCTTATTTCGAGCGAAATGTTCAGTTTAGTCGGATTTTGGATTATAATTGAGAAAAAGGATAAATAAAATAGACGGTTGGTGTCTTGGATTCGGAAAGTCGATCAGGCTCGGCTCCAGAAATTCATTAAAGGTACAGTCTTTATCAATGTTTTTTATTTCGTTTGTTTTTGTTTTGTTCCGATACAGTGAGTGACAGGATAAATAGGATAGATGGTTGTGTCTTGGATGGGTTAAGTTTATCGGGCTCGGCTCCAAAATTTATCCGGTTCGCCTTTGGCTCATCAGATAAATTCGTCTGCCTTGCCCGATAAACTTAACCCATCCAAGACACCAACCATCTATTCTCTATTTGTCTTACAACTGACTGAATCATAAGGTAGAGTGATCCTTTTATACACAGAAAATTGATCTGCAGCAAAAGGTGTTGACCCAGGTCTGCCTACGCCAACAGTGCAGGCTGACCTGGGACTATATTGTTACAGATGCATTAACCCTTTACCAAACAATCCCAGGTGGTTTTAACAATCCTGAAGAAGGAGTCTTTTTGAAAACCTTGTGGGAAAAGGAGAAAATGCTGGTTACCAGCATTTTCTCCTTTTCCCACAATGTTTTCTTCCCTTCCCAAAACAAATTTCAATTTTTTAGTCACGCATATTTTGTCGTCTGCAAATGCTTCCACTTTGGACTAGTCTTAAATTTTGTTGTTTGGTAAAGAGTTAAGCCCATTTTTCACAGAGCACGGCTTGGCTCGTGTATATGTTCTGGAAGCCATTGTAACTTTTCATTATCCAGTCTCAAGAAATTTTGACAAGACGCTTATGTCCTGGTAATCAGTGAAAAGTCTGTGTTGGGCAACAAGGACTTAGTGGCCTTCTTGTGGCAGTAAAACTCCTTATTCAAATTAATTTATAAAATCAATCTTCGTTTATTTGATTGCCACTTTAGACAGTCTTTTCTGATAAGAACACTTGAGATGTCTCCAAGCAAGTGTTTTGCATTTAAGCCCCAAAAAAACTCCTGTTTAATCCTCTCCTTCATGAAGACTAGCTCTGGTACATACATGTAATACAGTTTGACATTGTTCCCACTAGCTTTTTATTTCAAAGGTACACTCACCCCCTGAGCTGTAAATCTGGGGATAAGATTTCGTATTAGAGGGTATGACAATAATGGTTCCCAACTAGAGGTATAGCAATCCATATTGATGATTTGCAGCAAAAAAGTCTGTTATATTAAGATACTAATGTAGTGCTTAAATTCATTAAAAAGCTGAAAAGGCAGTCTGAAGTGACTCTGATCAGACAATGTTAAAGAGACATTTTGTTGTGTCACGGGTGTCCCTGTTTTTTGAACTGATCAATTTTTCATTTCTGTTAATTTCTGGATAGGCATGATTTGACAAAAGTTTGTCAATAAGGGTAACAAGAAACTTAAAAACCTGTCATTTTACACAAGATAAGGGGTTTAAGGTCTTTTTGGTCCATGTATTTTCTTACGTGAGGTCTTGCGTGTAACCAATAATATTATTGTTAACTCTGTACCACACAATCCTGACTTTTAACGACCCTGAGAAAGAAGCCTTCTGAAAACATTGTAGGAAAAGGAGAGAATGCTGGTAACCAGCATTTTCTCCTTTCCCCACAATGTTTCCTTCCCTTTCCAAAACAGATTTCAAATTTTCAGTCACTTTTATTTTGTCGTCTGCAAATGCTTTCAATTTGGACCAGTCTAAAATTTTGTCGTTTGGTAAGAGTTAAGTGAATTTCAATTCTATAACATGATTTACGCAATAATTTGCATGAGTGGAAACACAGGTTTGAGTACCAGGTTATTCAAAACAGTTCTATGTTTGAATAAATAAGTCACTCTTTGAAATTTTCTATGGGGTCTTTCCTAATTCAGCAATGAAGATTTAGGTTTCAGGTTCTTCCAAAAGTCCCTGATTGATCTTCATGAGAAGGGGTGGGTTTTTTATGGGAGTGTCCTTTTGCAAGATATTTAAAAGCCCCAGTTAAGTACAAGGTGATTCACAATATCTGCTACACTTTTGAAATACAGTCATTTAAAGTTAGACAGCTTGAAGTTCTAATTCACAGTGAGACATGGATGCCAAAAACATGTTGGCTTTAACACTTTACTTTTGAAAAGGGGGTTTAATGCATCTGCAAAACGTATTGACCCAGGTCAGCTTGTGCCGTCCAGGTTAACAGAGGGGTCAAAAGGTTTTGCTGTCGGTCAATTTTTTGTATGTTAAAGGACCAGACTAGTGTATGATTTAGTTGATTGTGAGAAAAGGTAAATTTTGTGGATCCATAATAATGAGATAACTTGCTTGGTATGAATTTGCAACATGGTGTTACGGGAGACCACTCCTTCATCATGGCTTCATCCCGATTTATATACAATACCTAACAACTGAGTTAGGGAGAATTCTCTTTGGCTCAGTGGTTATGGTATTGGCATTTCATCCTTTCTCCCTAACTCAGTTGTTAGGTATTGTATTTATATCGGGATGAAGCCATGCATGAAGGAGTGGTCTCCCGTAACACACCCCCTTTTAAAGTCATCATTTATTGATGACTCAAAGCCTTATTAGGCAGAAAGTCCGTTTTTGGACAACAAATAGGATTAATGGCTCACTGGCCAATCCCGGACGAGCCCCCATCTTACACACATGAAAGTTTGTAACAAATGCATAGCTGAAATACAAACCGCATCTGGTTGGATTCGAACCCATGCGGACAAGATCCTCGTTTTTTTTGAGGTTTAAAAGACCAACACCATAACCACTGAGCCAAAGAGATATCTCTCAAATGCAGATGTTAGGTATTGTATTTAAATCGGGACGAAGCCATGCATGAAGAAGTGGTCTCCCGTAACACAGTGATAGGTTTGAAACAGACTGATATTGTTTTAGAAGAATAAATGATTTGTATTATTCTAAAATACTTAGGGGTCCTGCATGGCTCAGTGGTAAAGTGTGGGACTCGTAACTTGGAGGCCCTTGGTTTGAGCCGCACTGGATCCACTGGGTATCTTGCTGGAGTCTCCTTGGGCAAGACACTTCAGAGCCCTAGCCTAGTACCGGTAAAACCCAGGAAATCCATGAATATGTAAGCTGTTGCTGTGATATGACTGAAATAATGTTGAAAGTGGCGTAAACCACCATTCAATCAATCAATCAATCAAAATACTTAACTCTTTACCACACATTCCTGAGTGTTAACAACCCTGAAGGACGAAGGCTTTTGAAAACATTGTGGGAAAAGGAGAAAATGTTGGTTACCAGCATTTTCTCCTTTTCCCAAAATGTTTTCTACTTTTTCAAAGACAAATCTCACCATTTCAGCCACACTTGAATTGTCGTCTGCACATGCTTTCAATTTAGACTAGTCTAAATTTTTGTTGTTTGGCAAAGAGTTAATGAGTTTGTTTTTGAAAAGCTTTCTTTTACTTGCTTGGTCCAATGAGATTAATGCTGAATTTTGTCAAGTGGAAGTGTTTCTTCCCTGAATAGCATTAATATTCGAGATAATGTCCGTTAGAATTTTGCAATTTCAAGTCCAATGAGAAGTGCTGAATTTTGGCAAGTGGAAGTGTTTCTTCCCTAATTAATAGCATTTATTTGAGATAATGACCCGTAAGAATTTAACAACTGCAAGTCATTTGCTTACTTCTTCCTATGTATCAATAGGGTCAATGGCTAGGTTTATCTGTATTATTCACACATTCCATGCCTTATTAAAACATTCTTCTTTATTTTCACCTGATGAGGTCTGTGAACTTTGACAGTGCAGAGGTTTTACCTCACTTGGGTGCAGACCTGTAATGCTTAAGATTTGATATATAGGATCTAGCATGAGGTTTTTTTTAGATGAAATTTTATTAAACAAGTCTACAAAAAATGTTATTAAGCGAGCTTTTGGCGAGCTTAATAACATTTTTTGTGAACAAGTTTAATAAAATTTTACCTCAAAAGCCAACGAATGTCGGATTCTTTTTATCACATAACTGTATCTCTCAAGAATTATAGTTTATGACATGTTAAAACATAGGCCTACATGTGCATATGTATTGAAATATACAAAATGTCATGTTTTCTTTATGAACAGTTTAAAAAACGGAAGATCTTTTGAAGGATCTGATAAGTTTATACCATAATGTTTTCATTCTTTATACCCCCGTCACACCAAACTCGTTCTCATTCCGTTCTGAATATTTTTGCCAAACGGCCTGAAACTGTGCTCAGACGGAGTGGACCTATTAGCAACCTCTTACGATCTGTGTATGATCTTAATGGACAGGTTAGGACAAGAAGGGTGCTCCAGAACTTTGAGCCTGTTCAAAATTGTTTGCCATCCACCCCGTCATGTAATTAGTCATGTAATTAGACGGAGTGACAATGTACTTAAAAGGAGATGGACATACTACAAACGGAACTGCCGTACTTCAATCCTATTAGAGACGGGCATCAATTGGCAGTGCTTTTGCATCTTACCGACCGAAATTACACATCTTATCCCAACCGCAGCCCATTTTACAATTTCGTTGACTGGGGTAAGACTTTCTAAGAACAGGTTTGGTGAGACGGGGGCTTCAGGCATTATTAGGCCAAAATTACATGTTCTGCCCTGACCGCAATCCGTTTTCCGATCATGTCAGGATGGGGTAAGACGTTCTGTGATCTAGTTTTGTGTGACGGGGGCTTTAAACCTGAAATTCTGTTATTTGAGCCTCAGTAAGACTAATATGTTGTCTGCGATTGCTTTCAAAATGGCTAAGTCTAAATTGTTGTGAAGAAATCATAGATCTAAATGAATTAATCAATCTATTCTTACGAACATGAAAGTTCGCAACAAATGCATAGCTCAAATACAAACCACATCTGGCGGGATTCGAACCTGTGTGGACAAATATCTTCGTTTTTCGAGGTGTAAAAGACCAACACCATAACCACTTAGCTAAAGAGAATTCTATCTAACGCAGTTGTTTGGTATTGATTTATATGGGAAAGCTATGCAGTAAGGAAGGAGTGATCTCGCGTATTACACACCCCTCTTAAATGTCATCATTTTGATGAAGAAAGCCTAATTAGGCAGTAAGTCTATTAATCAGACATCAAATGGCTCAATGGCCAATCCCGGACGAGCCCCCATCTTACGAACATGAAAGTTCGCAACAAATGCATAGCTCAGATACAAACTTCATCTGGCCGGGATTTGAACCTATGCGGACAAATATCCTCATTTTCAAGGTTTAAAAGACCAACACCATAACCACTGAGCTAAAGAGAATTCTCTCTAACGCAGTTGTCAGGTATTGATTTTATATGGGAAAGCTATGCAGTAAGGAAGGAGTGATCTCCTGTAACACTATTTTATACTTTTCTTCATTTTACAAAAGTGATCTAGTACAATTTCAAGTGCCGTCTAGTCAAAATTGCAAATTACAGGTCCACTGGTCTAGTTGAAAAAAATTTTAATGTCAAACCCTGTTATAGATTCCAAGAGAGAACTTAAAAGATAACCATTTACCAGACGAAAAAATTTTAGCCTTGTCCAAAATGAAAGCATTTGCAGACGGCAATTTCAGTGTGGCTCAAATGGTAGAATTTTTCTTCAATAGGACAGAAAACATTGTGGGAAAAGGAGAAAATGCTGGTTACCAGCATTTTCTCCTTTTCCCACGATTTTTTCAAAAAGCTTCTTTCCCAGTGTCGTTAAAAGTCGGGATTGTGTGGTAAAGGGTTAAAACTCATGGTCAGTTTACTGGAGAGTGCTGCACATTTGCATTTAGAGAAAAAGGGTTTGATAAAGAAATATTGTTTTTTATGAAGACATAATCAGCCCTTTAAGTTGTAATCTAAATAGTAAAGCTTTGACATAAATGACAAAGCTGTCTGAGCCTATACAGAATTAATCAATCATCTTGTTTGTTTTGGGAATTATTGCTGCCAGTCCTAATATCTCTTCTTTTTTAGAAAATATTTCCTTGTACACAGAATGCAAACAAAGTAATGACTTTTTAACACACTTGCTTAGGACATTTTAATAAAAAACATTTGGGGAAAAAGGGACAATTACTTGTTTCTGTGGGTCTTAAGCAATCGATTTTTGTATGTGTAAAAATACTTTGTCCAGAATTCGGGTATACGATAATATTTTGTCATATTTGTATACAAAATTAAAAATCTTTACCACACAATCCTGAGTTTCAACAACTTTGAAAGAGAAGACTGTGTAAACATTGTGGGAAAAGAAGAAAATGCTGGTAACCAGCATTTTCTCCTCTTCCCACAATTTTTTCTACCTTATCAAAGACAGAAATTATCATTTGAGCTACATTCAATTTGTCATCTACAAATGCTTTCAATTTTCGCGATAAATGAAAGTTTCCTGGAAGTTTTATCGAGATAGTAAAAAGTTTCTTGAAAAAAATATCACAATAAACTTAATATTTTAACGCAAAATTTCTCAATCGTGCACGAAGCTGATATTCGAAATAAAATTATCGTGATAGTTCTATCTGTTTTTCAGTATCTATTAATAAAAAATTTATCATTTGGATGAAATGGGTAGTTTTTGACTTCACAAGATTGCAGTAAGTAAAAATTCGAATCATTAACAATTGTAGCTTAATTGGTAAATTTTGACAAGACTCGAAATGAACAGAAGTCTGTAAAATCACAAAGACGACTCAAAATGCCTCCTATGAACAACTTTAAAACCATTCAGGGAAAAAGAGAATTCATAAGGTTGTAGACGAAGATGCTCCAAAACCATATCTAATTATAGATACCGTGAATGTGAGTTACAGGCACGAAAGCAAAAAAAATCATGATAACAGTTAGAATTATCGTGATATTTTTATAGTGAAATTTTTTATTATCTAGATACTATTTCCAGGAAACTTTGTTTTATCACGATAGTTCTCTTAAATTATCGCAATAGCTATCTCGTATCTCACGGCAGAAATATGCCACTATAACTAAGTAATAACTATTAGCTTCAGAGTCTAGCTTGAAGGCCTGGGATTATGTGGTAGCAAGTGTTTATGTGTCTGTGTATGCAAGTGTCTGTTTCTTAATTAAATGTTTAACAAACTATTTCAAAAAATGCTTGTGACCAGCATTTTCTCTTTTATCTCCCATTGTGTTCTGCCTTTATCAAAACCTTTCAATTGAGACCCATTTTACATATAGTGTCCAAATGGTTACATTTCTACATATTTGAAATTTTGTCGTCTGGTAAAGAGTTAAAGCCAGGACTTTCCCTCTGGGTGCTTGACCTAAGAGTCAAGAGTATTGTACCATGGATTAATAATTTTATAAACCTTACTTACTTCATAGAATGATTTTGTATTCAACAGAGAAAAAAGACAGCCTTCTTGTAGTAGGTGGACTTAAAATACAAGTTCTTACTATGTATGAAGGTTAAAATGGGACCTTAAAGCACTTGTGTTTAAAACAATGGAATGCTATGGGTAACAATAAGTGCTTTTATAGAAATTGTAGACCAAGATCAGACTGCGCAGAAGGTGCCCCCTCCATGTCTCAGTGGTAAAGGCATTGATCTATAATCAGGAAACTCTGAGACCAGTTGCTGCTGGTAGAGGCACTAACAGAGCTACAGCGCAGTTCTGGTCAAACCCAGGAATGACATCAGTCAGCTATGGGCATAAAGTGACTGGAATACTGTTAATGAAACAACTTCTGCCTTAGAGCTCTGAATACACTAATCAGACATTTTCATCCTATAAATACGATCCAACTTACTGCAGTTTCATGGTTGCTTTGTCTACAGTGTTTCAGCTAAGTGGACAGTGTAGATCAAAGATCAGGCTGCACATTTTGTGCAGCATGATCTTGATCTACACTAGCCACAAAGGCAACTATAGTTGTGAAAGGCGCTTTAAGGTCTAATTGTAGCCTGGTGTCAAAATTGAAAGCATTGGCAGATGACAACTTGATTGTTATTCAAAACATGAAATTTCTTTTTCAAAATGTGGGAAAAGCAGAAAATGCTGGTTACCAGTTTTTTTCTCTTTTGCTTACAATGTTTCAAAAGCATTTTTTCCCTGGTTTGTTAAAAATGGGGTTAACTCTTTACCAAACGACAAAATTTTAGACTGGTCCAAATTGAAAGCTCTTGCAGACGACAAAATAAAGGTAACTTAAAAATTGAAATTTGTTTTGAGCAGGATAGAAAACATCGTGGGAAAAGGAGAAAATGCTGGTTAACAGCATTTTCTCCTTTTCCCACCATGTTTTCAAAAGGCTTCTCTCTCAGGATTGTAAAAACCAGGGATTGTTTGGTAAAGGGTTAAGGCTTAAAGTGGTATAGATTACTTTTATTTACTAAAACAAAGCTGGAATACATGTACACATTAACATGAGCCATGCTATGTGAGAATGGGGTTTAATGCATATAAAAAAAATATATATCAACACGATTTAGCTTGTACCTAGTCTGCACAAGCTGACCTGTGTCAAAAATGTTTGCTTTTGTAAATTTGTCCAATGACCATTCTACCTAAGGATTCAGCCGGTTGTTAGACAAATTGGATTTTATGAATCCATAATTATGTGATGAACTGCTTGGTAAAATGCATCTCAGAGATGCATTAAACCCTGTTTTCCGAGAGCACGATTCGCATGTATTTTTTTTTTTTTAGCCAAAGTATGTCACACCTTGCATGATAGTATGGATGGAACTATTACAGATAGAAAATTGGCAGCAAAAGAAAGTGGTCCCCACTGTGACTCAAAGCTGTCACATTTGTGTATGGAGTGCATAAAGGGCATAATAGCATCATCATCGTTGATCTTCAGCTTACCCTCGCCATGCGGCATAAAGCCATATGGCAAGCAGCTATTGGTTTTTTATCTATAAATTTTGGAGACAATTATGTTATTTTTCTATTGATCAGACGGCAACACTCCACAGTTTAAAACTGTATAATATAAAAAAGGGGGCTAAAAGAATAAACCGGTAGGCCGAAAACGACCCTTCCAGGACTACCATTAAGATACATGTATAAACAAAAAAGGAATATATACAAAATGTACATGACCGTAGAGCGTTGCCAGTCTGCTATAAAGTTTTAGACTAATCCATGGATTTTGTGCAATTTATTGGACTCAACAGTGTTGGCAAATTCTAAGTATATTAAACCAAGGGTCATGGCACTTATTGTACTATATATCTCTATACACATATTAATTCCTGCGTCTATTATCTTAATGATTAGGGGGAAAAATTGATAGTAGATAGTTGAGGCCAACATCTTTCAGAGTGCTCTCTAAAAATAGGACAAAACGAAATATACACTATAAGAGCTGCGGGGAGACCGTCGGTCCTGCCTGCTGTGCAGGGCGATCAGGACGACACCACTCAGTAGGGGCATAGAGCCAAAACTACTGGGGTGTTAGTTCTTTCCCTGCCGCCCTAACCACAGCAGGTCCCAAAATGGGTAAAAACTGCCCTAAGAAAAGAAACTAAACTTTGACCAAAAATACAACCCTAAAGGGCAGGACTACGGGGGGCTCAGTGCGACATAATAAAAGCCCCCGTGTCAATAAAAAATGGTCTAAAAGATCAAATATCGACCCGGATCAGATCCGGGGTGAACTGACTGACGATCTCCTCCCAGTGATACATATAAAACAATGAAGTTAAATTCAGCTTTAAAAGAGATTAATATACCTGGCCAACAAAAACCTGCATGGGTTGAGGAAAAAGGTTAAAAATCCCTTGTAAATAGGGGAGCACCTATGCTTGGCTTGGTGGCCAGTAAACCCCGCCATATACTTGGTACATTAGGGGTAAAAGAGTCTTTAAAAAGGAGGAAAAGTCCCTATACTAATTACGAAAGAATTTAGTACAATGTACTCAATTATTAGGGACTATTTAAAAGGAGTTTATAAAAGGAAAATACCGGTTTCTAAGCCAGTAGAAAAAGAAAGGGATTTAGGACCAAGAGAGCTCTCTGAAATTCAAAGTAAAATAAAAACAAAAAGTACTTTGGTCTCAATACTGGGGCGGATTTAAAGAACACGCCTTGGTCTGCCTACAGTATGCACAAAAAAAAGTGTGAGTATTGATGGTTGACATATTGACTAATATGGCCTGATCCAACAAACGTGTAAAATGGGTCAGAGCGGTTCAAAATAATTTATTAATTATTTACATATGCGAATGAAGTAGCTCGGACCCGAACGAGAACACCCTGAGCCAAGCTCTGGGAAAAAAGGGCCTAATGCAGCCGCGAAGAGCCTCGACCAAAGTCAGCCAGCGCATTTTGCACCAGCCGACCCAGGTCGAAGCCCCCCGCTATTTGTCAAAGCTCTTTATGTCCAAGGACCATTCTACTTCATGTCAAAAAACTAATATTAAAAAAGATTACAGCACCACAAATATTTAATATAGGGAGATATATAAATCCTTAATATAGAGTGTAAGTGCATGTATATTGTTTAGAAAATCAAAAATAGATATAGAAGGTTTCTTACTTAACCATTTGAACATTCTGTTATATTTCCGTTATATTTCTAAAGAAACCAAGGCATGATCTTATTATGACTGACTTTTGTATTCAGATTTTATCAGTCATCTGACAATCTAAGATGTAGGTAGGGCATAATAGCATCATATCACCAAACATTTATAGATTAAATATTAATTGTCAATTAATGGATATCACTGTACAAGTAAAAGTTATTACCAAAGAGAATTGAAAGTGCAAAGCCTCAGAAACTGACAAAATCTTCTTTGAATT
The DNA here is from genome assembly GCA_946811185.2 of Hippopus hippopus. Lineage (NCBI taxonomy): Eukaryota > Metazoa > Mollusca > Bivalvia > Cardiida > Cardiidae > Hippopus > Hippopus hippopus. Next base: position 13,079,621 of record OX328106.1, read on the forward strand.
TTAAAAGAACATTTTGGTACTGGTCATTTGACTGACAAAAAGTGTATAAATTGTTGGTTGAACAAAGTCATATCTGTATGTATGTATGTATGTATGGATGCATGTATGTATGTATGGATGGATGGATGTATATATGTATGTATGTATGTATGTATGTATGTATGAGTGCAATTGTGTGTGTGTTTGTTTGGTAAACACTGTTGTTCATGTCCGGCCAATAACTCCCAAGTGCATGGTTTGACTCTAAAATAATTTGTCACAAATGATCCCCATGGATAGAAGATGTGTTGGGTGCAACAACCATGTTGCCAGCTCAAAGGTCAAGGTTGCAGTGCAGAGGTATCTGTGTTGGTAACGCATTTTTAGTTCGAAATAATATTAGACTATCGTTATTTCAATGAATTTTATTAGATGAATTTTGTCTTTCTCTTATCTATTTTTAAATGTTGAATTAAATGTTAGAGAGGGATGTTCCAGAAACTGTCATTTGACATTAGGTCAGTTAAGATTGCTGTATGGTCTTGGACAGGAATAAATGTCTGTCATATCAGCTAAATGATTTCTTTCTGTACAAAAATTGCCCCCCCCCCCCCCCCCCCTTATTCGAAAATCCCCCTACCTTTAGATGGAGACAAAAGAAATTGTTGACACAGCTTAGTGGAGAGGAAGAGGAAGACATTCACAAATATTTATTTCCATTTAAATATTATGCTTTTATTTTTAAATAAGGAAATACAGAAGTCAACAATTAAAATGATATCGGAGGCCAGTAATGGACTTATGTTTGTGCTAGCATGAATTAAGTTCCTAATCCTGTTTTTGTGGATTAGTGAAAATTAGTTAGTTATTTTTGTCAGATGTAATCCAAAGATAATTTTGTCAATGTTCATATAGCTCAGTCAGCCGTGATATAAACTATCTCAGAGAATACTATTGGTGACATTTGGAACTTTTTCAGACGAATTAATTTGTGGGTCAAGATCAGGCTGCACAAAACATAATGTACAATTTTTTGTACAACTGGGTCTATGCTGTTTGATATTTAATTGGATGACTTCTTGCAAAATAGCCTTACATTGCAATGTTTAGATCCTTCATTGAGTTTCAAAGTGACCATTTTAACCCTTTACCACACGACAAATTTTAGACCTGTCTGAATTGAAAGCATTTGCAGATGACAGTTTCAATGTGGCTCATATGAAATGATTTTTCTTTGATAGGGTAGAAAACATTGTGGGAAAAGGAGAAAATGCTGGTAACCAGCATTTTCTCCTTTTCCCACAAAGTTTTCAAAAGTGTTCTCTATTAGGGGTGGTAAAAGTCGTCATTGTGTGGTAAAGGGTTATAACCTTGCAGTTGACAAAGGGGATTAACTCTATACTGGATGACAAAATTTTAGGCTTCTCTGTTAATAAAAGCTTTTGTAGAATGGGGATTTTAATATAGCTCAAATTCTTCTTTAAAGGAATATGCTTTTGAATGGGTAGGAAACATTGTGGGAAAAGCAGAAAATGCTGGTGACCAGCATTTTATGCTTTTCCCAACAATGCTTTCTGAAGTCTTCTTTATTGGAGCTGTAATAACATGGGAATGTTTTGCAAAGGGTCTAAGTAATGCCTTCAAGTTACACCTGTAAAATTTTTCTTTGGATCAGAGCTCTTGGCTTTGAAAAGTGGTTAGATCTACTAAACTGGATTTTGTGCCTTTAATTTTTCTTAGACTGTATCCAATTGATATTTTGGGGAATTTTGAAAGAAAAATGTTTAACTCTATTCAGTAGTTTTGACTTGTGTAGTTTGATAGAATTGTGAAAATATGTTGCGATGATAGGAGATTTGTGATTGCTCAATCTGATCACTTTCTACAGTAACATGTTAACATAGGCAGACAACACTACATGTATGTGTTGTGCAGCATACTACTTTTGAAGACACTATGGCAATAGGAGGAATAAATGTTGCAGGCAGATCTATTTTTTGCCAGAAAATTTGCCCCAGTATTGCATGTATGAAGAATTTAATTCATATGGATTTATATTTTTGAAGATTGTTTTAAAAGTTGTCTGCTGCAAATTTTGTTTCAGGAGATAAATAAATTGACAAATTGAATGTTTTCTGAAGTCTATCAGATTTCTACCTACCAGAATGAAATGATATCTTATAGGAGGTGATAGGTTAAATACACTATAAATCAAAAAGAGAATTAAAAAAAAAAAGAGTGCAAGAAAGACAGGTTTTTTTTTTTAAATTCTGTAACACCAGAACAGGAAAATTATTTGTTTTGAAACATGGCATCAAAGAGAAGGACGAGCACAACAAGAAGGACTTCACTGAAAGTTACAGTGACTAATAAAAGTTAGTTTGTGTGAAGCCTTGTACTTGTTAGCTCTGCTGTTTTCAAAAAAAAAATGTCGAGGAATTGTCAATTTATAATATCTCTGTTATTACTGAAAATAGCTACTTCCAACTCGGACTAGTTGTTAACTATCAAAAGGTGAACCCATTCAAAAAGGGCAGGTAACCATCAAAATATTTTTGACTAAGGTATGCCCTTTTTTCAACTTTGAATTTTCACCAAAAGCAACTGCAGTTGAGCATAGGCATACACATGTGGTGCTCTTGTCTTTGGTATCTAGAAGGTACATGGAGGGGATCGAATCATGTTTTTGTTTTGATACACTGCACAGGAAAATAATGGAATTTTGACAAAATGCTACTGTAAATGGCTTTATCTGTCTTTGTGGGTACCGATAATTTTATGGATTGATGGATCTTGGCATAATCTTCTTCCAAACTTATGTCCAGATTTAATTATAACATTAATATGGTGTCATAAATACACATTCTTTGCATGTACCTAGTCATGAACACTTAAGCTTAAACTCTTCACAAGGTGTGTGCAAAGACTTTATTTTTATGACACCAATTTGGTATGGATTAGTCTCAACACCAGTTAGCTTTAACATTATGCAAAAATGAATGGACAAAATTAAGCACAAAAGACAGAGGAAGCTGTTTACCTCAGCAATTTTTGAAACATCCACAATTGTCCATGCAGTGTATCAAAGAAAAACACTGATTTCCCGGCTAGCAGTAAATCCCGAATAATTACCAAATGCATTAGTACTCATCCCTAGCAACGTGTCCCCTTGCAGTGAGTATTCCTAGAGTCATTATGGCATTATTTGTACTCAAGAAGCCATGATTGTCGTCGCTTGTCAGGTAACACCCCTGGTTCTTAAGGATTAACAAACATTTAAATAATCCCATTTCTAAACAGCCATGAAGACAAGGGATTTTAAAACATTGTGGAAATAGGAGAAAATGTTTGTTACCAGCATTTTCTTCGTTTCCTACAATGTTTTCCATCCTTTTAAAGACACATTCATTCATTTAACCCTTTACCACATGGCAAAATTTTAGACCTATCCAAATTAAAAGCATTTGCAGACAACAATGTCATAGTAGCTCAAATGACACAAGTTTTCTTTGATAGGGTAGAAAACTTTGTGGGAAAAGGAGAAAATGCTGGTTACCAGCATTTTCTCCTTTTCCCACAATGTTTTCAAAAGACTTCTTCCTCAGGGTCGTTAAAAGTCGTCATTGTTTGGTAAAGGGTTAAGTCACATTTGGTTTGTCATCTGATGCAACTGCTTTCAATTTGGACAGGTGAAATATTTTTTGCAAGTGCAAGATTTTGTTGCCTCTGAATTTATGAACCTAATTTCCTGGATTGCATACAATTTTTTTTTATTTCTGCCTGGCATATGGATTTGTTTGAACACAAGCCTTCTTTATCGAGTATTTTTTTCAATTAAAAATGTCTGTCCTTCCATAAACTCAGTGTTGCCAGAAGTTTTAGTTCGAGATAGAATTATTGTTCGAGTAGCGCAAAATTCTTCAGGTGACATGATTTTACATTTGTCCAAAATGAGAGAATTTGCATAAGACAAATAAAATGTGCTTGAGCTCCTTACCGAACAACAAAGTTTTGGACTTGACCAAATTGAAAGCATTTTCAGTGTCCTTAAGTTGTTTGTTAAAGGGTTAAACAACAGAATTCCTTTAAGAGTAGAAAACGTGGGAAAAGCAGACAATGGTGATTACCAGCATTTTCTCCTTTTCCCAAAATTTTTCGAAAACCGTTTTCCTCAGGGTTGTTAAAGCAGGATTGTTTTGTTAAAGAATGAACAGAGATATTAGCAGCCTCATCTTATGCATGGTCCCTTCATTTAACTCTTTACCAAAGGACACTATTTTCCACTTTCCCTGATTAAAAATGTTTACACATAACATAGCCAGTGTAGGTCAAAAGATAATTTCTGTCTTTGAAAAGTAAAAAACATCGTGGGAAAAGGAAAATATGCTGGTTGCCAGTATTTTCCCCATTTCCCACAATGTTTTCAAAAGCCCTCTTCTTCAGGATCACTGAAATATTGGATTGTATGGTAAAGGGTTAATGCTACCATTTGACAGGTACACCGATCCTCATAACCCATTGCATCTTGGTGACAGCTTGAAAATATGTCCAGTACTTTATTTTTCCTTTGGCTTTCAAAGAATTAACCCTTTTGGAAGAGGTCGTTTCTTTATTTTGAAAAAAGGTTATCTCTTTAGTTCTTTGATAGGATAAGAAACAGTGTGGTAAAAGGAGAAAATGCTGGTTACCAGCATTTTCTCCTTTTTCCACAATAATTTCACAAGACTTCTATCATGAGGTCTTAAAAACTTGGGACTGTGTGGTTTTTGTGTTTAAAAACACAAGATTGTATGTTAAAGGTAATATGAAAAAAAGAAAGCACCCCCATTGATTAGTATTTTTGTCCTGTTTTACTCTACAGAGGAACCCAGAAATGGGGAGCATCTACACAGAGCCCTAGCAAGGCAGGACATTGGCCTTATAGAAGAGATCTTAAATAGTGGGTAAGTGAAGTTTGTTTTTCTGGTGTTTAAGCCTTTACCACACGGCAAAATTTAAGACCTATCCAAATTGAAAGCATTTGCAGACGACAATTTCATAGTGGCTCAAATGACGCAACTTTTCTTTGATAGGGTAGAAAACTTTGTGGGAAAAGGAGAAAATGCTGGTTACCAGCATTTTCTCCTTTTCCCACAATGTTTTCAAAAGGCCTCTTCTTCAGGGGCGTTAGAAGGCGTCATTGTGTGGTAAAGGGTTAACCATTTACTAGACAACAAAATTTTAGCCTTGTCCAAGTTGAAACCATTTGCAGACGACAAATCAAAAGTGACGCTATACATGAAATTGTCTTTCAAGGGGTAGAAAACATTGGAAAAGGGAGAAAATACTAGTTACCAGCATGTTTTAGCTCACCCCAGCACGAAGTGTGATCTTGCTGTGTCCGGCTTGGGTACTTAACAATTACATTGTGTGCACTTTACAGGCCACATTTTCAGTCAGATACTCATGAAACTTGGTCAGAATGTTTGTCTTGATAAATTCTGGTACAAGTTTAAAATTTGGTTATTTCCGGTCAAAAATTAGGTCAGAACACCAAATCCTAGAAAAACTGACAGCACTCTAGAAGCCACATCTTCAGTCCTAAAATGAAACTTAGAGTGTTTGTCTTGATAAAAGCTAGTACAGGTTTAAGATTGGGTCATGTCAGGTCACAAAGTAGGTCATCGGGACAAATCTTAGATAAACTTTGTTGGCACACTAAAGGCCACATTTCAGCCTGCTACTCATAAAACTTGGTCAAAATGTTCATTGGATGATGCATGTATATCAGAGAACTTCAAAATTGGGTTACTTTAGGCCACATATTCAGTATGATACTCTTTAAACACTATCAGTATGTTTGTCTTGAGTATATCTCTGACAAGTTAAAAAATAGGTCAAGTTGGTCAAAAGTAGGTCACTTACACTCATGTGTTTTACATAATCACAACCAGGACCTCTTCAGCTGTATCAGTGCTTGATGACTTTACTCAGGTGAGCGCTTTAGGGCCATTGGCCCTCTTGTTTTTTCATTTCAGTGATGTGAAGATAGATGTTCCAGACAAGTTTGGTTTTTCAGCATTGATGCAGGCATCAATGAAAGGTTGTTTAGAGTAAGTTTGTATATAATGTTGTTATAACAATGAAATTAATTTAACCCTTAACATGCTAAAAAGTAAATGAAACTTTTAAGCCAGTCGTAAAAACTCGAATGTTGCTGTTTCAAAGGTATCTTTTGGGGAAAATATGTCCTTATCGGACATGTTCTATGCAGTCTGATCTTGATCTATACTGTCTGCAAAAGGTTCTTGAGTTGCGCTTAGCATCCTAGGGTTAAAATTGCCACATAAGTGCATGTCTAAATCAGCATTGGACTCTGCAGTTCTCAAATAAATATTTCTCAGAACAAGGCTAGAGTCCCAAGCATCGATAGTTGCACAAATGATTATAATCCATTGTTATAAGCTTTTTTTGTCATTTTTAATTTCAAATTTTGATTAGAATGAAATTAATGGCATCCATTTTTTTTTAGCTCACCTGAGCACAACGTGCTCAAGGGGAGCTTTTAGGATCACCCGGTGTCCGTCGTCCGTTGTGCGTCGTCAACAATTCTTTAAACATCAACTCCTCCTAAACCGCTGGGCCAATTTGGACCAAACTTGGCTGGAATGTTCCTTGGGAGGTCCTCTTTAAAAATTGTTCACAGAATTTGATTCCATCAAAAACTCTGGTTGCCATGGCAACCAAATGGAATTTTCTAAGAAATTCTTTAAAAATCTCCTCTGAAACCGCTGGTCAGATTTTGAAATAATTTCACAGAGATGTTCCTTGGGTGACCCTTTTCAAAAAGTGTTCACGAAATTTTGATCCGTCAAGAAACATGGCTTTGGTGAATGGGGGCTACTTGCACTATACAGAAATGAAGAAATTCTTAAAAATTCCTCTCTGAAACCGCTGGTCAGATTTTGAAATAATTTCACAGAAATGTTCCTTGTGTGATCCTTTTCAAAATCCGTTCGCGAAATTCTGATCCGTCAAGAAACATGGCTCTGGTGAATGGGGGCTACTTGCACTATACAGAAATGAAGAAATTCTTAAAATATCTTCTTCTCTGAAACCGCTGGTGAGATTTTGAATTAATTTCACAGAAATGTTCCTTTGGTGACCCTTTTCAAAAAATGTTCGCAAAATTTTGATCCGTCAAGAAACATGGCTCTGGTGAATGGGGGCTACTTGCACTATGCAGAAATGAAGGAATTCTTAAAAATTCTTCTTCTCTGAAACCACTGATCAGATTTTGAAATAATTTCACAGAAATGTTCCTTTGGTGACCCTTTTCATAAATTGTTCGCAAAATGCTGATTCGTCAAGAAACATGGCTCTGATGGGTGGGGGGGCCCACTTGCAATATATGGACATGAAGAAATTCTTAAAAATTCTTCTTCTCTGAATCGGCTGGTCAGATTTTGAAATAATTTTACAGAAATGTTTCTTGGGTGACCCTTTTTGCAAATTGTTCGAGAAATTTTGATCCATCAAGAAACATGGCTCTGATGGCTGTGGGCTATTTACACTGTACAGACATGAAGAAATTCTTAAAAATTCTTCTTCTCTGAAACCGCTGGTCAGATTTTGAAATAATTTCACAGCAATGTTCCTTGGGTGACTCTTTTCAAAAATTGTTCACAAAATTGTGATCTGTCAAGAAACATGGCTCTGATGGTGGGGGCTATTTGCACTACACGGACATGAAGAGGAATTTCTTCATTCTTCTTCTCTGGAACGGCTGGTCAGATTTTGAAATAATTTCACAGAAATGTTCCTAGGGTGACCCTTTTCAAAAATTGTTAGGGAAATTTTTATCCATCAAAAAACAACAGCCAATTGTTGGCACCTGCATGTGGTGCTGTTGTTCGACTTACGTTTTTAGTCACTATCGAGCATGTGCTCTTCTTCAAGAGATTGTCCTTGGGTGATCTATCCAAAAATTTTTTTGCAGAATTCAGATTCATCAAATTCATCGCTGTGGTGATGATTGTAGGGGTGGTGACAGATTTTGAAATGACATTTACAGGTGACCTTTTCAAAATTGCTTGGCAAAATAATGATTTTGTTTCCAAAGTTTCAATACCTCAAGAAAAATTGGCTATTGTCCTCTCAAAAATTCAGGTGAGCGATCCAGGGCCATCTTGGCCCTCTTGTTTTTCATTATGCAAGTGTGAAATAAAGAGATCATTTAACATGTTTTGATATGATATTCAATTTAGCTTGATAGGTACCTGCAGTTCTTCTTTTCCAAAAACATTTTCAAAAGTCTTCTTGCTCAGAATTGTTGAAGTTTAGGGTACCCATATTTATATGACTTTGCTGAAACCACTTTTAGAAAAGGAGAAGGTGTAAGTAACCAGCATTTTCTCTTTTTCCCAAAATGTTTTCGTGGTAGAAGGTTAAACTGTAAGAATTACAATGAAACAGTTCAATGGGTTTATGCCAAGAAAGCTGAAAGTTTTATTTAATATGTCAAACTGAAGACTTTATCTAAGCTATAAATGCTTGTGAAATATAGCCTACCCAGCAATTTATTATTTTCACTTTCAAAACTTAAGTTGGCTTTGTAGCCAGTGTTGATCAAGATAAGACAGCACAAATAGTCTGATCTTGGATCTAAAATGTTTGTTTTACTGAGACATCATGGACAATAGCACCCTTTGTGGCCAGAGTAGATCAAAATCAGACTGCTTAAATTATACAGTCTGATCTTTGATCTACACTGCTTGCTTTGCCGAGACATGTTAGACAAGAGTGTCTTTGGCAGCCAATGTAGATTAACATCAGACTGCACAAAACTTTGATCTACGCTTTTCTTTTTGCAGAGACTTTCTGAACAAGAGCACCCTTGAAACATTGTGGGAAATGGAGAAATGCTGGTAACCAGCATTTTCTCCATTTCCTACAATGTTTTCTACCCTTTTTACCGTTGAAGGTACAATTATTTAGACCTTATTTTTAGAAAATGTATTGTTGGTCTGTTCAACTTTCTAGGGATTTATCAACTTGATGTAGTCTATGTCATGTATATTTGTTTTAATTTCAGCATTGTTGATCTCTTGTTAAGAAAAGGTGCAGACGTACATTTGCAAAATGATGCGGGTAAAACAGCGTAAGTTTTTAAGCCCCAAGGTCTTCATCCAGTCATGAACATTAACACATCTGCTTGATTGATTTAAACTATTTTTTTGTCCTGTCCTATTGTATTTTTTTTTAAACCTGCTGTTTATTTGGTTCCAAAGCATTCCCAACAAATTCTTTAATTTGCATTGGAACCGCTTTTTTATATATGAGCCATGCTCTGTGAAAAGGGGGTTTAATGCATCTGCAAAAAGTATCGACCCTGTTAGCCTGTGCAGTCCGCGAGCTGGGATTTTATATATTGAAAGGAACAATCTAAAGGACATGACTGTTTCTGTTAGTTTTGGCAAAACAGTATCATAAAAAGTTGAAAAACAAAACTGCCTCTAATGGCACTTGAACTAGCGACCTAAAGAAACATAATCCCCACTCTGCAAAGTGAGCTGGGGAGCCAACTGATCATTCACTGCATTGAAAATGCATTTATCCCTTGTTATGCATTAATTGCTACACTGTTAATTAAGGCTTTAAGAAATTTTCCATTGAAATTTAAAAAACTTGATAATTCCTCGTGTTTTCTACATGTATTTCTATCTATGTTTTAATTTTACATCATGTGAATGAAAGTTAGCAGTCTTTGTTAAGTTTTTCTAAAAAAGCTTTGAAAACAAAATGCTTGTAATGCTTTACCACACAACCCTGAGTTTTAATGACCCTGGGAAAGAAGGATTGTGAAAACAGTATTTTCTCCTTTTTCCCACAATATTTTCTATCATTTCCAAGAAAAAAAATCCATAATTTTAGCAATACAAAATTTGTCATCTACAAACACTTTCAGATCAGACCAGTCTAAAATTTTTCTGTGTGTCAAAGAGATAATGTTGCTTTGAATTAATAATCTTTATTGCATCTGGATAAAACAATTCATTGTTTTTATTCTTCCCCAGACTTATGCTAGCTTGTTATGCTGGTCAGTTGCCAGTCGTACAAAAATTACGAGAGTTTGGGGCACGGTATGAAGACTTTGATAGGGGCGGGTCATCCCCGATACATTGGGCAGTGGATGGTGGCAATGCTCGACTCCTGGAGTGGATGATTACAGATGGTGCTGATGTCAACTTGAAAGACATGAATTTGGGCTGGACTCCCCTTATCCGATGTGGTAAAATTTTTGTTTTTCTTTCTTAGTTCGGATGATTTTGAAGATTCGAAGGTATTGTCTTAGCCCTAGTGTCATCATTGTCTGCATCTTCGTAGCCTGCATCATCATTGTTACTGTCGTCAAGTGAAAACTTCGACATTTTGTAATTTCTATGTTATTTCTGAAGATATTTACTTCAAACTCAGACAAGTTGTTAATGATCAAAAGTAGAACCGTCAAGGACAAGTAACTAACGAAGTACGAGGGCTGTTCGATATGTAATGTGTATTGTACCACAGTGCGATAACGCTTTCAACGATTTCGTGGATGATGATACGCTTGAATAGCTCTATTCAATACCTTTCCAACGGTATAAACACGAGCCTTTAGCTCCACATAGTTTTAAACTTATAGTCATTTCAAAAGAGCTAGTCGTTGACCACTGTTGTAAAAATGGTTGGGAAACAGATTAAGAATATTGAAGAAATTAGAGCTTATGTAAAAGTTCGCACAAAACTCGGTCATTCGGTAATGCAGATTTTTACTGAATTGGCGGAAGTTTATGGGTCTGATAAGTATCTTATGAGACAGTTTGTAGTTGGAGAAAGAAATTTCTGACTGGCACAGAGTCCGTCAAAGATGCAGCAAAATCTGGCCAACCTGTGACTTTAACAGGCAAGGCAAATGGCTCAAAAGTCAGGGAAATAATTGAAAGTGATGGCAGATACACGATTCGTGATAATGCCAACGCTGTTGGCATATCGCTATCGCGGGTGCATTTCATTTTGAAGCGTATTTTGAAAGTACGAAAGATTTCTGCCAGATGGATACCACATATATTGACAGATGACCAAAAACGGGTACGAGTACAAACCGCTGAGCAATTGCTCAAAATGTTTCCCAAATTCAATCAAAGACAATTTGCAAACATTGTTACTGGTGACGAAACATGGGTTCACTATTTCGAACCAGTAAGAAAAATTGGAAACAAAATATGGCTAACTAAACACGGTAGAAGGCCTGTAGTTGCCAAAAGAAGCATAAGCACAAAGAAGGTTCTTCATTGCATATTCTTCTCATGTGATGGTATAGCCGTACAAATTCCGGTGCCGAAGGGTAAAAGTGTTACAGGTCAGTATTACCGAGATGTTATACTAAAAAAGCTGAAGAAATATTATCTTAAACGACGCCCTGTTTCAGGATTTAGGCATGTTCGTCTACTTCATGATAATGCTCCATCACATACATCTGAGCTTGTGAAGCAATTTTTGAAGTCGGAGAAGGTTACCATCTTGCCACACCCGCCATACTCTCCAGATCTAGCCCCATGCGACTTTTTCCTTTTTCCAAAACTTAAAATGTTCTTATCTGGTCGTCGTTACAAGTCCCAACAAGCCCTTGGCTCAGCCATCAGTCAGTGCCTCAGAGGTCTACCTAAATCAGCGTACCGTGACGCATTTCAGAAATGGATTCAGAGATTGAAATTATGTATTTCAAACCGTGGAGAATACTTTGAAGGGATGTAATGTTCATTTCACTATTTGAGTCAAATGCTTTTGAGATATCGTACAATACACATTACATATCGAACAACCCTTGTATTTTTGAGACAGTTATGCCCCGTTTTCAACTTAGACTGAAAATCAAGCACTTGCAGCTGAAGGTTGGCACCTGCATGTGGTGCTCTTGTTTTTCTCTGCTTTATTAGCCTCGTCCAATGGTATATGAGGGCTGCGGCTATGCCTTATCATGTCTTACAATTTAATAAACAAATCTATAACCAAACATACATATACACAAACAAAAGTCCGTATAATTATAGAACTCGGACAATTATGACAATATAGGTGGCAACTACCCTATGCCAAATACTCCTGAGTTTGAATATCTGTGGGGGGGAAAGGCTTTAAAAAACTTTGTGGGAAAAGGATAAAATGCTGGTACCCAGCATTTTCTTCTTTTCCCTTAATGTTTTCAAAAGGCTTTTTACTCAAGAGTCATTAAAACGCGAGATTGAGTGGAAGAAGGGTTAGAAATGATAGCAGTACATAAACCCTCAAGTAGGATCCCTTGTTTTTGCAGAATTGAATCGTGTAATATTTACTGTGTGGCAGCAGTAAACAGAAAATTACACAGAGCTTGTAAAAAGAGATGAATAATAAATAATGATTGCCAATTAGCCCATAAAGTTCTAGGCAAATTAAATTGTACTGTCATTTGATAGTATGAAACCTGGAGATCTTAGTTTCACACCTGCTGTGGCCAGAATACCTCACATTCTGTGCAGTCCGATTAGGTCTGATAGGCTAGAAAACATTGTGGGAAAAGGAGAAAATGCTGGTTACCAGCATTTTCTCCTTTTCCTACAATGTTTTCAAAATTCTTTTTCCTTTGTGTTGTTAAAACTCTAGATTGTGTGCGAAGGGTTAAACCTTCACCAAACAATCTAGTATTTAACTCTTTACCAAATGACAAAATTTTGGACTGGACCAAATTGAAAGTGTTTGCAGACAACAAATTAAAATGAAGTTTAAATAATGATTTTTGTTTTTGATAAGGTAGAAAACATTTTGGGAGAAGGAGAAAATGTTGGTTACCAGTATTTTCTCCTTTTTCCCACATTGTTTTAAAAAGCCCTCTCTTTCAGGGTTGTTAAATCTTGGAATAGTTGGGTAAGGAGTGAAGCCACCTTGAGAAAGTATTCCTTTGATATTTAAGGAAGAAAACTTTAGAGAACACAGTTGAAAAAGGAGAAAATTAAGCATTTTCTGTCTCTCTGCCAATGATTTCTAGGATTTTCTACTCTTCCAAAAACATGTCTGATTATTGAGACACCAGAGAGTTGTTTTCACTGTACCAGACGACAAAATTTGAGACCTTTCTAAATTTTAAAGTAATTACAGACAACAAATCAATTATAACTTGAATGCTGAGATTAATTTTTGAAGGGTAGAAAATACTGAGGAAAAAGGAAAAAGTGCTGGTGACCATGTCTTTCTTTTCCTACAATGTTTTGAACACTTTCAAATCCAAATTCCATTGATTTAGGCACATTTACTTTGTTTTCTGCAAATTCCTCCAGTTTCGAGAAGTGTAAAACTTTGTCATTTGGAAAAGAGTTAGCATGTGAATGTATTAATGTGATATACTCGATTAAATGTTGAAGAAATGTTTTATAAAAAGAAAATAGGAAAAAGCATCTACTAGACTGAAACCCAGGTCACGTCCAGGTCATTCTATTGCATAAAATGTTTTGTGGTATGCAGATTTCACAATAGTAGACAGCTTGTAATATGATATTCCCTTTGAACAGATTTCTTACTTAGAGAATACAAATTGAACTGTTGAGTTGTTTGGCAAGTCTAAAATAGAAATAGATTGATTGTCTAGACATACACATACATGTACCCTGTATACCTTTGAATTTTCATGTACTTTGCTCTCCTTATCTATTAACCAGACGACAATTTTTTTTTAGGCTTGCCCAAATTCCAGATGACAAAGTAACAATAAAGGCCAAACGTAAAAAAGCGGGTGTTAAAATGCATTTTAATTTATATCATACCACTTAAAAGTATGGAAATTATTGTGAAGATGACAATCTGTCATTGTATGGTTTGTCCAAGTGTTAGTTGCTGACAGAGAAATTAATTTCAAAACTAGGTTAAAACCTGCCAGGTAGCTGTGTCCTTTGTTTACTTTTTGCCTGATTTTAAAATCCTTTTTTCTGCCAGGGACTAACACATGGCCCGACCACACAATAACAGACTGTTATCTTCACAATATTTTCCATACTTTTAAATGGTATGGGTTAAATGTATTATAACACTGCTTTGATATTTTGGTCTCTACTGGGCCTTTAAACTTGGTTTAACTCATTATCAAATGACAAAATTTTGAACTCGAACAAACTGAAAGCATTTGCAGATGGCAAATGAAATTAGGCTTAAAATGGTAAAATGTGTCATTGAAAGGGTAGAAAACATTGTGGTAAAGGAGAAAATGTTGGTTACCAGCATTTTCCCCTTTTCCTACATTGTTTCTGAAAGCCGTCTTTCTTAGGGTCGTTAAACCTTGGAATTGTGTGGTAATGGGTTAAAAGAAGTAAATTGCCTCTGAAAAGGTAGAAACATTTTGGAAAAAGGAGAAAATGCTGGTTATGCCAATATTTTCAAAAACCTTCCTAGTAAAGGTACATGTAACTTAAACATAGAATAATTGAACCATGCTCTGTGAAAAGGGGGCTTAATGCGTCTGCGAAAAGTATCGACCAAGGTCAGCCTGCGCAGTCCGCGCAGGCTGACCTTGGCCGAAACTTTTCGCTATTGGTCAATTTTCCGTATGTCCAAGGACCAGTCTACCTCATGATTAAATCGGTTGTTAAAAAAAGTGGCTATTATGGATCCATAATACTGTGATGGCTTGCTTGGTCTCATGCATCACGGAGATGCATTAAGCCCCCTTTTGCCAGAGCACGGCTCATTATTGTTTTAATCCTTTGCCACACAATCATGACATTGTGTTTGAATGAACCCAAAAATTTGAAACCTTTTGAAAACCATGTGGGAAAAGGAGAAAATGCTGGTAACCAGCATTTTCTCCTTTTCCCAGGAGGTTTTCAATCCTTTCAACAATTGCTTCCATTTTATAATACACGTTCAAAATGTTGTCTGCAAATGCTTTGAATTCGGAGAATTCCTAAAATATTGCCATATGCTAAAGAGTTAATTGTAACCATTTTTTACATTGATATTACAGCATCTGTATCTGGACATAGAGATGTAGCGATAGAACTCCTACAGAGGGGAGCCAACATTAACGCACAGGATAAAGACGGGAAGACGGCAACCATGTTGGCTGTGCTGAATAACCATCATGCATTGCTAGATGTTCTCCTGAAAAAGAGAGCAGATCTTACAATGAAAAATGAGGTACAGTGAAACATTTATAATATTGATGGAAGACAAATAAGTTTATAAAACATTAAATTTTGATTAATTTAAATTAACGATTGATAATTAAGAAATCATCTTCTTTCTATCGTGGTTTATCGTTCAATAAACCACGTTGTGAGTTATGAGGCGCAATGAATAAACCACTCTGGCTATCACCCTCGTGGATTATTTATTGTGCCTCATAACTCACAACTGTGGTTTATTGAACGATAAACCACGATAGAAAGAAGGATTATTTCGATTCTAACATGACCAACTCTTAATCAAAGGAAAACAAGTTCATACGTAGAGTAAAGATACGGATGCAGATTATATTCCATTGAATAACTTACTTACTTTATACAGAATGACGTCACTCTATATAGAATGACGTCACTCTACATAGAATACCGTAGATTTTACCACGCTTTCGTTGCACTGTGTTTATAGAGTCAAATTCACATGTCATGTTAGAATGTATCTTATTAACTCCTACCAAACAACAAGATTTGAGACTTGTCCATATTGAAAGCATTTGCTGTCTACATAATAGATATGACTCAAAAATTGAAATTTGGTTTTCAAAGGGTAGAACATTTTGTGGGAATAAGAGAAAATGCTGGTTATCAACATTTTCTCCTTTTCCATAAAGTTTTCTAAAGTCTTCTTTCTTTGGATCATTGAAACATTTAAACTCTTCAGAACCAAATAAATGAAATTTCAAGGTTACTTTTGTCCAGAATACCTTAGTACAGTGGATAGTGTAGATCAGAGATCAGACTGCATATTTTGTAGCCTAGTTGGTAACACACAGGGCTTAGTGACATAGGGAGTCACTGGTTTGATTCCCGAGCTCAGCCAAACCTGAAGGGATATAGTTTTTTGTTGTCTGTCCGTCCCCTCATTTGTCCGTTCGTCCATCCTGACAGACATCTTCTGAAATCCTTGACAAAAATTGATGAAACTTCATACATGTGTTCCTTATGATAGTCTGCTTATATGATTTTTTTTTGTATTTAATACTGAGTCATGGAAAAGGTGGGCTTGATGTATATTTCTATTATGAACCAATATCTCTTTAACTACTGGGCAAAATTTTATGAAACTTCATATTTATGTTGTTTATCATAAGCCACAAACAATCATTATTTGTTTTTATTTTATGAAATGTCATGTCAATGAAAGGGGGGGCTTAATGTATAATTTCATTATGGACCTATAACAAAAAGGCCATGTGTACATGCAAAGCACATTACCTCTGTTTCTATCAAAAATTTGGCAGCAGATATCATTCAACAAAACAACTTGTTTCCCGAAGGATTGATGATATTGATAGGCAATGCAACAGGATCCATTCCTGTCTCACTATTGAACATTTTTTCATTGTTTGAAAAGATTTTGGTTGAAGAAGAAATGTTTGCCAAATTTTATTTATTTATGCCTTTATCATGTGGTAAACTTAAAACTCTGTTGAATATCCCTGTTTTGCAAAGATGATTTCAAATTCATCTGCTCCAATTTGTCTTGGGAGGTTAAAAATTTGTACATTAGGTTTAACTTATGCTTTGTAAAGGGGTTTAATGCATCTACAAAAAGTATCAACTCGTGTCGGCCTGTGCAGTCCGTGCGAGCTGACATTGGTCCATACTTTTTGCTGTTGGTCTTTTTTCTGCATGTCAAACAACCTCATGATTCAGTGGGTTGTTAGACAAAGTGAATTTCGTGGATCTATGATTATATGATAGCTTACTTGGTGTAATGCATCACAGAGATGCATTCAACCCCCTTTTGCCAGTGTGGCTGATTTGGATTTCTTAACAAAGACTTAAATCACACTTTTTGTTTGTTTCTACAGTATGGGAAAACTGCATATGACATGGCTGTTTCCATGGAAAAGAGGGTAAATAATTTTATGTGTTTTTCTCTGTTTTTTCATATAACTATACTGTCTTGTAACCCTTCACCACACAATACTGAGTTTCAACCACCTTGAGAAAGAAAGCTTTTGAAAGCATTTCGGAAAAGGAGAGAATGCTGTTAACCAGTATTTCTCTTTTTCCCCTCTATGTTTTCTACTCAGTGTGAGGCAAGTTCATTTTTTGAGCCACCGTTAATTTGTTGTGTGCATACACTTTGAATTTAGACAAGTCAAAAATTTTGTCGAGGGGTAAAGAGTTAAATCTTTCTTATGATCATGGTTATTAGAATTTTTATTGGACAAATAAAATTTTAGACACTGTGGATATTGAAAGCATTTCTAGACAACAAATTTATCTTGGCTCAAGTGACTAGATTTGTCTAAAAGGATACAAATCTTTGTGGAAAATGGAGAAAATAAAAAAATTCTTTTTGCCAACATTTTCTCATTTTCCAATAAATGTTTTGAAAAGCCCCTCAGGACTGTTAAAGCATTGATTCATTTTGTAAATGCGTAAAAGCCCTTTTCACTTTGTGTTTGAATATGTTTTCTTCATAGAAATCTGTTACTGCTTGGACTCTGTAAACTTAGTGAAAACTCTGGAAATACATAATGCCTGATTGAAATACTGTTGAAAGTGGCAAAAATACCATTTAACTCTTTGCTAAACAATCCAAACTGTTAGTGAGCCTGAGAAAGAAAGCTTTTGAAAGCATTGTGGGAAAAGGAGAAAATGTTGCTTACCAGCATTTTCTGCTTTTCATAAAATGTTTTCAAAGCTTTCAAAAACAAATCCAATAATGTAAGCCACTATCTGAAGGTCATTAAAACATTGAATTGTCTAGGAATTGGTAAATAAGAGAGAAACATAACATTTTTTAATTTCTTTTTTTCAGAGAATGATAAAAGTACTATCGGAGTACATGGAAGAAAATAGAATCAAAGTTTCATATTGAGTGCCAGCAATTTGTTCTCCAGTCACACTGTTCACAGATATATCCCAATGCTGTTCAGTACAATTTCATGTTGTTTTTGAATGATTCAACTCTACATATTTCATTTGCAATGTTCTTTATTTAGCTTGGCTGTTTTTGTAGAAAACTTTGAGGTGTTATCATGGCCCAGGTGTAATCATCTGTGTCATCGTCGCTGCAAGGACTTCTGTATCTTAAAGTATCTCTTGTACTATTGAAGATATTACTTCAAGCTAGAACTAGTTGTTGAGTATCATAAGGGGAACCCACACAACAAGGGCAGGTAACCATCAAAACATTTTTGACACAGTTATACCCCTTTTTTGACTTGGAATTTCGACTTCGGAAGAACATTGGCACCTGCATGCCATATTCTTGTTTTTCGGCATAGCTGAATGTCCTGGCTTTTGACCTACTTCATGCCACTGATAAAAAATCAATAAACAGAAATTTGTTATTGGTAAAAAATGTAGACATGTTGATTTTAAAGGCCCCTGCTTCTTTGCCGGCAAATTTATGCCGTCTTTTTTTAAAGATATTTCTTGTAATTAATTGTTTATCTGAGTCATCACCTTTAGTTTTTACGTGTGGAGCATCCAGGCTATTTTTAGATATGCATGTACCTTTAATTTGTGTGAGTGACAAAAGAGAAATACATGTACATTGTAAGAAAATATCTAGTGGTCCCTCCAGAAGTTTTCCTAAGCCCTTTTTCGAACTATTTTAACCCTCGTAGCACTAAACCTGGATTTATTTGCTTTTGTGGACAGTGTAGATCAAGATCATGCTGCACAGAATTTCCAGTCTGATCTTGGATCTACAATGTCCACTTTTACGCCTTAAATTTTGACAAAAGCAGACTTTTAAATTGCAATATACGCATCTATGGTACTGATTCAGACTGTCAATACCACTTCTATAGCTATACAGGGGTTAATATTTTAATGATGGTTAGAAAAAAATTTTGAATGAAAAGGACAATGTCTTTTCTGAATGTAGAAAACTTTGTGTGTGTGTGGGGGGGGGGTTGGAGGTGCAATTGTTTTTAACAAACAATAATTGCTTCTTTCTAGAATTTTTTCATGAGTTACATACAACGTTGTTATTGTAATGGATATTAAGAGTCAGCTTATAAACCGTCTACTTATACAACCTTTTGAATTCCGTCCCTATTAACTCTTCACCACAAAATCTGAAGTTTTATCGACCCTTTAAGAGAAGGCTTTAGAAAACATTGTAGGAAAAGGAGAAAATGCTGGTAACCAGCATTTTCTCCTTTTTCCACAATGTTTTCTACTCGATGAAATACAGAAATCACCATTTAAGCTACTTTTAGGTTGTCGTCTGCAAATGCTTTCAATTTGGTCCAGTCCAAAATTGTGTCGTCTGGTAAAGAATGAATGAACTCTTTACCACACACAAAAAAAATTTGTAGACTTGTCCAAATTGAAAGCATTTTCAAATGATAAACTGAATATGGCTCGAATGATGGCATTTGTCTTTGAAAGGACGGACAACATTACGAAAAGGAGAAATTCCTTGTTACCAGCATATTCTCCTTTTCCCACAATATTTTCAAAATATTTCTTTCTCAGGGTCGATAAAACTTGGGATCATGTGGAGAGGGGGTAAAAGTATATACATGTGATGTAACTGATGAAAACGGATATTTACATTTGTAATAATTAATCTTTTTTTATTCCGTCCATTATTTTGTTTTAATTGTTAATCCTTTCAAAACAAATTCACAGCAGACAACATGCAAAACATCTATGTTTTAAAAAAAAAAGTAGATAATGGACAAAAGAATAAAGTCTCTCTTTACTAGACGACAACGTGCTAGACTGGCCAGATTAAAAGCATTTGCAGAGGACAATTCAAAGACGATTCAGATGATGGAATTTGTGTTTGAAAGGGAAAAAAACATTGTGTAAAATAGTAAAACAAAAGTTAACCCTTTATCACTCCACAAAATTTTAGCCTGGTCGAAATTGAAAGCATTCACAGACAACCTATCAAATGTTTCTCAAAACATAAGGTTTGTCTTTCGAGGGGTAGAAAACATTGTGGGAAAAGAAGAAAATGCTGTTTAGCAGCATTTTCTTCTTTTCCCCCCAATGTTTTCAAAGGGCCCCTTCCACAGGGTTGTTAAATTCAGGAATTATGTGGTAAAGAGTTATCTAGCATTTTCTCCTTTTTCCACAGTGTTTTCAAAAGTCTTCTACCTCCATGTGGTTTAAACACAGGATTGTTTGATAAAGGGAGTGAGGGCTTTTCCTGTAAGGAATTGGAGAACACTTGATGATTGCTGTTGTTCATAAAGGTTTCTGTTTTGTAAAACAGTACCTCTTATACTTTGATAAAATGTATAGACTTTTCATGTTAAATGAATGTATACACATTTCATGTTCAAAGGTCCAATAGCGGCCAAAAGTAAACAATGTGGGTGTTAAAATGCATTTAAATTTAAATCACACTTTTTAAAAGTATGGAAATTATTGTGAAGATGACAATCTGTTAATTGCACAGACCATCCAAGAGCAAGTGGCTGGCAGAAAAATGAATTTTAAAATCATTAAAAGATAGAGTGACCTGGTAACTTTTGACCTAATTTTGAAATTATTTTTTCTGCCAGCAAGTAATACTTACACCGACCATACTTTCAAAAGGTAAATCTATATGTATTTCAACAGCTGCATTGATTACTGATGGCTGCTGATGGAACTAAAACCTGATTGTTACATTTGTAATTTTTTTTTTTTTATTCTGTCCATCCTTTTCATTAACTTGTTACACCTCTTGAAGCAAATTTGCAGCAGACATTTTTACAAAACATCTTTTTAGAAAAAAAAAGACAAGGAATAATTAACATAAGAATTATGTTTTAACTCTTTACCAAACAAAAAGTTTTACGCATGTCCAATTTGGAAGCATTTGCAGACAACAAATACACATGGTTCAAATATATTGAAAAGAATGTATGTTAGAAAAGTACGGTAGTCAGTGTCATGGAAAGAAAATTGTGTCAGTACTAGTGTGAAAAAGCCAGGAAACACATGTGCAGGTGCACTGACTGCTGTAATATGACCTAAGCTGTTAAAAGGATGTTGAGCTCCAGTACAAACAAAAACAAATGAGCTACGCTCTGGCAAAAGAGGGCTTAATGCATCTCCGTGATGCATCATACTAAGCAGGCCATAACATACTTATGGATCAATAATAGCCAGTTTTTTAACAACCAACTTAATCACGAGGTAGACTGGTCCTTGGACATACAGAAAATAGACTAGCAGTGAAAAGTTTCGGCCCAGGTCAGCCTGCGCAAACTGCGCAGGCTGACCTGAGTCGATACTTTTCGCAGATGCATTAAGCCCCCTTTTCACAGCATGGCTCAAATTAAATGTCGCCTGCTCTGCTAGAGGTAATATGTCACAAGCAATTGTTTTTTTTTCCTGTAGTGCTTTCATTAGTTATTCACTACAGGGCTGTAGTAGGTTGTATTCATGCATTCAATAGTTACTTGATTGAACCCCTTACCACATAATCCAGAGTTGGCTAGAGGAGGAAGGCTTTTGAAAGCATTGTGGGGGAAAAAAGAAAATTCTGATTACCAGTATTTTCTCCTTTTCCCTCAATATTTTCAAAAGGCTTCTTCCTCGGAAGGATTATTTGGGAATGGGTCAGATGAAACGCTTACATACATTCCATAGTTAATGTTATGCAATATTTATGTTTATCTGTGATGAATGTGTCTTGTGATTAATGAAAAAGAAGTGATAGAAATGACTTGGTTTGTATGATCTGGTATTTAAAACAAAAGTGACTTTTGACTAGAAAAAACATTCCAAATGAGTCTGTTCTGCTTGGGTATTGGTACACAAAGTTTGAATAACAAAGGTTGAATGTTCTCCCTCAAATATAGATTTAGTTGTAAGATTTTTACTTAACCCTTTACCAAACAAACCCGACTTTCAACGACCCAGAAGAAGATGCCTTTTGAAAACATTGTGGTAAAAGGAGAAAATGCTGGTAACCAGCATTTTCTCCTTTTACCACAATGTTTTCTACCCTTCCCAAACCAAATTTATTTTGTCGTCTGCAAATGCTTTCAATTTGGACCAGTCTATAATTTTGTCGTTTGGTAAAGAGTTAACCCTTTACCAAACAATCCAGACTTCCAACGACCCAGAAGAAGATGCCTTTTGAAAACATTGTGGTAAAAAGGAGAAAATGCTGGTAACCAGCATTTCCTCTTTTTCCAACAATGTTATCGACCCTTTCAGTGACTATTCCCATCCGTCTAGCCACATTTAATTTGTCGACTGCAAATGCTTTCAAATGGAGCAGTCTAAAATTTTGGTAGAGTTAAGCAGATTCTGCTCTAGGTAATTTTTCATACTTCATGCTTTATCAGATAATTCTATATTTTTGCACCTCAGGGGAAGAAGGCCTTTTAAAAGCAAAGACAAGAAAAGGAGATACTTGTAATGCTTGTCAGAGTGATACATACACATGTGTTTGTAGTCTGTAGATGCTTTCAATGCATACAAGTCAAAATGTTGTCCTTTTTAGAGATTTAACCCTTTACTAAGTGACGAAAGTTTGGACTTTACCAAATTGAAAATTTGAGCAGATGACAAAACATATGCAGTTAAAATGATAATTTCTGTCTTCGATAGGGTAAAAAATGATGTGGGAAGAGGAGAAAATGCTGGTTACCAGCATTTTCTCCTCTTCCCACAACATTTTCAGAAGCCTTCTTTCTTCAGGGTTGATAAAAACTTGGGACTCTGTGGTAAAGGGTTAACTCTTTACCATATGGCAACATTATAGACTTGTTCAAAAGTGGAAAGTGACTGAATGATGGATTTTCTCTTTGAAATGGTAGAAAAAATTGTTGGAAAAGGAGAAAATTCTGCTTACCAGCACTTTCTCCCTTTCCCAAAGTGTTTTCATAAGCCCTTTTCATCAAGGTCGTTAAAAGATGGGATTGTGTGGCACAGTGTTACAGTGGTGATTCTTGAGGACCATAAAAATTATTATTTTCAAACATATCAAAAATTGAATATATTGATTATGCATAACCTTGAAAAGGATATCTATTATCCCTTGAACTGCTAAATAAATAGAAGGGAGATTCAAGCCAACAGTATATACTGAAACATTGCAATTACAAAGTTACTGTTGCTAGGAAAAAATCACGGTATCAGACAGTGTAGATCCAAGATCAGACTGCACAAATTTTGCAGTCTGATTTTGATCTACACAGTCTGCAAAAGAGTATTGAGTAGTGCTTGGCAGATTTAGGGTTGAAAGTTTCAAAACCTGTTTGGATTGTTAAAATTGACTTTTTTCCCTATCCAATATGATACTACATCTTCTCTAAGGTTAGTAAAATACAGTTATCGTTGTTGTTAAATATTAGGTGTAAACAAAAACTGGTTTGTGTCAATAAAAAAAGTATTGTTAAATGAGAATACAAATACATATTTAAAGAAAACAGATTTGTTTGTTGTATTTACATCTCCATAAGCTTAGTGGATCGATTGATTGATTGATTGATAGGTGTTTAACGCCATTTTCAACATTATTTCAGTTATATGACGGAGGCCAGTGCACCTATCCATGCTTTCCTGGAGTGTCTGTTACCAGTACTCCACACAATATTCTTTCCAAGCCACTGGCTGCTTTCCCATTTAACCATTGTCGAAACGATGGAAGCAGTGGGAGAGGAATGAATCCTGTCGCAATGACTTTCATCTATCCTCGGAAAGAAATTTGCCGAGCCGGGGCTGAACCCTCAACCTCCTGTTCTCAAGTCCTGTATGCAACCGACTGAGCTTAGTTTAAAAGTAAAGTTTGTATATGGACAGCTTTCATTGTCACTTGTCTGTAAAAGGGGGTCCTGCATGGCTCAGTGGAAAAGTGTAGGACTCATAATATGGTAGTCCTATGTCTGAGCCTTAATAGAAGCAATGGATTTTTTTTCATGAGAGTATCTTTGGGCAAGACATTTCAGAGCCCTGTTCTAGTACTAGTGAAGTCCAGGACATCTGTGAATATGTGAGCTGCTTCTGTGATATAACTGAATTGTTGTTGGAAGCAGAATGCGCAGGCTGACTTGAATAGCTACTTTTTGCTAATGTTTTAAACCTCATGTTTTATACAGAGTTCGAAGGAAAACAGAAAGAAAATATTAATAGGTTCCAATGGTGCTGGTCTTGTGACTACATTGTTTACTATTATTTTAAAAAAAAAACTGAAGTCTCAAGGGAATCCTATCACTAAACTACATAGAGTTACGCAAATTATTTTGGATTGCATACAATTCCTGATTTACCCAAAGGTATGAGCTGGTGTAAAGTTTTGCAAATATTTACTTAAATAGTAAAGTTATGCAGTTTATGCACTTCTATATGAACAGGCTTGATGCTTGCTTACTGGACCTGCATTCTCAAATTTCGTGCATATGTAGTTTAGTGAAAAGCCGCCCAGAAATGGAAGTGAGTTCTGATAGCTACATAGATTGCTGAATTAATTTTCAATAATTGATTGATTGTATGATGTTTAATGCCATTTTCAATACTATTTCAGGTTACTCATGGCTGCCAGTGCATCTATCTATACATTATTGGAGTTTCTGTTACCGGTACCTCACACAATATTCTTCCTAAGCCAGTGGCTGCTTTCCCACATAAACAACATCAAAACAATGATCAGCAAGAGGAGGCATGAATCTTGTCACTATGACTAACATCAATCCTTGGATAAAAATTCGTCGATCGGGAATTCAAACTAACCCCCCCCCCTGCCCCCCACCCCAGGTTTCAAGTGCTGTACTCTACAACTGCGCTACTGGGGATCAGTAAATAGATTGAACTCTGACTTTGTTTTGGATACTCACGGGTCAAACTTTTGACCACTGTATCCTGTGAATTTTACTTACTTTAAACATATTTATTTTACATCAATTGAAAAACAAGTTTTTACAACATATACTAGTCCCTCTCGATTCTGCTTCCTGGGAACTACACCAGTGTACCCAATGTGTGGGCCACTGAAAAATCCCTAAGTTGGCACCCACTCCCGGGTGTCAAACTCAGGACCTTTTGGTTACGAGGCCGACGCTCTACCTCACAACCACGAACGCCACATGAATTTTACTTGAAAACAATTAACCATTTACCAAACAATCGCTTTTTGAAAACAATGTGGGAAAAGGAGAAAATGCTGGTAAACCAGCTTTTCCTTGTTTGAATGGTGTTTTACGCCGCTTTCAACGTTATTTCACTCATATCACGGCGACAGCTCACATATTCATGTTTTCCTGAGTTTCACCAGCGCTAGGCGAGGCTCTGAAGTGTCTTGCCCAAGGACACTCCTGTGAAAAACCCAGTGGAGCCAGTGAGGCTCGAACCCGGGGCCTCTTGGTCACGAGTCCTACACTTTACCACTGAGCCACACAGGACCCTGGTAAACCAGCATTTTCTCCTTTTCTCACATTGTTTTCTTTCCTATTAAAGAACTGAAACTTATTTGTATAAATTTTGAATTTGTTGTCTGTGGATGTTTCGAATTTTGGAGGGTCTGAAACTTATTGTGTGGGAAAGGCTTAACCCTCCACCAGATCATAAAATTTCAACATGTACGAATTGAAAGCATTTGCAAGTGACATATCAATGCCTTGAATGATTGGATATGGTCTTTATAGAGTCATAACATTTTCGTCCACTCTGGACTGTGTGGGTTCGATCCCCACGGCTGGCCATCTAAAAATACTAATAGTCTTTCGGATGAGACGTTAAACCGAGGTCCTGTGTGACGGTGCTACACACCGAGCACGTAAAAAAACCAGGCGTAATTTAAGATGGGTTTCGTCCTGTATCTGCACTATCCCCCGTAACAATACTAACAGCCTTCAGGGGGGCGTCGCCCATATGGGCAACCGGTGGCGACGATAAATAAACGCTGATTCAATAAATCAGTCCACTCTGGAGTAAGTGGAGGCTTAGCAATTTTCTTCCAAGTATAGCCCTCAAGTTGAAAATTGCTACTACTTACAAAGTCAGGCACATAGCCAGGTGTAAGCCCTGAAGCCCGGACTTCAACATTTGCTAGATTGCCAATCTGCTAACAAACAGTACCTACCCAAACATTATGCATGCCGAGTTGTTAACCTTTCAACAAACAATTCAGTGTTTTAACCCTCTACCCCACAAACCGATGTTAAACAGCTCTTTGATAGAAGGCTCTTGAAAACATTGTGGGAAAAGGAGAAAATGCTGCTTCAACAGCTGGTTCCAGCATTTTCTCCTTTAGCCATAATGTTTTCTATCTCTTAAAACACGAATGCCACCAGTTTAGCGGTATTTGTTACCTACTAATGCGTTCATTATGGAACAGTCTACCACTTTTATGTCTGGTCAAGAGTTATTAAAATTTTGAAATTATGCAAATTTTTCAATACACCACGCCCACGTACTTGGTAGCAAACTCTTTGAGTGGATTGCAAATGACTTGGACCAACAAAATGGCGACGGTCTGCTCAAGCGGTCTGACCTTTGCAAAATTATTGTCTTTACATCGAGCTGCAGGTACTTGATTTGTAAATAATTAGTACGCAAACGAAGGTAAACTAAAGCCTGGTCTAAATAATTTTCAATACATATACATGAAATTCTTAAAGAGGTAGTGCAACTGAAAATAGTTTTGTAATTGGTACTGTATATAAATTCGGACATGTCATATTGCCGGATAATGTGATGTGTACAGGTCTCTGAATGTCAAGTTTATTTTTCATAAGGAATCTACCAAAACTGACCCGAAAATCTTTGTGGCACAGAGTTATCATTAAAATTACCAATTTCTGTCCCTGTCACATGATTTGAAGGAGAAAAAAAAAAAACCTGACCCAAAAATCATTGTAGCACAAAGAGTTTCTGAAATATTGAAATTGGCCAATTTCTCTCCCTGTCACATGGGTGATAGGAAAAAATGATACATCTATTTTTCTATTTGAAACTATCTTCAAATTGTCTGAGTACAACTCTCAAAAGACAAAGAAGTTGCATCTCTTTGATGCATTATACTAAGCAAGTCATTGTAAACAGTAGGTATGGATCCTAAAAAGCCATGTAGTATATTACTGAACCTGGAGGTAGAATGGTCCTTTAAGATGCAGAAAATTCAACAGAAGCGAAAAGGTTTCTACCCAGATCAGACTGAGCACGCTGATGTGTGTCAACACTTTCTGGAGATGCATTTAATCCCCTTGTCACAGAACATGGCTCATATATTTGAGGCATTTTCTTGTAAACAATTTTCTTTGACAGGTCTCGCATGCAGCCGGTCGTACAAATCCTTCCGAAATGCTAAAGCAGACAGGACACCTGAACAGGCAAAGAGAAACAGCCCTGAAGCCATTGATGAATCTCCAGGACCCTGGAAAAATTATACAGATGTTCACTTTTGGTCACAAGAAAGGGTTGCGCGAAGATATGGTAAAAAAAATGATGAAAAAGAACTGGATGAGAAACTTGCTGAGATGAACATCAGTCCCGAAACTGCAGATGATATGGTAGGATAGGACACAACCTCCGTCTGACCACTGTTATAGTGTGACACTGGACTGTCTTTGAAAACATTTTGGCAGAAGGATAAAAAATTCATTTTATTTTTAACATCCATTCATGACTTACCGGTAGTATAATCCTTTAACAAACAACCCATGTATTAAAAACCCTGTGAAATAGGGAATTGGAAAAGATACAAAACATTTCTCCTCTGCCAACAATATTTTCAACCATATCAAAGAAAAATTTTATTATTATTTTTGCCATATCTAATTTTTCATCTAATATTGCTTTTAATCCTTTACTGCACAATGCCGACTTTAAACGACCTAGGGAAGGAAGCCTTTTGAAAACATGGTTTTAAAAACATTGTGGGAAAAGAAGAAAATGCTGGTTACCAGCATTTTCTCCTTTTTTCACAATTTTTTCTGCCCTATCAAAGAAAAATTGCACAATTTGAGCTACACTGAAATTGTCGTCTGTAAATTCTTTCAATTTAGACAAGGCTAACATTTTGTCATCTGGTGATTGGTTATCTCTCTACCGTACAATCCATTGTATTAACAGCCCTTAACCCTTTACCAGACAGCAGAATTTTAGACTTGCCCAAATTGAAAGCATTTGAAGACAATAATTTAAATGTGGCTCTGATGATGATTTCTGTCTTTGATAGCATAGAAAACATTGTGGAAAAAGAAGAAAATGCTGGGTACCAGCATTTTCTCCTTTTCCCTCGATGTTTTCAAAAGCCTTCCTTCCAAGAGTCATGAAAACCTAGAGGTTAAGTCTTTAGGTTCCAAATATTATAAACTTGATCTCTATTGACTGCTGAAAATACAGTCCACTCACTGTAAGAAAGTTTTTCACTTTGTTGGCTTGATTCTTGATCAAACAAGAGGATGGTATAGATCCAAGGTCAGACTACACAGAGTGTGCAGTCTGATCTTGATCTATACTGTCCGCAGAAGGTCCTGTTTTTGGCTATGATTCTGAAATGGTTAAGAAGCAGGCTTTTGTAAACGTTGTACATGTAATAGATTTTGGGGTCTTACTATGGATAAACTTGAGTTGAAATACAAGAATAAATGTTCTACACAGACCAACATGTGACAAATTCCTTTAGGGGGGGTCCTGTTTCCCTATTTCTGTCTATGCAGAAAATGTGTGTCTTTACCAGATGAGAAAACTATAGATTTGTCCAAATTGAAAGCTTTTGCAGGCAACAAATTAAATGTTATTTAGAACATAAAATTTGTCTTTCATAGGGTAGAAAGCATTGTGCGAAAAGAAGGAAATGCTGGTAACCAGCATTTTCTTCTTTTCCCACAAAGTTTTCAAAAGTCCTTTTACACCAGGATTGTTATAACTTGCGATTGTGTGGTTTTGCTGGTAGCCAGCATTTCATGCCTTTTACACCTGGGTGGTTAAAACTTGGCATAGTGAGGTACAGAATTAAACCCTGTGACTAAAGACAATACCCACAAACTGTTTTTCTGAAAGTTACTTGTATTGCATATGGATGATTTCTGTGGACCTAAACAAATTTCCATCTCTCTACTCCATGCTTTCTGTTTCAGCCAGCGGACATGAAGAACCCATACACAAAGCCATTTAAGAAGTGCATTATCTGTGAGCACAATATAGAGCTAGACTATAAGGTATGAACATACCAGTTAATTTGTACTCCATTATTCAAGAACAAATTTTCGAATCCTGCATGGCTCAGTGCTAAAGTGTAGGGCTCCTAACCTAGAAGCCCTCGCTTTGAGCCTCACTGAAGCACTGAGTTTTTCGTAGGGTTGTCCTTAGACAAGACCCTCCAGAGCCCTAGCCTAGTACTGGAAAAAACAAGGACATACATGAATATGAGAGCTGTTGCCAACATATGGCTTAAATAATGTCGAAACACCATTCAGTGAATCTAGACCAAATTTTAGACTTGCCCATATTGAAAGTATTTTCAGATGGAAAAGTAATGGGACTCAAATGATAGGCTCTGTCTTTCTACAGAGAAAAAATATTGTTTGAAATAGAGAAAATGCTGGTAAGCAGCATTTTCTGTGTTTTCCCACAGTTTTCTCAAAAGCCTTCTTCTTGTTTGTCAAGTCTGCACAGAACACAGGGATATGCCTGTAAAACTAAAGCTATGAGAGAAAAATCCCATATAGATTTTTCGATGAGATTTTTTAAGTCCTAATGGCTTCAGCATCCTTTACCACACAAATACATCTCTTACATACTTGAAGTAGACAGCACCTAAAAACATAATGGCAAAAGGAGCAGTTACTCTTTTTTTTCTTTTCAATTGTTTTTCATTGCAGTCAGGAAAAGGCATTTTCCTTGCTTTTGAATATTTCTCCTATATATGTCACTTTCACTGTTGAGCTTGGTAGCTTAGTCAGTCATCTAGAGGAATAGTAATCCAGGGATGTTACTATAGGGCCTGCAACACGCGAAAAGGGACATTCGGATATTTGCGTAAAGTGTTGTCTCGGATCAGCCTGCGCAGTCCACGCAGGCTGATCTGAAAGGACACTTTCCGTTTTTATGTAATTTTCTGTTCTGCGCAAGTCTACTGTAGCACAAAATCTAATGTAGTCGTAAAGAGCCGTCTCGGACTGTGCAGGCTGATCGGAGACGACACTTTACACAAATGTCCGAATGCCCTTTTTCACGTGTTGCAGGTCATAGAATATGAACCATGCTCTGGGAAAAGGGTGTTTAATGCATTGCTGTGATCCATAATACCAAGCAAGTCATCACATAATTATGGATCCGTAAAATCCATTTTGTCTAACAATAGGCTGAGTCCTGAGGTAGAATGTTCCTTTGACATGCAGAAAATTAACCAATTGCAAAAAGTTTCGACACAGGTAAGCCTGCACGGACTGCGCAGGCTGACCTGGGTTGATACTTTTTGCATAGCATTAAGACCCTTTTTCACAGAGCAAAGGTCATATGTGATAGAATCTTCACTTGGCTGAACTATTTCAAGAATTGATGCTAGTTATTGCAATAGGAAGTCATTTTAAGAGGATTCACTTTTCTCTCTTCAATGAATATTGTTTTATGTTTTTGGGGAAAGCAGCTAGTGACATGGAAAGAGTATTTTGCTATGTACTAGTAAAGGAATTTCCAGGAATTCATTAACTCTTTACCCACAAATGATAAAATTTGGAACCCAACCAAAATTGAAGCATTTGCATACCAAATACTAAATGTTTTTCAAATGATGATTTCTGTCTTTGATAGGATAGAAAAACAATGTGGGAA
This sequence comes from Hippopus hippopus, assembly GCA_946811185.2. NCBI lineage: Eukaryota > Metazoa > Mollusca > Bivalvia > Cardiida > Cardiidae > Hippopus > Hippopus hippopus. The sequence goes on from OX328106.1 coordinate 13,110,520, forward strand.
AAGAAGAAAATGCTGCTTACCAGCATTTTCGCCTTTTCCCACGATGTTTTCAAAAGGCTTTTCCTTAAGGGTTGTTAGATTATGTGGTGAAGGATTAAAATTTTTTTTTGGCCATTGTATTTTGGCAGACTGAATGTTGATACTGCCTAAAATACTGAACAAATATTCACTTGTACTATCGTAAGATTGGTCTGGCATTAATAATATAGAGTTGTACAATAAAAACCCATAAAATCCCATATTCTGTAGTATCACTTTCGTTGACCATTATAACAATAAATTTCATTAAAGTGGTTGAGATTAAGTGGGTAATAGTATCAAGTAGTGGAGAATTTAAGTCAATATCGGACTGCACGAGTGTGCAGGCTGATTTTGGTCCACATTCTCCCCAAAACACAATACGAATATGCTCCCACATGGCAGGAGAATGGTTAGATATATAATCCTCTGTTCTTTTTACAGAATGTTCAACTACTGAGCCAGTTCATATCTCCATATACTGGCAGAATTTATGGCAGACAAATCACAGGGCTGTGCATTCCAATGCAGAGGAGGATTCAGAACCTGATCAAAAAGGCTCAAAAAGCATGTAAGTGGTCTGTTAAACATATTTAAATTACATAGATTGAGAAACAAGTTCTTACAACTCATATTAATTTCTCTCGATTCTGTTTCCTGGGAGCTAGACCAGTACTTGCGCTGAATGTGTGGGCCATTGAACAGTCCAAAAGTTGACAGCCACTCCTGGGTCTTGAACTTGGGACCTTATGGTTACGAAGCCGACACTCCATCTTGAAACCATGGACACCACAAGTGGTCTGTTAATACCAAACCATGAACCCTTTACAACACAATTCCAAATTTTAGCAAACCCCCCCAAGGGAGAGGGCTTTTAAAAACAATGGGGGAAAAGGAGAAAGTGCTGGTAACCAGCATTTTCTACTTTTCCAAAAACAAATTCCTTCATTTAACCCTTTACCACACAGACCCAAGCCCTTTACCGCACAGACCCAAGCCCTTTACCACACAGACCCAAGCCCTTTACCACACAAACCCAAGCCCTTTACCACACAAACCCAAGCCCTTTATCACACAAACTCAAGTTTTAAAATATGCAGGAAGGACAGCTTTTGAAAACATTGTGGGAAAAAGAGAAAATGCTGGTCACCAGCATTTTCTCCTTTTTCCATAATATTTTCAAAAGCCTCCTTTTTCGGGGTCGTCAAAACTTAGGATTGTATGGTAATGAGTTATGGATTGGGCACCCTAATGGGATATGTGTAACATCGCCTTTCATCGCCAAGAAAATGTACTGATTTGGCTAAGACTCGGGTAATCAGTAATCGATCGGCTGATAGACGCTGGTTCCCCGCATCGATTACGGATTACCAGAGTCTTAGCTGAAATCGTGCGATTAGCTGAATTTGGCGATGAAAGCCGATATTACACGAATCCCACTAGGGTGCCCTATCCTTAAGTGGATAGTAACCTATTGAGGAAATACCACTGAAACTGTTTTTCTTTTACATTTGTCTTTCTTCTTAACTGATGGTTTGCTTACTTAGCTAAGTGATGAATCATTTTTGGAGTTTGATGAGATTTCAAAAATCTGAATAGCCTCCCTTTAACTCACTACAAGACTTCTAAATTTGAAGGAAAAATTGCTGGCTACAAGTAGATGCTTATTCTCCAATATGATTTTTTGTATACATAAAAAATGAAATTTTCTGTTCTTCCCAATAAATGTATGTATTATTTTGTGTGATTTGGTTATTTTATTGAGATAGGTTAAAAAAATTCACACAGTACGAGGCACGATAAAAAACTGCTTGGTGTCGTTTACTTTGAAATACCCAGGAATGAAAACTGGGCAAATACTTTTCAATATAATCTCCCTTCATCTTGATGCACTTTATGAGTTGCTTTTCTAGTTTGCTTTTCCCTTCAAAATAGAAGTCTTTACCCTGGTCCCGCAAGTACTCATTTACTGCATCTATGACACCTTCATTGCGTCTGAATTGTCTACTGCAAAGGTTAGTTTTCAACTTTGGGAAAAGATACAAGTCAGAAGGGGCTAAATCAGGAGAATATGGGGTTGAGAAAGGTCTTTGAAGTCCTATTTAGTCACAGCAGGTATGGTACCTTGTGACTTGTGAGCAGGTGCATTGACCTGCAAGAGCAGAAAGCCTCGAGTCTGTTACGTCAGTTTGACATGTTCTTCTCCTCTTTACAGTGACATTCTGGTGTAATCAAAAGTGTGGAATGCTATTTTCTCAATCTTTAACATTCAATATGATTAAAAATTTTAGACTGATTGGGATTTTGTGTCAATGTATTGAATCTAATTTTATTAGGCCAGAAACTTTTTTATCGTACCTCGTATGGGTAAAGCTTTGGGTTGGGACCTCAATAAATGTTTTTGTTTTTTTCCTTTCAGTATTGATGCCCAAATTAAGGAAGAGCCCGGAATACTTAAAGGATCCCAAACTGTTTACACTGGCCAGGAAAACCTTCCCTTATGGACAATAGACCTTCCTCAACTTCTCACTGGTTGCTGAAAGTAACATGATGACTACTTTCTGTGGACTTTTTCTGAAGAAACTGTTTTTGATCTGTTGAAGAAAACATTGATTGAAAGACAGAAAGGGTTGAGGATTCATAGAGTGTCTAGATGTCCTTTGTTCGAACTACACAATGTGCTGGGTCAGCTGCTAGAACTTCCAGAATCTTGATATGATAACTTTATCAAACAATTATGTGCTTTTGATCACCCTCGGAAAGAAGCCTCTTGACAACATTGTGTGAAAAGGAGAAAAATACAGGTGACCAGCATTTTGCTTTTCCGACAATGTTTGTTATCCTTCCAGGGAACATCATTTCTTTTCTACCGATTCTGAGCCCGTGATCTGCTGATGCTTTCAGCTGTGAAGAGTGTAAAGGTTATCGTATGGGAAAGAGTTAAAAGATATCAGAAAAGCAGCCATAAAGCAGGGGCATAGTGACAGGAAGAGACATGGCTTCTAAAAAGCAGTTTTCTGTATTTGCAATTTGTAACGATGTCACATTATCTTTAATATGTCTCACTGTCCATATTTGTCTCCTTTCATTGTGGTTTTCAAATACTTGTAGTATGAAAATAATGTATGAAAATTGGAGTGATATTTTCATTCAGTACTTAATCAGCAAACAAACGATCCTACGTTATAACGACCCTGAGGAAGAAAGATTTTGAAAACATTTTTAGAAAAGGAGAAAATGCTGGTAACCAGCATTTTCTCCTTTTCCCCCAATATTTTCTACCCTTTCAAAACTAAAGTTTATCATTTGAGCCACAATTCAATTGTCTCCTGCAAATGCTTTCAATTTAGGTCAGTCTAAAATTTTGTTGTATGGTAAACAATTAATGAACACATACTGGCCCAGTTTAGTGTTTATGTTTGTTTATATTGTCATTGAGAAAAATATTAAAACAGAGCCAATGCCTGTATATTTGTTAACTCATAAATATGATATTTGAATTTTTTAAAGAATAAGATTTTAGGACAAGTAAATCCTTATTATCTAAATCAGATATTTTCTTTTCTGATGAATTTTTCTCCCTCTTTGTTGCTCGTGCTGAAATAAGTCTGAAGAGAAATAGTTTGATATGGTGATGTTCAGTTTTGTATTGACTGCTTTTGCAGTTCATTCCTTCCTATCGTTTTACAAAAATATTGTGTAAAAAAATACAAGACACAGAAAGTGCAGTTTGTTTCCTTTTTTTTATCGAGCAGAGCCACACTTTTGTTGTAAGAAGAATTATCACACAGAGCACTTTACCAGTTAGCGATCATTTTTTTCAGAAATGTGATTAGTTAGGCTCTGGTAACCATTTACCTAAAACATACGGTCTATCCCAGATTAACGCTTCTGATGAAATATATAGAGGATATTTGTTTTTTTTCGGTGAAAGATCGAAATTTATTTCATCTCGTGAACATCATCGGTAATATTTTCACGAGTGGCGCAGCCACGAGTGAAAATATTACCGATGGTTTTCACGAGATGAAATAAATTTCGATCTTTCACCGAAAAAAACAAATATTCTATTTATTTCATACTTTTAACTCTTTCTGGGAGGAACTTTATCAAAATCCAGTACAGTCTTTTCAGTTATTCCCCGTGGCATACCCCCTCCGCATAGCAACGCATTACAATATTACGTCAAGCGCGAGAAATGTAAGGTAAATGACGTCATATTTCCATCTGGTTGTGAGTCACACGCATTTTACCTAGGTAACTAGAATATAAAAATCGGTATTTTCACTGGTCGTACCGGTGGAATATCGAAAAATATTTTCACCGCTATTTCTCGATATCCTACCGGAAAGCATGAAATAAAAAAAGAGATATCTTTCTAAATAATACACATACATATCCATGGAAAAATGACACTGGTTTTTTTTTTCACAAGTTCTTGGAAAGCTTTTATAGCAGAGGTGTTATAAAAAGTTGCATATTTATGATAATAAGTATAGCTGCACGAGTGTATCGATAGGAATTCTTGTTATGGTTGCGGTTTTTAATTCATGGCAGCAGCAAGATAAGTTTGATGGTTATTTATTTCCTACATTGTACAAGTGAACATAACAGGTAAATGAAAAAATCAAACAACAAAAAGGAGGAACTTTCAACTATAACATATTCTCCCTACGACCAACCTCATAGATTTGTCAAAGAATTGCTTCATGTCCCATGAACTCCGAAGTAGAGAGACTCAACCAAATAATTGACCCATTACACAATCCAAAGTTTCAATAACAATGATGAAAAAAGATTATTGAAAACGTTGTAGGAAAAGTTAAAAAAGCTGGTAACCATCATTTTCATTCCACTATATTTTATATCCTTTCAAAGACAAATACCAAAGTTTGAGCAACATTGAATGTGTCATCTGCTGGGTTTTTCTTTTAATTTAGACAAGCCTAAAATTTTGTGGTGTGGTGAAGAGTAAATCAGCCTACTCAAACTTATTTCATACAAAAATAATGCTGGATTTTTGAATGCAGTGAATGTAACGGTGTTCTCAGTGCTTTGACAGAAATGGAAATGGAAAAATTAATTTGAGAAAGCTGAACATGACTCTGCTTTGACATGCAGCTAGTGTGGATAAGTCGTGTACCTAGCCTAAGTCCAGGCGGTAACAATTTTCTAATCACTTCATATCGTGGGTCTCCTTTCATGGCCTAAACAGAACTGCGACAAAACTGTTTAACGGTTCCGCAATTATTTCCGCCATTTTTGACCCAGTAGTGTCCGAATATCTATAAGGAAAAAATGATCGGACTGGAACCTAGGCTACCATGTTCCAAACAATTTCGAGTTTTAATGACCCTGACGAAAAAGACTTTCTGAAACGATACAACAAAGAAAAGGCTGGTAACCAGCATTTCCCCTTTTCCCACGATGTTTTCCACCTTTCAAAGACAAATGGCAATATTTTAAGTCACATGTGGTTTTTTGACTTCAAATGCCTTGAGGTTTGATAATTCTTAAAGTTTGGCGTTTTGTAAAGCAATCAAGTGTAAAAAAAAAAGAAAACATTCGCGGCAGTCAGGTCTATTTATCGCTGGCGATAGTATTCACCAATAATTCTAAAGTTCATACTTTATCAGGAATTGTGTTTCTTTCACTTTAAAAAAAAATACTGAGAATTGTACTTATAATGTTAAGAATGGTAGATGAAAACAGGCCCCGATTTTTTGTATAATCATGGCCAAACTGGTCTTGAAATTTATATTACCAGGTACTTTTAATCTACCGTCATTCAGAGAGAATGTTGTTATCTAGAGTAAAGTTCCTTAAAATAGAAGCTCTGGAAACAGAATCCTGATACTTCGGGAATTTATTATTTTTTTTATTAAGTCGTTAGAAAGGATTCTGTTAATGAGGCGGAAATCTTTCTCCGACCGCTTTAATCACGAGGCCGGAAGTAGAACCGGCATGACGTCATGCCGTTCGGTAGATCTGTGACCCAGGAATGAAGTTGAAACGGTGTAATTCGCAATTTATAAAAGTACACACGTTCTTCGTTGTCGATCTGAACATTAGGCAATTAGTAAACTCTTTACCAAACGACAAAAATTTAAACTTGGGCCAAAATTTAAAGCATCTGCAGATGACAAAATAAATTTGACTGAAAATTGAAATGTGTTCTTGGAAGGGTAGAAAGCATAACTTTGATTGCTATCTAGGACTTTGTAGATCAAGATCAGACTGCACAGAACATTCAATCTAATCTTGGGTCTACATCGTCAGCTACCTTTTAAAGCGACTTTGAAATTACAATATTTCGACTGATTGCCCGAGTTGAAAAGGGCAAAATTACCTTTTTCAGCCGCTTATAACCCTTTTCCACGTAATCCCATGTTTTAACGACCCTGAAGCAGTAGGCATTTGAAAACATTGTGGGAAAAAGAGAAATTTTTTCTCCTTTTTCCACAATGTTTTCTACCATAATTAAGACAGCAGTTTTCATTTGAGCTCTATTTGAGTTGTCGTCTGCAAGTGCTTTCAACTTGGTCGAGTCCAATATTTTGTCGTTTGGTTATCAGTTAACTCCTTCATTACCGAATAAATAAATTGTATTTTCTCAAAGGCTACAAATACAGTTTTGCTGCAAGATCAAGAGAGAGTTCAGTCATTATCCAGATTAAAGCAGTGGATAGTGTAGATCAAAGATTAGACTGCACGTTCTGTGCAGTCTGATCTTGATCTACACTGTCCACAAAAGCTTCTGGTGTCGTCCATAGTATGGGAAGAGAAAATGGTGAATGGAATACAGGAAGAAATAACTCTTCTACTAAATGCGATGTTTCCTCTATTTTACTGACCATCGACTCTTTTTCCGTAATCAACCCTTCACCAAATATTCAGAGTTTTGATGACTTTTAGGGTAAAGGCCTTTGAAAACATTGTGGGAAAAGGAGAAAATGCTGGTAACCAGCATTTTCTCCTTTTCCCACGATGTTTTCTATCCTTTCAAAGGCAAGTTATAAGTTTTAGAGTCACGTGTGATTTGTAGTCTGAAAATTCTTCCGATCTTGACAAGTCTAGAATTTTGTCTTTGGCAAAGCATGAAAGGAATTCTTATTCTTCCACAAAAACCAAAGGGTATCCACCATAAAGATCGACAGAAAACAGTTATGAAAACTGGAAGATCCTAGCCCTCCCTCTCCCTCTCTCTCTCTCTCTCTCTTGCCGAGCTCCGATAGGTCGGTCGGTAGCGTTCAGGACTTGAGAAGTAGGAGGTCGCTGGTTTGATCCCAGGTTCGGCCAATCGCTGGTTACCTGCATTTTCTCTTTTTTCAACAATGTTTTCAAAATCCGTCTTCCTCAGGGTAGATTAATCTCGGAATTGTTTGGTAAACGGTACACTCGGCTTTTGCAAAAACAACATTAGCACCAGGACACTTAGAAAAGCATTCTCGTAATAAAAGGAAAATCAAGCTGAATTTAGGATAGGGCACCCTAATGGGGATTCGTGTAACATCGTCTTTCATCGTACGGATTCGGCTAAGACTCAGGTAATCCGTAATCGATGCGGGGAACCAGCTTCTATCGGCCGATCGGATTACCCGAGTCTTAGCCGAACCCGTACGTTTTTTTAGGCGATGAAATGCGATTTTACACAAATCCCATTACGGTGCCCGATCCTTTAGGTTAATTGATTGATTGTATGGTGTTTAACGTCGTTTTCAACATTATTTCAGTTATATCGCGGCGGCCAGTGCAAATATCCGTGCTTTCCTGGAGTTTTATCAGTACTCCGCACAATATTCTTTCCAAGCCACTGGCTGCTTTCCTACATGACCATCATCGAAACAATGATCAGCGGAGAGAGAAGAATGAATCCTGTCGCAATGACTATCATCAATCCTCGGAAAGAAATTTGCCGAGCCGGGGATACCTTCCCCTGATTTTAAAGCATTTGCAAACCACTATTTAGATGTGGCTCAAGGGATGATGTTTGTTTTTAATAGGGTAGCAAACAGCTGGTTACCAGCATTTTCTCCTTTCTCAACAATGTTTGCAAGGTCCATCTTCCTCAGGGTCGATTATACTTGGAATTGTTTGATAAACGGTACACTGGGTTTTTGCAAAAACAACATTAGGACCAGCAGACTTAGAAAAGCATTCCCGTAATTCTCTTAAGCTGACTTAAGATTGGATACATAATATCAAGGTGAAAAAAGAAACATTATTAATAGGGGAAAATTGTTCGTTACGAGCAATTTCTCCTTTTCTTACATTGTTTTGAAACCTAGTCTGCTTCAAAGTGTAAAAGATGAAGTAGAGGTAATAAGAGAGACTGTGCAGTCGACGTAACGGATAGAAATAAAGGTATAACCATCTGTTCATGCTTTATAAACATCAGTTTTTGCACTTAATCTTTCATCAATAGAACAAAAAACTTGAGCTATGCTCTGTGAAAAAGGGGCTTGATGCACTTGCGAAAACTATCGACCCATGTCAGCCTGCGCAGTCCGCGCAGGCAGACATGGGCCGAAACTTTTCGCTATTTTTAAATTTTCTGCATGTCAATGGATAATTCTACCTCATGATGCAGTCGGTTGTTAGACAAAGTGGATTTTATGGAATTTTTAATTAGGAGATGTCTTGCTTGATACAATGCATTGCTGAGATGCATTAAGCCCCCTTTATCCAGAGCCTGGCTCACCTATGAGTGCGCTTGTGAAAAAGTTTGCATTCTATCAAAAGGAGTATGAAAGCTAGATAGAGCACTGACTTTTTTTTTTGTCTCTGGAAATGCTGGGAGAATATAACTGAGCCATGCTCTGGCAACAGGGGGTTTAAAGGATCTCCGTGATGCATGATACTAAGCAAGTCATCACGTGATTATGGATCCATAAAATCTATTTTTTTTTTTTTAGTAACAAAGTTACTTATGAGGTACACCGTTCCTTTGACAGGCAGAAAAATCGATCAAGAGCAAATGGTTTCGACCTAGGTCAGCCTCCGGTGGCCGCGCAGGCTGATCTAGATCGATACTCTTTGTAGATGCAGTAAGCCTCAATTCACAGAGCATATCCAAATATATGCTTCACTTGGTATCTATAGATAAAAAAGAAAAAACGTTATACAGCAGCAAGGCATATTCCCCTTGGGCTCACACTCTTCACGTTGAAGGTGCTATGGAATTCTGGCTCACTCCTGGTGGAGCGGCAGTTCTTGGGCAGGTCGCGATGGCCCATTAATTATTTGAGTTTCAGTACGGGTGGTAATCAGGGGAACTAGCTCCAAAAAGAGTCAATGAAATTTTGTGCCCTCAACACATCTAGGAACTCGCTAGCTAGAGCCTTCGACAGACAGTTTTTCTGTCGAAGGCTCTAGCTCGCGAGTTTACCGGGTGTGTTGAGGGCCCAAAATTACATTGACTGTTTTTTGAGCTAGTTCCCCTGATAACCATCCGTGTCGAAAGTTAGGCCGAACGTGACGGTTGAGGGGCTAAATAAAATGCCGTTGACTATCAAGTCGCTTTAACCTTTCACCACACAATTCATTACATTTAGCCACCCGAAGGAAAAGACCTCTCGAAAACTTTGTGGGAAAGGGAAAAAATGCTAGTAATCAGCATTTTCTCCTTTTCCCACAATTTTTTCTACCCAACCCTGCTTCCCCCCCCCCCCCCCCAAGAAAAAAAAAAAAAAAAAAAATTGAATCACATTCACTTTGTCGCCTGCGAATGCATTTAATTTGGACAAGTCTAAAATTTTTCAATGAGATAAAGAATAAGGAAAAGCTAGACCGTCAGCAGATAGTTCCGTGTCACCAAATCGGTTTTTTGACTGTTTGTTGCCATGCAGAGCACCCACGGTTCCATGCTACTTATCATGACATCATGACGTCTATTCAGCCGATACGCAGATGACGTTGACGGATGAAAGTTATAGTGCAGTATTGACGTTATACATGGTCTACCGGAACATGGTATATCGGCAAACATTAGCGTGGCTGTTTGTAGACTATGCCCCTGAATGTGGTAATTGGTAACAAATATTTTCTCTGGAAATAAGCCTCGAAAGAAAACATTCATATTTTTAGCTAGGCTGTTTTAGAAGAAAACGTCGAGGTATTGTCATAGCCCTGGCGTCATCTGCGTTGTCGTCGTCAGCGTCGTCGTGCAAAAAACTTTGATTTTTTTAAAAACTTTGACATTTTGTATCTCTATCATTACCGAAGACATTCACTTCAAACCTGGACTGGTTGTTAACTATCAGCAGGGGAACCAATACAAATGGAGCAGGTTACCACCAAAATATTTTTGACACAGTTATGTCCCTTTTTCGACTTAGAATTTTCACGAAAAGCAAATCGAGCGTTGTTACCCGCATGCGGTGCTCTGGTTTCACGCCCATCCTTCCGTCTTTTCTTTGAAAAAAAGTTTAGAAGTCCATGGTACCAATTTTTCAAATAGGACCATTTCTCGAAGCATTTTATTCCGGTGTTACTCATAAAGGGTAAAATCAGGGGAGGTAACCGACTCAGATTAATTTTGTTATTATTCCTTTGGAAAATTATACGAAATTATTTAAAGACGAGCTTTCCCTCCGAGAATCTCTTCTACTATTTACACGAGAGAGACCAGACGACAAAATGATCGAATGAAATGTCTAATAACGCCAATGTGTTCGGTGATCCTTTGACATCATCGCTATTCATTATCCGTTTACGTTGCCTTTGGGAGAGCTTCTTTGTAAATTATGTCTCCAACCATTTGTCAATCTGCGTGTCGTCTGCAAATTCTTTACAGGATATACAGTGTGCAATAGATTCATTTATTAGTACTTGGATATACATTTACTTTGTCCTATTGATCACACAATCTCGAAGTTTTAACAAGCCTGATAAAGAAAGCTTTTGAAAACATTGAGGGAAAAGGAGAAAATGCTGGTAACCAGCATTTTCTTCTTTTCCCACGATGTTTTCTACCCTTTTACAGCCAAAAACATAATTCCAATTACATTTAAATTGTCGTCTGTAAATGTTATTAATTTGGACAAATCCAAATTTTTATCGTTTGATGAGAGATAAGTCCGCATCTCCGTTTAACCCTACACCACATAATCCCAACTTTTTTACGACACTGATGAAAAAGGCCCAAGAAATAGTAAACATTGTTAGAAAAATAAGAAAACTTTGGTAATCAGCAATTCTCTTTTTTTTTTCACCGCAAAGTTTTCTAGCCTTTCCAGAGTAAATCCCACCATTTGACCAACACCTAATCTGTCGTCTGCACATGCTTTCAATTTGGACGAGGCTAACATTTTGTCGTCTGGTCGAGAGTTAAAGAAGGAAAGTTGCCTGTTTTCGGCGTAGCTGATTGTGCTGGCTTTTGACCTACTCTTTTGGTATTGATAACAAATGAATAAATAGAAATTTGTGATTGGTCAAAAGTAGACATGTTTATTTTAAGAGCCCCTGCCTATCTGCTGGCAAATTTACGCCGTCTATCTTTTATTAAAGATATTTCTTGTTGTTTAGTGGAATTAATCTCGTTGGTCAATACAAGCTAGACCAGACGACAAATTTATCTAATGAAATGTCTAATAACGCTACTATGTTCGGTGATCCTCTGACATCATTGCCATTCATTGTCTCATTATGATACACGAGGGATTGCTGGTTTGTAAATTACGTCTAGAATTGTTCCGCCAACCGTTTACTTTACAATTTAGCCAGTGAATGAATAACCGTATATAATTTTCATATGTTGCTTTCCATTTTTTTTTTTGGCGTAGCTGAATGTGCTGGTATTTGACCTACTTTTTGGTGCTGATAACAAATGAATGAATAGAGATTTGTGATTGGTCAAAAATATAGAAATGTTTATTCTAAGGACCCCTGTGGTAACAAAATGTAGACATGTTTATTCTAAGGGTCCCTGCCTACTTGGTGGCAAATTTACGCCATCTATCTTTTTTAAAGATATTTCTTGTTTCTTATTCCGTACAATAATTTAGCCCTTTTGGTTGCTTTAACCCTAAAAGTTACCAAACGACAGTTTTAGACTTGTCCAAATTGAAGGCATTGAAGGAATTTTATAGATTTTAAAACATCTGGGTAGTATACCACTTTTTTGCATGTGGATTTAGACAGTGCCTTACATCAAAAGCCTGAAAGTGAGAAACATTATCTGATAGAAGTACAAAATTGCTTGGACTGGTTTTTAACTCAAAACTCATTACATTTATACAATGAAATTGTCTATATATGTAATAATAAAATTCTGATGCAGCGGTAATTCATTGTTGCTTAACTTTTTGTGAGGAGTATACATCTAATCCCTCTCCGTGACAATAGCGTGCCACAAAGAAATCTCTTGATCAAGGGACGGAAGAAGAAATCACTTGGGTATAAATGCTGTCTGTAAGGGGTGATCAAGTGACGCAAGCTCTAGCTGTTGTTCAACAAAGTAGATAGTTCGATGATCTCTGGTGTCCCTTTATTGGTACCACGCACGAAAATTTTTGCGGACATTTGCATGATTCTCGAAAGTACAACGTACATGTATGTGTGGTCATTTGTTACAATTCTCTTTCCTATTTACCAAACTACACAATTTTTTAGACTTGCTCAAAACGAAAGCAGTTGCACACGGCAAATTATCTCTTTTCCACCCAATCTCGAGAATTAGCGACCTTAACCCTCTCGGCGCCATAGGCGAAAACAGGGACTTTTGCGGACGGCATTGATCAAGATCAGACTGCACAGAACGTGCAGTCTGATCTTGGATTTATTCTGTCCGATTGTTTAGTCAAGCCTATGAGACAAAAATCCGTCTGGGTCTCAGTGGATTCTATTTTCAGGCATCGAAAAGGATCGAGTTTATATATTTGGCACTGATAGATTTAAGCAAGAAGGCTTTTAAAGGTTGGTTACCAGCATTTTCTCCTTTTTCCACAAAGTTTTTAAAAGCTTTCTTTCTCAGGGTCGTTAAAAGTCGGGATTGTATAGTAAAGTGTTAACGCCTTACGTTTGCAATATTGTTTTCGTTATATCTTATCAAAACCAGCGTCAAGGAAGCGCTAATAACAAACCCAATAGTTCAGATGTGCATTAAATTCTCATTAATTCTTCGTTTTGAATGCCAATAGCTTCTGTTTTTTTCCTTTGATATTTAACTGAACCCGTTCCGTAAAACTTCAGTTGTACTTAAAAAATAATCTCTTGTAGGCGTAGCTGTAAGAGTTGGCTGTGTAGCATTACCTACTGCTTAGTATTAGTCTCAAATGAATACATGGTTACTTGCCATTGGTCAAAAATGTACACATGATTATGCTACAGTTAATCGATGTTTAAGTTGTACTTTAAGTATTATCTCTTTATTCGGCGTAGCTGTATGAGTTGGCCTTGTACCTACTGCTTAGTAATAAGTCTCGAATGAATAAATGGTCACTTGCCATTGGTCGAAAATGTACAAGTATTTATGCTAAAGTTAATCGATGCCCAGCTGCGCTTAAGTTGGACTTTAAACATTATCTCTTTTTTCGCGTTGTCTGCGCATGTCATATTTTTCGAAGATTCGACCTGTCTGCTATGACGCATCACCCATCCTACGAATACCTGGGAAAGGTAGGGCTTATACCGAAGCTATGAGCCTATCACCCTAGCATGTAGGGGCTGTTTAAATAAATGGCCGGTGCATAGGTTACATGCTAGCCGATCATAGCTGAATGAAACGCACCAGGCAGCGTTTTATTGAGTAAACGTTTATTTCATTTTGAAATTCAAAGTAACGGTTGTTGTTTTGAAAAGTAGTCCGGTTCTGTACACAGAATGCCCATATTAGATAGATGTGTATTTGTAGAATGCCATCTAGCTGGAGATAATGCTTTTTTCGGCGTAGCTTTATGCTTAGTGTTAGTCCCGAATCAAAATATATGGTTGCTTGCCATTGGTCAAAATGGTACACATGATTATGCTGCAGTAAATCGATACCCCTGGGCGCTTAAGTTGAACGTTAAACATTATCTCTTTTCGGCGTAGCTGTATGAGTTGGCTTTGTACCTACTGCTTGGTGTTAGTCTCGAATGAATAAATGGTCACTTGCCATTGGTCAAAAATGTGCACATGATTATGCTACAGTTAATCGATAGCCATTGGCGCTTAAGTTGTCTTAAAACATTATCTTTTTTTCGACGTGGCTATAATAGTTGGCTTTTTACCTGCTGCTTGGTGATATTCTCGAATAAATACATGGTTACTTGCCATTGGTAAAAAATGTACACATGATCATGTTACCATTAATCGATAGCCAGCAGCGCTTATGTTGTACTTTAAACATTATCTCTTTTTTGGTGTAGCTGTATGAGTTGGCTTTGTACCTACTGCTTGGTGTTATTCTCGAATAAATAAATGGTTTCTTGCCATTGGTCAAAAATGTACACATGATTATTCTGCAGTAAATCGATACCCGAACGGCGCTTAAGTTGTACATTAAACATTATCTCTTTTCGGCGTAGCTGTATGAGTTGGCTCTTTACCTACTGCTTGGTATAAGTATCAAATGAATAAATGGTTTCTTGCCAAAAATGGTCAAAAATGTACACATGATTATGTTACTGTTACTCGATATCCCGCTTATTCACATCTTAGCAAATAAATATGGTAGGGGGTAATCTTTTCTTCTACCGATTGATATAATTCAATATGAGCCATGCTCTGGTAAATGGGGGCTTAATGCATCTACGAAAAGTATCGACCGATGTCAGCCTTCGCAGTCCGCGCAGGCTGACATGGGCCGAAATTATTCGCTATCTTCCAATTTTCTGCGTGTCCAAGGATCAGTTTACCCCATGATTCAGTCGGTTGCTAAAAAAAGTGGCTACAATGGATGAACTATGAGCCATACTCTGTGAAAAGGGGGCTTAATACATCTGCAAAAAACTATAGAACCAGGTCAGCCTGCGCAGTCCGCGCAGGCATGACCTGGGTCGAACTTTTTGCTATTTCTAAATTTTTTGCACGTTCACAGACCATTCTACCTCACGATGCAGTCGGTTACTACACAAAATGGGATTTATGGATCTATAATTATGTGATGACTTGCTTGGTTTTATCGCATCACGCAGATATCTTAAACCCCGTTTTCACAGAGCATGGCTCACATCTACTTGATTATTTCACTTTTCAACCAAATTTAAAACAATGACGGAAAAAAAGGAAAACAAAAAGAGTTTCAGTATTCATATCCCCGTACCCGTTTCGAAAACGGAGTAAGCGCTTGTAACAAGCTAGCAGCTTGTTTATATGATGTTAACCTCCGTTTACAATATCATAACGCAGCGGCAAGTACACCTATCTATGTTTTTCTGCAGTCACATTTACCAATACTTTGCACAATAATCTTCCAAAGCATCTAGCTGCTTTCCCACATAATCATCATCGAAACAATTATCGGCGATAAAAGAGGAATGAATCCTGCCGTAATGACTATCAGCAATCTTTGGAAAGAATTTGGCCGTTCTGAGAACTCGAATCAGCGACCCTCAGGTCACAAGACGTCACCGACTGCACTACAGGGTTCGGCAACTGACCAGTAGTGCTTTTACGCCAAAAGTTTAACTCTTTACCACACGAAGAAAATGTAGACTTGTCTAAATTGAAAGCATTTGCAGACGACAATTTAAATGTTGTTCAAGTAATGGAATTTGTCTTTGATTGGGTAGAAAACATTGTGAGAAAAAGGAGAAAATGCTGGTTACCAGCATTTTCTCCTTTTTTTCACAATGTTTTCCAAAGGATCGTTAAAAGTAGGAATTATTTGGTAAAAAGGTAAATTCTAGCGCAAAGGTATAAGAGTATTTTTTTTTTGTAGGTGGAATGGGTGAGAAATATACACAAAAAAAACATGCAGTCTTTCAGGTCTCTCAATATTGTTTACGTTAATGGTACATTTGTATGCAAAATAGATCAGTGTTGAGTCTGCAATTTCTGCTTTGTGTTCTTAGAAATAATGGGAAAAATACCCCAGAGTTCTTGCTGTTGATTATATCTTTCATTATGAGCTTAATTATTGCCCCGTTAAAGTATCGTAAAAATGTAAATTGGTGCATTCGTAAGCAAAACGGATTAGTGGTATGTGTGCTGGGGGGGGGGGGGGGGGGGGGAAGGGTGGCTTTCAACTCTATACTAAATGAAAAAAAGTGCGGGATTCGTCCATGTTGTAAACGTTTGCAGACGACAATTCAAATTTTACCGAATTCATGGAATTCGTCTTTGAAAAAGGTATAAATTATTGTGGAAAAAGGACAAAATGCTGGTTACCAGAATTTTATCCTTTTCCAACAATGTTTTCAAAACTTTCTTCTTCAGGCTCGTAAAAACACGAGGCTGTTTGCGAAAGGGTTCAGAAACAAAACGTACCGAGAAATTTTTTTGTTTTGCAAAAATCCTATGTAGAGCCACCACGCACTAAAGCTTACTTAAACTTGGTATTCAATATTTCACAAAGTTGCTTTCGAAATCGCCTGCTTAAATCTGCTTTAAAGTCACAGTAAAGTCCAACTGAATAAAAAACCTGTTTATAAAATAAAAGTAAATTTCATATGGCGATTATTATGACTTTCACGATATGTAAAGGTGCAGTTCGCAAAAGTTCCAGTCAATGGCAGAAAAAAGAATTTTGAAACTAGAACAGATCCTACCATGCCGCATTATCTGTTTGTTTACATCGATGATCGCCGACGATTGGCCGACTTTTCGTCGTAAATGTCCGCAGTGACGTGATAGTGACGTAAACACCACGTGATCATTCAAGGCGTCGAAACAAACCCTTCATTCACTTGATCTTTTAGTCCCCATTCTAGGCTTGAAAAATGTAAGTTTATCGACATCGTAAACAGAAACGACGACACAGGCTGATCATCGCTTATTCATTTATCATCAATACAGGAAGAGTTTACTACATCTAAATAAGAAAACAAGTTCAGAATGAGCAATCTTACTCTCCGATGATATAATATTGGAACTGTAAACAATAGTCCTGTGTATAGTCGTCCTCGCTGGTACCGCGTCATCTATGATACCGCGGTAATCCGAAAAATACCTAATTTGCATACGTAGCGCCACCTAACCACTGTTTACTCTATCAAATCGAAAGCATAAGTCTTTTTGTATCGCATCGGTTGAAAATAATAGATATATTTTCATTAATGATAAGTTACTTTCAATATTCACAAATCGCAATAATAAAGCACAATTTTACTCCATGTTTTGAAAATAATTAGATCTACCCCCTACTCTTCATAAAACCGATAATTCATATTTGACAAGTGAAGATCATCTGCTGTGGCGTCATAGTCCTCGCCGGAAACAAAAACTACGGTACTAAAAATCATTTTTTGAAAATAAAAGTCATATTTTATACGATTTTCCAAATTACAAGAGTTAACGCGGTACCATAGCGGACTCCCTGCGGAGCACTTGTAGTCAACATGGTAGCTTGACCTAGATATTTTTGACTGAAAAACACGACTTAAGCTTTGATAGTGCACATTTATTGTAACTTTACATGCAACAGTTTATCACAGTATTGGAAATTAATACATTTGAGTTCTCTCTCTTGTAGTAAATTTTCGGCGAAATTAAGTACCGCGGTACCATCGAGGACCATCCTACTACGTCATAGCACTAATGAGATGCAATGTTATCACGTGACGTTCTCGAAGACCTAGTTCGAATATACACGAACGATAACGAAGGTTGTCTCGATCAATGGCGTCCCTGAAATCGACGGGCCTCTCCATGCATTTTCGTACACGTATATCATGGCAACCAATGCAGTAACTGACACGTTCGAGTTTTCTCCGATCTTATATATGTGTGTTGTGATGGGTTATCCAATATATTTTCGAGTTATAAACGGTGAAAATTACCTGTTTTTGGACTTTACTGGGGCTTAAATATTTATGTGAAATCAATTCCGACTTTGTTTGTCATATTGATTGAAACCCACGGTGATTGGACAATTGCAGACCGGAAGTGATCTATTTTACCAGGTTGACAGTAAATGCAGTAGAATATGCTTGTATTATACTCATGCAAATTATCATTTTAATAATCCGTGCAAAGGTGCCATACATTACTTTAAGCGCTTTTACGGACAGTTTAGATAAAAATTAGACTGGTAAGAAAATGCATTCTGATATTTTATGTACTGTGCACGTTATTTTGTGGGGCATATTCGACACATTGCGAGCTGTGAAATTGTGAATAATTTCTTCTTCTTTTTTTTTTACACAAAAATGTTTACTTCATGTATTCGAAATAATAATAATAATCGTCATCAGCATCATCATCATCATCATCATCATCATTGACAGGAGGTAACGAACGAATGTATTACATCTGCGTTTTGTCGGTTTTTTTTTTTTGGCATCGTACACCCCTATGAAACGATCCTGTGTTATCGACCCTAGGAAGAAAGACTTTTGAAAAGATTGTGGAAAAAGGAGGAAAATTCCGGTAACCAGCATTTTGCCGTTTCTTACAAATGGTTTCTATCCTTTTAAAGACAAATCACATCATTTGAGCCACATTAAATTTATTGTCTGGAATTGCTTTCGATTAGGACAAATAAAAAGGTCATCTCGTCTTGTGAAGTGTTAAGCTTGTAGACAAGACCAAAGAAAAGTTGATTGCATGAGGCAATGAGTCATTGCACCACGTCTGCTTTATTGTTTTTGTTGCATCTAATATTTGACCCATGCTTTGGCAAAAGGGGGCTTAATAAACCTTCGAAAGGTATCGACTCAGGTTCAAAAGAGTGGTTATTATGGATCCACAATTATGTGATGACTTGATTGGTATAACCCATCACGGAGATACATTAAGCCCCCTTTTGCCAGAGCAAGGCTCATATACTTTCAATTTGGACAATTCTAAAATGTTGTCGTCTGATGGGGGTTAAGTTTGTAAACAAGACTGAAAAAAAAGTTGATTGCACGAGGTACTGAGTCAACGCATCACGTCTGGTCTGCACTATTGTTTTTGTTACGTATCTCAGAGAGAGAGAGAGAGAGAGAGAGAGAGAGAGAGAGAGAGAGAGAGAGAGCTAGCTTCACAAATGCCTTGTTAGATACATTATGCAGTATTGACTATGTACACTTGTACTCGTCTAATAAAATATCTGTTCTGTTCTGTTCTTATCAATCCTTAACCTGCTAAATAACTCGAATGAAACTTTTAAGCCGATAGTAAAAACCTAAATGTTGATATTCCAATGTTATTTTGGGGGAAAATATCTCTTTATCGGACAGTGTAGACCCAAGGTCAGACTGCACATTCTGTGCAGTCTGATCTTGATCTACACTGTCTGCAAATGGTCTTTGGGTCGCACTTCAGTCTAAGGGCTTAACTTTTTGTCAGACGGCAAGATTTTACGACATGTCGTAAATGAAAGAATCTGCAGACGACAAATTATGGTGATTCAGAGACGAAAATAGGATTAGGTAGGTTAGAAAACACTGTTGGGAGAAGAAGCAAATGCTGTTTAACAGCATTTTCTCCTTTTTCCACAATGTTTTTAATAGCTTTCTTCCCCCTGGGTCGTTAAAACTCAGTATTGTTTGGTGAATGTTTAAATAAATAGCATATGGACTAACTATGTATATAACAAGTTGGCTTCTTTCCAAAAGAAGCCAGGAGAGGTCAGCATCAATGTTTTCAAACAGTTTATTGGCTTTTAATTTCAATATATTTTGGAACATGTAAACAATCGAGTAAAAAATCCGCCGCGTAGAAACCTCTTATATGCTTTACATGACGGTCATTTGACCTTCTTGTCGCGTTTTCAAGTCGCATAATATTGTCCAGCGGTCTTATTTATCTTTTTTAACGAAATTCTTTTTATTTTTTCTTCTGCTTAGATTTATTTGCTTAATGAAAAATTACAATTATTTTAGCGGTCATTTGCAGCCATGGCAAATTAATATAACAAATATTTTCTGAAATTCTTCATATAAAAATAAACCACTTCTATTTCCTGTTTCGTTTTTTTGATTTCGCTTTATTTACAAAACCATGACGAAACAGACTGTGTATCAGAACAATTTCGCAAGAAAAATGGATTTAGACAGCAAATTCTGTGGCAGTCTGCCTTTTAAACTCACCTCCGTTGGAGAGGTCTGATGACCTCTCCAATTATTACAGACTGCATCAAACTGAATGAAACCTAATCAAAACTGATACAAATCGCGCCAAGGATAACTTTTGAAGGAAGGAAATGGCCTTGCTTTTAACCCTGCTAAATAAATTAAGTTTAACTTTTAAGCCGATTTTAAAAAACCAAGATTTTTTTTTTTCAAAGGTATTTTTTGCAGAAAAATATTCCCTAATCGGAAAGTGTAGATCAAAGATCAGACTACACGTTCTGTGCAGTCTGGTGTTGGTCTACATTGTCCGCAAAAGGTCAGTGAGTCGCGCTTTGCAGCCTAAGGGTTAAATTTTTGAAAACCACTCTTGGCAAAGGAGCAATGGAATATTAGAAGCAATATGCCCCCTTTTCCCATAAAGATATAAAAAAAAAAACTGCCAGCTCTCGGAACAATAAAAAACATCTCTTTACAGCAACGGGATAATAGGAAAACTAATTGATCTCTAAGATGGAAATGAGGAGATCAGTTACATAAGACTGCTATCCTATCTAAAAGTAGTCGATGGTTTGTTTTTTTTCCGAGAGTGTGTGTGGGTTTTTTTTTTCGGTGTAGCTGAATGCGCTCGCTTTTGACTTACTTCTTGGTGTTGATATAGAATGAATAAACAGTGTTTTGTGATTGGTCAAAAATATGGATATATCTATTCTCACGTGCCGTCTGATCTTTGATGTACACTGTCCGATAAGGACATTTTTCCCTCCAAAAAATGTTTGAAATAGAAAAAAAAAAGGTTCTTATTATTGGTTTAAAAGTTTCATTTCGCTTGTTTAGCGGGATAAAGGTAAGCTATTTACCAATGGACAAAATCTGTTACTAGTCCAATTTCAAAGCATATGATGAAGACAATTTAAATGTTACTACTGTAACGGAATATGTTTTTGATAGGGTGGAAAACAAAGTGGGAAAATGAGAAAATGCTGGTTACCAGCATTTTCTCCTTTTCCCACTATGTTTTCAGAAGCCTTCTTTACTTGGGGTTGTGCGGTAATGGGTTGATTAAATGCATTAAGACACCAATCCACGCAGACTTTTGTTGTTGTTGTTGTTGAGGCCGTTTACTTTTGAAACCACTTTGGGAAAAAGAAGACATTGTACGAAAAAAGTATTTTTTTTCCTTACGGCACTAGTCTTCATCCGTGTTTGTGTTTAGAACATCAATGAGCCGTGCTCTGCGAGAAGGGGGCTTAATGCATCTGCGAAAAGAATCGACCCATGTCAGCCTGCGCAGTCCGCGTAGGCTGACGTGGGCCGAAACTCTTTTGCTATTTTCTAATTTTCTGCATGTCCAAAGAACATTCTACCTCAAGACTTAATCTGCTGTTAGACAAAACGGATTTTATGAATCTATAATTCTGTGATTACTTGCTTGGTATCATTGCATCACGGAGATGCATTAAGCCACCTTTTGCCAGAGCATGGGTCATTTAATTTGTGTTTGCTATTAACTTTTGTAAAACGGCTTTCTAAAACAAAAATAACATCGTCTGCATCAAAGTAAAAAAAAAACCACTGTGGGAAAAGGAGAAAATGCTGGTTACCAGCATTTTCTCCTTTTCCCACAATGTTTTCAAAAGGCTTCATCTTTCGGGTCGTTAAAATTCGGGATTATTTGGTAAACGATATTAAATACTATACAAGTCAAATTGATATTTCCAGGCAAGGTAAAAAACCAAATACTGCTATTTCAAAGCCAATTTCCCTTGAAAAACAAATAACAAATCGGACTGCGTAGATCCAAGATCAGACGGCACATTCTGTGCCGTCTGATCTTGGATCTACACTGTCCGCAAAAGGCGCTTTGAGTCGCTCTTAGTAGTCTAAAGGTTGAATCAATATATTTTTTCTATATAACAGAGCTATGTGGTGTCATTTGTGTAATGCTTGTTAAGTTACAACAGAAAAAGTGCGTGAGAATAAAAAGCGAGTGTTTTATTTAATAAGTTTGTGGTGTTCGTCGAGACACGCATTTCATTGACTTTGAATACCTCTAATGAACTTAAGTGATCCGTAATTCTTTCATGGATTTTTTTCTAATGTGGAGAAATTGAGGCTCTCGTGGTAGGGTGCTGTTATGTCTTTTGTCCCTGTCTGTTTGTTTCTGTCTCTGTTTTTCTGTCTACTTCTGTCTCTCCACCTCTCTGTTTTTCTGCTGGTGACCAGCATTTTCTCCTTTTTCCAAAATATTCTCTTCACTTTTTTGCACAAATTCTATCTTTTCAGCCATAAATCTTGTCTGTGTATCTGTCTGTGTGTCTGTCTGTGTATCTGTGAGTGTGAGTATCTGTCTGTCTGTCTGGCTGCCTGTCCGTCCGTCCGTCCGTCCGTCCGTCCGTCTGTCTGTCTCCTCCTTTAATCCCCAGTTTCTCTTTCTGTCTGTCTCTCCGTCTCTGTCTCTCCGTCTATGTCTCTCTGTCTCCTTGTCTGTCTGTCTCTCTGTCTGTATCTCTCTCATCTTTAACGTTTACCATTCGATCGCTTGTTCTAGCGCCTCTAAGGGAAAAGACTTCTGCAAAAATAGTGAGAAAGGAATAAAATGCTGATAACCATCATTTTTCTTTTTCCAAAATGTTCTTTTTACCCCTCCCTCTCTTTTGAGTAACATTTGATTTGTCGTGTGCAAGTACTTTCAACTGAACCAAAATTTGTCCTCTGGTAAAGAGTTAAATAAGATTGTACAGGTAACCAGTAGTTTTCCTCTTTTTTCCCCCGCAAAATTTTCAAAAGCTTTCTTCGTCGGGCTATTAAAAACCCGAGTTTTTAATAGCCCGACGAAGAAAGCTTTTGAAAATGTTAGTGGTCCTTTATTGAAGGTGCCTTTGGATTTTTACTTACATATATCCCCTGATACAGCAAATCGTGTATAATAACGTCATTATCTTCGGCTAGGTCGCATTTTTGGCAGCGGGTTTAACCCGCTGTCATAGTTCCCACATCACGTGTGCATGTATATACTGATTTTTGAAGCCTACTATCTTTATCTAGGTCAGATTTTTGCTTCCGGCAGGTTTTGCCTGGATACGCGTGTAAACAAAACCAGTTTCGTACACTAACAAAATAGTTCTGCCAATGATATTCAAACAAAGCAGTTCAATTTGATACTGTATGTGCTCTGAAAGAAATTAAAACATCATGTTTGTCTTTTTAATTTAAGGTAACAAAAGATTTTCAGCTTAAATAAAACAAAAAACTGTGCCGGGTTTAATATCTCTCCTCCATCTGGCACATTTATACAATAACATACCTCGTTGCTTGAGAACTCGGACCCTGGTGAATTCGTACCAAAATCTCATAGGTAAGTGTTCTCTGGAGAACCTTCCGTTTTGATTTATACGAGTATTAGTTTACCAGGCAAAAATCATAGAACACACCAATTAGTAGCATGTATTCGGAACCAGAAAAGAAATCCGCTACCTTCAGTGCGTTAGCGCTTTGATTCAAATACACATCTATCTGATTTGGGCATTCTAGGTACAGAACCGGACTACTTTTCAAAACGAAAATCGTTACTTTGAATTTCAAAATAAAATAAACGTTAACTCAATAAAACGCTACCTGGTACTATTCATTCGGCTATGATCGGCTAGCATGTCACCTATGCACCGGCCATTTAAAAAAAAAAAAAACAGCCCCTACATGCTTGGGTTATAGCTTCGGTATAAGCCCAGACACTTCTTGTTAATATGTCTGTGGAAAAACCCTGCACGAATCCTGGTTTCCCTTATTTCTATATTTAGAAACTGTATCGAAAGATTTGCAGTTAAACAAGAGTATTTGTGAAAACTATGTTTCCCTTTTGAAATAATAAAATTTTCAAGATATTTGGAGCGAAAAACAGGCTACATTTTTTCAAGTGATGTATTGTTTATAGCCATTTTCTCTGTTGCTACTTCTTTAGCAGCGTATTAATATTATCCTGTGCAGGATTGTGTGATGCGTCATAGCAGACAGGTCGATTCTTCGAAGAATATGACATGCGCAGACGTCGATGATAACGTGTGTAACGGGACTAGTTCATTGCCTCCCCTCTCCCCCACCCCCCCAAAAAAAGTCAGTTGGTAAAAAGAACACTTGTACCTCGATGTAAACGCATTTTTCTAAAGATACTGTCCATTTTGTTGTAGAGCACCCGTGTTTAGCAACCAACTTTATTTAAAGACCACTGATTTGATTTTACAGTCGTCCATTAAAGAAACAAAATATACTTGCTTTTTCAGACCATTTGTTGTAAGAGAACACTTTTCTATTTCCCCATTGGTGGCGTTTAAGTACAGGTTCGAATGTACTTTACACAGTTTCGAACGGTATTGATCCGAAATCAGACAAGACCTGCGTGGAAATATGTGTCCCAGTGCGACGTCTGATTTGACATGCGTGAAACTAATCGTCCGAGAGAAACAAGCCTTTTTCTTTCATACTGTTAAATTGAAATAATCAACGATATCAATGCTTCTAAATTGGTAACGAAGAGAGTAGAACAAAATAATATCTCGATTGAAAAAGGAAAATCATTGAGAATTTAGAATTAATGACTGAATCTATGATAAAGCATTGAGGAAGGAGGAAATAGATTTTTAAAACAAATTTGCTATAGAAAGATAGACAAACAGGCTTGTAGATCGACAGAATAATGTTTTTGAGCATGGGAGTCATCTTTCGGACAAATAACTCGATAAAAAAACCAATTAAAGTTTACTTACCACAAAATATACAAAATACCAGTATTTAAAACGCACCGTAAGCGTGGGACATAATATGCAAATGTCTACATGATATTTTATTGGATATTGTTCGTCGATTTATGAGATGGTTCAATGCACACATAAGCCTTTATGACATGCAGTTGTCTAGCTAAATTTGCAAGTCATTAAAATGATGCTCCCTCGATGTTGTAGACGTTGCATACTATACCAGACATGTAAACTAAGTCTTCACTTTTAATCTAAATGCGGAAATTTAATGAATGAGATATGACCGATGCTTGAAAGGCCCAGTAGCGGCCAAAAGTAACCTGTCTTGGTGATAAAATGAATTCCAATTTTAATCATGCCATTTCAAAGTGTGGAAATTATTGTGAACCTGACATGGTATTGTGCGGTAGTTAAAAGTGTCAGTCGCTGGCAGAAAAACAAAGAATTTTCAAACCAGGTAAAAAGTCAACAAAAGATCGTCCAACTTTTTACCTAGACCTTGAGAGGGCCAGAGTGTCCACTGTAGCTACAAGGTTTCATGGGGTCAGTGTATCCACACAAAGCACTCTCACAAGATTTCACGAAAGGGGTCTTCTGTTGAGTAGATCGCGTATACCAACTATGCCTGCTCGCAACCACTCCCGATTTAGGTATGTTGGTCTGACCGGAAAGGACTGGCACTCTGTCGCCTTCACACATGGACACAGTTGCTACCTAGCTCTCACAGACAGGCGTGCACGGGTATTTCGAGGGTCTGGACAGATAGAGTGTAGCCAACATCGTTGAACATGAAAGCTTGTAGACGGCCCAGTCATGGACTGGGGCTGAATTAGCTGGAATGACCTCGTTGTCCTGGACCTGGGTACATTGATTGCCAAGCGGTATTGAAATGGGTTTCTTGATATCCAGATGAGATTTTATGCTGACAGTCGGTTATGGGTTTATTCTTTTTGAAATTTGTCCAATCTCATACTGCCCATGTTGTGCAAGAGAGCCTGTTGCATTTTCGGACTGGGTAACAGATTTGTCCAAGAAAGGAACAACTTTTAGAACCGATTCACCAGGAGCCTGTTAGGGAGCAAGATGGGACGGTGTCAAACTTTATTTAACAACATCGAACTTTGAGTAGTATGGATACTTATCAAACTTTGAGTAGTATGGATACTTATCAAACTTTGAGTAGTATGAGTATGGCTGTACACTTTGAAGATAGCCATAATTATGTAAATGCTCTTATCTAACTGACATACTTCAATGAGATAGTTCAGGGCTGGCATTTGCCAACCATTATATATTGCATTCTAAATCTCATTTTGAATTGAGAAAGTAACGCAACCTATTATTGACTAAACCATTTGATTTTCGCCCATCAAAAATCGCATGGCTGTATTTTAGAAAACTCTTGAGGGTAACGATAGGGCTGCAATTTTGATAGGTTGGTGAGTATCGACCAAGGTAGATAAAGCTTATAGATGATGGCAGGTTGACTTTCTCAGGACACTGCGGGCATAGTAGTAGGGGATGGGGGTGGGGTCTAGGTCATCTGTGGGTCCTAGCCGGAAACGTTTGACCTTGATGCATGCAGCAAAAATGAGCAATATCTGTCAACACCTTTCACCGCCTGTCAGGTATATATTTGGCGTATTGCAGAGGACCTCTTCTTGAAACTGTTGGGGAAATGAATAACTGCTTGTAATGAACAGTTTTTCTTCGTGTCCACATACTTTCCGTTACGTGTTTTCATTCTTAACTTGTGTTGATTTTTTTTGCATTTTACATGATCAGGGTCCGTATTTACCAACCATTCTTAAGAACATTCTTAGTCTTATTCTTCAGAATTTCATCAATGTGAAAGTAACAGAACTTCTGATTGGCTAAACCAGCTGGTTTAGCCAATCAGAAGTTCTGTTACTTTCATAATTAGAAAATCTTAAAGAATAAGACAAAGAACGTTCTTAAGAATGGTTGGTGATTAAGGACCCTGGTCTTTGAGTTACACTGTTCAATTCCTATGTTTTTCCCTGCATACAGAACTTTGAAATCGCATATTTGGTAATTTACCATTTACTGGAAATTTTTATTAGCATTTTCACTCTGTCAGTGCCATAGGTATGCACTCGTATAAACTCAACCTCTTTCGACCGCCAAAAATACAATTCTCTAAACTCAGAAAGACTTTTGTCTTAAAAGGCTTGAATAAACAAGCGGATGGTATCGGTCTAAGATCAGAATGCATGTTCTGTACTCGCTGATCTTGATCTAAGTCGTCGGCAATAGCCCCTGTTTATTTATTTATTTTTATTTATTTATTTTATTTTTATTTTATTTATATAGCAGACAAGGATTGAGGATTGTGTGTCGTAGTATAACCAGAAGAACATCAAAAGATGTGAACGGATGTTCTGTACAGTCTGATCCTAATCGATATGCAGTCATCAGATGCACATCGCGTTCCTAGTGCGTAGTAGAGGGGTAACAGTATGACTTCCAAAACTAGATTAAGATAAACAGGTGACATTCGTTGAAGTTTATTGGCAGAGTATGGACATGTGCTGACTGTGCGCCAAATATAGATGTAAATACAATCATGCTTATTTCCATCGAACTTTTTCGTTAACAAAACCTGTGCCAATAATGTGTCTACAAAAGTGACAGTCTTGGAAGAGTGCGGACGTAATTTAATTTCCAAGAAAATTTATTTATTTATTTCATTATAAAAGATGACCGTGAAAACTGGTGTTTATAAGTGGTTGAAGTGGAATGTGTGAAAGAACTTCCTGTGCTCAAATTGAGCGATAAATTCGTGTGAATTAACATACTTGTGGACTAAGCGGTGCAATACAGTGATTAAATATGGCTGATAAGAATAGATATGAATGGACGGCAGTAAGGTAAGTTTTAACCCTTTATCACACAATCCTGAATTTTAACGACCCTGAGAAAGAAGCCTTTTGAAAACATTGTGGGAAAAGGAGAAAATGCTGGTAATCAGCATTTTCTCCTTTTCCCACAATGTTTTCTTCCCTTTCCAAAACAATTTTCATTTTTAAGTCATAACTATTTTGTCTTCTGAAAATGCATTTAATTTGACCTTGACTGAAGAGATGTCGTTTAGTAAAGAGCTAAATACGTGTATTTATCTGTTCATTGGCCTGCCGAGCCTCGTTTGCGTAGAGAGCTTGAAACCAGGGGTCGCTGGTTCAAATTCACAGCTCGGCCAATTTCCTTCCCAGATTTAATGATGATCATTTCGACAGAACTCATTCCTCCTATCATTTCTGTTATATACAAAAGCAATACGTTTCACTTTGTTATGGCTACAAAAAACCTTAAAACATATGGCCGTAGTCGTATGGTGTTTGACGCCGTTTTCAACATTATTTCAGTTATATCGCGGCGGCCATTGCACCTATCCATGCTTTCCTTGAGTTTCTTTTACCAATATCCCGCATAATATTCTTTCGAGGTCACTGGCTGCTTTATCACATAACCATCGTCGAAACAATGGTCAGCAGTGAGAGAGGAGTGAATCCTGTTGCAATCACTATCATCTTAAAATATATAGTTTATACAAAGTATATTTCATGTCACTCCTATTGTTTCTTATATTTCTAAATGTAATGTTTTATGGGCCAGAGGCCTTCGACATTGATTAAAATTATTGTATTCTATTGTATTGTATAACCGCTGAACAATGTTTCGACGATGGTTATTTGGGAGAAGCAGGCAGTGGCTTGGGAAGAATACTGTGCGAAGTACTGGTAAAAGAAGCTCCAGGAAACCATGGATACGTGCATCGACCATTGCTATATATACATGTATATTAACAGGAACATTGTTGAAAATTGCGTTACACACAGTACAAACAAACATACCGTTTATTAGCCCATCCCAGCCGCCAGTTTAAAATGGGGGTTGGGGTACAGGTTTAGCCTCGGTCCACCTCCGACTCCTCCCTTCCTACCAGCCCTATCCTTTACTGCACAATCAGGAATTCGAACGCCTTTGAAGAATAAGGTTTTAGAAAACATTATGGTACAAGGAGAAAATGCTGGTAACCAGCATTTTCTCCTTTTTCCACAATGTTTTCTATCCTATCAAAGCCAAAATCCCTTCGTTTGAGCAACGATGAATATATCGTTTACAAAAGCTTTGAATTTGGACAAGCCTAAAATTTGGTCGCCTGGTGAAGACCTTTGAATTAATTCATTCTTTCAATCTGTCCGTCTGTACAGATAATGTATCAAAAATTGTGCCACATTCTTGAACCCTCATCTGACGATACATTTGAGCCATACTCTGGCAAAAAGGGGCTTAATGCATTTCCGTGATAAATTTTGAAGAAGACTGGTCCTTGGACATACAGAAATTTTGCAAATAGCAAAAAGTTTCGACTCATGTCAGCCTGCGCGGACTGCGCAGGCTGACATGGGTCGATACTTTTTGCAGATGCATTAAGCCCCCTTTTCACAGAACGGGGCTCATATCTGTGCCATATCCTTAAGTTTTAGGCTTAGATGAACTTTGTGCCAGACGAGAGACTTTAGGCCTAGTTAAAATGCAAGCATTTGCAGACGATGAAAATTGAAATTAGTCTCTCTAATAGTAGAAAATATTGTGAAAAAAGGAGAAATGCTGATTATCAGTATTTTCTCCTTTTCCCACAATGTTTTCAAAAAAATCTTTATTATCAGGTTCGTTTAAAAGTGGTGAAAGCTTTAGACCGATGCCACTTTTGTTATAAATGAAAATGGTAGGGAGATATGTAGTAACCTGTACGGAATGTGCGGTAGGTTTATGGATCTACCGTTGGCGATAGATAACACACCTCACGGATAGGAAACTTCATATTCAGAGCCAATGGCTCCGACGAGAAAATGTTGTGTTGGTCTTCCGTTTCTGAAGATGTCGGCTGAAAAACAACCAAAAAACAGGTAAGCTTGTCATTATTTGTAATCATGTGTTTTTATACCTTTGAAATTCCAAAAAAGGAGAATGTCATGCAATGCTCTGGTCTTTCAACGTGTTTTCTACACTACGGAAAGTTGTAACAAGTGTACGATGTTGTCTGAATCATTTGTGGCGTTGGTTGACCTTAGCTAAAATAATACGTCACGGACCTAAATTCAGTCTATTATTGCCATATAATTGGCAATTAAAAGAGAGTCTTGCTGTCCCAAAAGCGTGAATTAATGTCTTGAAATGTTACATTCACTGCTGGTAAAGAATTGAAAAGAAATAGCACAAAAATGGTGAAAATAACGAAGGGCTCCGATTATGTGGGCCGGCTCTGAATATGTAAGTCGGCACCGATTGATGAGGGCTTCATTTCAAAACTTTAGTTTTTTGTAAAAAATTACTTAGGAAGTAGACTTTGTTTTTCCTTTAACACCTTGGTCTTGACGTGCTTGTGAAATAGATTCTTTTTCGTTGTTAAAGACTTGTAAATACCCCACCCACCTGATATACTGTTGTGTAGTGTTAAATATTATTTAAAAAAAGTTAAGAGGGCTCACAAATATACCCTGAGGCGTGTATTGCGAATAGATCAATTGTATTTCTAGACTAATGTTCGACAGGATTTTTTCAATCGTGACAGTACAAGTCCTTTGTATGTTCATAAATTCGGTCACGTTCCATCCAACAATAGTGCTATATTTTGGACTGAAAAGGTGTTAAAGGAAAAACAAAGTCTACTTCCTAAGTAATTTTTTACAAAAAACTAAAGTTTTGAAATGAAGCCCTCATCAATCGGTGCCGACTTACATATTCAGAGCCGGCCCACATAATCGGAGCCCTTCGTTATTTTCACCATTTTTGTGCTATTTCTTTTCAATTTTTTACCAGCAGTGAATGTAACATTTCAAGACATTAATTCACAGTTTTGGGACAGCAAGACTCTCTTTTAATTGCCAATTATATGGCAATAATAGACTGAATTTAGGTCCGTGACGTATTATTTTAGCTAAGGTCAACCAACGCCACAAATGATTCAGACAACATCGTACACTTGTTACAACTTTCCGTAGAGTAGAAAACACGTTGAAAGACCAGAGCATTGCATGACATTCTCCTTTTTTGGAATTTCAAAGGTATAAAAACACATGATTACAAATAATGACAAGCTTACCTGTTTTTTGGTTGTTTTTCAGCCGACATATTCAGAAACGGAAGACCAACACAACATTTTCTCGTCGGAGCCATTGGCTCTGAATATGAAGTTTCCCACCCGTGACCTGCATTTGACGATTAAAGGCCACTTTTACAAGGAAGTAAAATGCAGTCTGCAATAACTTCATAACCTACACTTATGAACCAGGTTTATTTAACTTTCAGTTGTGATATGTAACCGTACTATGCAGAAAATGCAAATTTCTTCATTCGAGGTAATCCACTCATCAATAAGTCATGGTCATGATCCTTCAGTTGTTCATTAAGATTTCAGTGCAAATGCAAGTTTTCAATGATCCAGGGAATATACAGAGGATACTTGTTTTTTCTTTTTCGGTGAAAGATCGAAATTTATTTCATCCAGCGAACATCATTGGTAATATTTTCACGAAATGAAATTAATCTAGATCTTTCTATGAAAAAGTAAAAAATCCATTAATTTCATGCTTCTAAATCTACCCCCCCCCCTTTTTTTTTTGTTGGGATTTTCATCAAAATCCAGAAATGTTGTTTTCGGTAATTGTGTGAAAATGGAGTTTAATGCCTGTGCGAAAAGTATCGACTCAGGTCAGCCTGCGCAGTCATGGGTCTAAACTTTCTGCCACTGTTCAGTTTTCTTCGTGTCAAAAGACCAATTTACTTTCAGTTAGTTGATAGACAAAATGGGTGTCATTGATCCATATTTAGGCTATGTGGTAATTTGTTAGGTGTAGTGGATCACGGAGATGCATTGAACCTCATTTTGCAAGCCACTCATATGTATTCCGTTTTTCGTGCAAAAGTAGCCCGACGACCCCTGTAACCCTGGAGGTCGCCCTTAACGCGACATTTGTTTACAGTGTAGATCAAGATCAGGCTGCACAGAATATGCAGTTTGATCTTGGATCAACACCATCTGATATAATGGGATTTTTCCGGCAAATAGAAACTGTAATAGCAATTATTTGGGTTTTAACCACGAATCAGAAATTTTCATGCTATCTATTTAGTTTTGAAATTGGGGTGTTTGTAAATTTCCCTTTTTTCTTTCTTGGTGTGTATACGTGTTTTGATTCTCAAAATGAGAAAGTGTGTATATCCTTCTTTACGAATATCTACAGTCTCTTTGCTGTTATTCCCCAGGTTGGCGAATTTCTTCCCGAGGATTGAAAATAGTCATTGCGACACGATTTAATGCTCTGTCTGCGCTGGTCATTGTTTCGACGAGATTATATGGGAAAGCAGCCAGTGGCTTGAAAAGAATGTTGTCCAAAGTACTGGTAACAGAAACTTCAGGAAAGCATGGATAGGTGCCCTGACCTCCGCGATATAACTGAAGTAATGTTGAAAACTGTGTTTAACACCACCGATACAATCAATCAACTGTTTGCTATAAAGAATACGAACTGTTTCTGTTATTTTTTGCCATGCATTTCATCTTTAAAAAACACATGACATCATTCCATTATTGACTCGAGTTTGTTGAAACAGTTATTCGAAACTGCCTTCCTGCCTACCTCCAGGTGAAAAGAATGTAATTTATGTTTTCTCCGGTAAAACGGAGGCGAAAAATAAACCAGTATTGTTGATGAAGTGCGAACTAAACGTCAAAAATTGCAATAAGCATGGCAGTAAGTCATAACATATTCTTTCCACATCGTAACATCGGTATTTTTTTGCGAACTTTTGTTTCTTACCTTAGTTAACTCTTTACTATAGGACAATTTTAGAACCTTCCAAACTGAAAGCATCAGCAGACGAAAAGGCTGAAAGTAGTACAAATGAACTTAAGTTCTTTGACACGGTAGAAAACATTGTAGGAAAGGGAGAAAATGCTGGTTACCAGCATTTTCTCCTTTTCCCACAATGTTTTCAAAAGGTCTCTTCCTCGGGATCGTGAATACTCGGGGTCGTTTGTTAAAGGATTTTAACTCTTTACCAAACAAAAAAATTTTACACCTGACGCATTTGAAAGCATTTGCCTTCGACATACGTAATATGACTCAAATGATGGAATCTGTCAGTATTTTTAGACGAAAACATACTGGGAAAAAAGGAGAAAATGCTGGTCACAAGCACTTTCTTCTTTTTCTCCACAATGTTTTCGAAAACCTACTTTCTCAGGGTCGTTAAAAGACGGAATTATTCGGAAAATACTTAGATCTGCTACGTAAGGAACCCTGTTTACGCCATCAAGATTCCGATATAATAGCATCGCTATACCGTGAAATTAGACGTTCATTTTCAATATTTTTGCCCTGATTTTATGTTCAATAATTAGGATACTGATGGCCTTTTTATACCAAACAACATGCAAATAGGTCTATATATAATTTTGCGCTATCTAATAGCAATAATTTAAAATGGTGGTCCGATAGACATTGAACTGGCAGCAGGTATCGTTTAGATTCTGTAATTTGATATAAACCTTGATTTTTCTTTTAATTTTGCTGTACTTTTCAAGACAACAGTATTTCAATTCGTAAACCATGTCACCACACAAATAGTTGAACTTATGGACTGAATTCCAAGTTTTAGCGATTTCTTTGTCGAAAACGTAGTAGTGGCAAGGAGATTCCGTAGTTGTTGTTGTATAGCAGTTTAGCATTGTACCTGCTTATTTCCATCCAAACAACAGGTCATGCGTGCCTCAATGGTAGAGTGCGGGACTTGTAACCTGGAGGGTTTGAGCCTCACTGGATCGACTAGATCATGAGGTAGCTGGTCCCCTGACATGCAGAAAACTCACCTATAGCAAAAATTTTCGACCCAGGTCAGCCTGCAAGGACTGTGCTGACCTCGATACTTTTTGCAGATGCATTAAGCCCCCTTTTCACACAGCCTGGCTCGCATGCAGAAGTCTTCAAAAGGTGCTAACGCTTGAGGCAAGGCCAGCACTCAGTTCAATAATATCAATAACATGGCAACCTGATTACGTTTGCACATTTTACTGTCTTTCATCAATAAAAATAGGTTTTTAGCCCTTTACCATAAAATCCAGAATTTTAACGACCTCGTGGTAGATGGCTTTCTGAAAACATTGCGAAAAATGATTGATTAATTTATGGTGTTTAACGCCGTTTTCAACATTATTTTATATATCGCGGCGGCTAGTGCACCTATCCATGTTTTCCTGGAGTTCCTTTTACCAGTACTCCGCACAATGTTCTTTCCAAGCCACTGGATGCTTTCCCACATAAACATTGTCGAAACAATGATCAGCGGTGAGAGAAGAATGAATCCTGTCGCAATGACTATCATCAATCCTCGGAAAGAAATCGACAGAGCCGGGGATCGAACCAGTGACATCCTGTCCCTCAGTCCTGTACACTACCGACTGCGCTACCGGGCTCGGCAGAGAAAGCGATCTTAATGCTGTTAACTATCATTTTCTCCTCCTACCACAACATTTTCTGCCCTTTCAAAGACAGTGTCATTATTTCAGCCGTATTTAATTTGTTGTTTGCAAATTGTTTGAAATTATATAAGTCTTAAGGTTTTGTCGTTTGGTTTTGAGTTAACACTGACAGGGTGAAATAAGAGAAACGGATTCTCTTTCTCTCTCCGAATTTTTATCAAACAAAAAAAAAGTTGGCTTTTTCCAAATTGAAAGCATTTGGAGAAGACAAATTAAATGTAACTGAAATGATCATGAAATTTATCTTTCATAGAGTAGAAAACATTGTGGTGAAAGGAGGAAATGCTGGTCATCAGCATTAAATCTCCATTTCCCTCTGTATTTCCAAAAGGCCTATTTCTTAGGATTGTTAAAAGTCGGCATTATGTGTTAAAGGGTAAAGTTGTTATCAGACAGTGTAGATCAAGATCAGGCTGCACTTTCTGTGCAGTCTGATCTCGATCTACACTGTCCGCAGAGGAAACCGAAGTTGCCTCGCAGGATAAATGGTTTGCATTTGCAGTACAAAGGTAGATCGTTACAAAATCTGCCAAGGTAATCATTCTGATTGAAAATTTCAAGAAAAGATTTAATGCGTTGCCTAGAAACGTCGGGAAACCCTATTCCATCAGAATCAGAATTTAGATTTTTTTTCCCCTATGGGCTGAAATCGAAATATACAAGGTGCTGATGGAGGGAGGGTTATTTGTCCGCTTTGCCACAGTTCTAGTTTGTATAGATGTAATTCTATTTTTTTTCTCAGAACCCTATTTCGTTGGTACCCGTTAGCAATATGTCGAAGAGCCAGATTTAATGTGCCTACCAGAAAAGTTAACAGGAAGATCTTAGGACATTTAACATTTAACTCAAACCCTTAACCATACAATCCCGAGCTTTAACAACTCTGAGAGAGAAACCATTTGAAAACATTGTGGGAAAAGGAGAAAATGCTGGTAACCAGCATTTTTTCCTTTCCCACACTGTTTTCTATCCTGTTAAAGATAAAATTCGCGATTTGAGCTACATCTAATTTGTCGTCTTTGAATATGGATAAGTGTAAACTTTTGTCATATGGTTAAGAGTTAAGGGTTCTGAGTGCGACTTAAATGCGGGTATAATTGGACGGTGCAGGACAAGATTAGACCAAAAATCTAGGATGTGCGTTGTCCAATATGGTGAGAGATTTCTGGTAAAATTTAGGCTTTTTTTTACATTCCCTGGAAATTTTTCATTTAATTTCCTCGACAGCTTAAATGATGCATGTTTTTCTTGTCTTATAACTACAATTTCCTCATCGCTTAATTAATTTAATGAAGTTCTTGTTTAAAACCGTTACTTGGAAACGGCGTTATCATTTCCTAATGAATCTATACTCGAACAACTAACAACAGTTGAGACATGCTCTGTGGAAAGGGGGCTTAATGCGTCTACTAAAAGTATCGCCCCATGTCAGCCTGCGCAGTTCGCGCAAGCGGACAAAGGTCGAAATATACCTTTTGCTCTTTGTAAATTTTCTGCCCGTCAAAAGCCCATTCTACCTCATGATTAAGTCGGTTTTTAGATAGAATGGATTTTATGAATCCATTATCATGTGATGACTTGCTTGGTATCATGCATGATGGAGATGCTTTAAATATTGATTGATGGAATGGTGTTTTACGCCGCGTTCAACATTATTTCAGTCATATCACGGCGACAGCTCACATATTCATGTATGTCCAGGGTTTCACCAGCACTAGGCTAGAGCTTCGAAGTGTCTTACCCAAGGACACTCCCACGAAAAACCCAGTGCGTACAGCGAGGCTTGAACCCAAGGTTGAACCTCCAGGTTACGAGTCCTACACTTTACCTCTAAGCCACACAGGAGCCCTGTCACGGATATGCATTAGATCCCCTTTTGCCAGAGAACGATTCTTTTTTCTACCTTGTAAATTCAAGACTAGCCGTCGAATTGGCTGAGACGTTTTGCTTGTCTTGGAATTAAGCATTAGAGTTTCGTTAAAGTGGGCTATTCGGATTTATTTGTCACGGATCAAATTCCCTGTAAAACTGAAAATTACCTACGTTCTCTGGCAAAAGGTGGCTCAATGCATTTCAGTGATTCATTATACCAAGCAAGTCATCACATAATTATGGATCCATAAAATCCAGTCTGTCTGACAATTGCCTGAATTTTGAGGTAGAGTGGTCCTTAGAGATGCAGAAAACTGACAAATTATGTATAGCAAAAAGTTTTTACCCGTGTCAGCCTGCGCGGACTGCGCAGGCTGACATGGGTCGATACTTTTTGCAGATCCATTAAGCTCCCTTTTCACAGAGCATGGCTTAATAATATATTCCTTAACAAGCCTACAGAAACTAGACATGTAGGCACGTTTAAACATAAGAATGTTATCTGAGTGTATACTCGAAAATTGCTCTGACCCTCTAGCGCACCCAAACCCCCAACCCCAAAACAAAAAAATGTTGCCAATTGAGCGTGTGTCAACTTTGGGACTGTTGACTCAGACTGGCCCACACATTCGGCACGAGTACTGGTGTAGTTTCCAGGAGGCAAAATCGAGATAGATTGGTATATTTGTTTGTAAGCCTAGGTCATAATTATCACATCGGTCAGTGCACCAACGCATGTGTTCCCTGGCTTTCTGACACCAGTACTGACACAACTCTCTTTCTAAGCCATTGACTACTTTCTCACGGACATCAGAGGTGACAAGCGAAAGAAAGTTTGTCTCAACCAGGTATCGAATCGTAAGCACCAAGTCACGAGTCCGATACGCTTAGCACTGAGCTACCCGGCCGGACGAGATTGCTGTAAGTTGTAAGAACTTGTTTCGCAATCGATGTCAAAGAAATATGTTTAAACTAAAATATTGCCAACCTTCCTACTCTTTTATAAATACCATAATAATGTATTGGTAGATGAAGTATTTCACAAGACAGATCTTTAAAGAACACCAGGGAAATTCCATTTATTGGCTTTCTATCGGAAATTAAATACTAGGAACTGTCCCTGGAGAAGGCTCTAGACGTTAAGAGGTTTTAGCGTATAGTTACTGCATTATTTTACACCAGTAACCGAGTCAATATGGTAGAATTGATGATAAATGGCGTCGTGTGGGTTTAACACTTTTACCACACTACAAAATTTCAGACTTGTTCGAATTGAAAGTGTTTGCAGATGACAAACTTAAACTTGGGCTCAAATGATGGATTTGTCTTTGAAAGGGTAGAAAACTTTGTGGGAAAAGGAGAAAATGCTGGTTACCAGCATTTTCTCCTTTTCCCATAAAGTTTTCAAAAGCCGCCTCAATGAGAATCTTTAAAAATCGGGAATATGTGGTAAAGGGTTAACACACAATCCCAAGTTTTAACGTCCCTGAAGTAGAACGCTTTTGAATACATTGTATTAACCAGTATGTTCTCCTTTTTTCCACAATAATCTTCTACCCTTTGAAAGTCAATTTTCATGTTTAGAATGGCATTTAAATTTGTCGTCTGCAAAAGCTTTCAATTTGGACAAGTCTCAAATTTTGTAATATGGTTAATATCTAAGTCTGTAATGCTTCGTGCATCTTTAGTTGGATTTGCGGATAGATCAGTTCCGTACATAACTGACGAAATATGCCAATGTCGATCATGACGATCGTCTACGGAATAATCCGAGGGAAATTCGAGATTCGAGACTTTTCGTGACTTTGTTGTACACAAAAACACATTCTGAATGAAACTTTCTTTACAACGAAACTTTACGAGAATTATTCAAAAATCTTATTGTCGATTTGTTCAGTCAAAACATCCCAGCCAATGAGAAGACTCGTCCTGGAAATTAACTAAGATTCCCCCCCTTTTTTTTTAAATTACGAATGATTTTTTGAACCCGCCCAAACTTAGTATTTGAGCGTTTAATTAATGTAACGGAGATATTTAGTTGCGAAAAAGAAAACTCGTATTTTACATTTCAATAGTACTGTTTACCAAAGTATCAAAACGAAATTCTTACGGGATATACATATGATGAGGCAGCAGTTTCCGTGCAGACTGTTCTTGATCTACGTTGTCTGCAATTACAATTGTATCTAGCAATGTCAAGTGTTAATCAAGTAAAAGCAAATATCAGACATGAGTCATTAATTCGTATCTTAAAATGGAGGCATCAGGTGTTTTCTCATGGAACTTTATGACAGCCATGATGGATTCCTACATCCGAGACTCGACTTAATCAATCATTTGGCCTAGGCACATTTTACCGTGACACCGTATATGGAAATTGGCAGGCGAGAAACTCGAATAATGCAATCTTCATTTATGATGTTCCAAAGGAGGGAAGTTTTTTCCCAGTTGAACGTCTGGTCTTATAATAATTTGTTGTCATGAATGTTTATTCTAAGCCAAGGTATTAAATTTATTGAACTTTGTCTCGGCGCAATTTTTAGTGTCTCCAAAACAATTTATTGTTCTTACTTCTTTCTAAGTGAGTAAGATGTATCCTTATTTTAACCTGTATTTTTTCTCCCTATCTGGTCCTCCCTTTCCGTATGTCAGTCTGTCTATCAAAATTTTCAACATTTTGCTCTTGTTAAATGATGAGATTTGTCTTCGAATGGATAGAAAACGTTGCGGAAAAAGCATATTCTTCAGGGTCGTTAAGACACCGTAATAACTGGTAAATGGTTAATATATCTGTTAACTATATGACCAACATTTTTTTTATTCGTTTCCCAAATCGCTTTCTTCTGTCTCTTTGCATTTGTTCTTTTTTTACACACACGTCAACGTAAAGTTTGAATTTAGTTCAATCCATTTGACAGTTGTTGTTCTACGAGTAACTCAATTATTGTAGGAAAATTGAATTAACTTTCATTATTAAATTATTTACAGCGAGTTACTTTCATTGCAAGCCGACTTGTACTCAATTTCAGTACAAAACAAACGATTTAGCATTTATAAATTACCTACTTCCCTTCTGGCGACGTTTTAGGGGTCCTGCGTAGCTCAGTGGTAAAGGGTAAGACTTGTAACCTGGAGGCCCCGGGTTCGAGCCTCACTGGAAGTCTTGAGTTTTTCACAAGAGTGTCCTTGGGCAAAGCACTTCAGAGCCCCAACTTGGTGCTGGTAAAACAAACATCCATTGAATATGTTAGTTATCGCCGTGATATGATTGAAATGTTGTTGAAAGCGGCGTAAAACAACATTCACTTCAGTTCAGACGACGTTTTACATCTTGAAAAAGATCAGTTTTTGAAAATATGATGACAAGAGTAGAAATCGCGCGTCTCAGCATAGTTCTGATAAATCCCAGGAAAGACATGGACACGCGAGTTGTCGCTGTGATATGACTGAAAAACTGTCGAAATCTGGATAAAACACCAGCTAGAAATAAAACGCCAGTCACAACAGATTGACTGATTGATTGATTGACCGACCGATCGGTTGATTGATTGACGCACGCCGATTTCGAACATTCCTCAGCCATATCAAAGCGACAGCTCTGTGTTTCAGTTTTGTACGGAGTCTCATCAGTGTAAGGCCGGGGCTGTGAAGTGGCATGCCCAATGACACTTCCACGAAAATTATCAGGAAGAAACAAGTACATTCACCTGCGAAAAGCATCAGGTGTTACTTTCAATTTTGTTTTTGTTGTGAAAAGGAAAGAAAAGAAAAAGAGAGATTGATACCTTTGCGAAAATATGACATCCTCAGTATTCTGCAGCTGTGGCTCTTTGGCAAATGTTTTGTCTCTGAATATTAATCCTTTAACAAACAATTCAGTCTCGGGAAGAGGCCTTTTGAATACATCGTGGGAAAAGGAGAAAATGCTGGTAACCAGCATTTTCTCCTTTTTCCACAATGTTTTCTGCCCGTTCAAAGACAAATCCTAAGATCAGTCAGTTTTTGTTTGTCGTCTGCAAACGCTTTCCAATTCGACAAAGGCCCGGCCGGGTAGCTCAGTGGTCAGCTTATCCAACTTGTGACCTGGTGGTTGTGAGTTCGATACTCGGTTGAGGCGAACTTTCTTTCCGGCGATTTTTCGCCTCTCACCTCTGATGCATGTGAGAAAAGTAGTCAGTGACTTGCAAAGAAAGTTGTGTCAGTAATGGTGTGAGAAAGCCAGGAAACGCATGCGTAGGTGCACTGACCGCTGTGATATGACCTTAGCTGTTAAAACGGCGTTAAACTCCTATACAATCAATCAATCCAATTCGGCAAGTGTAAAATTTTGTCGTGTGACAAAGAGTACAAAGAAAGCTATTGAAGGCAACATAAGTTGAAGACAGAATCATA
Source organism: Hippopus hippopus (assembly GCA_946811185.2). NCBI lineage: Eukaryota > Metazoa > Mollusca > Bivalvia > Cardiida > Cardiidae > Hippopus > Hippopus hippopus. Next base: position 13,151,259 of record OX328106.1, read on the forward strand.
GATTGCTTTGTGGACATTGTCAAGATAAAGATCAAGATTGCTATCCGATCTTGATCTGCACTGTGTGAATAAGTCGTTAGAAATATCTAACAAAGATATCGCAGAGTATAGATACAAGATCAGAGTGCTCGTTCTTTGCTTTCTGATCCAGATCTACCTTGTTCCTTGAAGCTAAAGTAAAATCTCTTCGTGAGAGGCAGTATTAAAGCAGTAAAGTATCATCCTCCCACGAGGTTCTGAGTTCGGATCTCAGGATGAGTGGGGTCACACTTTGGCACTCCAGACTTCATGGCGCCAGTACTTGGTTGCTTTCCAGAAAAGAACCATCGTAAGGTGTCGATTAAAGCCCCGAATAGCAGCCAAAAGTAAACGATGTGGACGTTAAAATGCATTTGAACTTAAATCATAGCATTTAAAAGTATGGAAATTATTTTAAAGATGACAGTCTCTTATTGAACAGTCTGTCCAAGCTTTAGTCGCTGCAGGTAAATGATTTTTAAAAGTAGGTCAGATATTGCCAGGTCACTCCATCTTTTTGATTACTTTTTACCTGATTTTAAAAATCATTTTTCTGCCAGCGACTTACACTTGGATCAATCGTACAATAACAGATTGTCGTCTCCACAATTTTGCTATCCTTTTTAAATTCAACTGTATTTAACACCGCTTTGTCTACTGTTAGCCGCTTTTGGGGCCCTATAGTTGTAAGAAATTTGTGTTATAGTCGATGTAAAATTTCTGTTCTTTTATAGGTGTTTAAATATTCCCAAGGGAGAAGGGTTTCAAAAACATTATGGGATAAGGAAAAAAATGCTGGTAACCGGTTTTTTCTCCTTTTCTCACAATTTTATTTACCCTGTCAGAGGTTTTTGGCTAATTTGTACCAATTTCGAATTTATGGTGTGTAGATACTTGGAAGATTTACAGGAAATGTCGTTTGACTGAGGGTTACACTTATCTCTCGCCTGTGGCACCCCTTTTTTGTCGAGTTTCGTTGTACATGTATGTGTGACCGTCCGTCCATTCGTGCGTGTGTGCGTCCGTCCGTCCGAATTTGTCCGTTCCAGAACTTCTACATTTATGGGTGGATTTCAAAGTAACTTGGCACAGCTGTTCTCCTTAATTAGTAGAAGTGCTATTTGAAACATTTATTCATGGGGGTCCAAGGTCAAGGTCACACTTGAAAGTCAAATGACAAAATTATCATGGAGATGTCCGGACTACAACTTCTACATTTATGGATGGGTTTCTTTCAAAATAATTCTACACAAACGTCCTCCTTTACCAGTAGAAGTGCCATTTAAATAATTTTTCAGGTAGGTCCTAGGTTAAGGTCACAATTTAAGGTCAAATGATAAGGTTGTTGTAAATAGAGGTTTTCCGAGCTACAACTTCTATATTTATGAATGGATTTCAAAATCATTCTACACAAGTGTTCTTATTCTCCAATAGAAGTGCCATTTGAATCATTTTTTTTTTTTTCAGGTAGGTCCAAGGTCAAGGTCACACTTAAAGGTCATATAAAAAAATGTCTAAAATAGAGCTTGTCCGAGCTACAACTGCTACGTTTATCGATGAATAAAAAATAACTGTACACAAGTGTTCTCCTTCCTCTTCCAGCGGAAGTACCATTTGAATCACCTATTCAGTTAGGTCCAAGGTCAATGTCACACTGAAAGGTCAAATGATAAATTTGTCTTTAACAGAGCATGTTCAAGCCATAAATTCTGCGTTTTGGATAGATTTCAACGTAGTTTGGCACAATTATCCTCCTTCACGAGGAGATGTGCCATTTAAAATCCCCCATGGCGAGCTCGACATGTTGGCTGAATTATCAACCTGTGCTGATCATTATCAATTCAATTGAGATATGTCTATTTTTTTTTTTTATCTATTCTTTATTATTCAAAGGGAAAATACCATTCATTTAATTAGCGACTTAGCTTTTATCTGTCAACCTATTATCGAGGAACTAGTTTTCCTGTAATAATAAAGGGGCGGGTGATGTCCTTCTCCGATGGTGTAATAACCGCCCCCATTTGCATCAAAACAGACCGCCTCCCCTTGACGTTCAGTGATATAGGGTTCCGCTGCTGGCTGCTGTTGGAGGTGAGCGTAATAGTTGCCATCGGGCACTTCCCAGTGGTAAACATGGCCGTATGTTTTAATCAGCACCTGTATTTCAAGTAAAGTATGCTTCTAATTATTCGGATATAGAGGAGCCATGCTCTGTGAAAAGGGGGTTTAGTGCATTTGCAAAAAGTATCACCCCATGTCAGCCTGCGCAGTCTGCGCAGGCTGACATAGGTCGATACTTTTTTCTATCTTACTATTTGTAAATTTTCTACGTGTACCATGATTTAGTCGGTAGTTGGATAAAATGGATTTTTTTTGATACAATCATGACGAGATGATATACTTGGTATAATTGTGGGGATACATTAAAAACTCCTTTTTCTAGAGGATGGCTCAAGGTATTTTAGCTGTATTGGTTGTTCGAGAAATATCCATCGAAAAGTCATAAGAAAATTGGTCTGTATGGCGTGTTAGCAATCTGGACAGCTGCTACACTTTTCTCCTCTGGTAAAAAGTTGATAGGAAACATTTAGGGGAAATTCTGGTGTTTTGTACTGTTTTATAGACACATGTCACACTTTGAGCCTAGCTGAATCTGTCGTGTGCAAATGCTGTTAAATGGGACAGGTCGAGATTTTTGTAGTTTGTGGGAGAGTTCAGGGAAAAGAAAGAAATATGTTACCCATATACAATTGAATCTTTGAATATTTATTTCATGTTTTTGGGTAATTTATTAGGAAATATTGGTGGATTATAAAGTTTGATAATGCATGGTTACAGCCAATGAAATTAACCGTAAGTATTTCCGTAACTCTCCAAATGAAGGCGGAAACAGTAATTGCCGCGCACTAGTTACCTAGGTAAACAGCGCGCGCCATTCAAGCAGAGGGAAATATGATGAAGTTTACGCGCATTTACCCTACATTTCTTGCACTTTGCGTAATATTGTAATGTGTTCTTATGTGGAGGGGGTCCGCCACGGTGAAATACCAAAAATAACTGTACTGGATTTTAAGAAGTCTCAACAAAAAGGGGTTAGAAGCATGAAATAAACAGAATATTTGTTTGTTTTTTTCAGTGAAAGGTTGAAACCTATCTCATCTCGTGAACATCATCGGTCATATTTCCTCGCGCCACTCGTGAAAATATTACCGATGATGTTCATGAGATGAAATAAATTTCGATCTTTCACCGGGAAAAAAATAAACCAAATATCCTCCATATAAGCCATAGAAGCTGGGAGAAAGGGAGAGAATAGTCTATTCGATACCTCTTTGCCATCCGGTGAAATATCACCGCCGACAGGACCATTGGAACTTGATGTGATCGACAGGTAAACACCACCATTGGCTTGCGTTCGATACGACCTACCCCAGGCATTCGATGGCAGATGGACCACTTTTCCATGGTGCCCGGCCGACACTTTAGACACTACATAGACCTCCCCCTGTGGGTCTACCATAACAGTCTCGCAGTCGTGCTGGTCCCAGCTGAGTAAAGAAGAAATAAAAGAGCCTTTTCGGTGTAGCTAAATGCGCTGCCTTTGACGTACTTCTCGGTAAAATGAAATGGGATGAATAGGTAGAATTTCAATCATTGAAAGTAACACTACTTCTGATTGGCTAAACCTTTTGGTTTAGCCAATCAGAAGTTGTGTTACTTCCAAATTTAGAAAATCTTGGAGAATTAGCATAAGATTGACCTTAAGAATGGTTGGTGAATACGAACGCTACTGTGACCATGTTTTTTGATAAGATCACAGAAACTAAATAGTTCCCATAGAAAGAGCAAAATTACGACCACTTTCTCAAGAACGAATCAAATTAACATTACAAAAATATTTTAGACATATGCTTTGTTATTGTTTAATACTTGATTAGTATCACATTTTCAAGTGGGACTACTTTTGACTGCTACAACCCGGAAGATTTTGTTTGTATTGGAGTTTAACACCATTTTAACAGCTGAGGTCATATCATGGCGGTCAGTGACGCACCCATGTGTTTCCTAGCTCTCTCACACCAGTACTGACAAAACTTTCTTTCCAAAGCTATTGACAACTTTTCTCACATGCATCAGAGATGAGAGGCGAAAAATCGCCGGAAAGTTCGCCGCAACCGGGTATCGAACCCGCAACTTCCAGGTCACGAGTACGACCCGGAAGGTATCCGTTCTCATGTTACACATGATAAGACTGGAACACCGTCGAAAATAAATACCAAAACACTTCAAGGATTGATTGATTGAATGGTGTTTTACGCCGCTTTCAACATTATTTCGGTCATATCACGGCGATAGCTCACATATTCATGTTTTCCTGGGTTTTACCAGTACTAGGCTAGGGTTCCGAAGTTTCTTGCCCAAGGGTATTGCCACGCGGCTCGAGCCCGGGGCCTCCAGGTTATGAGTCCCACAATTTACCATTGAGCCACGAAGGAAAAAAAAAACTTCAAAGAACGAAAAATAAAGAGTGGAACCTGAACTGCAGGGTCGAGTCTAACGATAAATGTCTGTCGTATAGATTGTTGGGCTCTCGAACTCGGTAGATCTTGTTTTCCATGCCGCCCGCATTACCGCCTGTATCAGCAATATAGATGCAGTGTCCACTCCCACCTTGACAGGGGCCGCAAGCAATGTCTTCCCAGTCACGTGAGTAAGCGCCATCGATCGTGAGTGTAGCCAAACGGTTACCGGTTGTTGCGCTGATTATATGAAACAAGCATTTTTGTTGAGGTTATTTTCTTCATAAAGAATATAGTACGCGCCTTTCACTACTTAAGTTGCCTTTGTGGTCACTGTAAATCAATATTAGACTGCACAAAACCTGCGGTCTGATCTTTGAACTGCAATGCCCGCTTTGTTAGCATTTTAGAGTTTCTATTTTACTGAAAAAGACTGTCGAATTGTAATGCCGCTTTAAGAGGGCTTTTTAATTTTTAGCTCACCTGTGCACGAAGTGCTCAGGATGAGCTATTGTGATCACTCACCGTCCGTCGGCGTCCGTCGTCCGTCCGTCCGTCGTCCGTCCGTCCGCCCGTCCGTCCGTCCGTCCGTTCACATTTCTTTGTTTACACTCTAGCATCTACAAATATTAACCAATCAGCACCAAACTTGGTCAAAATATATATGACCATAAGATCTCGGATGAGTTCGATTATGGGTCTAATCAGACCAGAACAACTGGAGTTATTTGCCCTTGAATTAGAAAAATTGCTATATTTGACTTTGTTTACACTCTAGCATCTACAAATATTAACCAATCAGCACCAAACTTGGTCAAAATATATATGACTATAAGATCTCAGATGAGTTGGATTATGGGTCTAATCAGACCAGAACGACTGGAGTTATTTGCCCTTGAATTAGAAAAATTGCTATATTTGCATTTGTTTACACTCTAGCATCTACAATTTTTAACCAATCAGCACCAAACTCGGTCAAAATTTAAATGACCATGAGATCTTGGATGAGTTCGATTATGGGTCTAATCTGACCAGAACAACTGGAGTTATTTGCCCTTGAATTAGAAAAGTTGCCATATATGACTTTGTTTACACTCTAGCATCTACAATTACAAACCAATCAGCACCAAACTCGGTCAAAATTTATATGACCATAAGATCTCGAATGAGTTCGATTATGGGTCTATTCGGACCAGAACAACTGGAGTTATTTGCTCGTGAATTAGAAAAATTGCTATATTTGCATTTGTTTACACTCTAGCATCTACAAATATAAACCAATCAGCACCAAACTTGGTCAAAATATATATGACTATAAGATCTCGGTTGAGTTGGATTATGGGTCTAATCGGACCAGAACGACTGTAGTTATTTGCCCTTGAATTAGAAAGTTCTTTAGAATAGTTCTTTGTCCGGAGCATAACTTTGTCATCTCCAGTCAGATTGACTTGAATTTGGCATTTGTGTTTGTTGCAATAATACGGAGTGCAGTGTGAAAGAACCATAACTCTACCTCGTACTGTCTATGAGTTATTTCCCTTTGATCATTTTTACAGCATTTTCTGCTCGTCTGGAATACAACTTTGTCATCTCCAGCCTGAACATCTTCAAATTTGGTATGCATGATTGTTGAAAAAGTATGGAGCGCAGTGCACAAGAACCATAACTCTTCCTAGTACGGATTTTGAGTTATCCCCCCTTTGACCTTCATTTTTATAGCATTTCTTGCTTGTCCGGAGCAAAACTTTGTCATCTTAAGTAGGAATGACTTGAAATTTGGTATGCTTATTTGTTGCAATATTTGGAAGTGCAGTGCACAAGAATTGTAACTCTACCTCATGCTGTCTTTGAGTTATTTCCCTTTGGTTGTCATTTTTACAGCATTTAGTGCTTGTCCGGAATATAACTTTGTCATCTCAAGTCAGAACGACTTCAAACTTGGTATGCATGTTTGTTGCAATATTACCGAGTACAGTGCGCAAGAACAATAACTCTACCTAGCGCGGATTTTGAGTAATTCCACTTCGATCTTCATTTTTACAGTATTTCTTGCTTGTCCGGTCAAATTGACTTGAGACTTGGTAAACATGTTTGTTGCATTACCTGACCTTTGCAATTATTATACCTCCTTGACAACTGGCGGTGAGACGGGCATATCTTGCGACAATTTGCTGCTCTTGTTTCATTATCATTTGGCCTTGAACCTTGATACCGTAATTTGCTTAAGTTTTGGGACAGTAAAAAATAATTTTTTTCGTGTCCCAATACTTTGGTCTACAAAAAATAATTATTTTGTCAGCTGTCCCAAAACTTATGGTCAAACAAGACAATCTGTCATACTGAAAGTCGATGGCCGCTAACCCGTCGAATATTGCTGACGTTAAAATATTGCTACGTCATTGATGTCGATAAACATCCAATCATATGCAGGTTGGTCTATTTTTAGACAGATTGGAATTTCACCAATCAATTTGAGCACTAAGAGCTTAAAACTTCGCTTTTTCTCATTGTTGTCGTTGATGATTAACTTGTCACTCATTATTGTCTGCGTCCTGGGATCGCAATTAGGATGTTATTTTGCGTTTGTAGATAAATTCACAAAATATTTTACGTGCTTACATGTATGTGAGGTGAACGACGTTAATTCCACTCTGACAAGTACCTGCTCGGACCGTTCTCAAATTTGATTGGTTCGTCGATCTTCGATCGATAAACCTTGAGTAAACTAGAATGCTGTACCTTGATTTCTGTTTATAAACAACGAACTCGATTGACCGTGTAATACATGCGTGTCAACTCTGTCAACTTCAGATGTACATATACCCGTTATACACGTTATGTATCTTGGATACAAGTTTATCACACCCTTTATACACTTACGTCGGATTTCTTTTTGAATTGGGGTTTAAATTAGACTGTCAGGTGATCGAGTTTTTTGTCTTGAATCAGGAAACTCCCATTGAAATCGGGAGGGTTGGGAAGCATGCTTACGACGTTACGTGTGTAGAAATAAAACTGCGCGAAATTAATAGTTGCAAACAAACGGTATCAAACGGATTGAAAGATTTTTTTTTTAAATAGGTATTCTCGGTCCCAATTCTTTGGAACAAATAAATACCGATCTTTTTAGTATGTCCCAAATCTTTGGGTCATGAAAAATAATTATTTCCGCGATTTTTTATGGTGTCCCAATTCTTTGGGTGTCCCAAAACATACGCAAAATACGGTATTTGGTATTTATCTTTATTTTAGACCTTTACTGCTTAGTATTCAGGTGAGCGATATAGGACGATCATGGTCCTCTTGTTTACAATAATGCAGAACTTCAAAAAAATGTTATTTCACTGAACTTCGTGAGGCATCAGTTTGTAAAAAGTTAATGAATAAGAAAGAGAAAGTGCAAGAAAATAATCTTTTAATGTTATTTCCTTAACTCTTTCACACACGGCAAACTTTTAGACTTGTCTTAATTGAAGCCATTTGCAGACCACATCTTAAATGTGGTTCGAATTCGGTAAGTTGTGTGTGAAAGGGTGAGAAACACTGCGGAAAAAGAAGTGCATGGGATTTACCATCATTTTCTCCTTTTCACAATGTTTTCAAAAGCCTTCTCGGCTAGGGTCGTTAAAATTCGGGGTTTTGTAGTAAAGGGTTCAAGTTATACGGAGCTATTTGAGCTTTTTAAAGATTTCGCACAAAAGAATCGCAAATAGTTGTGTGGATTTCGCAAGATCATTAACATGCGTCCGTTAAATGGCATCGGTTTTGAATAGGTACGACGACGTCATGTCTGGGACCGTATTCACCAATCATTCTTAAGAACGTTCTTAATCTTATTTCTCCAGGATTTTCTAAATGTGAAAGTAACACAACTCCTGATTGGCTAAACCAAATGGTTTAGCCAATCAGGAGTTGCGTTACTTTCAGATTTAGAAAATCTTGGAGAATAAGACTTAGAATATTCTTAAGAATGATTGGTGAATGCAGATCCTGGTCTCATTGCAATAGAGTTTGCAAAACAATTCCGTTCCTCAAAACGCCAAAATTGCTCATTTTAACTGAATGTAACCATCGGATTTCTGCACGCTTTCAAAGAAAAATATATTTTTATGTTTTGATATCCTAAAACAAAATGTTTATGGCAAAAATAAAACCTACAAACGAATGAATGCCAAGCAATACATACGTACGTACCTTCAAGTGTCTTCCACTATTTGGGTTGCCTTCGAAGGCAGTGTTGATCAAGATCAGAAACCACACGAAACTCGCAGTCTGATCTTAGATCTACACTTTCAGCTTAGCTACTCAATTAAAGGGTCAAGCTTTCGTTTAATCCGCTTATAGACGTAATTCTTTAACAAACAATATCGAATTTAAACAATCCTCTTGGGGGAAAAAACTGAGCAGTTAAATCCGGGTTCTTTGCGATAGAGTTAAATAACAAATATAACACTTCATTCATGCTCTATGAAGAGGGAGTTCAATGCATCTGCGTGATGAAAAAGAGGATATTTGTTTTTTACGGCGAAAGATCGAAATTTATTTCCTCGAGTGAACATCATCGGTAATATTTTCACGAGTGACGCAGCCATGAGTGAAAATATTACCGATAATGTTCACGAGATGAAATAAATTTCGATCTTTCACCGAAAAAAACAAGTATTCTATTTTATTTCATGCTTTTAACCCTTTCTCGAGGAACTTAATCAAAATTCAGTACAGTTCTTTTCGGTTATTCCCCGTGGCGTACCCCCTCCGCATAGCAACGCATTGCAATATTACGTCAAGCGCTAGAAATGTAAGCTAAATTACGTCATATTTCCATCTAGATGTGAGGCACGTGCCTTTTACTTAGGTAACTAGTGCGCGGGAACAACTGTTTCCGCCTTCAATTGAAGAAATAGAATATAAAAATCGGTATTTTCACTGGTCGTAACCATGAAATATCGAAAAATATTTCACCGAGATTTCTCAATAACCTACCGGAAAGCATGAAATAAATGCCGGTATACCAACCAAGACATCACATAATTATGAAAAGTCATTTTGTCTAACAATCGACTGAGTAATGACCTAGAAAGCTCCTTGAATCTGCAGAAAATTTGCAAATAGCAAAAAGTTTTGATCCATGTCAGTCTGCGCGGACTGCGCAGGCTGACATGGGTCGATACTTTTTGGAGATGCATAAAAGGCTGGCTTGTTTTATAATCGATATAAAACAGCTAGATTTGAAGTAAAGAATATCAGAGACCATACCTAAAGGCAAATATTCTGTGGGTGTCGCCGGAGTCGTTATGGGTGTACAGGACGTTTTTATGTATCCTGCTGGCGCAAACGCCAGACGCCTCGTTGATTATGTTACTGCTCACCGTTGCCGCCTTGTAGCCGTTGGCAAACTGAACTGAAATATATTTTATCACATAAATCTTCCCCGGCAGTGTATCAAACCCATAACTTATTTTTGATAATACACTAGAAAATTATAGGTTTTTGGGTCCCGGTTCTGATCAATTTTCAATCATAAGGGCATGAAGCCGGAGAAACCAACCACAACCACGTGCGGGAATTAGTACTACTACTCCGTTTCGCGGAAAAATGACGTCATTGTTGCTAAAACGTATACGCGTGGAAAGCTTTTGAATTTTATATTTGATAAAAACCAAGAAATGCAGCGAAAGTCTCTTAAAATTAACAGTATTTCGGAAATAGGTGGACTTATCCCCTCTATAGATTATTTCATGCTTCTTTCGGTGTAAATGTCAAAGACCTATGTACTTGTGTATGTACACACTTGAAACCAAACTACAACTGTATACACATGGACCCGTGAACGGTATAGAGGCTAAAGGTAATGATGTAGGATATTTTTCTGTCTGTCATTCGTTTTGTGTGATAAATGGAATCTCACATTAATGTATATGTTTTATCATTTTTATCAAACTTGTTGACTAAAATGTATTCGACGTTCGCCAAGGCTCTCGTAATACAATTTTAGTCAACTAGTTTGATAAGAATGATAATACATAAACACGCATGTAAGATCATCTATTTAGGTAATGGTAAAGTATCGGTTTTTATCAAAGATTCAAGTCGGACATTGGACAATCACGGTTGACACATTCCTGGTTACTAAACAGAGAAGATGCACCTGAATGTCTTCAATGCAATCAACCTTACACTTTACAACATGTTCTTTTGGATTGCGTTGATCTTCAAGCAATCCGAGCAAAGCATTTCAAACCTTTCTGATACTGTCGGCATCGAATCAGTTATTTCCTTCATTGAAGAGATTGGTACTGTCGGCCTCGAATCAGTTATTTCCTTCGTTGAAGATATTGGTATTTACCCAAAGTTATGATAACTTCTTTTGTACTTGCCTACTGTCGTTGTTTTGACTCACGCGAAGTATCGTTCTTTTATCTATGTTAACGCTCTAGCTTAAGTCTTTATCTCCTTATAGTCACATTTTTCTAGCTTGCATTTAATTTTCTACCAGATTACAAGGGCTTATAAGTAGGCAGGGATTGCCCGGTCACTTAATAATGTCCATTGCGCATGTATATATCGGTAACAGGCTTTTACCCTTTTTTCAGTGTACATGCTATAATCACCTAATCAATTACACTTTTTAGACATGTACAGAGTCCCTTTTTATCGTCGTCCTGTATGCCTTGTCATGCACGCTAAATGACCCTGCATGTCGATGCGCCCTAAAACAACATTTATTCATTCAAAATACGACTACCGGTACACCAACTGCAGTTTTCAAAGCCGAGCATGCCAATGAAGGACTCCGTATTTACAAGGGGTATAGTTGGATCGGCCAATGCAGATAGGGAAACAAAATGAAATCTTGAAGTAGTCGCACGTAGAGAAGTGTGGAACCATTTTAGAAGTCGAAGGCGTAATAAAGAACAACTGTTCGACTTGTACATATTCCAGACTGGCCCGAACATATTCCATTTCCGGTTTCACATTTGAACTTCTGACGGAATTTTTTATGATGACTTTCTTATATCTCGATATTTTTTGACGTCCAAAGGATTTCGAGATAACGAGATTCGGCTGTGGTTTGAAATTTGATACGACTCACTTAATTAGGCTATGATTAAACGCAGAACAAAAATGTGCAATGACCTGGGCCAGCATACACCAACTCGTAGTTTTACTCGTATTCTAGATTTACAAAATAACACTAAAGTAAAGTAGCATGGCTTTACCATTTGGTTAAACCGATTAGAAATAGCATTACTTTGAAACTTAGAAACTTCATAAGATCAAGGCCACTTTTATGAATGGCAGGTGAATTCGGACCCAGGCCAATTTAAAGTTCTTGGATGCTCTATACACCCAGAAATAAGTTTTTTATAATTCTGAACTTTTTTTCCCTGAGTACAATATTCTCCCTAAGCCACTGGCTGCTTTCCCTCATCACAATCGTCGAAACAATAATCAGCATTGAGAGGTTAATCCTATCACAGTTTCCTTTGAATGAAAATCGCCGAGCTGGGGATTCGAACCAGCGACCACCTGGTCTAAAGTACTGTGCGCTACCGACTAAGTTACCGTGCTCGACTGCTAAAGGATTCATCCATTGCTACACAATCTCGAGTTTGAAAGACCCTGAGGTATTAGACTTTTGAAAACATTGCGAGAAAAAGGAGAAAATGCTGGTTACCAGCATTTTCTTCTTTTTCCCAACAATGTTTTCCAACCTTTTCTGACACAAATCCAAGTATTTGACCCCTTTTTCATTTGTCGTCTGCAAATGCTATCAATTTGAACCAGCATAAAATATTGTCGTGAGGTAAAGAATTGAATTACACAAAGAAACCAGAAAATTAAGAAAAAAAGACGTTGAATATTTACTGTAACGTTTGTTGATTGTGGCACCGTGGCTATATACCACAAAGGCATGTAGAAACACCAGTAGCAAGTTCATGGTGGACACTATAAACCTGCTCGTCTGCTTCTCACCAAATCGGTCCTTCGGTGTCTATTTGTTGTATGCCTTATCTTGACGGTCACGTGGTATTTGAAGTATACGTGTGAGCGCACTGTACAACCTTTGGAACTGTGCGTATAGACAGTTTTATATGTTTTCTCTAGGTGATGTTTAGGTTACAATAAGAATTTGAGTCATGCTTTGGCAAAAGGGGGTTTAATGCATCTCAGTGTTGCATGATCCCAAGCATGTCATCACATGATTACATATACTGTATATGGATCCATAAAACGAACCGGTTGAATCGTGAGATAGACTGGTTTTTTCACATGCAGAAAATTGACCGATAGCACAAAGTTTCGACCGAGGTCAGCCTGCGCGGACTGAATAGGCTTACATGGGCAGATACTTTTTGTAGATACATTAAACCACCTTTTCACAGAGAATAGCTCCCCCAAGCCGGGTGGGGCAATAGAAAAAATCCCGGTGGCAGTCCTGCACAGTGGTACAACCCCACCGAATAGGACCTGCCTGTTTGCCGTGGGCTGTGACCTGTGTCGCCTGATGACCGTAGCCTGGTGGTTGAGTGGACTCTGACTTTTTCACTCAGCCTTTTCCTTTAATATCTCTTTTTTCACGGGAAAGCGGTGGCCCATGGGTCAAAGAGGCGAAAGTTTTGATGTTTGATTGACAATTGTAACCTTGGTGTAGTCTTCTGCGGGAAAGCACTTGTCCAGTCTAGCCCTTTCACTTTGAGTATATCACTGATGTAGCCCTGTCATGGTCTGAGTCGATTTCCCCAGACCGTGTCTCTTTGTTTAGCTCCGCGGTGGGTTGGGAGCATCGCTGACGAAGACCAAAACAACAGCATGGCATCCCAAAAGAAAGCAAAGCGTACTCTTTCTTCCGATTCTGAATCTGAATCTCAAACACCTCGCTCTTCTTCAGCTCATTTTCCTCTTTTTCTTATCATTGAGGCAGAGGATTCCTCTAATCCTATCACTAGACTATCTCCTTTCATTATTGAAAAGCAGATCTCTAGTGTTCTAGGGACTGCTAAATCTGTTAAACGTCTGAAAATTGATACCCTACTTGTTGAGTGTTTTACTAAGCAGCAGGCTACAAATCTTCTTTCATATAAAACTGTCTTCAACAAACCTGTTCTTACGAACATGAGAGTTCGTAGCAAATGCATAGCTGAAATACAAACCGCACCTGGCAAGATTCGAACCCGTGCGGACAAATATCCTCGTTGTTCGAGGTTTAAAAGACTAACACCATAACCACTGAGCTAAAGAGAATTCTCCCTAACGCAGTTGTCAGGTACTGATTTTATACGGGAAAGCTATGCAGTAAGGAAGGAGTGATCTGCCGTAACACACCCCCTCTTAAATGTCATCATTTAGATGACACAAAGCTTTATTAGGCTGAAAGTCCGTTTTTGGACAACAAATGGGATTAATGGCTCAATGACCAGCCCCCATCTTACAAACATGAAAGTTCGCAACAAATGCATAGTTCAAATACAAACCGCATCTGGCCGGGATTCGAACCTATGCGGACAAATATCCTCGTTGTTCGAGGTTTAAAAGACCAACACCATAACCACTGAGCTAAAGAGAATTCTCCCTAACGCTGTTGTCAGGTACTGATTTTATACGGGAAAGCTATGCAGTAAGGAAGGAGTGATCTCCCGTAACACATCCCCTCTTAAATGTCATCATTTAGATGACACAAAGCCTTATTAGGCTGAAAGTCCGTTTTTGGACAACAAATGGGATTAATGGCTCAATGACCAGCCCCCATCTTACGAACATGAAAGTTCGCAACAAATGCATAGTTCAAATACAAACCGCATCTGGCCGGGATTCGAACCTATGCGGACAAATATCCTCGTTGTTCGAGGTTTAAAAGACCAACACCATAACCACTGAGCTAAAGAGAATTCTCCCTAACGCAGTTGTCAGGTACTGATTTTATACGGGAAAGCTATGCAGTAAGGAAAGAGTGATCTCCCGTAACACAGCCCCTCTTAAATGTCATCATTTAGATGACACAAAGCCTTATTAGGCTGAAAGTCCGTTTTTGGACAACAAATGGGATTAATGGCTCAGTGACCAGCCCCCATCTTACGAACAAAGTCCGTAACAAAGAAACAAATGAACAAATGCCTGACAGAAATACAGGGACCGGGCAGGATTCGAACCTAGAACGCCCGGACGAAAGGTCAATACCATAACCACTGAGCTAAAGAGAATTCTCCCTAACGCAGTTGTCAGGTATTGATTTTATACGGGAAAGCTATGCAGTAAGGAAGGAGTGATCTCCCGTAACACTGTAATAATCTATTCTCGTAAAACTCTTAATACCTGCAAAGGAGTTGTCCGATGCAGGGAGCTTTCTTACTGTGACTCTGGTGAAATTCTAACCAATCTCAAGCCACAAGTTGTAAGTGAGGTAAAGAGAATTAGTATCTCCAGAAATGGTACCAGGAGAGACACAAATACCTACATTCTTACCTTTGCTTCTCCAAACCTTCCTTCTAGCATTAAAATTGGTTTCCTTAATGTTAAGGTCGATGTGTATATGCCAAATCCCCTACGTTGTTTCAAATGTCAGCGGTATGGCTGTCACAAGACCAAGTGCCCGAATCTTCTTGTCTGTCCAAAATGCTCATTTGAAGGACCAGATCACAATGGTGACACCTGCAATAATCCTCCTCTTTGTAGTAACTGCAAATCCTCTCATCCATTTTCCTCCAAGGACTGTCCCACTTGGAAGGATGAGAAGGAAATTCTTGCCCTCAAGAAGTACAAGCAAAACCTCAGTTTCATCGAGGCTGGCAAAGAAGTTGAAAATCGTAGGAAAAACCAGTTGCAGTCGAGTGGCAGACAAGGTTATTCCGACTTTGTCTCCCAACTCCTGCAAAAGACAGTTGTCCTACTTGCGAACTTCTTGCAAAGAAACTGCTTGAGAAGTTCCCGGACATGGCTGATGAACTCAAAGGCCTTGTCCCTTCCAAAACTTTATCTCCCTCACAGAAAACCTCCTCTTCAACTGATGTTGTTGCTTCTCAGCAACTGAAGTTGAAAACCTCTTGTACTTCTTCGGCTTCTGTGGCTTCTTCAAAGCTACAGAGGTCAAACTCTAACTCTAAAAAAAGAACATCTGCTGCTCCTCGAAAGCAACCAAAACCCAAGCCTTCAGTAGAGAATGTACCTCGACCTCAGATGCCAACCACTAATACGTTTCAGGATCTGGAGGCTATGGAGGCTAACCAAGATCTAGAGGGCGATGCCTCTGATTCAGAGGAATCTCACTCGGACCATAAGTCGAACATCTCGCCCTGACACCAAAGTCGTTAAATCTTAATCACTATGTACTTTTTAAAGTCCTCGGTTTTACTTTTATGGTACTCGCAAGTGCAATGGCTAATACAATAATTCGATGGAATTGTCGAGGTCTGAGACCTAACTTTGAGGAAAGTTCCCTCCTAATTATTTATCATCGACCTGTAGCAGTATGCCCAGAAGTTGACTGTTCCCTATATGTAGACGACTTTGTCATATGTTTCAGGGCTAGAAACATGAATGCTTTAGAGAGACAACTACAGCAATGTCTCAATAAACTCCAGTAATGTCTCAATAAACTCCAGTCTTGGTCTGACGAAAACAGTTTCAAGTTTTCTAAAAATAAAACAAAGTGTATGCACTTTTGCAACCTTCACCGTCACCATCCAAACCCTGATCTCTTCTTGAATAAAACACGCATTGATGTTGTCCCTGAATTTGAATTTCTCGGGGTCACTTTTGACTCAAAACTTACATTTATTCCACACATCATTGTACTCAAAAAGAAATGTAAATAGGCCCTTAATCTTCTCAAATTCGTCGCCCATTCTGAATAGGGAGCTGATCGATATCGTTCTCTTGTACGCTCCAAATTGGACTATGGATCCATTGTCTACGGATCAGCTCGAAAGTCCGAAAGTTCTTGATTCTTTTCATAGTGAAGGCCGAAAGTTCTTGATTCTTTTCATAATGAAGGCTTTCGTCTTGTCCTTGAAGCATTTAGAACTTCTCCGGTTAATAGCCTGTATTTCGAGGCTAACGAACCATCTCTTTATGCCGGAAGGCAAAAGTTGTCCCTTCATTACCTTTTTAAGCTTAAATCTAACCCTTTTAATCCTACTCATAAGGCTTTTTGTAACCCTCAGTATAAACGTCTTTTTGAGAGGAAACCCAATGCAATACCGCTTTTTGGTATTCGCTTGGAACCTCACATAAGTAATCTTAATGTGGATCTGGATATCATTGCTCAACATAAAATTCCAGGTAAGAAACCGTAAACAGATTAAAGTATGTTTAGAGTCCGATACAACGAGATCAAGGAACAGTACTTCTCTTTCAAGTCTGTTTACACGGATGGGTCTAAAGATGGTGATTCAGCTGCAGCTGTTTACGGAACTAAAATTGAAAAATGTCGCCTTCCTAATAAAGTTTCTGTCTTTTCGGCAGAAGTGAAAGCAACTGGCCTGGCCCTTGATCTTGTTGAGCGGTCTGACGCTTCATTATCTTTTCTGGTTCATTATCATCACTTCGAGCTTTGCACAATCTGTCTGCGATGTCCTTGAACGCATTTCACTTTTGGTTCAGTCTAAAAGAATAGTATTCTGCTTGATACCTGGTCACATTGGCATAAGGGGCAATACAAAGGCCGACATCACTGCCTTCCCAGTCCAATTATAAAGTTTCATACACAGATTTTAAATCTTCTGTTTTAACCTATGTCCAATCTTCTTGGAAATCACAATGGGATGCTGACATCTTTAGCAAGTTACGTTCAGTTATACCGGTCCTAGGTGAATGGTACGCTGCTTACAGGTCCATTCGCCGAGAGGAGGTAATAGTTGCCCGGTGCAGAATTGGACACACACGTTTAACGCATTCTTGGCTTTTAACACGTGATGAGTCACCAGAGTGCGTTCCCTGCAATGCACCCATTTCTGATGAACACATTTTTCTTGACTGTGTGGATCTTCATCCAATTCATTCCAACCACTTCAGTGTTGACAGTATGAGAGCTCTCTTTGATTCTGTCAACACTGAGACAATAATTGCCTTCCTTAAGGAGATTGGACTCTATACATAACTGTGATACTGTTTTTTTTTTTTTTTTTCCTATTCAGGCTTTTTTCCCCCTATCACTGTATATCTAATTTATTTCCTGTACAGAATAATTTCATTACACATCTTTCATCATGTATTCATTACTCATATTTTTACCTTCTGTTTATATAATTTTTTCACTTTTATATCTGATCTTGCGTGATTAATGGCCTTGGATGTAAATGAATTAATAATTCTACCATTTAGTTGCTGGTATATGAGAATACAAGATCTGTTTGTTTGAAAATTTCATCTGGATACTGTTTACAGTATCAAACATTCAAATAGATCAGTTTTATGAAATACAGATAAATTCCAGCAAAACGGTCGCCAATGACGGATCAAGGCATACCAGAATGGTTGTCGATCTATTCAGTGACATTGCTTTTCTCAAGGAGATTGGACCTTATACAAAATTGTGATTTTTTTTTTTTTTTTTTTAAACCTTTTATTCATATTCAGACTATTTTTATTCTTATCACTGTATATCGATTTTATTTCCATTATAGTATCATTTCATAACACATCTTTCATCTCCCCGTGGGGTCCCGGGTTTTTTTTTAATTTATAGAATAGGACCTCGGCCTTTCTCTATGGCATGTCGTAGAAGGCGACTAAAATTAGAGACAAACGGCTGCTTTCCTCGTAATTCGTAGGATTGCAGCAGGCTGGGTAGTTCTTATTCCAAATCCTGTATTTTTTTCTCGATGTAAATAGGGTTTGGAATGGGAATCAATTGGCCTGTGGGACCCCGTGTGGTTTAATCGGGGGTATAAGAATAAACCACTGCAGTCCCGCGATCGTCACATCTGCCATTTCATCTGGCGGAACAAAAGTGACAGCATGCATGTCGTAAAAGGCGACAAAAGGGGCATCATTTTGTGTTTCGTCCATTCCTCATTTATCATGTTTGTCTTATGTTGTTGCACATGTATGTTATTTTTACCTCGCATTATTGTTTACTAAGTAAGTGCGCCCAATATGACCTAAGTTGTCGACGGGCCTTAAAACGCTATTCATCTATTCATCCACATCTTTCATCATATACTCATAACTCACATTGTTACATCCTATTCTTTCCTTTCATTACTTCTTTTTTGCACGCTAAATGACCCTAGATGCCGTTGCGCCATAAAACACCATTCATTCATTCATAGAATGAATCTGACATTATCATGTTTTTTTTAATGCGTTTCCCATCGTGCGAGCATATACGTACATAAACATCTAACGTTGAGGCAAACGTCGCGTTGTAGACTTCTGACGAAATAATACGAGATGGACGGGGGCGTTACAGATCGAGAAAATCCTCTAAGTATGCAGAACCTCTATTACTATGATATATTGTGGCCTTTTGAACATTTTCTCCATTTATCTCAATAGTTTTTTCGCTCAGTTTGGCTCGAGATAAGCTTTTGTGATCTTGCTGTTTCAAATTTAAGAAAAACCAAGTTTGCTCTGGGGCCAATTTTCAGCCCACATTTTACGACTCCCAGAACCCTTTGCTCAGGTGAGCGCTTTAGGGTCATCGACCCTCTCGTTTAAATCTAGGTGTTGTCTGGACAAATATGATCGTCTTTTGAGCTGAGTATTCTTTAGATTAAATAGGATATTAACACAGGTGTATAGCTAGCACTCTATACATGTGTACTCGTATTCATAGTTGCGTTAGAGGAGTGCGAGGGCACCGCTGGAGACAGGTTTTGAAAACTGTTGTACATACTTGGCGTGCTGATGTGTTTGACTCGATTTTAGAAGCTTCTTCGGCAAAGGGAATATTCTCGGGTAATTACCTTTTTTTAGGGGGGGGGGGATTGTCAGGGGCATGTGAATTTAGCCACGTACATCTGATTTTAAATGTTTCGATTACGCAATACTCTTTGTTATCAGTTCCACACCTATATTCAACAATAAATATTTATTCCCTACTTTTTTATATAGTTCATGGGAAAAGATGTGTTTGTGAGTGCGGTTTTTGAAATTTAATCCTACCAGATAGTCCCGACTTTTAACGACCGTGAGATTGCTGGGAACCAGCATTTTCTCCTTTTCCAACAATGTTTTTCTACCTCTTTCCAAAACTCTCTCCAATTGTTTGAGTCATATTTATTTTGTCGTCTGCAAATAGTTTCAGTTTGGATTAATCCAAAATTTAGCGCACAATCTAGAGTTTTACGACCCTAAGAAAAAAAGCCTTTGCAAACATGGTGGGTAAAGGAGAAAATGCTGGTAACCAGCATTTTCTCCTCTTCCCACCATGCTTTATACTCTTTCACAGCCAAAAATCATAACTCCAGCCACATTTAAATTGTCGTCTGTAAATGCTTTGAATTTGGACGACCCCAAATTTTTGTCGTTTGGTAAAGAGTTAAACAATCGGACGTGGCCTGCCCAAGGAGCCACAAGTTTGACGTGGACTGAAATCTTTAAAAATCTTCTTGTTCATAGCCATTAGGCTAAGGGCTACCAAACGTGGCATATAGCTTCATCTAGAAGACGTCAACCAAGATTGTTCAAATTTTAGCCCGTAGGGACGAAAGTTGGCCTCAGCTCCGGGTCATAAGGTTTACACAGGCTTGTATAAAGCGCCAAGCCATGCTGCCTAGGGCTACCAAACTTAACGTGTAGCTTCATCTGAAGGACCTCCACTAAGAATACGTGTAAAATCCCAAAGCAAGTCTCATCAGTTGCTTGTCCTCGGGTTTAAAAAAAAAAAAGTAACCCAAACTTACTGGTAACATCACTATCCATTCTCTATTTTGGCTCGAAAGAAGACAACAGCGCAGAAAAAAAATAAGCCATTTTGGTATGCCTGCCTCTCTCTCTCTCTCTCTCTCTCTCTCTCTTTAAATGCAAACAGACACAGATACTGCCTTTTGGTGAGAATAATTGGGAACGGTTGGTAAGTTACCGGGACATTTTGAATTTTTAATATTTTTCCCGTTCAGTGAAACAAAATAATGTGAGAAAAGTATTGAGAATACTTAATATATTTGAACCATGCTCTGTGAAAAGGGGGTTTATTGCAGCTGCAAAAAGTATCAACCCATATCAGCCTGCGCAATCCGCGCAGGCTGATATGGGTCTAAACTTCTTGCTGTTGATAAATTTTCTGCTTGTGAAAGGATCATTCCTCCTCAACATTCAAATAGATTTTATAGTTCCAAAATTATGTGACGACTTGCCGTGTATAATGTTTAAATAAAATGCATTAGACCCCCCTTTTTACAGAGCATGACTCAATTATGTTGTCATCTAATTTGAAGAAAGCAGCTCATTCGAGTTGACGTCATAACACATCATTGATTACTTTTGGTGTACTACTTTAATTCTCCCGACTTTTCACGACCCTGAGAAAGAAGCCTTTTGAAAATATTGTGAGAAAAGGAGGAAATGCTGGTAACCAGTATTTTCTCCTTTTCCCACAATGTTTTCTACCCTATCAAAGATAAATTCCATCATTTGAGCCACATTTAAATTGTCATCTGCAAATGCTTTCAATTTGGACCAGTCTAAAATTATGTTGTCTGGTAAAGGGTTAACTCCTTACCAGATTACATATTTTAGCCTCTGGCGCTGTGTTCAATTTATGAGAAATTTTACAGGGACAGTTTACAAGGGAGGTCACTCTTTTATATGGGCTTTCGACATGCTTGAGTTATTTACCTTGTCTCAGGAAACCGTTATCTACACAAAGTTTAACCTTTAATCAAGCATTCCCATGCTTTTAATCGATTTGCACTGTTCTAAACTTTTGTCGTCTGGTTAGAGCTACCACAAAATCATCATCAGCATCATCATAGTTATGATCAACACAACCACTAATATTATGATTTTCGTAGATTTGCTACACTTAGCAATAATCCATTGTAGGCATAACTGAAGAGAAAATGCATTCAGGGAAAATTGAGAAGGCAAATATGCACAGTCGGCATTTGTCGCAATGAATTACCGAAAGGTTAGTCAATAATACTGGTGCGACCACAGGTGAGTTTGGGGAGGAATGTTTAACGGAAGATCAAGTTTTTCGTTTACATTCTTCTATAAAGATATAACTTTTTGCACTTTCACATACTAGTTTGATATCAATGATTTAATAATTAAGGGAAGTCTGTAATTGTATTAGCGGAGTACTAGTTAAGAAAATCCAGGAAAGCATGGACAGGTGCACTGGCAGCCTGATATTACCGAAATAATGTTGAAAATGGCGTTAAGCACCATACAATCAATCAATCAATCAATCAATCAATACAGACATGCGGACTAAATGACCAAAGCTGACGATGCGCCATAAAACAACATTCGTTCATTCATTGTAATTGTATTTGTTAAATGTAGCCAGCAGACGGAACTATGGGATCTTTTTGGCGTAATAGGACTTTGAAATCGCTATATATACATGAGCCATGCTCTGTGAAAAGAGGGCTTCATGCATCTGCGAAAAGTATCGACCAAGGTCAGCCTGCGCAGTCCGCGCAGGGTGACCTTGGCCGAAACTCTTTGCTATTGGTCAATCTTATGTATGTCCAAGGACCAGTCTTCCTCATGATTAAGTTGGTTGTTTAAAATAATGGCTGTTATGGGTCCATAAGTATGTGGGGGCTTACTTGGTATGATGGATTATGGAGATGCATTAAGTCCCCAGCCCGACCTGGTAGCTCCGTGGTTAGTGTATCTGACTCGTGACCTGGAGGTTGCGTGTTCGATACCCGGTTGCGGCGAACTGTCTATCCGGCGATTTTTCACCTCTCACCTCTGATGCATGTGAGAAAAGAAGTCAGTTCTAGTGTAAAAAAAAAAGCCAGGAAACACGTGGGTTTCTGACACACTGACCGCCATGATGTGACCTAAGCTGTTAAAATGGTGTTAAACTCCAGTACAAAAACCATTAAGTCCCCTTTTGCCAGAGTTGATAGGCAGGTAGAGGGTTAACCCTTTACCAAACGACAAAAAAATAAACTTGTCCAATTTGAAAGCATTTGCAGACGACAAGACTCATGAGAAAGATTTGCCCTTCAAAGGGTATAAAACATTGTGGGAAAAGGAGAAAATGCTGGTTACCAGCATTTTCTCCTTTTCCTGCAATGTTTTCAAAAAAATTCTTCCCCAGGGTCGTAAAAACTTGGGATTGTGTGGTAAAGGGTTTAACGACCATGATGACATTTTAAAATACGTTGCGTAATTTCGCTGGGGGCAGTCTAAATGTTGACATCTGATATGAGTTCTAAAATTGCCAGTAGAAACAGACGTCGAAAAAAAATATTTCGCTGTGGGGCCTTTAAAGGCCCAATTGCGGCCAAAAGTAAACAAACAGGTGGGTGTTAAAATGCATTTAGATTTAAAAGATACCTTTAAAAGTAATGAACTTTTTGTGAACATGACAAACTGTTGTATTGTGCTGTCAGTCCAAGTGGTAGTCTTTGGCAAAGAATGAATTTCAAATCTAGGTCATAGGTTCCAAGGACGCTGGTTTATTCATCAATTTATCTATTATTCATTCATGCATTCACTTCAATTCATTCTTAATTCATATGTAGATTAGTTCGTCTGTTTGTTATTGTTTTGTTACTTTCAATTTGTTTAGTTAAAATTGATGAGAGAGAGAGAGAGAGAGAGAGAGAGAGAGAGAGAGAGAGAGAGAGAGAGAGAGAGAGAGAGAGAGAGTTTCAGTAAGGCTAATTATATCATGATAAGTATATCCAGTAGCTTTATTCTCCATGGTATTACGCACCCTTCTCTTTTTTTTCAGGGAAGGAGTAATATTGTGGGGATAAATGATTTAAAATACCGCTTCATGTTTAACTTACGATTGTCATATTCCTCAAATTCACCCAGTAATATTGATTAAAACTACATTGCAAAGTTACAAAACTTATTAATTAAGAATTTATGATATACTGTATTAGAATTATTAAAAAAGTTGTCACTCCAGTCATTATGTATATGGGCCGGAGGCCAAAATACTGAATAAAAGCATTGTATTGTATTGTATTGTCTTTTGTTTACTGTTTAACCTGGTTGGTCAGTCCAAGTGTTAGTCTTTGGCAAAAAATGAATTTCAAATCTAGGTCGTAGGTTCCCAAAACGCTCTGTCTTTTGTTTTCTGTTTAACCTGGTTTAGAATTAATCTTCGTTCCAAGTACTTACACTTGGACCGATCGTACAAGAGCAGATTGTCATCTTCACAATCATTTTTGTGGTATTTGTCGAAGACAATACCACTATGAGTTCAAGATTGAATTTTGAAGGCCATGTATCGTATTTTGTGCGAAGCCGAAGGAAATAAACCCAATTAAACTCAATTTTTCTCAGGCAAATGAGATTTTCGGTAGCATTCAGATATGTAATTGGAAATGACACGTTGAAATACACTGGGTGAGGCCATCGATCGTGGAAATACTAATTTTTGATTGAAAATAACTTCACTCGCTCATAGCCTTCTATTTGCGCAATGATACAAAATATCCTCTACCAATCGCTTGGTCCTGGGCTTTTTCGTTCCAAAACCAGTTCGTCCCATGGCTTGTTCATCCCATGAGTGCGCGCTACTCCATTTGATTGGGCATGAATATTTATAGATTGAAATAATTGATTGTAATGTTGGGAATTAAATGTTAACGACAAAAATATTTCAAAATCATAGTTTTCAGGTACAAACTTAATTTTATTCGGTATATTCACATGGTTTCTCTCTATATCCATCATGCATCCTACTGTCAAGGGACGTTACTCCTGAATCCTCCTAATGATCGAAGGGAGACCACCAATACACAAATAATCCTAACTTTGTCATGAGTACTCTCCCTTCAACCAAAAAGGCATTCATTTACTTAGTAGGAAGACTTTCAAGCCAATATTCAATATTTGAATACTATTTCTCTTTATCTTTCTAACTATTAATTCCACACTATGGCTTCCTTGACAAATACCACTTCAGCGTTCTCAACGCTTTGATTATACTTTTAAAAGGTTTGATTTAAATTTAAATGCAACTTAACGCCCGTATTGTGTACTTTTGGTCGCTATTTGGCCTTTGACCATCACTAAAACAATTCTTTGGTTTACGTCGGTCCATATATTAAGTCTTACCACTGTATCTGTAACCTCTATATTGAAGTAATTCAGATATTGACAGAACAGAACAGAACATTTTATTGACTTAACCTGTACAGGTCATCATCACATAATACATTCATGGTCATCAAACTATATAACGTGAATCATGCTATAGACAAATAAAACCTTATGTGATAAACATATTTACGACAATAGAAGAAAAGCGTGGAAAAACATGGAAACGGAATAGAATTTAGTTATAAAGGTTGAAATTGCAATAATGGTAAAACTGGTAACATCTAATACAAAATTGGAGTTGAGAACAAATTAAGCACCAGTTAGATCATTTACGTGTCTCTTTGTAATGTTGAGTTTTGAACTTGACCGTGACAGACTCAGCAAAAATGTCTGCTTTATTTTAAAGCTGTTATACATACTGTACTTAAGCTTTCGACCCAAAAAAGGGTCCGAATTAATCTTACATGCATTAAATAAGAAAACGAGTTCTTAACTCTTTCACCACTGAATTTCTCAAAGGCTATACACACGTTTCCTCTGCAAGATCAAGAGACAGATCGGTCATAATTTAGAATATAGCAGTGGACAGTGCAGATCAGAGATCAGACTGCACGTTTTGTGCAGTCAGATCTTGATCTACATTGTCCACAAAAGCTTCTGGTTTCGCCTATGGTATGGAAATAGTTTATCATTCTTTCGACACATCGGGTAGAGGGGGGGAGGGGGAGTGCATCTAGAACTAGAATTCCGTGTAGAATGACTTATAGACACTGTCCCCACTATGTTGTGCTGTGGTGCAGTGCTCTGAAATGGGTATACAAGAGCGGCATCTCTGTGAATATGGGGATTCAATGTACCTGCAAAAAGTATCGACCCAAGTCAGCCTGCGCAGTCCGCGCAGGCTGACCTGGCTCAAAACATTTTGCTACTGGTTAATTTTCTGCATGTGAAAGGACCAGTCTACCTCATGATTCAGTCGGTTGTTGGACAAAATGGATTTTGTGGATCCATAATTATGATGACTTGCTTAGTATAATGCATCACGGAGATGCATTAAACCCCCTTTTGCCAGATTGTGTCTCGTATAATTTTCTTTATTTTAAGGTCTACAGCCCCTAACTGTCATATTAAAAGACGGAAGCTGCCGAGATTGGTCGAATAGCCTTTACGTAAACGTCGATGATACACGATATTTACCGATGAGTTAGTGAATCTACAGCCCCTAACTCTCATATTAAAAGACGGAAGCTGCCGAGATTGGCCGAATAGCCTTTACGAAAACGTCGATGTTACACGATATTTACCGATGAGTTAGTGAGTCTACAGCCCCTAACTCTCATATGAAAAGACGGAAGCTGCCGAGATTGGCCGAATAGCATTTACGAAAACATCGATGTTACACGATATTTACCGATGAGTTAGTGAGTCTACAGCCCCTAACTCTCATATTAAAAGACGGAAGCTGCCGAGATTGGCCGAATAGCCTTTACGAAAACGTCGATGTTACACGATATTTACCGATGAGTTAGTGAGTCTACAGCCCCTAACTCTCATATGAAAAGACGGAAGCTGCCGAGATTGGTCGAATAGCCTTTACGAAAACGTCGATGTTACACGATATTTACCGATGTGTTAGGGGTCGTAGACCTTAAATGAGATGCGACATTCTCCCCTTACTTATGGCAATATGAGCAATCTTTAGACCTTTTACCTCTTATGAACAAAAACGAAAATAACGTGAAAGGTGTATTTTTATTCTCAGTAGTAAAATAAAGCCCCAATACGTGATATACTACTCAAAATTTGCTAGGGATCACCATCTTAGATTCAGCCGATATGTGTGTGAAGCATGCATCAGGTATGGTTTAAAATTATGGAGCATTGCCACGCTAATGAAATAAACTATCTGAGGAAACGAATATTTTTTAAGCAAAAATGTATTTTTTGTAACATATACGCGCATTGAAATATCTAAATGATCCCCATCAAAGTGTGAGTAGTATATATAAGGTATGAGTATAAGAAAATTCATTTTTGATCCGCCGCAAAAGTAAACATTTGTTGACAAGAAAAATCGATACTGCACCTCTAATCTCTGTTATTTATATACGAGTCATCCTCTTGGCAAAAGGGGGCTTAATGCATCTACGTGATGCATGATACCAAACAAGTCATCACATGATAATTGATCCATAAAACCCATTTTGTCAAACAACCGACTGAATCATGAGGTAGAATTATCCTTTGACATGCAGAAAATTTGAAGACAGCGAAAAGTTTCGGCCCATGTCAGCCTGGATCAAACAACTGGATCGATCGATTGATTGATTTATTGATTGATTGATTGTATGGTGTTTAACGTCGTTTTCAACATTATTTCAGTTATATCGCGGCGGCCAGTGCACCTATCCATGCTTTCGTGGAATTTCTTTTATACCAGTACGTACTCTGCACAATATTCTTTCCAAGCCACTGGCTGCTTTCTCACATAACCATCGTCAAAACGAAGGTCAGCGGTGAGAGTGGAATGAATCCTGTCGCAATGACTGTCATCAGCCCTCAGAAAGAAATTGGTCGAGCCTGGAATCGAACCAGCGACCCCCTGTTCTCAAGTCCTGCACGCTACCGACTGAGCTACCGGGGCTCGGCATAAACAACTAGAGCGTGATAAATAAACGAGCGATGAAATTCTCTTGATGAATTAGGATATATTACTCTCATTAAATATGAAATGGTGTATGAAATTATTCATCTCTCATCTAGTTTTTATCTAGTTTCGAGTAAAAATAGTTTCCTCTTTATGTATGAATAAACTACATCACTGAAACGCGGATGCACTTTTAACCATCGACTGGTCCACTGCAAAGGGATGGAAAGTACTTAGTAAGCCACAAAGTATAGGAGTCACGCTCCTGAAAAAAGGGGTTTAATGTATTTTTGTGATGCATTGTACCTTGAGCAAGTCATCACATTATTATGGATCCATAAAATTCATTTTGTATTATAACCAACTAAATCATGAGATAGAATTGTCCTTGGACAAGCAGAAAATTTCCCAAAATCAAAAAGTTTCGACTCAGGTCAGCCTGCGCAAACTGCGCAGGCTGACCTGAGTCGATACTTTTTGCTGATGCTGTTAGCCCCCTTTTCACATGACATGGTTCATGTGTGTGTGTGTAATCATGGCTAAAGTACTAGTGTATTGTTACCGATTGAAACATTTAGACTTATAGAATTTAGCTCGATCCCTGCATAAATAATCTAACAAATACCAGTTTTATGTATTTACTTGGACATTAAAGTTCAGTGTTTGTAGTGCACTATAGTTATTTGGACTTTTCCCATGGTCGCTTATGAACTAGGACAATGAATAACAAGAAATATATTTAAAAAAGATAGACGGCGAATGAGGCTCTCGATGCCCGCCGAATAAACATGTGCACATTATTAACCAATCGCAGATTATCATCTATTCATTCGATTTTATTCTACCAAAAGGTAGGTCAAAAGCCAGCGCATTCAGCTATCCCGAAAAAACCGATAACTATGTAACTACTGCTAGGAAAACATTCGGACAGATGAATAACCTGCTCTTTTAGCTACTCAGGCAAAGAAAGACGATAGTATGAGTAAAAGATTGAACCATATTTTGAGGCTATTGTCTTTTTAACTGATAAATATCGCAAACTTATTGGAGAATGTCGGTAACTTTATAAATATCATTAGAAGGTATATAGTATAGGATAATATTTAGTGTCGCCGATAGGGTTTTAGGGGAGCTGAGTTCTGCTGCATCAATTTAACCGGTATAAAGTTTGTACACAAATACAAGCTCGGTTTAACCATTTGGTTGGATGCTAAAGGTCAACTGCAGGTACCTTTGCGGATAGTGAAGATCAAGATCAGACTGCACAAAACGTGCAGTCTGATCTTAGATCTTTCCCAAACGATACTTTGAAAGATATTCTATCCAGTAAAAACACACGTAATTACAAGCCTGTTTTAATTCATTTAGCTATTAGCCAAAGGGGTTTACGAATGGACACGTAAATATTAAGATGAAAAAATGTGACGATAATTTATTGTGTTTTAATTTTTCAGGCCTCATCATAACTATATCGTGTAAAATACCGTCCCTGCAATGTTTTAGTGTTCTTTAAGGCAAACTGATGTGCGTGACTGACGCGAAACGTAAAGGGTGAAATTTTATTTTTATTCGTGAATACGTAGATCTAAATACAAGCTCGTATATGGAGCATGTAAAGTCAATACTGTATGGTTTAAAACGCTGTTTCTGCATTGTTTTTGTGTGTGTGTTTTTTTCCTTCGGGCAAACTGTTTTGTGTGACTGTCGCGGAACGTGAAGGGTAACCCTTTACCAAACAATCCCGTATTTTAACAACATTGTGAGAAAAGTCTTGAAAACATTGCGGTAAAATGAGAAAATACTGGTAACCAGTATTTTCTCTTTTTCCCACAAAAATTTCTACACTTTGTGATAAAAATCTCATCATTTGTGGCAAGTTCAACTGTCGTCTGCAAATGCTTTCAGTTTGGGCCAATCTAAATTACTGTCGCTTGGTAAAGCGGTAAGCGTTATTCTTATTCATACGTAATATTTGGCGCAGGTAAAGTTTATATGTGTATACACTGTGCTTACACGGATATCTAAATGAACAGCGACAGTCTACGGTAACTTTTTATGTTCAAAAGTGAAAACTGTGGATTACGTGACGACATTTTTTTCTTGATATCAAATCCGGATTTTAAGCATGGCTGCTCGTAATCTGTAAGTCTCTAATTTTTTTTGTTTCGATTCGTTTAACGATTTTAACCTTGTACCACACGAAAAGGAAAAAAAATCGGACTTGTCCAAATCGAATGCATTATACAGACGCCAAATTAAGTGTGGCTAAAATTTTGAAAGTTGTCTTTGGTGCGGTAGAAAACATTGTGGGAAAAAGGAGAAAATGCTGGTTACCAGCATTTTGTCCTTTTTTTCCCCACAATGTTTTCAAAAGTCTTCTTTCTCATGGTCGTTTAAATTAGGCATTGTGTGGTACAGTGTTAATTTTTATGTTGTATCTTTCGCCAGTCTGAATGAAAAAAAAAAATTGAGACGTGAAATTAATTTAAGCTATGCATTGTGAAACGGGAGCTTAATTCATCTGCAAAAAGTATCGACCCAGGTCAGCCTGCGCAGTCCGCGCAGGCTGACCTGGACCGAAACTTTTTGCTACCGGTCAATTTTCTTTGTGTTAAAGGATCAGTCTACCTCATGATTCAGCGGCGGTTGTTAGACAAAATGAATTTTATGGATCAATGATTATGTGATGGCCTGCTTGGTAAAATGCATCACGGAGATGCATTAAGCCCCCATTTGCCAGAGCATTGCTCTTTTTTTTCACGTCGTGACAGGTGTATGACTCACATTAGCAGGTATATATATATAAGCGGTTTTATCTTGATTTGAGCTTCTTAACTCTATACCAGACGACAAAATTTTGGCGTTATCGAAATTGAAAGCATTTGCAGATGACAAATAACATATTTCTCAAACATTTGCATGAGGTTTCGGAATGGAAGAAAATAACGTGGAAAAGGAGAGAAATGCTGGTTAACAGCATTTTTCTCCTTTTCCAACAATGTTTTCAAAAGCCCTTCCCTCCAGGGTCATTTGGTAAAGGGTTAAAGATATGAACTCACTATCTTGTCTTGTTTTTCTTTCTCTGCCCTTCCAGTCTGTCTGTCTGACTGTACGTCCGTCCGTCCGTCCCCCCCCTCTCTCTCTCTCTCTCTCTCTCTTTCTCTTTTTGTATCTGTCTCTGGCCCTCTCCCTTTCTCTCGAATCAATACACATAAGTGATACATCTCTTGAGGTATTATTTCAGAATATTGTGAACTCTTTTTTTTTTTCAAACTACTCTTTTTGCATGACGATCCCTTGCCTTACTTCGACCTGCGTGCATCAACACACTGTATTATCAGTTTGTTCAACTAGCGATGTATCTTGTGTGCAAGTTTTAGATAAATTTCAGTTCCGTTCCTTTCTATTTCGGTTATACAAGGAGCATTCTTGTAAGTCAAATTATGTCCCTTTTCAGATAAAAGACTCAAAGTTAGCCTAAGAATATAGATTGTTCCTTCTATCTGTATTCCTTTGTTTTTATCCTTGTTTTTTAGGGATGTTATAAATTAGTTACAAATTGATTTATAATTATATGTAAGGTCCCCATGAAATTTTAAAGCAAATTCTGTTATTAATAATCAGAGAAATGTATATTAATCGATTTGTATAATAATTTAACCAGACTAAGTTGGGATATTATCAGAAGAGCATATTTATGTAGTGTAAGAAAATCAGGGATAAAAACCAAGTAATACCCCTTATCAGAACCAATGGGGAATCAAGGGAAATAACTGAAGAATGACCCCCCATTATGCGGCAAAAAAGGTATCGATAATTGATAAAAAAAAAAATGATCATTATTACCGATTCAGCCGTAAACTGTAACGTAAGCTTTAACTCTTTACCAAATGATAAAATTTTGGACTGTACCAAATTTAAAGAATTCGCAGACGACAAATTAAGCGTAGTTCATTTGATAATTTCTGACTTTGAAAGGGTAGAAAACATTGTGGGAAAAGGACAAAATGCTGGTTACCAGCATTTTTTACTGTTCACGCAATGTTTTCAGGGGCCTTCTTCTTCAGGGTTATCAGAGATTGTGTGGTAAAGAGTCAGGTATGAATAAAATATTGTATAGGTTGTTAGTTCTTTGCCCATTGCATTGTTTGAAAAAGACAGTTTTGTAGGAAAAGGAGAAAATGCTGGTAACCAGCATATTATCCTTTTCCTCCATTGCTTTCTGCCATTTTCAATAATAGAAATAGTCCTTTTAATACATTTAATTTGTCGTCTGCAAATGCTTTGAATTTGGTCGAGTCTATGATTTTGTTGTTTGGTAAAGGGCCAAAACGTATACCATTTGCTGATTTGATATAACGACCTTTATTGGTCTAATTTGTCATGTGAACCTACCATTTAACCTGTACCAAACAATCCCTTGGTTTTTTGAGCTTTAAGAGGAAGGCGTTTGAAAACTTTGTGGGAAAAGGAGAAAATGCTGGTAACAAGCATTTTCTCCTTTTTCCGCAATGTTTTCTGTCCATTCAAAGAAGTAATTCATCAGTTGAGCTGCGTTTAATTTGTTGTCATTGAGTGCTTTTGAAATGGACGTGCCAGAGTTTTTTGTCAATTGGTAAAAAGTGGTTGAAAGTGCGATCTAGAATGTATTTTACAATCCTAATGAGCACCAACATAATAGGTGCGTGTGAAGTTGCCCGGGATTTTCGCTTCTTTTCTACATATACAATCAATGATTAACCCATTCAAATGTATGTATAGATCTATGTATAGGATTCATGAACAGGAGGTCGCTGGTTCCGTCCCCGGCTCGGCCTGTATATTTCCAAGGCTTGATGATAGTCATTGCGACAGGATTCATTCCTCTCCCACGCTGACCATTGTTTCGACGATGGTTATGTGGAAAACCAGTCGGTGGCTTGGAAAGAAAATCCAGGAAAGCATGGATATGTGCACTGATAGCCGTGATATAACTGAAATAATGTTTAAAATGGCGTTAAATACTATATAATCAATCTATTTATAGATCTTTTACACAGGTGCTTGTTTTGCTTACGTAGTCTCCCAACAGGATAAGCAAAAATCCTAAGATTTATAGATTTAATTTAGCGATTAAAACGGTTTAATACACACGCTTGAATGCTTGCTAGGTTAAACCTTTGGCTGCTTAGTGCGACTCAAGGACCTTTTTGTGGACAGCGTAGATCAAGATCAGACTGCACAGAACGTGCAGTCTGATCTTAGATCTACACTGTCCGATAAGGAGATACCTTTCTCCTAAAAGAGTTCCCCTAAGTCTTTCCCCCAAAATACCTTTTAAATAGCAAAATTTGGGTTTTTAACCATCGGCTTGAAATTTTTATTTCATTTTTATAGGAGGGTAAAAATTAAAAGTTACACAAACACGCCATTTCAATGTCAAAGATTCTGTTCGATCGATCGATCGAGCGAAAATAATTCATTCGAAGATTTAGAGACTCGCCAGACCTGATCAAGAAGACCTCAGAAATGGTTTAATGGTTTCGGATGTATTTTGAGCAATACTCTGAGAAAAGTGGGTTCAACCCGGTGCCACATAATCCCAAGTTTTAACAATCTTTAGGGAAGAAGCCTTTTGAAAACATTGTGGGAAAAGGAGAAAATGCTGGTAACCAGCATTTTCTCCTTTTCCCACAATGTTTTCTACCCTATCGAAGACAAAGTCCATCATTTTAGCCACTTCTAAATTTTCGCCTGAAAATGTTTTGATTTTGGTCAAATCCAACATTTGTTCGTTTGGTAAAGGCTTAATGTATATAACAACCGACTGAATTATGGGATGGAATGGTCCTTTGACATGTAGAAAATTGACCAATAACAAAGAGTTTCGACCCAGGTCAGCCTGTGTGGACTGCGCAGGCTGACCTGGGTCGATACTTTTTGCAGATGCATTAAGCCCCTTTTTCACTGAGCCTGGCTCGTTGATTTGTTAAAATTCATTTCATGTTTGATTATTGTATTTAAAACATGTCTTTAACATTTTACTTAATAGTCATGTATATTTGTACGATCCTAGGAAAGAAGGCGTTTCAAAAAAAGATTTTGGGAAGCGAAGAAATGCTGGTAACCAGCAAACCTTTTTACCTAATACCCCCATTCCACTAGGCCGCGATCTACGGCGCTCTCACAGGGCGCCATAGATCGCCATGCAGAGCGCCAAGAACGCTAACAGATCTTTAACGGATCGCCAAGATCGCCACCAGTCTAGTCCCTTGCACAAAGATCCGTGGCGATCTGTTCAGAACGCCGTCACATCGCTACTTAATCGCTAAATCGCTATCGAAACGCAACTTGAACGTAAACATCGTAACTGGAGCGCTATCGGATCGCTCAAGAGCTAAAATGTTCGCCAGTAAGCCGGTCATCACGCTCCGATGTGATCCGATAGCGACCATTAGAGATGCAGAAGCGCTCGGTCATCTGGTTGTTATCTGAGCGGGAGTGTCCTCATAATCACCAATCCGGCAGCGGTCTGAGGCGATCTACGGCGCTCTGTATGAGCGCACAGAACGCCGTAGATCGCGGCCTAGTGGAATGGGGGTATAAGTCAAGCAGCTGGGAAGAAACGCTCGTTTATGGAAAAGGGTCAGACCAATCGACCTTTGCTTGTCAATATGCATAAACAATGTGTAATAAACTGTAAATAAGGTACATAATGAACTTTGGTTGGAAGTATATTGTACTACGGTTCATCCCATACAGGGCTACATTAACCTATATACCTCACAATCTCGAGGTTTGACGACCTTGACAAAGAAGGCTTTTGAAAACATCGTGGAAAAAGGAGAAAATGCTGGTAACCAGCATTTTCTCCCTTTTCCTCAATGTTTCCTGACCTTTGAAAAAAAAACAAGTTTCAGTTTTTGATTCACATTTATTTTGTCGTCTGCAAGTCTAAAATTTTGTCGTTTGGTAAAGAGAAAGGTTTTTTGCCGACACCCAAATCCAGTCAACTGTTTTTTCGAAGTCTATAAAATAGAGCTCCGCTGTATCTGAGGAAAACAGTGGTCACACTATAGCATTTAGCTGGCGGAAGATGTAAATCCAAGATCAGGCTGCACAGAGGGTGCAGTCTAATCTTTATCTAGGCCGTCCGCAAAACGTATGTAAGTCTCCACTGGCAATGAGAGTTAATGAAATGACATTTACCGGAGTTATATAGTTTTGAGGCTGTTTTGGGTAATGTACAGTGATTCACTTAATCTCGGACACTGTACATAGCTTTTAAGATCAGACTGCACGCTCTGAGAAGCCTAATCTTGACCTTCATGGTCTAAAAAAGCAATTAAGTTTGTGTATTGCTATAAAAGGGTTGAAATGTCTGGATACCTTTATCAGTTATTGATCGACATTATAATTGATCGCCAATAACTTGACACCGGTATAATGACCAGACAATAATGTCATCATAACCGAACCTTCTGTATTGGGGTCAATTAGCACCGGACGGTCAATGAACCTTTACTATTTGTATGTTTGGCCTTGAAGAACAACGTTGGCCGATAAAGACCCGTTTACACATTCACGATTTTCTCTACGATTCACCACGATTCACCCAGATTTCTCATGGTCAGAAATATCGGGATGGATCGGGATGAATCGTGGCGAAAAGTAGAAATATTCAGTGTCACTACGATTCCAGTAAGAATGTCCACGATATTAGTACGGTGTCTGTAAGGTATCGCTACGAATCAATGACGATTCATGACGGCAACGCTACGGTCAATGAGGATTGACCACGGTGGCACAACGAATGCTCACGGTGCTTGTACGGTTCGATACGGTACTAGTACGATTCACGGCGGTAGCGACACGAGCTCCCACGACTGACCACGATTTAACGGTTTTCACGTGACAAGTTCTCAAAGTATGACATCAGAAAATCATTATCTCCTCAACTGTTGACGAGGTCAGACATGCCACCAAGAAAGAAGGCAACTGCGGCCAAGGGAAAAAAGTCACCTGACCCACCGGCAAGGGTTAGTCCTGACCCGCCGGCGAGGCTCAGTCTTGCCTCAAGCCCAGTTGCATCAGATGATGAGTCAGCTCCGGGGCACACTAATGAGGAGATGCCTGTTCCAAAACTGACAAGAGTAGACCAGGTTCCTTCCGACCAAGTTCTGACTGGTGACAGTCAAGATACTTCAGCCCTGTGAATTATATGCAAGAATTGTAGCGAAACGGCTCAAAATCGTGGTAAGTCGGCTAGATTCGTACGTAACCGTGATGTATCGTACTCAAACCGTGATTGATCGTCTTCCTACCGGCCTTGGTCGTGGCCAATCGTGGAGCTCCGTAGCGAAACCGTGGATGATTCGGAGGACAACCGTACACAATTCGTGGTGAATCGTGAGAATTCGTGGTGTCAAAGATTCCACGACTGGCTACGATCTCTCACGAATAGCCGCGAATATAGCTACGGTGTCAGTACGAATAAGCACGATTCCGCTACGGTTGAGTTACGAATTAGGCCACGCCCAATAACCACCACGATTCGCCACGAATGTTTTAAACAGTTTAAAACTTCCGTAGCGCTACCGTGGAGTTTCCCGAATCATCACGATTCATCAAGATTCACCACGATTCACCACGGTTCTACTACGAATCACCACGGTACACGACGATTTTACAAATCGTGGCGAATCGTAGCGGCACCGTAGCCAAAAATCGTGAATGTGTAAACAGGCCTTAAGACCGTTCGAAAATGCCTATCTACATTCAGAGTGTACTCGCTGGTAAGAATTTCTTAGGATTTCGGACCCTCTGTATTCTAGGCAGTGTGTGGTACCTTTAGAGTGAAAGAATCGGGTACAGGGCAGTATAAAAAAAAAAAAAGAAACAATTCTTTCCATATTTG
This sequence comes from Hippopus hippopus, assembly GCA_946811185.2. Lineage (NCBI taxonomy): Eukaryota > Metazoa > Mollusca > Bivalvia > Cardiida > Cardiidae > Hippopus > Hippopus hippopus. The sequence goes on from OX328106.1 coordinate 13,187,527, forward strand.
GACATTTATTATGCACCATACCGTCTCAAGTCCATCGTGGATTTTCCGGTAGGAAAGCTTCAGCGCTGTCCTCACAAACTGTTTCGTCGGTTTTTAATTTGAATTATAGCGAAATACTTTAAGAAGCTGTTTACAACATGTAAAACTCGAAAACACTAACGAAATTTATCGTGTTTAGTAGCCCTTTTGTGTCTATTTCTTGTTGATTGATTTATTATAACAAACGTTGATACAACAACATTTCACAAGAATGATTTTAAATTCGTCCGTTTTGATTTTGTTTAAATCTCTTCTGCTTTTCTCCCGGCCAAACCCTGGTTGCGCAGTGGAAAGCGCTCAGGACTTGGGAACAGGGATTCGCTCGGGTTCGAATCCCCAGGTCGGTTAATTTCTTTCCGAGGATTGATGATAGTCATTGCGACAGGATTCATTCCTCTGTCACCGTTAATCATTGTTTCGATGATGGTTACGTAGGAAAGCAGCCAGTGGCTTGGAAAAATATTAAACGAAGCACTGGTAATAAAGAAACACCAGTGTGCGTATTCACCAACCATTCTTAAGAACATTCTAAGTTTTAATTATGCTCCAAGGTTTTCTAGATTCGAGAGTAACACAACTTCTAATTGACCAAACCAAATTGTTTAGCAAGTTAAAAGTTGTTTTACTTTCAAATTTAGAAAATTCTTGAGAATAAGACCAAGAATGTTGTTAAGAATGGTTGGTGATAATGGACCCAGGAAAGCATGGATAGATGTACTGGCTGCCGCGACATAACTGAAATAATTTTGAAAACGGGGTCATACACCATACAATCAATCAAAGCTTTTTTTTTTTTTTCGTCGAAACTCGAAAGGACTTGATACCGTTAACAAATCGAAAGCTCAACCACCCAAATCCAACGTCTAAAGAGGATGCACTAAGGTACAAGCCTACTCCATTATTCACCATAAACATGTTGCAGATATCAACCCATTCGTGTAACAAACTAGTAATTAAAACGGACATTCTCATTAGTTTCAAGATACAGATTTTGTTATTTCATTCTATTATTGTCAGAATATCTGCCAAAAAAGCGGACAGTGTAGATCCAAGATCAGACTGCACGTTCTGTGCAGTCTGATCTTGATCTATACTGTTGGCATAAGTATTTCAATCAAGGTTATCAACGTTGCGAAGCGTAGGCATGTTCATGTCGTGTTCATTCAGATGAAACATGTCTCCGCGTGTTTATGTCTAAGTCTATTAGATATTTATGAGTTATTTACTTTGAAGTTCGCTTGTAGTTATGTTGTCGCATCATGGTTTTCAAACGGACAGATAATTTTCTATTGTAAGAACTACAAGTTAAGAGCTTTTTTTTCCCTAATAAGCTCCTGAAAACAAATTTGCAACCGACAAGTTTAGAAAAATCTTGTTAAAATATGGGTATTTAATTACAGTAATGTTCTCTTACTCTTCTGTAACGTACAGGACTGGAGAACAGGGGGTCGCATGTTTGAAACCCCAAGCTCGGCCCATTTCTTTCCGAAGTTGATGGTATTCATTGCGACAGGACTCATTCCTCTCTCAACACTGATAATTGTTTCGACATTGTTTTGTTCGGGAAAGCAGCCAGTGGCTTGGGAAGAATATTGTGCAGAGCACTGGTAAAAGAAACTCTATGAGAGTGGATTTGTACACTGGCTGCCGTGATATAACTGATCGATATTGAAAACGGCGTTATACGCCTTGCTATGTATAACTCTTCTGTACCTGGAACACCGTTTCAAATGAAGTGGATAATGCAGAAGAAGGAGAAGAAGAAGAAGAAGAAAAAGAAGAAATATGTTGGGCTCTGGCAAAAAGGGGGTTATTAAATGCATCCATAAAATCCACTTAGTCTTACAACCGACCAAATCATGTGGTACACTGGTCCTTTGACATGCAGAAAATTGACCAATAGCAAAAACTTTAGACACAGGTCAGCCTACGCCAATACTTTCTGCAGATGCATCAAACTCCATGTTTAACGTTTGTCTTGATCAGAACGTTTCACAAAGTACTCGTACATGTATCAGAATCCCAATACAATCACTATGTGCCAAGCCCCGTAACCCAGCTGGTAGCGTACAGGACTTGAGAACAGGAAGTCGCATGTTTGAAACCCCGAGCTCGGCCAATTTCTTTCCGAAGTTGATGATAGTTATTGCGACAGGATTTTTTCCCTTCTCACCGCTGATCATTGTTTCGACATCGGTTATATGGGAAAGCAGCGATTAGCTTGTGAAGAATATTGTGCTGAGCACTGGTAAAAGAAACTCCAGGAAAGAATGGATAGCTACACTGGCTGCCGCGATATAACTGAAATAATATTAGAAGGGGCGTTTAACACCATACGATCTATAAGTCTTCTGTACCTGGAACACGAATTCAGATGAAAAGATGAAGAAGAAGAAGAAGATATGTGTCGTACTCTGGCAAAATAAGATTTAATGCATCTCCGTGAAGCATTGTACCGAGCAAGTCATCACATAGTTATAGATCCATAAAATCCATTTTGTCTAACTATCGACTGAATCATGTGGTACACTGGTCCTTCGACATGCATAAAATTGACCAATAGCAAAAACTTTCGACACATATCAGCCTACGCCAATACTTTTTGCACAAGCATCTCCGTTCTACAGTGCATAACTGAAATACTTCAGACGTTGTAAAATGATTTAACACTTTCCCACACAATCCCGACTTTTAACTACTCTGAGAAAGAAAGCTTTTGAAAACATTGTGGGAAAAGGAGAAAATGCTGGTTTCCAAAACAAGTTTCAATTTTAGTGTCAAACCTAGTTTGTCGTGCCGAGCCCGGTAGCTCAGTCGGTAGCGTGTAGGATTTGAGAACACGGGGTCCAGGGTTCGATCCCTGGCTACGACCCCTGGCTCGGCCAATTTCTTTCCGACGATTGATGATAGTCACTGCGACAGGATTCATTCCTCTCCCACCGCTGACCATTGTTTCGACGATGATTATGTGGAAAAGCAGCCAGTGGCTTGGAAAGAAAATTGTGCAGAGTACTGATAAAATAGACTCCAGGAAAGCATGGATAGATGCACTGGCCGCCGCGATATAACTGAAATAATGTTGAAAACGGCGTTAAACACCATACAATCAATCAATCAATAGTTTGTCGTCTGGAAATTCTTTCAATTTGGACTGGTCTACAGCCTTGTCGTTTGGTGAAGGGTTAACATTTGTCTTGATCAGAGCGTTTTACAAAGTATTAGAATGCCAATAATTGGCTTGCATCACGCGAAAAGGGGCATTCGGACATTTGCGTAAAGTGTAGTCTTGGATCAGTCTGCGCAGTCCGCGCTGGCTAATCCGAGACGGCACTGTACCACTACATTAGATTTTGTTCTTCAGTAGACTTGTGCAAAACAGAAAATTACATAAAAACGGAAAGTGTCGTTTCGGATTAGCTCTGTAGCTTAACAACCCTGTATTACTTTACAGTGATTTTAATGGTTGCTTACTTTGGCTAGTAAAGATTTCAATTATGTGCGACAAAGAGAGAGAGAGAGAGAGAGAGAGAATACGACAGAGTGAGATAGACAGAAACAGAGACAGAAAGAAAGAGAGGGAGGGACGGACGGACGGACGCGCGGGCGGACGGACAGACTGTCAGACAGACAGAGACAGAGAGACAGGGGAGACAGAGGTGGAAGGATGGACGGATGGACGGCATGACAGACAGACAGACAGAATGCACGTAAGCACACAGATACATGAATTATAACCCCATCAACAAAATGCACTTTGAAGCATGAACCGGGAAATCTAGTTCAGTGTAATACACTTTAACAACCATCCCATATCTAAGCAATCCTTGGGAAGAAAGTTTTTGAAAACATCGTGGGAAAAGGAGAAAATGCTGGTTACCAGCATTTTCGCCTTTTCCCACGATGTTTTCAACCATTCAAAGACATACCCGTCTATTTGTAGCACATTTAATTTTTTCGTCTGCAAATGCTTTCAGTTTGGACGAGTTTAAGATTTTTTGTTGTCTGATAAAGAGTTTGAACATGAATACAGTCATGTTTTACGCTTGGGACAAGTGGATGGGATCGTCACAACGGAGGTATTTCCGAAAAATAAGAAAGCCATGCTCTCAGAAAAGGGGGTTTAATACATATCCGTGATCCATGGTACTAATCAAGGCAGCGTGTAACTATGGATCCATAAAATCCATTTTGTCTAACAACCAACTGAAACATGACTTAAACTGGTCCTTTGACATGCATAAAATTGACCAATAGCAAAAAGTATCGACCTAGGTCAGCCTGCGCGGACTGCGCAGGCTGACCTGGGTCGATACTTATTGCAGATGCATTAAACTCCATTTTCACAGAGTAACTCAACTGGTAAAACTTGCGGTGCTTTTGCGAACAGTATAAAGTACACATTTATCCGGATATACCGTTACAAACGGAAGTTCAAATTTTACAGTTTCAAATATAAAGAAAGAAAAAAAACCTCGGTAATTTACCGTTTTCATTTTCAAGCTGCCCATGCATGTGAATGAAAATCAGCTGTCTTTGTTAAGATTTTCTAAAATCCTACTTTCGCTACAAAATATGCTTAAATGCCCCTTTAACTGAATACAAGACGGTGCACCCTGTTGCGGTGTTGGCAATTTCTTTTGAATCTGGCAGTTGATAAATGGGCGTTTGATTATACAGCTCGGACAGAATCTATACAATGTAAGATAAAGTAGGTTACCTCTTAGGGTGAAAATTGCATTTAACCAGCATTTGAAATCATTTGGTTGATTGATTGTATGGTGTTTAACGCTGTTTTCAAAATTAGTTCAGCTATATCACGGCGGCCAGTGCACCTATCCATACTTTCCTGGAGTTTCTTTTTACCAGTACTCCGCACAATATTCTTCCCAAGCCACTGGCTGCTTTCCCACATAACCATCGTTGTTAAAATGATCAGCCGTGAGAGAGGAATGAATTCTGTCGCAATCTGTAATCATTTGGAAAGGGTATAGTATAACTAAAAATTTACGCAAACTGAGTTCTAAAATTTCGTGACAAGTAATTTCCTACTCTTCCACATTGTTTTTCATACTGTTGAAAATGGATTATATTCTCCTTCTCTTTGATTAACTGTTCTTTTTGTTCTTGACAATATTTTTGAGGTGCAAAATATACCAAACAGGTCATTATATAATCATGTATCCCTGAAATGCATTTAGTCTGAAAACATATTGAATCATAAGGTAGAATGGTCTTTTGACATGCAGAAAATTCACCGTGAGCAATTTGATTCGGCTCATGCCAGCCTGCGCGGACTGGGCATGCTGACCTGGATCGATACTTTTTGCAAGTGCATTAAACCCCTTTTTCACAGAGCATGGCTAAAATCTAACGTTGGTCCGAATACATGTGAGGTGGTGTACGTGAAAAAGATATAAGGGAGTCTACTCTAGCCTGACGTGACACAAAATATTTAACATGGCTTACCTCCCTTGTCAAAAAAATTACGACTAACGTAATTGACTGTCCATTCTAAAATGACTTCTTAGCGTCTTAACTGTTGCCAAATCCTGGTTTTCACGTATAACCTTTGTAGACGATCAATCAAATTATGCTTTAATGAAATTTGTCTGTGATAGAGTAGAAAATATTGTGGGAAAAAAAGAAATACTGGACCTTTTGCCACGACGTTTTCAAAAGCCCTCTTCAGCAGAGACATTAAAACACGTAATTCTTTGGCAAAGTAATTAACCCTGTAACAAAAGACAAATTTTAGGATTTGTCCAATTCGAAACCATTTGCAGATGACTAATGAAAAGTAGTTCAAGTGATATTATTTGTCTTTGAAAGGGTAGATAAAAATGTAGGAAAAGCAGAAAATGCTGGTGACCAGCATTTTCTGCTTTTCCCACAATGTTTTCGAAAGCCCTCTGCCTCAGAGTCATTGAAATACGGCATTCATTGGTTAAGTGTTAAAATCTTTACCAAACCTCAAAATTTTACACATTGAAATTGAAAGCACTGGTAGACATTAAAATAATTGGGACTCATAAAATTGAAATTTGATTTTGAAAGAATAGAAAACATTGTGAGAAGAGGAGAAAATGTTGGTTACCAGCATTTTCTCCTTTTCTCGCAATGTTCTAAGAAGTCTTTTTTCTCAGGATTGTCAAGGGGTCCTGCGTGGCTCGGTGGTAAAGTGTGGGACTCGTAACCTGGTGGTCCTGGGTTCGAGCCTCATTGGATCCACTGGGTTTTTCGCGGGAGTGTCCTTGGGCAAGACACCACAGAGCCCTAGCCTAGTTGTGGTAAAACCCAGGAAAACATGAATATGTGAGCTGTCGCCGTCATATGACTGAAATAATGTTGAAAGAGGTGTAAAACACCATTCAATCAATCAATCAATCAATCAATCAATCAATCAGGGTTGTTAAAACTTGGGATTGTGTAGTAAAGTGTTTAAAGTGACAATAAAGGCCAAAAGTAAACAATACGGGTGTTTAAATGCATTTAAATTTATATCATACCATTTAAAAGTATGGAAACTATTGTAAAAATGACAATCTGTCATTGTACGGTCGGTCCAAGTGTTACTCGCTGACAGAGAAATTAATTTCAAAACTAGGTTACCACCTACCAGGTAGCTTTGTCTTTTGTTTACTTTTTGCCTGATTTTGAAATTCATTTTTCTGCCAGCAACTAACACATGGCCCGACCACACGATAACAGATTGTCATCTCCACAATATTTTCCATACTTTTAAACAGTATGATTTAACATATATAACTGATTAATACTGGTGTGCTGTGCCCCAAGGAAACTACAAATGGTTCTGCAATATCTAAAATATACATACGTCATACCTTTGCCATCAGCATACCGAATACGATTGCCTTTATAAGTAGAATGAGTCGAGATCAGACTGCACAAATACGCGGTCGGATCTCTGATACACGCTGCTTAATATTTTGTATAATTTTATGAGAAGATATACACTTGTACACAAGTTCCTCCTTATGAATTCTTTTTCACATTTTTCGGGTTTTTTTTTTAACCCGTATAACCTAAACGTTTAGTTAGCTTGGCAAACCGAGGTCAGACTGAGCAGAATATGAGTTATGATCTCTGACGTAGACTGCCCATTTAACTTTGAGTGCTATGCATTTACGTCCAGCTATTCAGTATTTTCTATTTTTTACAGGAATTTCAATATTTTTGTGAGTCAGTACCCAAACCAATTACTTTCTATTCTATATTTTGTCAGAATGTTACATTTCCAGACTGTGAGTAGATTAAGAAATGTGTAACTTTATGACTTTGATTGCTTTGCTATCTTTACGAATCTATATTACGCAGATCAATTACCAATTTATATGTAAATACATTTAACGGTATTTTTTTTTTCCCCTCTCTTTTTTTTTTGTAATTTTGCGGTTGTTTAGTTATAGTCCAGTTTGTAGCTATAACTTATCATATTGTCATTAATACATGCTAGAGTTAGAATGTCGGGATCGCTTTAATATTGTATTCAGTCTTTAAAAACAAATACTTTTGTCTGTGTGATATTTGGATCAGATACACATTCGATATCTTTGCAATTCTTGCACTCACAGTACCAATTACAACTTTGAGAGACCAAAAAAAAAATTTTTTTTGGAATTAGAATAGATCGGAATCGGACTGTAAAAACATGCAGAATGATCTTTGATTTGCACTGCTTCCGTATCTTGAAGATGAAAGTTCCACTTACTTTCTATTTCCTTTGACCATCCTTGTGAGATGTATTACAAAGCTCAGGTTCTTTTTATATTTCACTACTTTCATTTCTCGTACGATTACTTGTTCTTGAGTGTTTTAAATACTTTAAAATCTTGAGGAATAATTATCTACATATTTATAAGTAAATTCAACTAAGACTTTTACAAAATATTGTGAAATATTGTCGTTTTAGGGTAGTATGGAGGGCATTGTTGGGAGGGAGCAATTGTTTGTAATAAGCGGCTGCTTCCCTCGGCAATGTTTTTCAGGGCTGCCAACAGTTTTTCACTATGTTTGGCTGATCCTCCAACAAATTTTCATTTTTTCCCCCTCTCTTAAAATTTTCCAGATCGTTAACTTGATTTCTTTATCATTCAAATTTTCTAAAAAAAAAAAATCCGTCTTGTTTGGCAGCCTATAAGCTATTTCCTTATAATTATTTTTTTCTAGCTACAGCACGATGACAATTACATTGTGTATTTTCATGTTCTATGACTATAAAACTATATAAGTTGTTGTCAATAAAATAATTCGTTCGTTCGTTCGTTCGTTCGTTCGTTCGTTCGTTCATATAAATGTATTATGACACCTGCTTTGATATTTTGGCCTCTACTGGGCCTTTAAGCTATTACGTGATCTTACATGTTGACAGTTCAATAAATGCCTGCCTGCGCAATATTTACCCAATACAAAGATTATACAATTAGACAGGAGCGTTTCTAATAACTTTCCTTTTCACGATTCAACAAAATCTATTAATCAAACTGTTATTGAACGCCCCTTTACTCTGGAACTGCGAAATTAGTTGAAATGAAAAGTCTCGCAGTGCATTGGTGGACAATGTAGATTAAGATCAGACTGCAAAAAACATGCAGTCTCTATCTACCAGATTCAATTTCTTTAAATATTTTGAGCGAAAAAAGTTTTTAGTTGCAATGTCACGTTCTTCTTTACTAAATATGCTCATTTCATAACTGAGTCATGCACTTTGAAAGGGGGTTTGATGCATTTGCAAAAAGTATCGACCCAGGTCAGCCTGCGCAATTTTCTACATGTCCAAGGACCATTCTACCTCATGATGCAGTTGGGTTGATCGATAAAATGGATTTTATGGATCCATAGTTATATGATGACTTGCTCCGTACGATGCATCATGGAGGGACATTAAACCGCCTTTTCACATAGCATGGCCACTATATTTAGCAATATAAGAGTCTAAGCATAAAACCCAACAAATAGAAATCGTTAATTTGGTGAAAAGGATTATGGATTTTCTTGCATTAATAAAATATTGAAATCAAACACTAAATGCAAAACAAGACCGAATGGAACTTGAGATAACCCTTTCACGGCCATGGGCAAAAACAGGGACATTTAAAAATGGCATAGATCAAGATCAGACAGCATAGAACAAGGAGTCTGATCTATGAATCTATACCGTCCACTTATGTAGACAAGTTTTTATGAGAAAAATCTTTTTAGAGTTCAGTAGGTTAAAATTTTCACTTGTGGACAGAAGTCCAGTATATATATTTCGCGCGTAAAGATTTAACACTTTAAGCACCATAGGTGGAAATAGGGACTATTGCGGACGGCAAAAGATCACCATCAGACTGCACAGAAGGTGCAGTCTGATCTTTGATCTATACCGTCCGCTTGTCTTTGAGATAATTAAAAATCTCTCTGACTATCAGTAGATTGCATTTTTAGTCGTGGAAAAAAGTCGAAATTACATATTTGGCGGCTGAAAGAGATAGGGGCTGACCCTTTTAACTCCCCACGAAAAGATATAATTTTTTTAAATTTTCATTGCAATTTCGGTTAAAACACACAAAATATTGGTCATTGAAGATTCCAGGTCAGAATGCTCGTTCAATGCAGCCTGAAGCTTGTATATGCAAAAGTAGTCAAGTTATTGTTGATAAGAGTTAACCCTAAGGATGCTAAATGCGACTCAAGGACCTTTTGCGGACAGTGTAGATCAAGATCAGACTGCACAGAACGTGCAGTCTGATCTTGAGCCTACACTGTCCGATAAGGAGTTTCCCCCCCCCACCCCCCAAGGAAAAAAAAAAAAAAAATGAAATAATAAAATCTTGGCTTGAAAATTTCAGTTCACTTATTTAGCAAGGATAAAAGTTAATGCATTCTATTGAAGTACTGTCAAACAAGTTTTTGTTTGAAAAAGGAAATTTATTAGAATGGCTGTTGAAATGACAATCGATTGTTTTTAATGAGGAAATACAAGGTGTTTTGAATGGGCTTATAGATAAGGCTGTATTGCATAACTATTGAATACTTTGGTTTATGACTGATATCAATAATTCTAAAATTATTGACATTTTTATTCGTAAACATGCTTTATTTTTATAATTTCATACAGTTTTATGATTTTACACCCGGTTTTTAAATTATTTTCATCACTAATGATTTTTACGTGGTTATCAATCTACACACGTTTTGTTAGATTGTTTTTTAAACTCTACCCCACAATTCAAAGTATTAACCATGTTAACGAACTCGAAAAAAAAAAAAGACTTTTGAAAACAATGTTGGAAAAGGAGAAAATGCTGGTCACCAACATTTTCTCCTTCTCCCACAATGCTTTCTTCCCAATGACTAATTTAATTATTTTAGTTATATTTACATTGTTGTCTGCGAATGCTTTGAAAACGGACGAGTCTTAACATTTTGTAGTTAAGTAAAGAGTTTTAAGTCATATTCATCATTTATGATTTTGTACGTGGTTCAATCTATATGAGTCGTGCCCTGTGAACGACGGTTTTAATTGATATGCGAAAAGTATCGACCCATGTCAGCCTGCAAAGTTCGCACAGGCTGACATGGGTCGAAACCTTTTGGTTTATGTAAATGTCCAAGGACCATTCTACCTTATGACTCAGTCGGTTGTATGACAAAATGGATTTTATGGTTCGATAAGGACTTGCTTGGTATAGTGTATCACAGAGATGCATTAAAGCCCCATTTCCGAGAGCGTCGCTCATTTATCTTTAGTTAAGTTGATTTTTTTTTTTCTTTTAATCTTTTAAGAAAACGTCGGGATATTGTCATAGCCCTGTGGACGTTGTCGTCTATGTGCTCGTGTGAAAACTTTGATATTTTTCTGATATCCTCTTTCATTACTGAAGATATAGAGGATATTTGTTTTTTCCGGTGAAAGATCGAAATTTATTTCATCGAGTGAACAGCATCGGTAATATTTTCACGAGTGGCGAGGCCACGAGTGAAAATATTTCCGATGATGTTCAAGAGATGAAATAAATTTCGATCTTTCACCGCAAAAAAAAATATTGTATTTATTTCATGCTTTTAACCCTTTCTGGGGGAAACTTAATCAAAATCCAGTGCATTTCTTTTCGGTTATTCCCCCTTGCGTACCACTTCTGCATAACAACGCATTACAATATTACGTCAAGCGCGAGAAATGAAAGGTAAATTACGTCATATTTCCATCTGGTTGTGAGGCACGCGCATTCTACCTAGGTAACTAGTGCGCGGGAACAACTGTTTTCGACTTCAATTGAAGAGTTAGAATATAAAATTCGGTATTTTCACTGGTTGTAACCATGAAATATCAAAAGATATTTCACCGATATTTTTCGATAACCTACCGGAAAGCATGAAATAAATTTCTTTAATTCGGGCTAGTTGTTAACTATCCAGAAAGGAAACCATGCCGGAAGGACAGATAGCTCTCAGAATTTGTTATTTCGTACTTTTTGATGATCATTTGTACATCAAATTATACATTTTTGTTCTGGTTTATTTATTCATACGCGATTTTATGAGTTAAAGGCCGATCAGCGGCCAAAACTTAACAAATCAGGCGTCAAATTGCATCCTCAGATTTAATTTTTACCGTTTGAAATTATTCATATTCTTATGGATCTGACGTGCGTCGTTACAGCACGGTCTATCAAAGTTCTAGTCGCTGGAAGAAAAACGAAAAATTTTCAGTCCTCGGTTCCACTGTTTTTGTTATTCAAATAAATCGAGATAAATGTACCAAAATAATAGGCTAAGTTGACATCCCAAAACGTTCGAAAAGCCTCGCTTCAATTTTCCCGCTAAGCACTTAGAAGCAATCCAATCTAAGGCGTTAGAACACGTCCCAATAACCTTACACCTATGTTTGGCCTCTTTTCTCCAAAAGTTCTTCGTGCTAGACATCTAGTCGCCCTAATATTGATATGAGCAATAAACAAACAAAATAAAACATCTACAATATAGCTTGATCTTTTTGCCAGTTTTACGTTGTGTCCATTCTTTCTTGGGGTTTCTTGCTGTACCATTGCCGTTTTTATTCACTAATTTCTCTCATTCAGCAAACCTCGTGCGATCCGTTGGTCAAATCACTTGGCTGTATTACTAAATTGGCTTGCAACACGCCAAAAAGGGGCATTCGGACATTTGCGTAAAGTATCGTCTCGGATCAGCCTGCGCAATCCGCGCAGGTTAATCCGAGACGGCACTTTACGACTACATAAGATTTTGTGCTACAGTAGACTTGTGCAAAACATAAAATTACATAAAAACGGAAAGTGTCGTTTCGGATTAGCCTCCGCGGAATGTGCAGGCTGATCCGAGACGATGTCCGAGATGACGCAAATGTCCGAATGCCACTTTTCGCGTGTTGCAGGCCAGTCTTAGTATGATATTTACATACGCCTTAGAATTCTTTGCCGGAAAAAAGACCGCTTTACTGCTCGTTAAATTATAAGAATCCACCGATAAATACATGAGTCAAAGTTGTCACTCAAATTCGTTCCAAAGACTTATCCGTTCACAAAGAGTTACTTCATTCCATAACGTGGTTTATCAATTTTGATGGAAGTTTTCTTTCACAGATTGACAAATCTAAATACACGTGCTTTCAAAGTAGTTGTTGTTGTCGTTATTTTAAGAATTTCGTGGGTGCCGCCATATTTAAATACACGTAATTGAAAGTAGTTAAGATGGAAACCTCTTGATACGGACAAGGTTTGTAGTAAGCGGAAATCGGAGATGCGTGACGATTTTAATTTCTCTTGCCCTAAGACAGTGCTCCCATCGGTCACGTGATACTAATTGCTGATGTTGATATCGGAGGCTGTGCTCTTTAAACTTTTTCAATTCAATTGCTTTTCTTCTTTTCTTCATTCCAAGATTAGCCCTATAATTGGCTGAGACCTTTTGTTTCAGCAGATCGGGGTCTCTATTCATCAACCATTCTTAAGAACGTTCTTAGTCTTAGTCTCCAGAATTTTCTAGATTTGAAAGTAACACATCTTCTGATTGGCTAAACCATATGGTTTAGCCAATCAGAAGTTGTCTTACATTCAAATTTAGAAAATCTTGGAGTATAAGACTAAGAATATTCGTAACAATGTTTGATGAATACAGACCCACATGGCGAGTCTATGACTTTAGAATTAGAGCTAAAGCTAGAGGGAATGATGGATATTGTTTTGCTCTCAAAATCATAACGTTTTCATAATATGTAGGATAAAATTTTCACAAGCAATCCGAACAGGTTGACATAGGTCGACACCTTTTGTTATTTGTACATATTCTTTATGTCAAAGGGCCATTTTACCTCATTTTAGAGAGAGAGAGAGAGAGAGAGAGAGAGAGAGAGAGAGAGAGAGAGAGAGGGAGAGAGAGAGAGAAAGAGAGAGAAAGAGAGATATGCTATGGGATTCTTGGACTGGAGTTTGTTGTCGGCGGTAAACTGGACAAACTTCAAGATCTGTTAGTACATGTATCTCTTGTTAAATCACAAAATCACATTTTGACGAGCATTTTTTACATTTAATTTCCTTCGAAAGGAAGTCTGATCCAGTATGGATTTGAACTTACAACCCCCCTCGATTACTGGCGCCTGCATGCTATCACTGAACTATTGGAGGAAGTAGGGCTGGTATTGCTACTATTGACGAAAACGGCATAAAACACTAAACAATCAAGAAAAAAGTTATTTTATTTATTGTAAATATGTCACTCATTGTTCAAAGATTGTATATTTTGTAATTGTATATGGCCAGGGGCCTAAATACTTGATTAAAGATAACGGGTATTGGTATTAGTAAAAAAAAAACAAAATAACAAACAACAAAAAAAGAAAACCGACCTCAGCATATGAAATTAGACCTAGCTGTATCAGAGAGAAACAAAGAAGCAATCAATTGGAGCCTTATTCCAATATAAATGCCATACTCAGGCGTTTTTATTGATGGCAAAACATCCCCCTAAATTGTTTTAGCTTATCAGATCATCCCAGCTTACTACAGCTCAATTTTCGGATTTTCATCCTCACTTAACCCTAAGGCTGCTAAGCGCGACTCAAGAACCTTTTTCGGACAGTGTAGATCAAGATCAGACTACACAGAAAACGTGCATTCTGATGAAGAAGGCGTTAAACACCATACATTCAAAAAGCCATAAGTATGTGAAGGCTTGCATGGTACCATGGATAACGGAGATGCTTTAAGCCCTTTTTGCCGGTACATGGCTTATATATTTTACATCAAGTATGACGAGAAACTCGAAAGTCTATGTACTTGTTACCAGCACTTTCTCCTTTTCCCTTAATGATTTATATCCGCTTAACGACAAAACTTGTCTTTTGAGCGATATTTAATTTGTCTCTGCAAATGTTTTCGAAATTCAATGTTTTCAAAAGACCATTCTTAAGAACATGTTTACTTAGTCTTTTTCTCAAAGATTTTCTGAATTTGAAAGTAACACAACTTCTGATTGGCTAAACTAAATGGTTTAGCCAATCAGAAGTTGTGTTACTTTCAAATTCAGAAAATCTTTGAGAAAAAGACGAAGAATGGTGTCCTATACAGTAAATAGACCATTGAAACATCCACCCCGCCCCTTCGAAAAACAGTAAATGGGCTTATCGATCGATAGCACCACTTATTTCCATACCATGGATTTCGATATGCAAATTTTTACCGAGATTTTATCAGCCTAGATTTTATCTTGACATGACGTGACGTTCCAGCTTCCATAAATGTCGACATATTACAAAACGCCAACAACCAAAGGGTACATAACACGAAAAAACAGACTGTCGAAGTTTCTTCTTCTTCTTCTAATAATAATAATAATTATTATTATTATTATTATCATTATCACTATTATTATTGGTGGTAGTAGCAGTATTAGCTCGGCTGTTTTTGAAGAAAACGACGAGTTATTGTCATAGTCCCGGCCTCGTCGTCGTCGTTGTCGTCGTGCGAAAACTTTGACATTTTGTTATATCTCATTATCTGTGTTATTATTTAGATATTTTCCTCAAAATTGGACAAGTTGTTTACCATCAAAAGAGGCACTCATACATTAGGGGCAAGTGACCATCAAAACGTTTTTTTTAACACAGTTATGCCTCTTTTTCGACAAGCACTCGCAATCGAGCTTTTAGCACCCGCATGTGGTACTCTTATTATTATTATTATTATTATTGTAATTACTATAATTATTGTTGTTGTTGTTATTGTTATTTTCATGATTACTATTGTTGTTGTTGTTGTTAGCATAATGATGATGATTTTTATTATTAACTGATGAAGGCTTAGCTCTTTACCGTACTACAAATTCTTTTACTGGTCCAAATTTACAGGAATGGCAGAAGACAGAAAATATGGTTCATTCAAAGTGATTCTGACGCGATCAAAGTAGAAAACATAGTGGGAAAAGGAGAAAATTCTGGTTAGCAGGATTTTCTTCTTTTCCCACGGTGTTTTCAAAAGCCTTTTTCCTCAATGGCGTTAGAACTTTTAATTGTATTGTAAAGAGTTGACTCTTTACTAACGACAAAATTTTGGAAAAGTCTAAATTGCATTAAAGATCGCTCAAAATATTGAAACTTATCATTTATATAGTAGAAAATATTACTGGGAAAGGAGAAAATTCTGGTCATCAGAATTTTCTTCGTTTCACTCAATGTTTTCAAAAACCTTCTTTCTCAACGTCGTTAAAACTTTGGAATTGTGTTGTAAAGGCTTAAATGCTTGCACATCATTATCTCCAGTTACAAAACAATAAACCGGTCGAATTTCGGTTTGAATTTTAATTTAACAATAGTTTGTGTTGTATTTCCAATTACGATGAAAACTTGGCAAACGCGAACCAAGAACGTGGAGTCGAGTTACCACCAATTGTTCCAAACAGAGGCGTACCAAAGTGTACACCGGTACTCACCGGCGTACCTTTAGAAATATCCATTTTCTGAAGAGAGAAATGAGGATTTTTTTTTTCGGTGAAAGATCGAAATTTATTTCATCGAGTGAACATCCTTGGTAATATTTTCACTGGCGGCTGGTGACCTGTTGGTTGTGGATTCGATACCCAGTTGCGGCAAACTATCTTTCCAGCGATCTTTCGCCTGTCACCTTTGATAAATGTGAGAAAAGTAGTCAGTGACTTTGAAAGAAAATTGTGTCAGTACTGGTGTGAGAAAGCCAGGAAATACGTGCGTAGGTGCACTGACCGCCCTGATATGACCTAAGCTATTCAAAAAGTGTTAAACTTCAAAACAAACATCATAAGGTGTAACACCAGAACGGAATACTCCCGGCACATGGAAGTCGAAAGTAGTCCCACTTGAAAATTTGATGTAGAGTATACTACTTTATCAGAAAAGATATCACGGCAGCCAGTGCACTCGTCCATGCCCTCTTGAATTTTCTTTAACCATTGCTTCGCACACATTTTTCTTTCAACATTGTCAAAACGGTGTTAAGGGGCAATAGAGGAATGAATCCTGAGAATCATCAGTCCCAGAGAAAAACTCGGCCTAGCCGGGAATCATTGGCAAACCAAACAAGCGACCCCTTGGCTCCAAGTACTGCACGTTTGCGACTTGGCTACCGGCCAGGCAAATCGTTTAACTCTCTTACACAACAAAAATGAAGATTTGTCCAAAGAGAAAGCATTTCCAGACGACAATTTAAATATGACTCAAAAATTGTAATTTGTTTTTGGAAGGAATGAAAACAGTGTAGAAAAAGAAGAAAATGCTGGTTTCCAGTATTTTCTCCTTTTCCTACACTGTTTTCTTCAAAAGGCTCCTTCGTCAGGGTCCTTGATACTCGAGGATTGTGTGGTAAAAGGGTTAAAGCACCATATAAAGAATCTTATTTTTTACAAAATATTTCTTTAAAAGTGTTCGGCAGCAACACACAAAAGAAAGTAGTCCGCAAGTTATTTAATAATAATCTTCTTTCTACTATCGTGGTTTATCGTTCAATAAACCACAGTTGTGAGTTATGAGGCACAATAAATAATAGGTTTAGATCTATTCATTGCGCCTCATAACTCACAACGCGGTTTATTGAACGATAAACCACAATAGAAAGAAGATTATTTCAATTCTAACATGACCAACTTTTAATCAAAGGAAAACAAGTTCATACTTTGAGTAAAAACGCAGATGCAGATTATATTCCATTGAATAACTTTCTTACTTACTTTATACAGAATGACGTCACTCTATATAGAATGACGTCACTCTACATAAAATAACGTAGATTTTACCACGCTTTCGTTGCACTGTGTTTATAGAGCCGAATTCACGTGTCATGTTAGAATACATAATAACTGCGATAAATCTTTCATCTGACTTCGTAATTTAATTGTTGTAAAAGACTTGCGACCTGGTGGTTGCAGGTTCGATACCCGGTTGAGGCAAGCTTTCTTTTTGGCGATTTTTGCCACTCACCTCTGATACATGTGAGAAAAAAGGTCAGTGGATTGGAGAGAAAATTGTGTCAGTACTAGTGTGAGAAAGCCAAGAAACACATACGTAGGTGCACTGACCGCCGTGATTAGCTGTTAAAAGGGCGTTAAACTGCAATGCAAACAAACATTGTGGGGACAGGAGAAAATGCTGGTTATCAGCATTTTCTCCTTTTCCCACAATTTTTTTCAAAAGGCTCCTGTTTCAGGTTCCTTAGACCCTGGTATTGTGTTGTAAAATAGTTAAAGCTTCAAAAGTGTTCACCGGCAACACAAACAAGAAATAGATCTATATGTAAAAAAGCTTGACGGCGTAAGAGACACTGGAGTATGAATTGAAACTTTTGTGGCTCAATATGAAGCGAAATAATGAAAAGTAACCTTACGAGCAATTTCCTCTTTTTCCTCGCCGTTTTTCTTTTTGTTAAAAAGTAGATCTAGTAATGGGTTATTGGGTAACGCGTATGAAAATATTAAATTTCCAAATAGAACAAGAAAGGGATCATTCTCTATTACATTAATTTGATATGGTATGAATCAAGGCCCCGTGGTATCGATTAGCAGTGTAAATAGTAGACTAGTTTCATAAATGTGCGAGCAAATATGGCAGCAGGGCCCTCCGAATAAACATGTGCACATTTTTAACCAATCGCAAATGACTATCTATTCATTCTTTATCAGTACCAAGAAGTAGGTCAAAAGCGAGCGCATTCAGCTACGCCGAAATAAAACAGTCCGCAAGTTGTTATATAATAACTCTGATTGAAGTTTTCATCTCACTCCATGATTTATTTGCTGTAAAAACCCCTCTGTCGACTATACAGTCCATTATTCATTCACCGGTGAGAAATGATAGCCGTGAATTGCTGCATTACGGATTTATTATTCAGCTCCCGTGAAATATTTAGTACTTGTGAAATTACCATCGCTGGAATAAAATAGAAATTCATCGACAGACATCATCTCATATTCATTACATTTACATAATAGGATCCCTTAGGTATTTTATTAATTGTGAACAACACTGGTGAATGGTGTCGGCGATAATTTAGAATATCGGACCGTTCATTTCGCGCAGGCTGACATGAATAGACACTTTTTGCTACTGGTAAAGTGCTACTGTTGAATTGACTGCATGTCAAATAATCATTCTACCGAATAATTTGGTCGGTTTTTATGACAAATGACATAATAGGATCCCCTAGGTATTTTATTAATTGTGAACAACACTGGTGAATAGTGGCGGCGATAATTTAGAACGTCGAAGCGTTCAATTTTTATGGGTCATGCCTTGTTAGCTCCACTGGCCGAAGGCCAGCGGGCTTATGTCATGGCCCGGTGTCCGTCGTGCGTGCGTCTGTCCGTCCGTGCGTGCGTCCGTCCGTCCGTCTGTGCGTTAACTTTTTTTTCAAACTTCTTCTTCTCTGAAACTACCCATCCAAATTTGATGAAACTTCACAGAAATGATCCTGCCATGGTCCTCTTTAGAATTTCTTGAAAGAATTTGATTCCTTCAAAAACTCTGGTTGCCATGGCAACAAAACTGAAAAATATTGAACATCTTTGAAAATCTTCTTGTCTGAAACCATAAGGCCCAGGGCCACTAAATTTGGCATGTACATGTAGCTTTATCTAATGGAACTCTATCAAATTCCTTCATATTATAGCCCTGGGGTCAAAATTGGCTCTGCCCCGGCAAGTTTAACATGGGCTTATACAGTGACTGTAATTTAAAATAGTAATCAAGGCAAATAACTCCTGTTATACAAGATAAAGTTTGTTACTATTTACCTCGCTTGATTATCAAACTGCAGTTATACATTATTGGAGTTTGGTATTCAAGTTTTTTGGAGAGAAAATGTTCTGTTTTGAGGGAGAGTGATTTATTTTGATGCTAATGGTTATGCTCACATGAATGGAATGTTTAATTTAAAGTAAGGTTTCTTTCACTCATATTTTTGCAGAACTTTATCTTTCATGCTAATGAATAAACCTGCTTGTATTCACTGACATTATCTTTGTATTTAAAAAGATACGACTGTTTTTGTTTGGCGGGCGGGGTGGAGGTTATGTTTTCAAAGTAAGTTTATTACCATACAGACTTTTTATGCTGTATGTCTCTGTAAATGCCACTTAAGTGCATGATACGTTAATTTTACTCTTTAAGAAATGACAAATTTTTTTACTGTACCAAGTTTAAAGCCACTGCAAAAAGACAAATTGAATGTAGCTTAAATGACTATTTCTGTCTTTGATAGGTTAGGAAACGTTGTGGGAAAAGGAGAAAATATTGGCTGACAACATGTTGTCCTTTTCTCACGATGTTTTTGAAAGCCCTCTCTTTCAGGGTCATTAACACTTCGATTTGTGTGGTAAAGGGTTAAAAAGCCAGTGGAGCGATACAGGGCCATCATGGCCCTCTTGTAAAAAGGTTGGTTTATGCATCTGCAAAAAGCATCGACCCATGTCAGCCTGCGCTCTCCGCGCAGGCTGCCATGAATCGAAGCTTTTTGCTGCCGGTAAATTTCCTGCTTGTCAAATGACCATTCTACCTATTAACTTAGTCCTTTTTAAGATAAAATAGATCCATTTTATGCGACGCCTTGCCCGGAATAAAACAATGCGAAGATGCATTATATCCCCTTTCCCACAGCACAGCTCAAATACATGAGCCATGCTCTGTGAAAAGGGGGCTAAATGCACTGATCTGCAAAAAGTGTTGACTCATGTCAGCCTCCACGGTCCGCACAGGCTGACATGAATCGAAACTTTTCGCTGTTTGTAAATTTTCTGCATGTCAAAGGATATGAGACTAATTTGATTTTGTGGATCCATATTTATGTGGTGATGCATTAAATTCCCTTTTGCCAGAACATGGTTTTTTTTATATGGGGAGAGCGTGACATACAAAAAAAAGGGTAATAGCGTAAAAAAAAAAAGCAGTTTGCCCCTCCTGACTCCCAACCTCGACACATATACTACGTCTTCTACATCACTCTGACACTAACACAGAATCCTCTGTAATGTTACTATTCTTTCAGCGTCCTTGAGATTGTACGCATGGCGCCTTAATTATTATTTCGACGGCTACAAGTCTAATCTAAAATCCGCTGAAAGAAAAAAAAAAGATTTTCGCCTGAAAGGCTAGACTAAACAAACGGACGGCATAGATCCAAGATCAGACTGCACGTTCTGTGCAGTCTGATCTTGATCTATACCGTCTGCAAAAGCCGCACTTTTCGCCTATGGCACAGAAAGGTTTCAAGTAATATACTCTCTTTTCCTTCAATGGTAAATTTCTTTTTTCACTTGAAGTCTTAAAATAGTGCCTGCGATATTAGGCTCGGAATCTCAGCAAGCTCGATAAATTACAGATAAATTACAGAAAATGAAATCCCTGTTGAGATTTAGTAGAGATGGATCCCCTCGCAGTGTCAACTGACAGCCTAACAGAGGCTGACAAATCATCGTGGCGGGATTTCTAACACCGCTTGACAAATCATCACGGCGGGATTTTTATAGTGAATTACGTGAATAACCCAGGGAACAAGATAAATTGCGTTACGCCGAGAATATCTGTCAATTTACCGTTTACAAAAATCCTTATTTAATGCAAGGCCTTAGTTGGGCAACTGTTACGATCTTCAACCAATCGTCACAACTCGGCCGATTCCGTGACTACATCTAACCTCGTCCGTATCAAGGAAGTTTCCATTGGGACTACTTTCAGTAACAAATCCCTTTTCAGGCGGAGCGCATTAAATTCATTCGAATCAACGACAACAATAACTTCTGTGGATTCATTTATATTCATCAATCTGGCGGCGAAAACTTTCACCGAAAATGCTAAATCACGTATATAAACTGTTTGTCAACGGAAATGTATTTAGAAGGATTTTGATTGAAATCTGTTACTCATGTAAGTTCGTTTTTAGTGGGGTCTCTCGATTTTGTGAGCAGTGCAGCGCTCTATATCCGGTGAGGTAATGTAAAGTGAATGTAAATATCACACAACGTAATGCAGCCGAGGGACTTGATCAGGGGATTGCCCGAGGTTTGTCGAATGGATTTTCAAACTGAAGTTTAGAACGGGTTACCGTCACCTGAATGCTATTCCGCGATGAGTAGTAAATCTCTGCGTATATATAGGCATATATGATAGACTGATCTCGGTCTGAGTTTCTATGGCCTCATCAGTGTACTATTTCTTAACTTTTTACAAGACGACGAAGTTGATTCGCTCATTTTGAAAGCACTTGCAGACGATTATTGACTTCGGCTAAAATGATTGGATTTTTCGAAAGGGTAAAAAAAATGTTGGAAAGGAGAAAGTGCTTGTTAGATGTATTGTTTCTCACTTTCCCACAATTCTATTTCAAAAGCTTTCATCGTCACCGTGTTCAACCGGAAGTTTAGGGCAAATTACCGTCAAAAAATATAGTGCCGCGTGGAATTACTACACCGATTTCTCCTGGTGTCTTATGCAATGGATGCATATCACATCCATTTTGAACGTTGTGCTGTAACTTCCAGCAAAATTATAGACTTGTCGAATTTGAAATCACCCACAGACGACAAGTTGAATGAATGAATAATAATAATAATAATAATAACTTTATTTAGAGAAGGTAACATCTTATTTTCTTATTTTTTGAAGGAGACTTGTATGAGGAACAGAGAATATGTAAGAAATGTAGAAAATGCTGCATCCCAGCATTTTCTCCTTTTCTCACATTTTTGGCAGCCGGTTTTACCCGCTGTCATAGTTCCCACATTACGTGTGCATGTGTATACCGGTTTTCGAAGCCTACTATCTTTATCTAGGTCAAATTTTTGCTTCCGGCAGGTTTTGCCTGGATACGCGAGCAAACAAAACCAGTTTCGTACATTAACAGAATAGTTCTGCCATTGATATTCAAAAAGAGCAGTTCAACTTGATACTGCATGATCCCTAAAAAAATTAAAACTTCTCATGTTTATGTTGAAATTTGAGATAACAAAACTAAAGCCCGTGCCAAGTTTAACACCTTTCCACAATCCGGAGCATTTATGCAATAACACTGCTGGTTGCTGGAGAACTCGTACCCTGAAGAACTCGTACCCTAATCTCAAAGTTTTGTGTCCTCAGTGCCAAAAAAGAAAACCGCTGCCTTCAGTGCGTTAGCACTTTGATTTTAAAAGGCTGTCATCGCCAGGGTCGTTAAAGCAGGGGACTGTTTGGTTATGGTTACGCTTGATAAAATTGTTTTGAGTTAAGCGCTGAGAAAAGAAATAATCCTATCCAACTTTCTCTACTTTTACCAAAACCTTTCAAAATTTTGGCTGAACCGGGCTCATACTAATAGACAATACTAGACTTAGTATTCTCTGCCTTTAGTCGACTAACATGTATGTACCGGGGGTCTGCAAAAATGTAAATGAAAGAAGTAGGAAAAAAAAAGGTATTTTTTGTAGCTATGAAGGGGACCAAAAGTAAAAACGGCATTGTTTTATTCATGAGTTGAATCGATGGTGGGCTACTTGATTATTCAAATGGACGGACTTTGGTCGAAGAAGGCAGGACAATAGTGAGAACAAATCCTGGAGCATAAATTTACCCTTTTCAGCAACATAGGCGAAAACAGAAGCCTTTGCGGACGGCATAGATCAAGATCAGACTGCACAGAAGGTGCAGTCTGATCTTGGATCTATACCGTCCGATTTTTTTTTTTTTTTTTTTTTCATATCAAGACTGTGATATGAGGATCATTCTCAGTTTTTGAGGACTGTATTCTCAACCGTTTTAAAGAGGTTTGAATTTTGTATTTGGTGCTGAAGAATTATTGACCGAAGAACGTCCTGAATTACTTTCACCATCTGGTATACTAATTTCTTTCTTATGCAGTTACATGTACTTTTACCCTTCAACGGCCAAATGATTTAAATGAAAATTTTCAGCGAATGGTTAAGTCCAAATTTTACGAATTCAAAGTTCTTTTCGCCGAAAAAATCACACCGTATAAGACAGCGTAGATCCAAAATCAGACTGCACGTTCTGTGCAGTCTGATCTTGATCGACAGTGTCCGCGTAAGCTCAACTAGCTTGTCCAGTAAATGAGTTTGAAATTTTTGTCAAGGAAAGATTATACTTGTAGCTCGGTCTGTAAAACAAGAGGTTCATAGGGCAGGGTCAGCTAAGTAAAAGGTGAGGGTCACCTTCAAAAAAAAAAGACGAAAATGTCTTGCAGGAATACCGTTGCTTGGCAGAGTTCTTTAGTTTAATGGGTCAGTTGCAGTTTGAACGTGTTTATTTCTTTAAGACATGTTATCAAGCAGTTGTATCATCATCATCATCATTATTATTATTATTATTATTATTATTACTATTACTAATATTATTATTGTCTTCATCATCGTTACCGCCACAACCACCACCGCATAATTCAGTGTTATAATAATAATAAAGTTAAAGATAATAATAATAATAATAATAATAATAACAGTCATCATCATCTTGAACATCATCATCGTCGTCGTAGCTGCCATCATTTTAAACATACATCTTCACTTGTTTTCATCCAGTCCGTTAGTCTTTTTCTTGTTTACGCGATAAAGTCTTTATTTGTGATCAGATTTTCGTGAAACTTGCACTGTTTGTTTATCTCATCAATAGCTTTAACCCTATTGATTTTGAAAAAAAAAAATCCAACAAACAGTATGGGAAAAGTAGCCATTTCAAGTTGAAAATTTCCATTTCTTGTTTACGCGATAAAGTCTTCATTTGTGACCAGATTTTTGTGAAACTTGCACTGTTTGTTTATCTCATCAATAGCTTCAACCCTATTGATTTTGAAAAAAATCCAATGAAAAGTATGGGAAAAGTAGCAATTTAAAGTTAAAAATTTCCATTTCTTGTTTACACGATGGAGTCAGCATTTGTGGTTGGATTATCATGAAACTTGCACAGTTGCTTTGTATCATAAACAGCTTGAACCTTATTGATTTAGAAAAAAATCTGCCTATCAGTATGGGAAAAGTAGCCATTAAAAGTTGAAAATTTCCATTTCTTGTTTAGGCAATGAAGTCCACAGTGTTGATCCAAATCTTGTGAAACTTGCAAAGATTATTTGATTCATCAAGGGATTAAACTCTGTTAAAAGTGAAGAAAATCTAGTAAACCATCCAGGAAAAGCAGCCATTTGATGACTTAACAAAGTCTACATTATTAGTCACATTTCTTTGAAATTTGCTAGTTTTGTCTTTATTGTCTTTTTTCTTTTTGCATCATGAATTCATATGTATGCTAGCAAAATCACTGCCAGGCCAGTAAAGCGATTTCAGGTCCTCAAGGGCCTCTAGTTTTTTCTTTATTTTCTTGTATCTTCATGCCAAATATTGCCCCTGATAGTTGCAAGGTTGCACAGATTACGGCAGATAGAAAAAGCATTTCATTCTATTGCAGCTAGCCATAGACATAACAACCACAGTTTCCGGTTTAAATCGAAGACAAATCCCTACAGGTTCTTTACCCCATACACCTAGTATTAATTTTTTTATCTACGTTTACACAGCTGACTAGATTATAACACCGACAAATTTTAACACCGTTTGTTTACTTTCTGGCTGTAAAGATGTCTCTTTAAGCGGTCTCGTACACAGTATTTATGCGGTGAGAGAGGGAAAAAAATGGTTATTAGCTCTGTTGCAATGACAACACACAATCCTTTACGGCACAATATCGAGTTTCAACGATCTCGAAAGAAAATGCTTCTGAAAACATTGTTGGGATAGAAGAAAACACTGGTAACTAGCATTTTTTGCAATGTACCATAATGTTTTCTACCCTATGAAAGACATAATTCACAATTTGAGCCACATTTAAATGAACGTGTCGTTTGGGAAACGGTGAAGCGATGAGAGAAAACCAGTGAAGCTTTAATCCGATAAAAACAATTAAACAAAAAACAAAGTCGGCCTTTCCTAGATTTGAACCCGCAACATTAGTACCAGAAGTCGTAGGCGTTACCGAACAAAAAGCCTCTTTTTGATACCAGGGTTTTTTTTTTTCACGATACAACACCTCGCAAATACGGTTCAATAAGTATTATCGGTTTTGTTCTATGACGACCCGCCCTCACTCGAGTTGTTAAACTGCTCTTAGATCGAGAAAACTCGACATGTAATACTAGTTACACTCTGTTCCAAACGACAGAATTTCCGACTGGTCATAAAATTGCAGACGACAAAATAAATACGGTCAAAATGATTGGAATTGTTTATAAAAGGTTAGAAAACTTTGTTGGAAAAGGAGAAAATGCTGGTTACCAGCATTTTCTCCTTTCCCAACTATGTTTTTTAAAAGTTTTCTTTAATCAGAATCGGAAAAATCACGTGACCGTTTGGTGAAGGATTAATCTGGAAGCATGTTGTAATATGGCTGCGTTTAAGTGTTCTTTTTTATTGGATCAGAGAATGACAATGTAACGCACCATTGTTTTTTAATGGAATAGACAGCGACTCGTTTCTGTAAAACTGTAATAGGAAAAACTGTGGAGGATTATGTTCGCTCGATTGATTTTTTTTTTATTTATTTGGGGGAAAGAAAGGATTTTGTACTAGTTTAAGGTTTTGAAAGCAATGCTCTGTTATGCAACGGTTGCAGAAGATAGGGCTTTCGTTGCAAAATAATTATAAAAAGTGTGTTGAATCGTAGGACCGGTTTCTCTTTTGAGATATACTTCATACAATTTCCAAAGATTTATTTTATTCAGATATTTAAATAATGGAAGCAGATTTAGGTTTTAAATGCAATGTTATTGTCGTTTTATAAGATATTTAAAGATCCCAAAGTTAAAACTCCTGTAGCTGAATAATAACCATAGATTGAAATGTAGGATTTTTAAATTATGGTTAAAGCTAAAGCTTTATTTTATTGAGATATTTATACCATGCAAAAATATTATTTATTTATTTATTTATTTATTCATTTATTCATTTGTTTGTTTATCTATCTATTCGTTTATTTATTCATCTATTTATTTATCTATCTATTTATTTTTTTTATTTATTTCGGAAAAATACAGTGCAATATAAAGCTCTAAAATTTTCTTGAAATATAAGACATATTAGAAAGTCCCAAAGATTAAGTTTACGTTGAAAAATAATAATAGAAATTTGGTTTGAAGGATCTCTTTCTCTGTTGAATATATTTCACTTCCCAAAGCTTTATCTCATTGAGATATTTAAACGAGACTTAACTATGAAATGCATTGTTCTTGTTATATAAAATGTTCTCAATTAATAAAGGTTACGTTGTAAGGTAACGATAAAAAGTGTGTTGAAATATAGGACTTTTTTTTTTTCAAGTATGCTTCAAAGAATCCCTAAAGTCGAAACTTGACGAGCTATTTAAATCAAAGAAGCATGACATGGATTATTTTGTTTATAACGATGTCATACACCTTTGTACTAACTCAAGTTATGGCGATGTTATGATATTGACTGGATTTATTTAAGTTATTGACTGCATTTATTTTAAATTATTGATTGAATTTATCTATGATAGTGACTGAATATATTTATGGTATTGACCGAATTTATTTATAGTATTGACTAAATTTATTTATGATATTGATTGAATTTATTCATTGAATTGAATGAATTTATTTATAATATGGACCGAATTTATTTATGGTATTGACTGAAACCAGTTATGAAAATGGCTGAATTTATTTATGACATTGACGAAATTTACTTATATGTAGTTATTCCTTACCTTATGTAGACATTTTTTGTCTTGTCGCAGATCACATTTCAAAACATTACGGGAAAAGGAGAAATTGCTCAGCTGCCATAATGTTTTCCAACGTATGCACGCACTAAACCTTAAACTGCATCAATTATCCAAATTTCAATTGCTTTATTAAAATCATCTACTAATGGTTTGTTTATGGGGGAAAAGTGGTTTAACTGTTCAGAAATCTTGGAAAATCACAAAAAAAACTGTGTTGCTAAAAGCACCTTTATGTTATTGCCGTCTACCGAGGCGTCTGTACCATTTACTATACTTTATGGCTTTAGTATCACGCATTTCTCTACTGTATTATTTCTACAGAAATATTGTCAGACAAAACTGGGCTTTGCTAGAGACGGAATTACACTATAGGATTCATGTAATAAAGCTCCAGACAGAGGCAGTGATTTTGACTTCAAAATTGAAAATATTAATTATTCTCCTGTAAACCCTTTGTTGTGGGTACTCATTAGAATCGTCTCATTGAGACGATTCTAATGAGTACCCACAACATAGGGTTTGGAAGAGAAATAATGAATTTAGAATACTATCACTCCCTCTTATCTGGGGCTCTGATGTAAGTTATAGAAATGTGAAACAAGCCTGGAACATTTTGCAGTTACAAAGTCAATGTATTGTTGAAGAGAATTTGATACCGGTAAAAAGCTTCCTGATCAGTTACTAGTATTCGTTTAAATGACCATATTTTTTTTAAAGCATGAAAGTACAAGTACATAAAATCTTTGTAAGATAAAACTGTGGTTTACTATATAGCGTATTAGACAGTAGTGGGGATAAGATCGAAGTTATAGAAAATGTGAAAATAAGCCTGGAACATTTGGCAGTTACCATGTAGATGTATTTCTAGTGAGACTTTCTGACCTGTGAAAGACTTTTTGGTCACGTTTTCATTGACTTAATCATAAACGTAGTTTTTGCAACGCAAAACGACAAGTTCAAAGATCGGTTGGGCAAAGCAGAATTTGGATGAAACAGTTATCTGCCTCCGGTTACAGTTTTAACAATTCAATAGTTTGTCATAAATTGTTTCAGATAGATTTATTCCGACTGTTTATGGACTTTATTAACTTAGTACTTATTCCTAAGTAAAGTGCAAAAATCAGTTAAAAAGAAACCAAATTGTATTCTTGTTCAACATAATAAATTTGCGCCAAAAATGGCAAGTAGACATTAACAAAATGGCTTCCTATGGTACACAGGAAGTTTTAGTGGATGTCCCCGAAGTGACGTTTGTTGGAACTAAGCGACCAATCAGGTAAGCCCTAGCATTATTTCTCGCAATGAAAAAGTCTCAGGTATCCAGCCAAATAAGCAAAACTTCATCAAAGGCAGTTTTCAAGTACGGAGAAATCTCGCTAATTCGAATGAGCGTTAGTTTATATTTAGTTAATTTAATAGTTTTCAGTTAAATCGAATATAAGTTACATCGAACATAAGTTATATAGAATATTAAAAATACTTCAATCCAAGATCATTTTAATCGAATATGACTTTAGGAAATTTATGTCGGTGAAGTCGACTGTTATCTAAATCGTATTTCACTAAGCTCGAATATCGGTTAAATAAGTATCAGAAACTCTTAAATCATTTAAATTGAATATCAATTAAAAGGAATATCGAATAAATGGAATGTCAGATAAATCGAGTATCAGTTGATAAGTTAAATTAAACATCATTTAATCGAACATTGCTTGAATGATACATAAGTTAAATCAAATGAAGATTAATCTAACATGAATTAAATTGAATATCATTTAAGTCGAATATTAGTAAAATCAAACATCATTTAGATCGAAGAACTGGCATTAACGAATAGACTCTACGGAAACAGATTAGCGTTTAAACATACAGCACGAGGGTAGAGCTTTTGCAGCACTCCCACGTAACCATTACTGCCTGCGGAGATCGAATTACAACGGTTAACGTCTCGATTGCATATCCAATGCTTAAACCACTTAGAGCCAAGGACACCCTTCATAAAAAAGATACAAGATAAAATCTCTGATACACATTCAATCAGTGGTCAGTCAGAAAGGTCTAAGTTCATTACTTAGCTACTGATGACAGACAAATTGGTATAACGTTGGAGTCAACCCTTTACCAAACTATCCCGTACTTTCACAACCGTTTTGCTTTTGAAAACATTGTTGGAAAAGGAGAAAATGCTGGTAACCAGCATTTTCTCCTTTTCCAACAATGTTTTCTATCCTTTTAAAGGCGAATTCTTTCATTTTAGCTATAATAAAGGTGTTGTTTACATTTGCTTTCAATAAAAGGCATTTCTCCAATTTTGTGTCGTAGTAAAGAGTTAAAATCCTTACTGACGGACAAAATTGGGATAAGTAGGTAATTTGTTGTAATTTCCAGGATTTGATTGGCTGGAACTGTGGAAAAAATGGACTGTGACTGGAAATAAGATATAGAGCGACAACACGGTCAGTCTAATTGTAGATGGAATCGGGTCTTGATTGTCAATTGAGATTATAGAATTTGATCACAAAGGCAAACAGCAGCTCATTCGGCAAACCGCGGGTGATCCGTAGATCAAATCCCTCGGCTATATTACGACTGGTGATATGCACCTACACGGTACATTTTTTTCGCCGGAAATACACCGCTTTACCGTTCTTCAAATTGTAAGGCTCCACTTAAAAAAAGAAAAGCACGATTCACATTTTTCTATCGAATTCGTTCCAAATACATTTCTAATGACAAACAGTGTGTACATTTATTTTTTAACGTGGTCTATCAATTCCGTTGGCAGTTTTCACAAATAAATTCATAGATGTGAATAACTTTACCGTGGTTGTTGATGTAGTTGCCAATCGATTTACATGGGCACCGCCATGTTTAAGATCATGTGACTGACAGCACACGTAAACCTCTTTGATACTGACGAGGTTAGATGTAATTACGGAATAGGCCGAGTTGTGACGACTCACAGCAGCTTTGATAAGGAACATCTTAGCAAATCAGATGACTAGCCTTGTAATTAAGAATAAAACGTATTAAGAATGGGCCGTCGGCTCAGTCAGTAACATACAGGGCTTGAAACCCAATAGTCTCTCTTGTTTGATTCCACTGCCCCTCCAATTTCTTACCTAGGATTACTTACAGTCATGGCGACAGGATTCACCCCAATTTCGATGATGAACATTATTTTGACTATTTTTATGCAGGAAAGCAGGAGGGGCTCTGAAGGAGTATTGTACGAATTACTGGTAACAGAAACGCCAGGAGAGCAAGGATAGGTGCAATGGCCGCCACCACAAAACTGAAATTACAACGTTATGTCAGTCGTATTACGGCGGCGTACCTCTCATGGGTTCCTGGAATTTCTTTTACCAGTGCTTCGCACAAAACTCTTTCCAAGCCACTGGCTGCTTCCCATAAAAGCACCGTAGAACCATTTTTCAGACAAGAGAGAGGAACGTATTCTGGGAAATTGACTATCATCAATCCTCGAAACACTTTTGCCTCTAAGGCAATAGAGCTGAATCAAAGGACTTAAAGTCCTGAAAAAGCGGATTTTTGGGACAGTAATAAGCTATAATATGATGCATTGAAAATAGGATTTCGATCACATGTAATGCATGTGTATGTAATTGATTAGTGGAGTTCACAAGAGCAAAGTCGAAAAGAGGAAAGTCGAAGCTATTCTGTCGAGCAGGCTGTGCAATAAGAGTTATTATATTACTTACAACAGTCTAACGCGGTTTTCTGCTGGTTTTACAGTTTGGACTAAATGTACACGTAGGAAATTAATGTATATACGTAGTGACAAAAGGCACAGTTGGGATGTAGATCTACTAGCTAAAATTGAAAGTAGAATGAGTAGAGCGCAAGCGTATATGACAGTATTTTGTTCGGGTCACACCGATCACAGTAAGTAGATTTGCTATACAAATCCGCCAAAGATAGGCGTTCAAATAAATACTTTCTTCTGTCTTGTTGAAATTTTCCTATGTACATTACCGCTTGCTACAAAAATCTGTATATATGCGCTGTCTCATCTTGGTCTACACACTCCGCAAAATAATTTCATGGTGCGTATGACAGGATGATTTCTCAAAAATTGCTTTCCGTGATTATTGAAATGTTTTATACAAATACAACTATAGTGTAGTTTTTAATTTGACTCAACCCTTAGGTTGCTAATTGCAACTCAAAGGGCATTTTCCTACAGTATAGACCACGATCAGACTTCACAAATAGTATAACGTGTAAAAATGAAAATAAATGCAAGATAAGACTAGATTTCATATATCCGCATAAGGTAGAATACATGGAAATAGAAACAGCGCTTTTCCTCAGTAGTAATACATACATCAGCAGTAGTGTTCATTCTGTTTCTTTGAATTTCAGCAGTACGAAGGTTTATTTCATGATTTTCAGTAGGTTATCGAGAAATAACGGTGGAATATTATTCGATATTTCGTGGTTACGACCAGTGAAAAATACCGATTTTATTTCCCTACTCTTGAATTGAAGGCGGAAACAGTTGTTCCCTTGCACTAATTACCTAGGTAAACAGCGCGTGCCATTTAATCAGATGGAAATATGACGTAATTTACCCTACATTTCTCGTGGTTTACGTAATATCGTAATGCGTTGTTATACGGAGGGGCTACGCCACGGGGAATTACCGAAAACAGCTGTACTGGATTCAGATGTAAGTCCCAACCCCTCCACCCCCCCCACCCCCCACCCCCCCCCCCAAAAAAAAAAGGTGGGAGTAGAAGCATATTTGATTTTTTTTTGAAGAAAGATCGAAATTTATTTCATCGAGTGAACATCATTGGAGATATTTTCAAGAGTATATATCCTCTATTTATTCGGTGTTTTTCTTTTTTGGTTCGTTTTGTTTTATTCTATAATTCTTTTAAGACGACGTTACGCTTTTCATGTCGTTAGATCAGTTCTCTGAAACATTTTTTTCCTACAGCCTAACTAACCTTTAACATTTATACATGATTCCTCATTGTAAATAAATGGAAGACAACATAAGATACAAATTATCGTTTTTATACCAGTACTACAGGTCCCGAGAGCGTCGATAAGAATTAATTCAGTAGGAAATAGCTTGAGGTTCACAAGACCATTGGGAAATAATGTTAGATAGAGGTGCTCTCCCATTGATCATCGGGTATATAGAACTTGGAGAAGTGGAATATTAGATCCTTCGGTCATTAGCACAGAACAGAGTATATACTGAGGCTGTGCTCTGTGAAAAGGGCGTTTAATGCATCTGCTAAAAAGTATCGACCCATGTCAGCCGGCGCAGTCCGCGCAGGCTGACATGAGTCCAAACTTTTTGCTGTTTGTAAATTTTCTACATGTTTAAGCCAAGCCGCGGTAGCACAGTCGGTAGCGTACAGGACTCAAGAACAGGAGGTCGCTGGTTCGATCCCCGGCTCGGCCAATTTCCTTTCGAGGATTGATGATAGTCAGTGCGACAGGATTCATTCCTCTCTCACAGCTGATCATTGTTTCGACGATTGTTATGTGAGAAAGCAGCCAGTGGCTTGGACAGAATATGGTGCGGAGTACTGGTAAAATAAATTCCAGGAAAGCACGGAAAGGTACACTGGTCACCGTGATGTAACTGAAATAATGTAGAAAACGCGTTAAGCACCATACAATCAATCAATCATTTATGAAGAGCGTAGTGTTAAACCTGCTTTTTTTTGTCTTGAACTTCAGCAATAATTACGAATCTTATTTCGAAGAAAGTAATGCCCGATTCACAATAAGAAAATTAAAAAAATTAAAAAGATAAAAAAGTGAAAGAAAGAAAGAAAGAGACAGACGGACGGACTGACAGACGGACAGACAGACAGAGAAAGATGGGACGGCAAACCCACGGAAAGCAAAACACGAAGAAACAGAACTCAGAAGAGAGGAGAGAGCATTTTCCTGGAAAATTTTTACAAAAATTAAGCAGTGTTTCATGTAAAAAAAAAAGTTCGAAAAATGAGAGGTCTTCGACGTTGACGTGGGGATTACATTTGTAAGAAAGCTGTCCCAAGACAGATTTGTTTCTCTGATGGCCTCCTAAAAGCCAAGTGTATGGGTCGTGCTCTGTGAAGAAAGGGCTTAACCCTTTACCAAACAATCCCTGGTTTTTACGACCCTGAGATAGAAGCCTTTTGAAAACACTGTGGGTAAAGGAGAAAATGCTGGTAACCAGCATTTTCTCCTTTTCCCACAATGTTTTCTACCCGACTGGAAACAAATTTCAATTTTTGAGTTCCGTTTATTTTGTCGTCAATTTGGATCAGTCTAAAATTTTGTCGTTTGGTAAAGAGTTAATGCGTCTGCAAAAAGTAACACGTCAACTGAATGGCTAAATCAGTATTCTTCAGCCAGCCGGAAGTTGTGTTGCTTTCAAAATCTATAATTAGACCAAGAATACTCTTAATAACGGTTGGTGATAACCCAGTACTCACGCCGAATGTGTGAGCCAATGAACGGTCCCAAAATTGACACCCTCTCCCGGGAATCGAACTCGGGACCTTATAGTCGCGAGGCTGACGCTCTACCTCATGACTACGGACACCACATTGGGCCCACAATACTGTCCATATCATGCAAAAGAAACATTTCATACTGTCAAATATTTCTCGTTTGTTTATCTTCAAGTTCATTTTTTTTTCTTGTTTATTCCCTTATGAAAAATAAAGAAAGAGAATTCAATCTATGCACTTCACATCGTCACGATGTTTCCCGTATTGTTTGCATAATTAATTGACAAGGTTCGGTTTATTTTTTTTCAGCGGCAATGATGGAAATTGAATTAGTCTATGAGTCTGACACGTTTGTTTTCTGAATAATCATGATAATTGTCAAGTGACTCTGTCTCGCAAAACATCCTGTGAATTCGAACGTCATTGTTCAACATTGTTTAAAGAGACATCTTTACAGCCAGAGTGAACAAATGTTGTTAAAACTTGACGGTGTTATAATCTAG
The DNA here is from genome assembly GCA_946811185.2 of Hippopus hippopus. Taxonomy (NCBI): domain Eukaryota; kingdom Metazoa; phylum Mollusca; class Bivalvia; order Cardiida; family Cardiidae; genus Hippopus; species Hippopus hippopus. Next base: position 13,221,813 of record OX328106.1, read on the forward strand.
TCAGCTGTGTAAACGTAGATAAAAAATCAATATAAATTGTATGGGGTAAAAAAACTGTCGGGATGTGTCTACGATTTAAACCGGAAACTGTGGTTGTTATGTCTATGACTAGCCGCAATAGAATAAAATGCATTTTCTGTCTGCCGTAATCTGTGCAACCTTGCAACCATCAGGGGCAATATTTGGCATGAAATTACAAGAGTGATTATAGTTTCATAAAATAAATAAAAAAAAAAACCAGTTAAAAATCTGGATGAAAACGAGTGAAGATGTATGTTAAAGTTATATACTTTCCTGCAGTTTATTTTGTAAGCGCGTGTCACAGCATTCTTTCCAAGCCACTAGCTGCTTTCTCACGTAGACATCGCCGAAACAATGCTTCGTGGTGAGAGAGAAGTGAATCTTATCGCAATTACTACTCACTGAGTAGCCTTACTTACTGAGAAAGCATTTGAAAAAACTTTGTTGGAAAAGGAGAAAATGCTAGTTACCAGCATTTTTTTCCTTTTCTCACAATGTTTATTAAAGCCTTCTTCCTCAATGTGATAAAAAGAGATTGTCTGGTGAAGGGTCACGATGCATCTAGATTAGCTTAACTCTTTACCAAACGACAAAATTTTAGACTGGTCCAAATTGAAAGCACTTGCAGACAACAAAATAAGCGTAACTCAAAAATTGAAATTTGTTTCCAGCAGAGTAGAAAACATTGTGGGAAAAGGAGAAAATGCTGGTTACCAGCATTTTCTCCTTTTCCCACAATGTTTTCAAAAGGCTTCTATCTCGGGGTCGTAAAAACCAGGGATTGTTTAGTAAAGGGTTAGAGGGTTTTTGAGGGTCCTGGAGGGGGAGGGGTGCTTTTGAAAACATGGTGGGAAGTGTTTTCTATGGTGGTATATTTCTGCCACGAGATACGAGATACCGTGAATGTCAGTTGTGGGTACGAAAGCAAAGAAAATCATGATAACAGGTAGAATTATCGCGATATTTATATCGTGAAAATTTTTATTATCTAGATAATATTTCCAGGAAACTTTGTCTTATCACGATAGTTCTCCTAAATTATCGCAATAGCTATCTCGTATCTCGCGGCGGAAATATGCCACCATACTTTTCTACCCTGTCTAAGACAAATTCCATCATTTAAACCACTGTTAATTTGTCCTCTGAAAATGCTTTCAATTTGGACGAGTCTAAAACATTGTCGCCTGTCAGTAAATAGTTAACTATTTTCCACACGATGTCGAGTTTTAACGACCCCCGGGGGGGGGGGGGGGGGAGTTTGAAAAGATTGGTAACCAACACTGGTAACCGGCATTTTCTCCTTTTCCCACAATGTTTTCTACCCCTTAGCTTAGAAATATCACCATTTTATCCACATTTTAATTTGCCGTCTGCAAGTGCTTTCAATTCGGACGAGTCTAAAATTTGTCTTCTGGCTATGAAGACTTCACCCTAAGGCTGCTAAATAACTATAATGAAACGTTCAGGTCGATAATGCCGAGCTCCGGTAGCTCAGTCGGTAGGTCTAGCGTACAGGACTTGAGAACAGGAGGTCACTGGTTCGATCTATGGCTCGACCAATTTTTTTTCCGAGGATTGGTGATAGTCATTGCGACAGGATTCATTTCTCTCTCACCGCTGATCATTGTTTCGACGGTGATTATGTGGGAAAGCACCTAGTGGCTTGGGAAGAATATTGTGCGGAGTACTGGTAACAGAAACTCCAGGAAAGCATCGAAAGGTGCACTGGCCGCCTCGATATAACTGAAATAATGTAGAAAACGGCGTTAAACAGCATACAATCAATCAATAAAGTCGATAATAAAAATAATGTTGAAAACGGCGTTAAACACAATGCAATACAATCAATCAATCAATCAAGTTGATAGTAAAAAACCCAAAATATTGCTATTTCAAAGTTACTTGGGAGGGGAACAAATAATATCGTCTTATCGGACAGAGTAGATTCAAATCAGACTGCACGTTCTGTGCAGTCTGATCTTGATCTACACTGTCCGCAAAAGGACTTTGAGTCGCGCTTAGCTGCCTAAGGGTGAAAGGAGCTCCCTGCTACCTGCAGTAAAAACCTGGCAAAATAACAGTTTATGTACAAATTGAGTACTTGCAATACCAAGAACTCATAAATAATGCAACCTAGTCAATTAGGGTGGCCATATTTTAGCTATGTTCTTGTAAAAAGGGTGCTTAATACATCTCCGTGCATGATACCTTACAAGTTATCACGTTATTATGGATCCATAAAACCCATGATGTATAATTAAACCGACTGAATCATGAGGGAGAATGATCCTTTGACATGAAAAAAAAAAACCAAAAGCAAAAAGTTTCGACCTAAGTCAGCCTGCGCAGTCCGCGCAGGCTGACCTGGGTCGATACTTTTTGTAGATGCAATAAGCCCCCTTTTCACAGAGCATGGGCTCATTTCCGTTTGCAATAGAGTTGCAATATCTGTCAAGATCTTTCGTTTGAAGTCTTCTGCAGGCGACATGTTGGAGCTTTGTTCGATCTTTATCTTAATTACTGTGTACTTTGTCTTTCTTCTGTTTGATCCTTTTATTGTATATGAGCCATAGTCTGGCAAAAGGGGGTTTAATGAATCTGTAAAATCCATTTTGTCTAACAACCGACTGAATGATTAGGTAGAATAGTACTTGGACTTGCAGAAAATTACCGAAAGCAAAATGTTTAGACCCAGGTCAGCCTGCTTGGAATCGTTTCTATATATCAAAGTATTAAAGAACTGACAGACTGGTGAATGTTCAATAGGTGGAATTGGTGAAGACAAAAGATAAAGATGATCCATACATTGTTGAGAAAAATGGTCCAATTCGGTGATGAAGTTCGTTCCGGTTCGATCTAGTCCAGTCCGGTTATTAAAATCGAGCCGGTTCGGCCCGGTCCAATCGGATTATTTTTAGTCCGATCCGACTTTACCCGCCGCTCATAGCTATTCAGTAATTCATGTCAAAATGGGAACTACCATGGAATTTTTTTTTTTATCTTATGTTGACTATATGAGTTTGATGCTTTGACCTTTGAATGTTAGTACTTTCTAGATTTCACTTCCAGATGAACTTTCCATGTTTTTTTCACTTTCTTATCGGTCGGGCAAACTCGTAGCTAGACAAGACCAAAAATATCCGCGAAAACCACGAGTACGAAAAAGATTGCGTTGGGATAAGTAAAGATGAGCCTGATTTGCATAGGTCACTGACTTAATTTACATATATGCAAACATCTTGTACCTTATCGATGACATCTTATTCAGTCTGTGACTTTGAAAGAAGACACGAAGACATCATTCAAGTTGGAGTGGTAGAGACTTTATAATTCATGTCAACATTATCATTTTTAACACAAATACGATTTCTATCAGAAATAATTATTTTTCTGTTGGGCAGTATTTGGTGACTGTGGGGTCTTTCGTTTGTATTTGAATCTGATCTTACGATCGCTAGTCTAAATGTTCATGTGGGCGCATTGTTTTACGGTCCGCTTTTTTTCCGAATACATATTCCATATTATAGACAGGTTCAGTAAGACGTATATATTGCAAAGTTTGATTGAAGTAGTTCATCCAAGAAAGGCGGAAGAAAGACAGTTTTTCGCTATACTAATCTAAGTTGCGAGGTCTGCGAAAGACAGCTCAATTCATCTTCTATAATTAGAATTCTGTGCTATTTCACGTCTCGCAACGTTTTGGACAGGAATATAACAAGAAAATCTGTACAGACTAATTTGCGGAATGATCGGGGATTATCCCAGTTAGCGACGCTGACTAAAACATATGTGCTTCCGCTTTACCCGCTTCAGTAAATTAGTGAAAGGTACCAAACATGGTTTTAAACCAACCAATTGATTTTATTGGGGTGTATTGTAGCTAAAAGAATTTTCTTACGTGTCGAAGAGAGTAGACGAAGATCAGACTGCACGGACGTGCAGCCTGATCTTCGTTTACTCTCTTCGCAAAGCATTTCAAAAATCACAACATCTTGGCTAAGGTTCAACATGACAAATGAATGCGATTGGTTACTGTTGGAGCGTACAATGTCTTATTGAATTTGCTGCGGGCCGGCAACGGTACCAAGAAATTTTCTCCCCTTCGATGATACAATTATTGTTTATTTCCATCAGTAATATTTTGGCAATACTTTCCGTTGACTAATTTACTTCGATTGAAGGTCATTTTTCATAGTATATCAGTCATAAAAAAGGATGGTATCTGGGTCAGCCGTAGCAATAATGTATCCTTTATAAGAAGTATACCTATAAAGGTTACTCGATGAGGTTAATCAGCGGGTTTTCTAGGTTACAGAGCAGGCTGTTATTTGAGACTTTCCGATTAGACCTTGGGCAAGACACTGTAGAGCTCTTGCCTAGTTGTTATGAAACCCACTGCCAGGGCACATATGAATAAGTGAACTGTCACCTTGCAATGACTAAAATTACTCCCCGTCGAATTTTTCACATGTCACTGGCTTAGAATTGATTCGCATCCGCCGCCCCGTATTCAATATTTCTGGATGATGGTGCGCAGAAGTAAATATCTGACAAAAGTTTCATTTTCCTCTAAGTCATGGAAACATTTTCTTTACTCTGATGTTGAGTTCTTTAACCCTATACCGCATAATCGCGAGTTTTAAAGACCATAAGAAATAGCCTTTATAAATAAGGCTAGTAACCAGCATTCTCTCCTATTCCCACATTGTTTTCTGTTCTATCAAAGACAAATTCTATCAATTAACCACATTTGAATTGTCGTCTGTTAGTTCTTTGAATCTGAACAAAACTACACTTTTGTCGTGTTGTTTTATGAGTTTGCTCGATTTCGAAAATAAAAGTTTCCCTGTAAGATTTGTCAGAAGAACAGAACAGACATTTTATTCAGACGTATACATAGCAAGTTGTCTTGTCAAAATACGAGTTTTTCAATGAATAATGTCATAGGTGTATATACATATCAAAGATAAAGTAACAAAACTATATAGGAAAAAGTGTTTACTTATAGTTCCTTATCAGAGCAATCAGAGGAAGAAATGATTGGAAATTAGGGAGGAAAAAACTAATTTCTGAAACCAGAGAGTAAGAATAAATATTTGAAGATATAGAGGAAAAAATATGGAGAGGGAGAAATTACCAAACAGTCAAACCTTGAAAGGGAAAAAAGACGATGAAATTCTTTCATGAGTCAAAAAACCAGCTTAGATTGTAATTAAACAGAAACCCTCATAACGCCAATAAATTAAACTTGATATCAAGTAGGGATAAGAGATGCGGATTTTGCAATTTTAAGCCCTGAGAGAGGCAGAATATCTGACAAAATGAAAGTTTCTAGCAAGGTTTTGATAATTAGACTATGGGTGGTATAATATCAAATTGTAATTGAAAAAAAGTCCAAATTTTGCATATTTAAGGCTATGAAAGTCAGAATAATCTGACAAATTTAAAGTTTCCAGCAAGGTTTTGATAATTTAAGTTATAAGCCACTTGAGATTTTAGTGAAACAAGACGTCATATTACGCCCAAATATTAAACTGGATATCCATTTGGAGAAAAAAAAAAGACCTGGATTTTGCGATTTTAAGGCTGTCAGTGTCACAAACTTTGACAAATTACAGGAAAAAAGTGGATCCAAGATCAGACTGAATCATGTTCCCTATTTACCTAAATCTTTTCAAGGTGACAAAACTTTATAAATGCTCATATTAAAGAATTTGCTCACAACACATGAGGCATTCAAATGAATGGATGTGTACTTGAGAGGGGAGAATGCATTGTGAGGGAAAAAAAATGGTTACCAGCATTTTCTCCTTTGCCCACAATAATTTCAAAAACCCTCTTTCACAGGGTAATTAAAACGAGTTATTATTTGATAAAGGGCTAACAATGACTAAGCGGCTAAATTTTTAGAGTGGTCAATCTTAAAAGCGTTCGCAGACAATTAATTAAACGTGTTTCAAATGTTTTTGAAAGGGATAAAATATTGTTAGAATAAAAATGTTTGTTACAATGTTTTTTTAGCCTTCTTCTATATGGAAAAAAGTACGGTATAGGTTGATACTGAATGACCGCTGCAACTGTAACGTAACACATCTTTTGTTAGTAAGCTTAATTTCTGCTCTTGGTCAATATTCATCTGCCGTTCTTAAGAACATTCATAGTCTTATTCTCAAGAATTTTCTAAATTTCAAAGTAACACCACTTTTGATTGGCCAAACCAAATGGTTTGGCCAATCAGAAGTTGTGTTACTTTCTAAATCTAAAGTTAGACCAAGCATCTTCCTAAGAATGATAAGTGAATACAGACCCTGACTGCATATTGCAGACCCTGTCTGTGTAAAATGCAAAGATTCTGTTTTTGGTGACATTGCAGATCCAAAATCCTACTGCACGTTCCGTGCACAGACCTGAGATTTTTCGTTTCCGATATTTTGTGGGAATGTTACGACCAAAAATAGCACCCGGTAATTAAAATGCATGTATCTCTAGATTTTAAGACAGAACATGCCCTCGGACCTTAGATCTTTGGTGTCCAATTTTTTGTTCTACGAAAATGATACTATAATTGAAATATCCCTACTTACAACCCAGATGAAATTGAAAAAAAAAAAAATCTGTAGAACACCGAATGACTACGATCACTAAATGTGATTAATAGTTGACAGAAATTGCATTTCCGGTAGAAAATTACGTCATATAACAATGATTGGTTACCAGCGTGTGCTCTTTGAATATTTTTGTAATGAGCGGAAGTGCGGGTACAAGAATGAACTAATCAACGTGCCAGGTGGTGTGAATACGGTGAATAGGAATTGATATATGTTTTTAATTGATTAGTACTTTTTGACTGATAGAAGAATGTCTATGAACAGTAAAGCCCAGAAAGAACGAATGAATAAATAGCATTTTTCATTAATCTTTTACCACTCAATCCCGAGTTTTAATGTCTCCAAGGAAAAAGTACTTTTGAAAACATTGTGTGAAAAGGAGAATTTGTCCTATTCACCCAATGTTTTCTAATCATTTGAGCAACATTGAATTTGTCACCTGCAAATGCTTTCAATTTGCATTAGTCTCAAATATTGTCGTCTAGTAAAGAGTTAAAGTTTTACCCACAAACAAGACGTCATGACAACGAATAGATTCTTTTGTAGTTCAATTTGAAAAAAAAAATAATGAAAAATAACTTTGCAGTTTATTGCCTCTTTGTTTTGCATATTGTTTAGAAGTGAAATTTTCTTTAGAAACATTTTTTTAAGAGGAGGTGCTAATCTAAATCAGTGTTAGAAAAGGAGCAGTTAAAGGGAGCTGCACGTAGAAAGAGTACATGTACGAGTTTGTCGGAAAATGCACGTAGACTGCGTTTAACGTTTAAATTGTATCAAATTACTAATTCAGTTCAAGTCAAACTATTTTATTAAGCCAAAATCTTAACAACAAAAGATGTATGAGCATTACAACATTTCATATTAATTATGTGATTTCGATTGGTTTCTTTTCTACAGCAATGAAGGTCTAAATAAGCAAACTAAGAGTTCTTTTTTTCATGAGACACTATTTAGAATTACCAATCATTACCAGAAAGCGATTATCGGTAATTTGAAGGAGCAATTCTTGTATATTGGAGTCATAAATCGGCCCCAAATAAGGCCTGTTAGGGTCCGCAATATAAACATGTCCACATTTTATTTTTTACCAATCGCAAATTACTATTTTTTTCAATTAAGGAATGAAGAGAATTTTATTTTTTTCATGGAGGTATGAAAAAAAAAAAACCTAATCAAAGTGTGATTAGCTTTTTTTTTCATACCTCCATGACAAAAATAAAATTCTCTTCATTCCTTATAATTTAATATTACAGGCAACATACACCCATGGAAATAATTCAAACTGCATTCATTTTCTTTATTTTTAAATCTAACGTTGGAGTTTCTAAAGCTCACTTCCACTCATATTTGTATGGCGCAAGAATACAATAGGGAAGAAGTTTTCAGATCCCCAATACTGAAAATTAACCAATAGAACGAAAGTAAATGAACACAGCAGTGTGTAGGACCCGCAAAACTAACCTTCAGCAAAAGCGGTTTCGGCACAACGTGATTTTTTTTTTCATGGAGCTATGAAAATTTTTTTTCAGCCAATCAGAACTCGCCAATGTTCATGAGAACAACTGATATTAAATTATTTAAGAATATCAACACCTAGAAGTAGGTCAAAGCAAATCTATTCGGCTAGGCTGAAATAGAAAACACGAATTCATAAACTGTATCTACGTGCGAAACATAAAGAAAGCATTGCGAAATAAACCTTCAAACAATTGAAAGAAGGGGCGCCTGGGGGAAATTTTGGATTGTGTCGGTTTTTTTACCCTTTACGAACATAAGAATTATCTCCCTTGGGAAATTAAGGTAAAGAGTAATCGTGACGAATAACGCATCACCTAATACGTGAGGTATTTTACTATTATATTCTCAAATATCGTAGGTAATTGACAAAAAAATATCTGTATAAGAAAATTGGTGACAGTCAATAGAACATTACGGTAACAAGATAAATTGCTCTCGTTGGAAAATTACACCTACACGTAATTGCCATACTGTTTTCGAACTGTATCCTTTGAAGCTGTCATAAAACTTCTGGATTCAAAAGGATTTACTCTTTGCCAAACGATAAAATGTTAGACTCGATCAAAATTGGAACCATTTGCAGACGACGAATTCAACATAGCTCGAAAGATGGTTTCTGTCTTTAAAGGAGCGAAAGCATTGTGGAAAAAGAAGAAAATGCTGGTTACCAGCATTTTCTTCTATTCCCACAATGCTTTCAAAAGCTTTCTTCTGAAAGGATGTTAGAACACGGGATTGTATGGTTAAGGATTAGGCAGGATGTTTTGGAATCGGACATGAATCAAGCGAATTCTATTTAATGAGAGATAACGAGCGTCCTTTCTTCCTGACAGATTGGGAAACCTTTGATGTGAAAAATGTGTGGCTGGCGAACAAAGTAGTTCCTTGTGTTAAATCACTCATGCGAGTTTTGTGAGTGCACTGGAAAAAAAAGGAGTTCTGTCAAGAACGCGGTTTATTAACAGACGCATGTTGCGGTATTAGATAAAACGTGTATTGTAAGAGATGTTAAAGGTGGCCCTTCAGATTTTGGGACGAAAATTTTACAAAAATACAAAAAAATCATCCTTATACTCCCAAAGCCTTTTAATTTTCATTCATAAAACCCCAGTAGTCGAAAACCATCCGACAACAAGAGAAATTAGAGATTTACTACGGCCCAGGTCGACACCGACGGGAAACACGGTCTATTTTTACATGAGCAACTCGCTCATTTACATACCGGAAATACACAGACGAAGCTTCAAACATAGCGTCCGAAGAAGACATTATGGAAAATAATTACATGTTTGTTATGTTATGGAATTTAAGCGTCATTAGTCACGTGCCAGTCACTTGACATTCCCACAATGCTTTTTTGATTTTTGGCGCGAAATGTAAAAATACGTTAAGAGGCTACGTAGCCTTTTAAGGGAACACCATCAAAAAAATTTTTTTTTGTAATTTTATGATTCTTAATTATTGATGATTTGTATTGTTTTTTCATATAAATTTCAGTGATATGTATATTTTTTAATTTGGTGAGATGTGAAAAATCTAAATACCCACCTTTAAGGTTCCGACTCGGAGCCATCTATGTATTTTAAAGATTCTTGGATAATTCGAAAAGTCACTAAAAACGCCTTTTTCGACATTATTTCAGCTGTAACACAGCGGCCAGTGTACCTGTCCTTACTTCCATGGATTTTCTTTCAACAGTACTGCACACACTAGTACCATGCATTCCACGCTACTGGTTGCTTTCCCCTATAACCATCGTCGACGCAATGGTCAACGGTGAAGTCCGTTGATTATAGATCGTGTTTTAATCGCATCAGCAAAATTTGTCAGCAACTGTGCTGACTATTCCGGGCAATTTCTCTTGTTGTGTCAGTGCTTTTAAGAAGTGATCAGTAGTAAGACGTGAAATTGTTGTTCTTTAAAAATGAGGCACACTCTGGCAAAGAGGGGTTTAATGCATCTCTGTGGAGCAATATACCATATGGCTTGCAACACGCGAAAAGGGACATTCGGACATTTGCGTGAGTTGTCGTCTCGGATCAGCCTGCGCAGTCCGCGCAGGCTAATCCGAGACGGCACTTTACGACTTCATTAGATTTTGTGCTACAGTAGACTTGCGCAAAACAGAAAATTACATAAAAACGTAAAGTATCATCTCGGATCAGCCTGCGCGGACTGCGCAGGCTGATCCGAGACGACACTTTACGCAAATGTCCGAATGTCCCTTTTCGCGTGTTGCAAGCCAATTATAATCCACATTGTCCAACAATCGGCTGAATCCCGAGGTAGAATGGTCCTCGGACATGCAGAAAATCGACTAATGGCAGAAACTGCGCGGATTGTTCAGGCTGACCTTGGTCGATACTTTTTACAGATTTATTGAACCCCCTTTACACAGAGCTTGGCTCAAATGGTAACGAGTTAGCAGAAAATGATTTGCTACAACGCAAGACTTACTGCAAGTACAGGGTGTCCGGAAAGTAAGGTAACACTTTCGTACATTTATATTTTGGCTTAAAATATAAGATAAAGAGATAAAAATATATATACATGTAAATAAAAGGTGTAAGTTTTTTGTGTGATAATTTAATCCAATTTTCATTACATTTTGCGTTTTTATACAGATTTTAATTCAAAGGTGCTTTTTGGGTCATTGGCGTCATTTTAATAATTAATGACGTTTTCAAAGTGACGGCCAATTATGGTCTTTCCTTGCCGAACATGCACGATAAAATTGTCAATCACATTAGCGCACATTTCAATATCAGTCTTTTCACTTTAAGTGTTCTTTAACAATGTATCTGTGCTGTCTGGTTGGGATTGTCGACCTTTGACTTCACATAACGCCACAGAAAGAAGTCGCACGGGTCGAGGTCAGGATAAAGTCATCCACATTGCAAAACACTTGGTTCATACAGGATGGTGCTAAGGCACACACATCTAAATCTGTGACAGACTTTCTATATGATACGTTCGGTGATAGGATAATATCAAAACGATATTTCGGAGGTCACAGACTGCTGAATATCGTGGCCTGCACACAGTGCCAAACTCAACCTGCGTAACTTCTTCCTTTGCAGTACTTTGAGGTCGAAGGTCTACGATCCCAACCTAGACAACGTAGACATGCTGTTTAAAAATCTTTCAAGTGAACGCAATATCATTGATATTTGAATGTGTCCTAAAGTGATTGACAATTTCATCGTGTGTGTTCGGAAAAGAAAGAGCATATAAGGCCGTCAAATTGAAAACGTCATTAATTACTAAAATGACGCCAATGACAAAAAAGGTACTTCTGATTTGAAATCTGTATAAAAGTGCGTAATGTTAATAAAATTAAACGAAATTACCACACAAAAAAACTTGCATATTTTAGATACATATACGTTTATTTCTACCTCTTTATCTGATTTTTAAAGCCATATTATAGATATACAAAAGTGTTACCTTACTTTCCGGACACCCTGTATTAGTGATGCAGTGCTAATTCCTCAAAGATTTTTAGATCAATTTTACGTACATAACTCTTGTAAATAATGGCTACTCGCCCCCTAATGACCGACCATTTCTGCGAAATCCTTTCCGTTTACGAACGGTCGGTACTTACGAGTATGAGGTCTGTGTAAACTGTTAGACGGTATAAAACTTTACCGTTCGATACTCAATTGAGGTAAAATTTCTGTCCGGCGATTTTCCGCCCCTCGCCACTGATGCATATGAGAAAGTAGTCAGTGGCTTGGAAAAAAAGTCGTGTCAGCACTGGTGTGAGAAAGCCAGGAAACATGCGTAGGTGCACTGACCGCCGTGATATAACCTAAGCTGTTAAAACGGCGTTAAACTCCTATACAAGCAAACAAACAAATAAATTTACCCTTTACCAAAAGACTAAATTTTTGACAAGTCCAAATTGGAAGTTTTGCCGATAAAAATTTAAGAGTTGCTCAAATGATGGAATTTGTCTTTGTTGTAAGAGAAAACATCGCGGGAAAAGGAGAAAATGCTGGTAATCAGCATTTTCTCCTTTCCCCACAATGTTTTCAAAAGGCCTCCTCCTCAGGGTCGTTAAAACTGGGAACTGAATCTCACACCAGTACTGACACAACTTTCTTACCAAGTCAACACTTTTCTCACATGCATCAGAGGTGAGAGGTAAAAAATCGCCGGAAAGAAAGTTTGCCTCAACCGGATATCGGACCTGCAACCATCAGGTCACGAATAAGATACCCTAACCACTGAGCTAAACCGACGAGCTTATCTTTTAGTAGCTCGTTACCATTTGAAATGTTCTCTGCGAAAAGGAGTTTTATTTCATCTGCAGAAAGTATCGACCGAGGTCAGCATCTATAGTGATAGGCATGCAGTGCTAATTCTTTAATGATTTTTCGATCAATTTTCATGGACATAACTGCAGGTTTGTAATGGCCACTCGCCTCCAAATGACCGATCATTTCTGCCAAATCTCTCCCGGTATTTCTGTCCACGAGCGGTCAATAAGCTCGCTTTTACAGTATTCTTGGTTTACCATTGCAGTGCTTTGCGTGTCATTCACTGATTCAAATTCGCGGCAAACGACTTTCAGAGCATTCTTGTAGAATATGGCCAATCAGCATTATTTCTTTACTAGATGACAAAATTTTGATGACAAAATTGAGAGCATTTGCAGACGACAAATTAAATGCAGCTTAAAAGCTGTCTTTATTGGGTAGAAAACATCGTAGGAAAAGGAGAAAATGTTGGTTGCTTTTCCCACGATGTTTTCAAAAGCTTTATTTCTCAGGATCGTTAAGAGACGGGACTGTGTGGTAAAGGGTTAATTAAGGACCGATACACGAATACATGTGATAACTATGACAAAAAGTGAAATTGCTTCGGTTGTGATGTCACAATATTTTATGTTTTCAAAGCTGTTGCGATACGAAATAAGTCGTCCGCGTAGGATTTCAATAATACCAGTCGATTCATAACCCTTCCGCTAGGTGTAATTTTTCAAAGACATACGAGTACTTTCCGCTTGCTACTTTTTACTGGCATGCTTTGCGCACCGCGTATTAATATTTATGCTGTAGTCTACAGGATAGTGATGCGCCATAGCAGATAGGTCATTCTTCGAAGAATATGAAATGCCCAAACAACGCGCGCCGACGATGTAGGGAAGTATGCAAATGATGTGGATGACGTCATATCTGATCACATAAAAATAGACGGTGTTACCGATTGTATAACGCTACCGTACCGTTTTCTAAACGCCTAATTTTAACTATTTTACTGAATGTAACTGACCAGTTCCATTAAGTTTACTATAAAAATTATGAGTAATGCTTATGGGGTTTAATGCATCTGCAAAAAGTATCAATCAGGTCAGCCTACGCAATCCGCGCATTCCTCCGTATTTTAAGCCGTTTTTATGTACAAAATACATGTAAGTCTTTCATTAGAGATACGCTGCAAAGCATCAATGAATTCCATAAGAGTACCAAAATAGGAAAATTGACAACAACAAGCAAACAAATAAACAACAAGAAGACGTTGACACGTCAGAAAGACTTATCTGTTATCTGTTAGAATCGTAATGAATGTCAACTGTTAGGGAAAGGCTCTTTTCACGAATTCTTAACCCTAAAAGCACTTTTCACCACTATTGCTGTCAGCCTTTGCGGACAGTGTAGATCAAGATCAGACTGCACAAAACGTGCAGTCTAATCTTTGATCTACACTGTCCGTTTCGCTGAAACCGTGACTATAGACAACAGCAACCATAAAATTGTAATAATGTGTGTCTTGTTCTTAGACTAAAAATGTCTGTTTTATTCCGCGCTCCAAGCGCTGACCGCTAGTTTGCTGAACAGCTACTTTCTACCAATGACTGTTTTTTTTTTTTTTTTTTCTTTTATCAGGCATAGTTGAAAACATTGTGGGAAAAGAAGAAGGCAACCAGGATTTTCTCCTTTTCCAACAATGTTTCCGGGCCTTTCAAAGACCATGCACGCCATTTCAACCACGTTAAAGTCGTTCGCAAAGGTCTTTAGTTTGAACAAGTCTACAATTTTGTCGTTTGGTGAAGAGTTAAACGAGTGTTTCAAATAGAAGCACTGCTCCTAATGCTTAAATTAAATGATTTACAGACGACAAATGTTACACTTGGGAAAATTTGAAAGAATTAGTAGACGACAAATCTGACCAACCTAATGTGACAAAAAAATTTTCTAACATTGTGGAGAAATGAGAAAATGCTGGTTAAAACTTTGGAAGCTGTGGAAAAGGGCTAAAGCATTTACAGCTGACTGATATAATGTTGCTCGAATTGTGGCATTTATCTTTGATAAAATAGAATAAAGTGTGGGAGAAGGAGAAAGACTTGTACCGACATTTTTACCTTTTCCAATGTTGGGCTTCTTGTTCTGCTTCTTGCTCTTCTTGTTCTTCTTCTTTCCTACTTGTTCTTCTTCTTTCCTACTTGTTCTTCATCTTTCCTACTTGTTCTTCTTCTTTCCTACTTGTTCTTCATCTTTCCTACTTGTTCTTCTTCTTTCCTACTTGATCTTCTTCTTTCCTACTTGTTCTTCTTCTTTCCTACGTGTTCTTCTTCTTTCCTACTTGTTTTTCTTCTTTCCTACGTGTTCTTCTTCTTTCCTTCTTCTTTCCTACTTGTTCTTCTTCTTTCCTACTTGTTCTCCTTTCCTATTTGTTCTTCTTCTTTCCTACTTGTTCTTCTTCTTCTTTCCTACTTCTTCTTCTTTCCTACTTGTTCTTCTTGTATCATTCTTGTTCTTCCTCTTTCCTTCTTGTTCTTCTTCTTTCCTACTTGTTCTTCTTCTTTCCTACTTATTCTTCTTCTTTCCTCCTTGTTCTTCTTTTATCCCTCTTCTTCTTCTTTTTTCCCTCTTGTTCTTCTTCTTGTTTCATTCTTGTTCTTCTTCGTCTTGTTCTTCCTGTTCTAGTTCTTCTTCTTCTTCTTCTTCTTTTTCTTCTTATCGTTTTTCTTCTTCTTCTTCTTCTTTATTTGTTTCTTTGAGTCCTTGTTTCTCTCTTTATTCCTCAATGCCACCAAAACTCATAGTTTTGCGGTAAAGGATTCACTCAGAAAATACACCCACGAAAAAAAACCGAAAACGAGGCTGACAAATATTTAGTAGTTCAGGTCTTTTGGGGTCTGCAGCGCGTCGCATGTTTCACGTCTAACGCAATAAATTCTCGAAAACTTGAGTCGAAAGATTCATGACATTTTATCTTTGAAAATACGTAAGGGAAAACGTCGCTGACAAATGGGATTTTAAAGCAGGTGTTGATAGAGCCGTATATTCACATTACAGCGGGTCCTAATACAATTATTTAACTTTAAGAGCTACGAGTAGAAAGAGAAAGAATTCACAAGAGACTTGAAATGCTTTCAAAAGACAGGAACGAAATTTACTACTTTTGCAATATCTTCCTGAAAATTTCGATAGAAATGGAGAAATTTCCCAAATTTCTTGGCCTTTTACTCTGTTACAGTGGCAGAATTGATTGTGGTCCATTTTGTACCAAACTAGAGTCCTCATTATAACCTACTTTTCAATAACTTTTGGAAAATACCCAACATCAGAATATTTCATTTCTGTTATATTTTCGGTGAAAAACTTTGAATGACTTCAATCTATAAGGTTTCAATTTTAACCCGTAACCCTTTACTACATGACAAAACTTTAGACCAGCCCAAATTGAAAGCATTTGCAGATGACTAAATAGAGGTGGCTAAAATGATAAAATTTGACCTTAATAGAGTAGAAAACATTATGGGTAAAGGAGAAAATGCTGGTTCCCTGCATTTTCTCCTTTTCCCACTATGTTTTCAAAAGCCATCTCCCTCAGGATCGTCTTAAGTCGGGACTGTGTGGTAAAGGATTAACCTGCTAAACAAGTGAAACGAAAATTTCAAGCCGATAGTAAAAACACAAATGTTGCTATTTCAAAGTTTTTTTTTTTTTTTTTTGGAGGGGGGATGTCTGTGTGCAGTCTGATCTTGATCCACACTGTCCGCAAAAGCTCCTTGGGTCGCGCTTAGCAGCCTATAGCTTAAGCTAATGGTGTCAATAAGCGTTTGCATACTTCCTGGATTTCAGCTCTCGGGCGAGAGGAAAGTGCATCGTCGAAGGAAAATGCCGTCATGGACGACGGAGGCGAGGATCTCTACTGCATAAGAAGTTAAGATTTATGCGCAGTATTGGTAAAAGAAACTCCTGGAGAGCATGAATAGGTGCATTTGTAGCCGCGACAAAGCTGAAAATAATTAAGGTCTACGGGCCCTAACTCATCGGTAAACATCGACGTTTTCGTAAAGGCTATTCGGACAATTTCGGCAGCTTCCGTCTTTTAATATAAGAGTCAGGGGCCGTAGACTCACTAACTCATCGGTAAATATCGTGTAACATCGACGTTTTCGTAAAGGCTATTCGGCCAATCTCGGCAGCTTTCGTCTTTTAATATAAGAGTCAGGGGCCGTAGACTCACAAACTCATCGGTAAATATCGTGAAACATCGACGTTTTCGTAAAGGCTATTAGGCCAATCTCGGCAGCTTCCGTCTTTTAATATGAGAGTTACGGGCTGTAGACCTTAAATAAATAAATAAATGAAACAAATTGAAGAAAACATAACACAAGAAATATCTTTTACGAAGACAGACGGGTTAAATTTGCACGCAAATAGGCAGGGGCCCTTAGAATAAACATATTTACATTTTTGACAAATCACAAATTTCTGTTTATTCATTTTTTATCAATACCAAAAAATAGTTTAAAAGCCAACACATTCAGCTGCACCGAAAAGACACGAAACATCACTTAGAAAAAATAATACGTTACAAATTGTCATGTCTAAGAAGAAATAGAAAACCAGCATTATATCTTAAAATTTGTGCAGATTGTTCACGCCTTGGTTAGGAGAAATTTCGCCTTAATGATACAAAACTAGCAGTTTAATCGTTCTATAAATTCAAATTAAACCTCCCTTTAATGATATTCTCAGTTCCCACGGCTTAATTAAAACGTCAGATTTGCCAAATTTATTTCGGTACCATAGTAATTATTACATTGCTTTCACTCTTTTCCAGACAACAAAATTTTAGACTCGTCCAAAATGAAAGTATTTGCAGACGACAAATAAAATGTTCCTCGAATGATGTGATTTGCCTTGGGAATGGTAGAAAACATTATGGGAAAAGAAGAAAATGCTGGTTTACCAGCATTTTCTTCTTTTGCCACAACGTTTTCAAAAGCTAACTTCTTTAGGAATAATTATTGCTTGGAAAAGAACTAATTGCACTTTTACATGGTTTTTTTCCCTCCAACAATTTATTTGGTGCGATTTTCTGTAATGCTTTCTCGGCTTCAACTTTCATTTGCTCGTGAGAACAAAAAATTACATGTATAAGAGGATCTAGCTATTGCAGTTTTTATGCTGTTTTTGGTGAGAGAAGAAATAAAAAGAGAGGGAAAAAAATATAAAAAATAAAATGAATTTTGAAACTAGGTAAAAAGTTGGCAAGTCGCCATATGCTTTGATTCCTTTTTACCTAGTTTTAAAATACTTTTTATCTGCCAGCGACTACTACATGGACAGATCATACAATAATAGATTGCCATCTTTACAATCATTTCCATACTTTATATAGGTATATGCCGAGCCCCGGTAGCTCAGTCGGTACTAGCGTACAGGACTCGAGAACAGGGGATCGCTGGTTCGATTCCAGCCTCGGTCAATTTCTTTCCGAGGATATGACGATAGTCATTGGGAAAGTATTCAGTCCCCACTCACCGATGACCATTGTTCCGACAACGGTTATGTGGAAAAGCAGCCATTGGCTTGGAAAGAATATTGTATGGAGTACTGGTGAAAGAAACTCCAGGAAAGCATAGATAGGTGCACTGGCCGCCGCGATATACCTGAAATAATCTTGAAAACGGCGTTAAACACCATACAATCAATCAATCAATCAATTCTAACGGTATAATTGAAATTTAAATACATTCTAACACCTGCAGTGTTTACTTTTTGTAGCTACTGGGCCTTTATAGTTTCGTGAAATACCAGGCAATTGCAATCTAAGATCAGACAGCGTGTTGTATGCAATTTGATCTTTGATTTACAAGTTCTGTCCAAGGAACTTAAGATGTGTTGAGCGTCATTCTTTGGGTTTACATTTGACTGTATAATTACGAGTTTTCACACCCCTGTCGAAGACTAGTTCTTGAAAACATTGTTGGAAAAGGAACAATTGCTTATTGTAAGCAATTGCTCCTTTTCCCAGAATGTTTTCCATTATACTGAGAAATAGATTTTTCCTTTCCTTAAATTTTCTCTCCTTTTCGTCGATTAATTACAGTTTTCAGTCTATAGATAAAAAAATGAATTGTCCAGAAATGGGCTAATCTTTTAATTCATCTAAAGCCTTTTGCGATCGAAGGTATTTTACCACCTACTAAATGCAGCATGATTTTGATCTACATTGTCAGCAATCGGGCCTTTAGTTGACTCTAGTCTCATTTAGGGTATAATCTTTTAATTAATCTGAAACCTGAATGCAATTGAAAAGTATTTTATGATCGGCGATATGTCAGAAAAGCACGCCTTTGACATGTTCAATGCATTAAGTCACATGGGAAATTATTCTAAAAGTCAAGCAAAAAGTTCTCGTTTTTTAGTATTAAAGCGTTGTCACCTGCATTCGAGACCTTTTGTGTCATTATAGAAAACAGCTTTTGAAAACATTGTGGCAAAAGGAGAGATTGCTCGTCGTGAGATTTATTTATTTATTTATTTGACCATTATCTCCCGCTAGATGGCATTCTACAAGTACACATCTATCTAATTTGGGCATTCTGGGTACAGAACCGGATTACTTTTCAAAACAACGACTGTTACTTTGAATTTCAAAATCAAATAAACGTTTACTCAATAAAATGCTACCTGGTGCGATTCGTTCAGCTATGATCGGCTAGCATGTAACATATGGATCGGCCATTTATTAAAACAGCCCCTACATGCTTGGGTAATAGGCTAATAGCTTCGGTATAAGCCCTACTTTCCCCCAGGTATACGAGGGTGGGTGATGCGTCAAAGCAGACAGGTCGTTCCTCGAAGAATATGACATGCGCAGACAACGTTTATTTGACTTACAGTCAGTAAAAAAAAAAGGTGCAGTTTTGACATTTTAATAACGGGATAGTCGTTTTGCAACTCCGTCTATTTTTATCTGACCAATTATGACGTCATCGTACCTATTTAAAGACGATCCCACGTAATCCCCGTTGTAATGCTTCATTTTGTCACTTCGTCAAGACCTTGCGAGAATCTGGCGCGAAATCTAAAAATACCTGTACCATAAAGGCCATGTATCATTTACGGAAATGCCACTCTTAATTTTTGCTTATTTATAACTACTGCCATTCTAAATTCAATGGTGAAACTTTTTTGAAGTTCTGTTTAATTTAAAAAATCTAAAAAGCCACCTTTAAGGCTGAGAAAAATTTTAAAAGTTACGAACTTTTCCCTCGAGAGAAGGTTTCCTTTGTTACTCGATTGTAACGGCGTAAGACTTCTGATAAGGAGAGTCCAGACTCGATCCTCGCTAGATGCGCTCGCCAAATGGGCGTGTCCCAGAGCCAGGCACTGTAAAGCCTTAGCATTATACAAACACGTGAATGCTTGAACTGTCGCAGTGATATGATTAAAGTAATGTTGAAACTGGCGTAATTTCTTCCGTGAAAAACTTATTTGAATTCTGTTCGGCTTTTTTCTATAAACTATGTTTAACCCTTATTCCACCTACATTACTAGTAACGTGTTGTTAACGATTTCAACAAAAGAAGCCTACTGGTATAACTCTTTACCTGACGACAAAAATTCAGATGTGACCAAATTGAAAGTCTTTGCAGACGATAAATTAGATGTAGCTTGAAAGATGATTTCTAACTCTGTAATGTTAGAAAACATTGCGGGAAAAGGAGAAAATGCTGGCTACCAGCATTTTCTCCTTTTCCCACAATGTTTTTAAAAACCCTCTTCTTCAGGGTCATTAGAACACGATATTGTTTGGTAAAGAGTTAAATTGGGATTGTATTATGGAAAGCATTAATCGAAAAGGGGAAAAATAATTACAAGGATTAGACTACATGTACATGCAGGCTGATCTTTGTCTACAATCACCGCTCCACCCAACCCCAAACCCACCACAACAAAACCGAGCCCCGGTAGCTCAGTCGGTAGCGTACAGAAATTCAGAACAGGGGGCCGCTGGTTCGATTCTTGGCTCGGCCAATTACTTTCCGAGGATTGATGATCGTCATTGCGACAGATTCATTCCCCCTTCACCGCTGATCATTGTTTCGACGATGGTTATGTTGGAAAGCAGGCAGTGGCGTGGAAAGAAAATTGTGCGGAGAACTGGTAAAAGAGACTCCAGGAAAGCATTGATAGATGCACTGGCCGCCGCGGTATAACTGAAATAATGTTGAAAACGGCGTTAAACACCATACAATCAATCAATCAATCAATCAACGACCCCCGCAAAAAGTTTCCTTATTGTGTAAGATTAGGATTGAATAAATCTTAATTTTTTCTAGAGTCGGTTTTAGATCTACTTTTTTCTGAAATAGAAAGTGAGAACGGTTATATACAGACTTCCTCTTTTTTAGAAATCTCCCGAACGTTGTCGTTGACAGATACTATAAATAACGGAACTATTTTCATCCTCAAGGCAGACAAACTTTTCATTTTGATACCTATTTTAGCAGTTGAATGTATGCTTTTGTTTTGGTACGTCTCTTGCGTAAAACTCTTTACTGCACGGCGAATTTTGGTCCTGTCCCATACTGACATCTTTTGCAGACGACAAGTTAACTCTTTACCAAACGACAAAATTTTAGACCTGTCCAAATTGAAAGCATTTGCAGACGACAAAATAAATGTGACTGAAAAATTTAAATTCGTTATGGAAATAGTAGAAAACATTGTGGGAAAAGGAGAAAATGCTGGTTACCAGCATTTTCTCCTTTTCCCACTATGTTTTCAAAAGGCTTCTTTCTCAGGGTCGTTAAAAGGCGGGATCATGAGGTAAAGAGTTAACCTCTGTCCTACTAAATAAGTGAAATGAAACTTTTAAGCCTATGGTAAATTCCCAAATTTTGCTGTTTCAAAGGTATTTTGTGGGGGGAAATATGACCTTTTCGGACAGTGTAGATCAAAGATCAGACTGCACGTTCTGTGCAGTCTGATCTTGATCTACGCTGACCGCCAAAGGTCAGTGAGTCGCGCTCAGCAGCGTAAATGTTAAATGCGGCTCGTATGATGTAATTTTCCTTTACAAGAATAAAAAACGATGTTGAAAAAAAACCGGAAAAACGATGATTTCTTTTTTTAGGGCCGTAATTTACGAGATCTTTAGGTAAAGTATTTACTCTTTATCAAACAGTCTCCTGTTTTAACCACTCTGAAAAGCAAAGCTTTTGGAAGCAAGAAGTAACTAATAAAAAAAGATAGACGGCGCAAATTTGCCCGCAAATAAGCAGGGGCCCTGAAAATAAGCATATCTACATTTTTGACCAATCACAAATTTCCATTTATTCATTTTTTATCAGTACCAAAAAGCAGGTCAAAAGCCAGCACATTCGGCTACACCGAAAAAACTAGATAAGGAAAGAATGCTAATAACTAGCATTTTCTCCTTTTCCCATATTGTTACCTACCCTTTTAAAAACAAAAAAACAAAAAAGACAATTCATTTAGTTTTGTGCGTGCAAATGCTATTAATATGGACCATTCGAATAAATTTCCGACTGATATAGAGTTAAGCAATAGAACTGTTTTTCTATACAAAGCAGACAAGCTCTGGCATTGTGATACGCTTTTTGATTTGTCGTGAGTCTTCTAGTTCTTCCTTTGTTCTGCTTATGAACAGAGATTCAATTGAAACCAACGACTGTTGAAAGCTAAACCTTAAATGTATATATCAGAAACAGAACATATAGGTCAGCCTGCACAGAACGGTAGGATACTGAAAGGCACTGTTGGTCTGCTGTTTCACAAAAGACAACAGGGTCCGTTTTCATCAACCGTTCTGAACAACATTCTTAGTCTAATTCTTAAAAAGTGTTTTAATTTGAAAGTAACACAACTTCTGATTGGCTAAACCAAATGGTTTAGCCAATCAGAAAATGTGTTAATTTCAAAATAGAAAATTCTTGGCAAATTAAATCAGTTGGTTTAGTCATCAGAAATGGTTGATTCAGAAATAGTTTACCCTTGAAGGCTGAGTTCAATGTTTTAATCACTGAGTTTTTCTGAGGAGTGTCCATGGGCAAGACACTTCGGAGCGCCAGCCTGGTACTGGTAAAACCCAGGAAATATGAATATGTGAGCTGTCGCCGTGATATGACTGAAATAATGTTGAAAGCAGCGTTAAACACCATTCAAACGAAACGAAATGACACAAAACAATGTTTTATTGATTGACGTTCCTTTACAGAGAATCTTTCTATACCCTGTCGAAAACCACCTCTTCTTTCAAAGGAATTTTGTCTATGAAAAAAGAGTGCTATGTCCAACTGACAATAATGCTGTTAATAAAAGGAAATTTTACCTTTCGTTACAGAACTAACTGCGTGGAAGAGAACGAACTGCTGAATGGGACCGGAAGCAGAACTTCAATAAAGGTAAGCATGATATTGTCTTCTGAAATGCTTTTTAAATACTTTGCTTACTGCAACTTGTGTATAATACAAGAATAAATCGACAAAATCTTCGTAAATGCATTTGCCTACCGACATCACTCGTTATATGCCCTACACAATCATAACCCATAAAGCGCCTTTCACAACTATAGTTGCCTTTGCAGCAAGTGTAATGACAAAGACAAAATGTGCAGTCTGAACTCTGATCCACACTGTCCGCTTTGTAAAGACACTACAAACACAAAATTGACACTAAATGGATCTTATTCTAGACTTAACACGGCCGTTAGGTTTTACTCGGTGCTTTAAGGAAATGAAAAGAGCAGTTTTCGCGGAATGTATCGAAAGTTGTTGACGAAGATTGTCGGAATTCACCGATTTAAATCTTATGATGGTAGGATGATATGTAGATAATATTCGACAATACTTAAATGCTAAATATACATGTCCATTGCAAATGAAAAATATATTTTTCAAAGTTCAAGAACAGGTAGTAGACGTAGTAGATCCAAGATTCTAACATGACACATGAATTCGGCTCTATAAACACGCCCTAGTGGATTATTTATTGTGCCTCATAACTCACAACTGTGGTTTATTGAACGATAAACCACGATAGAAAGAAGATTATTTCTGAATTAGACTGCACGGAGAACGGAGAGGTTTTTTTTCACTTCATAAGTAAACCTTTTGACAAAGGAGGAACTTGGTTCTCCTTCACCGATAAATCTATCAAAGAAGGATAAATTAATTTTGCTCCATCAATAAACCAATGGACGATGGATCAATTTTGATTTACTCCATCAATAAATCAGTCTGCGGGGGGATTTTTGGTTTTAATCCTTCATTAAACCTATCAACGAGGAATAAATTTGGTTTTGCTCCATCAGTAACCTGACGCAATAGGTAAAGTTTCGTTTTGCTCGATAATTAAACCTGTTGACAAACCGGAAGAAATTCAAGTTTTTTTTTTTCATTCAATAAAACTGTCGAATTAGGTTTTCCTTCATCAGTAAACCTGCTGACGAAGCAGAATTCGGTTTATTCAATCCATAAATATGCCGACAATGGATAATACTTTTCCCCCAATTAGTGAACCTTTCCACAGAGGAGATTTTTTTTTCATCAATAAACCTATCGACAAAGGCTTAATTTAGTTTTGTTAACCTGTCAACGTATGATAAGTTTGGTTTTACTCAATTAATAAACTTGTCGACAAAGGAGACATTTGGTTTTGTTCCACCAATAAACCTGTTGACGAAGGAGAAATTCGGTTTTGCTCACCTTATCGTTAAACTGTCGACAAAGGATAAATTTGGCTTCACTCCACCAATAAACCCGTCAGCGAAGGAGACATTGGGTTTTGCTCCACCAATAAACCTGTCGATGAAAAAGAAATTCGGTTTTGCTCATTCAGTATCCCTGTCAAATATCGACAAAGGATAAATTTGGTTTCACTACAACAATAAACGTGTCACCACAGGCGAATTTGGTTTTGCTATATCACTAAATCAATCGACGAAGGGGAAAAAATTGATTTATTCCATGAATAAATCTGTTGGCAAGAAGGAATTTGGTTTTGCTCCATAAGTAAACCTGTCGGCACAGGAAAAATTTGGTTTTGCTCCATAAGTAAACCTGTCGGCACAGGAAAAATTTGGTTTTGCTCCATAAGTAAACCTGATACCACAATAGAAATTTGGTTTTGCTCCATAAGTAAACCTGTCACCACAGGAGAAATTTGGTATTTCCTCCATGTGTAAACCTGTCGGTGAAGGAAAATTTTAGTTTTGCTCCATTAGTAAACATGTCGGTGGAAAAAAAAAAAAAGTTTTACTCCATTAGTAAACCTGTCTACGAAGAGAAAAAAAATTGGTTTACCCTATTAATAAACCTGTCGACGAAGGGAAAAAAGTTGGTTTTACTCCATTAGTAAACCTGTTGCCACACGAGAAATTTTGTTTTGTCCCGTCAAAAAATTGTTTACAGATGACAAAGGAGTTTTTTTTTTTTATTTTTAGGTGTCATCAATAAGCATATGAGCTTTACTCCGTGAAAAGGGTTCTCGATGCATTTGCAAAAAAAAGCATCGACTCAAGTCAACGTGCGGAGTCCGTGCAGGCTGACTTGGGTCGAAACTTTACGCTGTTGGTCAATTTTCTTCATGTCAAAGGACCAGTGTACCTAAAGATTCAGTTGGTTTTTATACAAAATGGATTTTATGGATCCTTATTTTTGTGATGACTTGCTTTGTATTATGCATCACGCAGGTGCATTTTAACCACCCTCTCCCCCATCTTTTCCAGAACATGGCTCATATTGATAAAGATTTCTGGTCAATTAATCTGAAGGTGAAGGTAGACCAGTTTTGTGTTACTGTATCCATAAACATGTTGATGAAAATTTAAAAAAAAAAAGGAATTTTGAAGTTTTGTTGCAACAAAAAAAACTTGTTTTTCTGAATCATTAAATGTGTCGAACAATCAGAATTCGGTATGCTTCCAAATAAACCAAGCCGAGCCCCGGTAGCACAGTCGGTAGCGTACAAAACTTGAGAACAGGTGGTCGCTCGTTCGATCCCCGACAATTTCTTTCCGAGGACTGGTGATAGTCATTGCTACAGGATTCATTCCTCTCCCACAGCTGATCATTGTTTTGACGATTGTTATGTTGGAAAGCAGCCAGAGGCTTGGAAAGAATATTGTGCAGAGTGCATGTAAAAGAAACTCCAGGATAGGTGCACTGGCCACGACGATATTTATAACTGAAGTAATGTTGAAAACGGCGTTAAATACAATCAATCAAAAAATCAATTAATCAGTCAATCAATCAACAAAATAAACCAAGGAACCGATCGTTTTTTTATATAAAATTTACATAAAAGCATTTAATAACAAATGCAGCAAAATGGAGCTGGCAGTTTTTACTTTTTTATTTTTTGACCAACTTCGTAATTGTTATATTGAATGTATCATTTCGTTTCGATTTACATGTATTTGTCTGGTTTGAGGGAATAAGAAAACCCGGGATTGCTTAACCCCTTGGCTGCTAAGCGCGACTCTCTGACCTTTTGCAGACAGTGTAGATCAAGATCAGACTGCACAGAATGTGCAGTCTGATCTTGGATCTACACTGTCCGATAAGGAGATATTATTCCCCAAAACATAACTTTGAAATAGCAATAATTGTGTTTTTGCTATCGAATTGAAAAATTCATTTGATTTATTTAGCAGGAAAAGAGTTAATCGTGTAAAGATAGTCGAATGAATGGCTGGTAGTCGACTGATTCAGTTAATCCTTACAAAGAGAAACGAGAAAATTTGGCATCCTCAATCAATAGAAAAGCTTATTTGTTTCAATTTCAAACTGTTCTGATCAAAACAGCTATCAGAAATATCGGAAAGAGAAGAGCATAGATCAGACTGCACGTTGTGTGCAGTCTGATCTTGATCTTCACTTTCCGCTATAGCAAATTATCTTAGGCAACTGTCTTAGGCAACGTAAAGGATTAATTCTGTATTTTATTGTTGTGTTCACGTCATGTGTAAGGAGTAACACGGGCTAAGATACGCTGTTTTTAGCTTCTCCGAAAACTGTAATATACTGGTAATTCAATAGAGTAACGACCCCAATATAATTATCTATCGGCCAAGAAAGGAAGAAATCCTGACATGCAGACACATCTTTTTGGAAAGATTAGACTTTGTTGTTGATGGTTTCTTCTTCTATAGTTCCCTTGAAGCGCTAAAAGGAGAGCCATTGTGATACCCATTTGACCTTCATCCATCGCCAGTCGGTCTTAGACCATTGTAAAAATTTACTTTGAGTGCACTATGAACGCCAATATTTTTCTCCAATCTTAATGAAACTTAATGAAATCATTTTTAGGCTGGCGATCTTCGATCATAAGATCGCCAGTCTATCGCCATCGAGAGTAACCCATGTCCAAATGTAAACAAAAGACCGCGTAGTCGCCAAATACTGCCCCACAGAAAATAATTCATCCTTTTAGAAATCTAAATTCTGCAAAATATTACAATATAGACATGAAGTACAAAATCTCTACCACTCCAATTTGTACGATGTCTTCTTACAAAGTCATAGCTGAACAAGATGTCATGGATAAGGTATAGGATGTTTGCTTATATGTAAATTAATTGAGTGACATATGCAAATCAGCTTCATCTTTACTTATCCAACCTTTTATATCCTCGTGTTTTTCGGGGTGTTGTCGGTCTTGTCTAGCTACGAGTGCGTCTAACCGATAAGAAGGTGGAAAAGCATAGAGAGTCCATCTAAAGGTGAAATGTAGAAAATATTTAAACACCAAATTATCCAATTGATATTGTATGTTCTCAATTTGCCTTTTTTTTTTTTTCAATATCAACAAAAAGATATTTTTCTTGGTATTTCCTAAATGGTAACAAGTGAATGGCGGTAGATTACCGATCAAACCAGATCGGGCTTAATAATCAGATTAGACAGGGCCGAACCGGGTCGGACTTAATGGGCGGATTAGACTGGATCGAAACAGGTTGAAATTAATTACCGGATCGGACCAATTTTCTTCAACTTTCTATGGACTAACCGCGTTTTATCTTTACCAAAGAAGCTTATTCCACATTTTCGGGTCTGTCAGTACTTTCAGTGCTTTGATATATCTGGCAAAGCCCGCTTCTAATAACTTTGTATTCTTTGAATACACAAAACTATAAAGTGTGCTTGGTATTCAAATGACGGTATTTCTAAAGGAATTTAGCCTTTATTTTATCATTAATTCATGGAAATATCTCATTTCCGAACTTTTTGCATATATTAATATTCAGGAAAGAGTATTTTCGGTTTCGTGCTTGTAGGCCTCATAAATAAAAAAAAAAAAAAAAACGGTGCAACAATATGCTGCATGTTTATTCATTTGCCACGTAAACGTAAAGGATGTAGTAGACGGTGTAGGCTCTTTGCCTAACGTTAAGAGGTAGTTTAGTAGAAGTAGTTGTAGTGATAAGTAGTAACGACAGTCTTTCTTCATTAGTTGTTGTCGTCATGTGATTGATATAATTTGTATTTAATTCCTACAGAAGCTTTAGAATGTGACTTTGCAGTTAAAACGACATTTTTATATAGCTTGCAACATGTACATATGCTACGAGCAATTCCTCCACTGACCACAATGTTTTTTTAAAGGTAATCTACTGCAGAGAAGATTGAAGTTGTGTGCATGCCATAGTATGTTAACTCATATTCTGTACATCGAGAGTAAACCAAGATCAGTCCGCATGTGCTTTTGGTTGCACTTTGCGATACCTGATTAGCTGTTTAATCCTTTTACCAATTGATAAAGTTTTAGACCTGTCCAAATTGAAAGCATTTGCAGACGACAAAATAGATATGTCTAAAATGCTGCAAATTTCGATTGAAGGGTAGAAAACATTGTAGGAAAATGAGAAAATGCTGGTCACCAGCATTTTCTCCTTTTCCCACAATGTTTTCAAAAGCCATTTTGAGATGGTTCGTTAAAACTCGGGATTGTGTGATAAAAGATTAAGCGCCAATATAGAAAATTGTGACTCCCTTCGACGGCTAAAAATAAGTTATTCATTCAGTAAAACTCAGGCAGATTTTTATCTTAAAGCCTTGATTAAACTAGGGGTAGGTATAGATCAAAGATCAGACTGAACGTTCTGTGAAGTCTGATCTTGATCTATACCATCCACAAAAGCTCAAACAAACAATGGTCGGTTGATAACTTGATGTGTAAAAATTATTCTGAATTCATCGAATAGAATTTATGAATAGATTTTCTTGGGAGGGTACAAGGTCAAGTTGTAATCAATTCGACTCATTTTCATCCGCCTCGCATATATATAGCAGTCAACTGAAAAACACCCCCGTAAAAAGTATGTGAAATTACAATAAATTAAGATTAAATGCATAAATGCATGTTTGATTATTGTGCCGAAGGGAGAAATGACTGGTGATTATATTTTTGACTAGAACTATTAATTTCCAAGAAGTTTTCGAGAGGTCTCTAACAAAAACGTGAAGTTTGGGTAAAACGTGTTTCACGAATCTGATTTATGATAAGAATAAGTGAATCAGAGCAATTCCTACCATTATACCACAGAAGACGTGGCAAAGTTTAGAAATAAAAAGTTATTTTATCGTCCTAATCACGAGAATTAACAAGGAAGAATACTTCTTGTACCATGATCAATACAGATTTTTAGATATCCCTCCTCGGGGCCAAAACGTAATCAAAGTGGTATCGGTACTGTAAGATACTTCTTACATTACGTACCGGCCAACGGACTGGCCCAAAAGCTTAGAGAGAAATCGGTTTTATAAATCTCTTTGTTGTATCAGTTTATGACATGTTTTTTGCTCTACATTGAGCGGCATTTTGCTTCATATCGTGCTCTATGAACTTTGTGTACTAAGTCTTCTAATAATCTAATTGTGTGTACTTTTCGGACAACAGAGTGGTCGGATAATTGAAAATGTCGAACGAGGTAATGTTAGTTTCAAAGTTGCTATTTTTTGCCTCACCGCTGTAATGATTCTTACTGTCTTATTATCCCCCCTTCACAAAGAAATTCGTCTCTCTCTCTCTCTCTCTCTCTCTCATATGTGTGGCCCGTCGCGTTATTGCTGAACAAACCGTGACGAAATAGACCTATCACGTCCCGCAATAAGATAATTTTTGAAAACAGTGTGGGTTTAGGAGCAATTGCATGTTACAGACAATATCCTTTCCCATAGTATTTTCCATGTTATTTGAAAAATGACTCCTTTTATTTACCTTTTTTAAATGGCATTTAAGGTGTGTGCAGGCCTATATATATCCTGCTTGATAAAGGATCAAAAGACCAGGGCCCGGTTTCACGAAAAAAAACTTAAGTCTCTTATTTTGCTCAAGTCCGCTGACAGACCCATTCTCCGACTTGAGTTCGTTATCTCAGACGCATTTTACTCAGATTAATTGACTTTTTCAAATCCTAAGTTGACATAACGTTCAGACGCAGCTCAGCAAAACAATGGACTCAAGTCATTTCAACAGACTACTTTGCTGAGTTGAGTGTTAAATGTGGTATGAACGTAGGATTTGAGAAAGTTTCTTAAATATAATATAAGTCAAATAGGTCTCTAGTAACAAACTCAAGTTAAGTCGGAAATGGGGCCTGTCATCAGACTTGAGCAAAATAACAGACTTAAGTTTTTTTCGTGAAACCGGGTCCTGGTTTTTATTATCCATGCCGAACAATGGACAGTCTCAATGTTAGGATTTGAACTCGTGTGCTTGGCCCTGGAAGTTTCAAAGGCTGAGAGTTTACCATTTTCTGCTGTATGTTGCAATGAAGTGCAGTAGGAGGTTAACTCTTTACAAGACGTGGAATGTCAGTATTGAAGGTGTTTGCAGATATCATATCGAATGCAGCAAAAATAATGTAATTTGTTTTTAGAAGGAGTGAAAAAAATTATTAAATTATCGGTAAAGGAGAAAATTATGGTTATCAACATTCTCTCCTTTTTCCTAATAATTTTTCAAAATAATTGAGCCATGCTCTGGCAAAACGGGATTTAATGCATCTGCAAAAAGTATCGACCCAGGTCAGCCTGCGCAGGCCGCGCAGGCTGACCCGTGCCGAAACGTTTTGCTATCGGTCAATTTTCTGCATGTCAAAGGACCAGTCTACCACAAGATTCCATCGGTTGTTATAGAAACTAAATTTTATGGATACATAATGATGTGATGACTTGCTAGGTATCATGCATCATAGAGATGCATTAAGCCCCCTTTTCATAGAGCATAGCTTAATTCTAATTCTTGCACAGGTTGCAAAACAGTGATTTTTTTTTTTTTCATGAATGAATAAAATGCTTCTTTTGATTAAGTTTTATAAACACTTTGTATGATGGATGGTCGTCCGCGAATATCTCTTTTCATCTTTGCACTTCCTTCAGAGAAAACTGTCTCCATTATTTCAGATTTATTCGAAGAAAGAGGGATGCAGTTAAATAGTGCTATTTCCTCAACACTTGGGCTCCTACTTGATGACTCGGGCCGCTTTTGCGGACAGTGTAGATTAAGATCAGACTGCACAGATCGTACGCTAACTTGTAACTTATTCTGGTAGAAAAAAAAAATGCAATATTTTGACTTTTTCCCCCAAATTGCTGAGGGCTATCGTGTTCAGGTGCAACTTACCCCTATGCTGCTAAGCGCGACTCACTGATCTTTTGCGGACAGTGTAGATCAAGATCAGACTGCACAGAACGTGCAGTCTGATCTTGGATCTACACTGTCCGATAAGGAGATATCATTCTCCAAAAAATAATTTGAGGTAGCATTGATTGGGTTCTTACATTCGAATTTAAAATTTCATTTTTGTTATTTGGCATGATAAGGGTTAAATCTATGCCAAAGATACTCAGCCGAGCCCCGGTAGCTCAGTCGGTAGCGTGCAGGACTTGAGAACACGGGGTCCAGGGTTCGATCCCTGGCTACGACCCCTGGCTCGGCCAATTTCTTTCCGAGGATTAATGATAGTCACTGCGACAGGATTCATCTTTCCCACCGCTGACCATTGTTTCGACAATGATTATGTGGGAAAGCAGCCGTTGGTTTGGAAAGAAAATTGTGCGGAGTACTGGTA
Organism: Hippopus hippopus; assembly: GCA_946811185.2. Classification (NCBI taxonomy): domain Eukaryota; kingdom Metazoa; phylum Mollusca; class Bivalvia; order Cardiida; family Cardiidae; genus Hippopus; species Hippopus hippopus. Next base: position 13,253,318 of record OX328106.1, read on the forward strand.
AAAAAGACTCCAGGAAAGCATGGATAGGTGCACTGGCCGCCGCGATATAACTGAAATAATGTTGAAAACGGCGTTAAACACCATACAATCAATCAATCAATGATACTCACTAGAAATGCCCCCATAAGACAACTTCTAGGAGTACCCGATATACATGTATATGTTTCCATGGGGTAAAATAAAAAAAAAGGAAAACTTAAGAAATAACGCTAAGCAAGAATATCTCTTTATCTGTAGAACGTTGGGATGCACCTGAAAAACATCCTAATTTTAAGACTATGTATTTTATTGTCTTTGATGGAAAGTATTCGCCAATTCCCTAGAAAACTAGTCTTTAACTCTAGATTTTGAGCCATGCTTTGGCAAAAGGGGGTTTGGTGCTTCTCCGTATGTATACATGATACCAAGCAAGTTATTATATAGCTAGGTATCCATAAAATACATTTTATCAAACAACTGACTGAATCAAGAGTTAGATAAGACCTTGGACATGCAGAAAATTGACCAATAGCAAAAAAGTATTGGCCCATACATTTTCTAAATGCATTAAGCCCCCTTTTTACAGAGCATGACTGAATTACAGAATGCGTGGTGAATACGGCCTTACCTATATGAAAGACGTGTGCCTTTGGTTTGGTTGGTTTTTTTTTTTCAATGTCGTTTTTCAACAGTATTTAGTTATATATTGCGGCGGCCAGTGCACCTATCTTTGCTTTCCCAGAGATTGTTTCATCAATACTTCTCACAACCTTCTTTTCCAACCACATGGTGCTTTCCAATATTTAATGAAAACATCGTTTAAACAATTATCAGAGGTGAGAGAGGAACGAATACTGTAGCAATGGCTATTATCAGTCATCGGAAAGAATGTTGCCTTGTGGGGAATCGAGCCGAGCCTCGGTAGCTCAGTGGGTAGCGTACAGGACTTGAGAACAGAAGGTCGCTGGTTCGATCCCCTGCTTGGCCAATTTCTTTCCGAGGATTGATGATAGTCATTGCGACAGGATTCACTCCTCTCTCACCGCTGATCATTTTTTCAACAATGGTTATTTGGGAAAGCAACCGGTGGCTTGGAAAGAATATTGTGTGGAGTACTGGTAAAAAAAACTCCAGGAAAGCATGGATAGGTGCACTGGCTGCTCCGATATAACTGAAATAATGTTGAAAATGGCGTTAAACACCATACAAACAATCAATTTCGAGAATCGAACCAGCGGTCCCTAGGGGTCAAGCCGTGTACGTTACCAACTAAACTTCCGGGCTCGGCCTCGTGACAGAGGAGAGCAAAAGGGATCATATATATAGTAAGATGTCATGCGCATAGAACCAAGTCTGATGTATGCAGCAATCAGGCTTACCTAGTTCTGTCAAATTCTCAGATACTAATCGATAGACGTATGGTACCGGACCTCTTGCCTCTTACACATAACCTTCTCCCACACAATCCCGAATTTCAACGACATCGACAGAAAAGGTTTTTGAAAACATTGTGGGAAAAGGAGAAAATGCTGGTAACCAGCATTTTCTCCTTTTCCCACAATGTTTTATACTCTTTCATAAAAAAATTTAAAAAAATATATTTTCGTTTAATTTATAATCTTCCAATTTAGACGAGTCTGAAACTTTACACTGTGGAAAAGGGTTAACGCTTGGCTCTTTACATGATCACAAAAATCTAGACCGTTCCAAATTGAAAACATTTGCAGACGACAAATGATGGGATTTGTCTTTAAATGGGTAACAGCATTTTCTCCTTTTCACACAATGGTTTCAAAAGCCTTCCTAATCCTTGGTCGTTAAAAGATGCGATTGTTGGGTAAAGGTTAAAAGCTGTAATGGACTCTGTCAATCAGGAAAACAAACCGAAGCATTGTAATTTCATTTGTGTTCTTTTGCTAGATTATTTAACCAAAAAATGCGATCAGAGTGCGCACTCTGTGGAGTGTGATCTTGATCTACACTGTCTGCCAAAGGCAGTCCGATCTCCATCCATCCATCCATCCATCCATTTAATTCAATGAAATTAACCTTGCAAACATCATTGTGAAATAAGCAGCACAATAATTAAGGTTTCATAAAAGAATACATGTAACTTCTCTATTTGCAGCACTGTCTTCAAAATTGGTCAGACACAATACCCCCAAAAAAGCCCTACTCAAATTGTAACGTGTTACGTAATAAACTAGTGATAACGAGATGATCTGTAGATTCTTTACTGGTCGAAAAACTGTCTCTGGAATAGTTCCCAAAATATGTAGACTGCCACATCAGTAAATTGTGGTAAAATTACAGAGTCCTAAAGTTTGCCTGAACCTTCTACCTACTAGTAAGTTAAATGAAACTTTCCAGCCGATAGTAAAAACCCGAATAATGCTATTTCAAACTTAAGTTTATTTTCTATTTTTTTTTTTAGAAAAATATCACTATATCAGACAGTGTAGATCCAAGATCAGAACTTTTAAAAAAATCACTGCAGTTTTGATCTACACTGTCCACAAAAGGTCTGTGAGTCACGCTAAGAGTTGTCCAAATTGAAAGCATTTGCAGACGACAAAATAAACGCAACTCAAACATTGATCTTTTTATAGAAGGGTAGAAAACATTGTTAAGAAAATGATGGTTACCAGCATTTTCTCCTTTTCTCGTAATGTCTTCAAAAGTCGGGAATTTGTGGTAAAGGGTTAGATATTTGCCTCAAGACCCTATCAAATTAGAAGCATTGGAGATAAAAAAAAAAAATGAATGTCGCTCAAAAGACAACTTCTTTCTGTGAAATAGTAGAAAACATTGTGGGAAAAGAAGAAAATGCTGGTCACCAGCATTTTCCTCTTTTCCCACAATGTTTTCGAAAGCTGTTTTCTTCAGGTGTCTTTAAAACTCGGGACTGACTAAACCTAGAGGCAAAATGTCTTCTTTTTCTGTTTTTTTTTTCTGCGGACATTGTGTATGAAATCAAACAAAACAAAATGTAGAGATCTACTCAGATCTTGAGTCTGCACTTTCCGATGTTACATGAAATAATTTGGTTGGAAGAGCCATAAAATGCAGTATTTCTCACTAGGATTGTCCATTTTATTTATTTAGCGCCCAAAGAGTCGATGCAATGTAATTAACGAATGAATTATGGGACGAACCCTAATACATGGCTTGGCTGATCGATGTCCACCATCCATGCGTTTTGTCAATCCAGTGCTTCGCAGTTTGCAATCTTCCAAGGGGCAATTTTCAGTGCTTTACAGACAATGTAGATCAAGATCAGACTGGCAAGAACGTGCAGCCTGATTTTGAATCGATACTGTCGGTAATTTAATGAGGTTTTCTTGATAGAATGATCTATAAGCTGCTTCGTTTTCTTTCGCTGTTAAACATAAGTTTCGAATTCCATTTACATTACAAGATTTTGCTTTGTTTTGTTTTATTGGTCTTCAGCGTTGTCCTAAATTATATGTTAGTTTTATAACTGGACAGTGCATGTACGCATATTAGGCTATGTAAATAATGTCATTTATAGAAGTTTTTCTGCCAAGAGTAGCCATTAAAGTGCTACGTTTCTGGTGTATTACTCTATAAAATAGATGTAACGTTTCTGGTCAACCATACAGTCTAAGAAGTTGTTTTGTTGTGCTGGTCCTCAGCGATGCACTTGGTTGTATGTTAGGTTTATCACTCGATTAGTGCAGATATGCAGATTATGCACACAGCGTCATTTAACGGCTAAATTAAAGCCCAAGGTCACTGTGACCAAAAAAAAAAAAACATCCTCCAGTCCTAAAACCGGAAGTGTACTTTCTTAACGGTGCAATAAAGCTCTCGTTTCCGGTCATATGGGATTTTCGTTTTTATTTTGATATTCAATAGATCAGTTGAACATCCTACTCTACCTGAAGTTGTATCGTTCTGTTTGTTTGCCTCCCTTCCGAACACCTTAATGCTCTTTTTCATTTCTGTTTATTTACTATATCTCACAAAAAAAAAAACCCGAAAAGAACACATGTCCCAGGCGCATTAGTCTGAAGAGTAAGTCGTCTGCCTCCAAGCCGAATTTTGACACACGTAATATAATTAACTCTTTACCAGTCGACAAAATTTTAGACTCATCCATATTGAAGGCATTTTGCAGACGACAAATTAAATTTGGTTCTAGTAATGGGTTTTATCCTTGCATGTGTAGAAAACATTATGGTGTAATGGAGTAATGCTTGTTACCAGCATTTTCTCCTATTCCCACAGTGTTGTCAGAAGTCTTCTACGTCATGGTCTAAAAACACGCGGTCGTTGCTGAAGGATTGACGCATGCAGATCTATTGGCCAAAGTGTAGAGCGAACAGCTCCTTATTGCTTGGTACATGTACTTGTATAGGTTGCCACAAGTATGTTTTATCCTGTGTTTAAGGAATCAGTAAATTGCTCCTATTGCCAACATGTTTTCACTTGTATTTTGTAGATCAACCTAAATTCAACATGATTTTTCACAATTTACAAAGACTATTTCAAAGTTGTCTTCTTTAAATTTGCTTGTCTTGGTAGTAATTATTTAAACTCATAAACTCATATCAGTCCTCCCTGACCATTATTTCAAATGGATAAAAGACATTTCCTACCTAGGACAATTTTTACTAGAACAGTTGGTACCCAGTACAACTCGTACCTGGGACAAATTTGTACCAGAAAAATTGATACCCAGGACAACTCGTCCTAGGACAATTTGGACTCAGGACAACTTGTACCTTGTCCAAGTACGAATTTTTCTTGAACCTTTTTCATACGAAGCTACACACTTCAGTCTTTACTGTTATTATATTGTTGGTCTTTTGTGCTTTCTAGAACATGACAGTTGATCGCGGTATGTGATAGATTAGATTTCTAAAGAAAAAAAAAAGCTCTATAGTTTTGAGCCAATTCCACATTGATTATCTAACGGTATTTTTGCGCTTATTCAAATTTATCTCTGATTTTTTAATATCTGTGAAAAGGCATTCGTTTCATATCATCCGGAAAGGGTACTCTTAGATAAATGCCTCTGCCTGTTTTAAGTGAAGTTAAGAATTATTCATCGAATAAGGAAGAATAACAATAAAACTCTCCGGCGCATTTTCGCCAACCATTCTACATTACATGCTCAGCCTTATAACAGATTAATACAGTAGCGCAATTCAACCACTTGCCTTACAATGCAGAGTTTTAACCGGACAATTTACAAAGAAACAAACTTCCCGTCGGAAACCATGAATTCTGAAGTGTTGCTGTCCTCTGTATGTATAGCATCATCTAAGATCCTTGGGCAAAGTTGTTCAAATCGTGTTTCAAATGTCAAAGATGGTCAAGGCACGGCAACCACAACCTTAATCCACAAAAACACAAAAACATGACTTGTCCATTTTTAAAGCATTTAAAGAAAATAAAATGTGTTTGTTTAAAATGCCGGGGTTTGTCTTTGAAAGAGTAGGAAACATCGTGGGAAAAAGAGAAAATGCTGGTTACCAGCATTTTCTCTTTTTCCCCACAATGTTTTTCAAAAGCTGTCTACTTCAGGGTCGTTAAAATTCAGGATTGTGTTGCTGTGTTACGGTTTTCTGCTCCAAGAGCGACAGAAACGTACATTTTCACATACGGTACACACAAAACAAGAAATATCTTTAAAAAAGGTAGACGGCGTAAGAGACACTGGAGTAGGAATATTGAAACTCGTTTGTGGCTCAAAATGAAGTAAAATAATGAAAAATAACCTCGTGAGCAATGCCTCTTTTTCCACACCGTTTTTCATTTTGTTGAAAAGTAGCATTGGGTTATTAGGTGACGCTTATGAAAACATTAAATTTACAAAGAGATCAAGAAAAATATCATTCTCTATTACATTAATTTGCTATGGTATAAATCAAGGCCCTGAGGTATCGATTAGCGGTAACAAATCTAGTAAATAGTGGTTTCATTAATGTGCAAGCAAATATGGTAGCAAGGGCCCGCCGAATAAACATATGCACATTCTTTTTACCAATCGCAAATTACCATCTATTCATTCTTTATCAGTACCAAGAAGTAGATCAAAAGCCAGCGCATTCAGCTACGCCGAATGAAACAAAGCAATAGAATTCTGTTTGGGGAAAAGCTCCAATTTGATAATTAAGATAAACATCTACAATGACACGATTTGGACCGCTGGAACAGAGAAGCCTCTCTATGAAGGCGTCACCCAATTTACAGCTATTTTATCCGGTGTTTGTTTAGGAGAGATTCATTCAATCTCATTCTGACAACGGTGATTCTTCATCCCGGCTTGTAAATGACTGATGAGACTTGACGTGTCCAATAGGCGGATTCAATGGTTTTAATCTTTCCTTGGCCGCGTTTTTTCGCCCTTTTTTTTTGCCGTTGTTTTCCTGTCCAAAATTTTTTTTAAAAAAATCATTGAAATATTGCTAATTGCACTGTTTCCTTTCTTATTGTTGTTTTGACTTTTTCTTGCGAAAAAAGTGTATTCATCTCATAGAAGGGGTATACTGAATTCTTTATGAAATCGTCGGGGAAATTTTTTCATGGCCTAAATGCATGCTCCTAAAAGGAAAGGGCGCTATTTTGTCAGAGTAGAGTAATGAATTACGTGTTTGCTGGAATTAAGTTCATGAAGTCCAGCACCAACAAACAGAGAATTATATTTCTTTTTTTTTTCCAGTAACAAAGATACAGACACGATCAAATGTTCATACGTATATACAAGTATGTTTCTTTCTCCTGGAAAGGCCAAGGCCCGGTAGCTCAGTCGGTAGAGTTCAGGATTTGAGAACAGGGGGTGGCTGGTTCGATCCCCGGCTCGACCAATCTCCTTCTGAGGATTGATGATAATTATTGCGACATGATTCATTCCTATCTCACCGCTGACCATTGTTTCGACGATGGTTATGTGAGGCAGCCAGTGGATTGGAAAGGATATAGTGCGGAGTAGTAGTAAAAGAAACTCCAGGAAAGCATGGATTGGTGCACTGGCCGCCGCGATATAACTGAAATAATTTTGAAACTGGCATCAAACACCATACAGTCAATCATACAGTCCTGTAGGCTACCGACTGAGCTACCGGGGCTCGGCTCTAAATTCCAAAGACTAGCCATCCAAATAGATTAAATTAACCCTTTACCTTACTTTCCCGAGTTTTAACGACCCTGAGAAAGAAAGTTTTGGAAAACTTTGTGATAAAAAAAGGAATTTATAAATGCTAGTAACTAGCATTTTCTCCTTTTCCCACAAGGTTTTCTGCCTTCCCATGTTCTATCATTTGAGCCGTATTTGATTTGCCATCTTCAGATGTTTTCATGATGGGCAATTCTAATATTTTGTCGTTTGGTAAAGAATTAAATCGTAGAAATGAAGTTATAGCTCTCGGGAACGATATTATTAACTCATAACAACGAGGTATTAGCTCGTAAGAAAGGACACTCGTATATTAACTCGTAGCAACGAGGTATAGCTCGTAAGAAAGGGCACTCGTATATTAACTCGTTAACTCATAGCAAAGGGGTATTAGACCGTAGTACTTTTGCAACTTTTATTTTAGTACCACCACCTTCATTCAAACTGCAGAAACCTAACTCAAAACTTTCTGTTAGTCAAAATCTGATTAGCCTGGCATTTTCTACAGACTCGGAACTAAAGTATGATACCAAATTTGTTGGTCTTCAGTAAAACATGCGACGAGAAATAAAAGAAAATTAAGTGCACACTTATTTATGGAACTGAGTATATTAACTCAACGAACCATATATTACCTCGAACGATCTGTTATCTAATGCAAACGAGTTCTGAAAAAAAAAGTCCCCTGTGAGCTGCTGTAGAAAAATGATCGGGTCTGTGTTCAACAATCATTCTGAAGAGCGTTCTTAGGCTTATTCTAAGGAATTTTTCTAAATTTGAAAATAACACAACTTTTGATTGGCTAAACCAAATGGTTTAGTCAATCCGAAGTTGCGTAACTTTCTTAAATCTAGAATTGGACTTGGAATGAAATGAAAAACGGTTGATGAGTACGGACCCTAGACAGTTTTTTGTGTTGTTGTTGTTGTTGAGGTTAGAAGAGGAATAAGATTGGGATCATTATCCGAAAATTTAGATGCAAATGGAGTTTGTCCAACTTATTTCCCATGCAAATTCCATTTAGATGTCAGTAAAGTCTCGTTACTCGCTGGATATCCACCAATTATCCCTTTTCCAAACAATCTCGTGTTTCGGGGACCCTGTCCGAAGAAGGCTCTTGAAAACATTGTGGAAAAAGGAGAAAATGCTGGTAACCAGCATTTTCTCCTTTTCCCACAAAGTTTTCTATCCGTTCATGAATAAATTCCATCATTTGAGATACATCTAGTTTGTTGTCTGCAAATTCTTTAAATTTCGACCAGTCTGAAACGTTTTCTTGTTGTAAAAGGTTATGTGAACTGAGAAAACTTTTCAACTAGCACTTTTCACAGCAGAGTAACCATTTACAACACTATTTACAGCCATGTGAGAGAATTATTTTTAGGATTGTGAGACAAATGATAATACTGGTAACCAGCGTTCTTTTTTGACAACGAAGTCTTCTGGCCTTTTGGAAACGTATATATATATATCCCATTATCTTGAGCGTATTTTAATTTGTATATAGCGAATACTTTCAATATGGACCAGTCTAAGATTCTTTTCTTGGATAAAAGTTAACCCTTATCCAGCTAAATAAAACTTTTAAGCTGATAGTAAAAACTCGATAATGTTATTTGAAACTTATGTTTTGAAGAAAAATATCACCTTATCGAACAGTGTAGATCAAAGATCAGACTGCACGTTATGTGCAGTCTGATCTTGATCTACGCTATCCGCAAAAGATCAGTGAGTCGCGCTTAGCAGCTTTGGGGTTGAACAATTTCTCTTAGTTCCCGGGCCCCTTTTTATGAAAAAACTTAAGTCTCTTAATTTGCTCAGATCTGCTTACAGACTCAGTTTCTGACTTTAGTTCGTTATTTGAGACGCGTTTCATTAATTTTGACAGATTTAAGTAAGGATGGGGAGAAAACAAGAGTGAGAGAAGAAGAAGAAGAAGCAGAAGAAGAAGAAGAAGATGATGATGATGATGATGATGATACATAAAAAACGGCATACAGATGGTCTGATGATTGTCAGCTACATAGTTCTTATGTGCAAATTTAGTTAGGTTCGAACTGTAGATTTGAATTATGTTGAAAACACCACAAAATAAGATGTAAATCTAGTGTAAGTTTCGTGATATGCCGGCCATTTTCCAATTATGGCAAATAAGAGCATTTTCTATTTGGCAAACAATTCCGGGGAAACCAGATGTAATCTCGTCATCGGAGTTGAGTGTATTTAGCCCTTTCCCCATTTTACTCCGATTTTCATCAAATATAACCAACGTGATATTCGGAAACATTGTGGCAAAAGGAGAAATTGCTCGAAACGAGCAATTTCTCCTTTTCCAGCAATGTTTTATGGTTTGTCTATAAATTTTTTGCTTTCATGCGTTTTCTGCTAACTCTTAACAAATGAAAAGAGGAAGTCGGATCGAGCCCAATCAACTGTTGTGACGTGTTTTTGTCAAATTATTATTGACAGATAACAACATTATTTTCTGGAACTTTTCTCGCTCGCTCGACTTAGTGTGAACCCTTGTCTCATCTTCTAAGAATTTCGATATTTACGCTTCTCCTTCTGTAAAAGAAAAAAAATGATATCTAAAAACAACAGCTCACCTTTTCACATGTTTATTTATTTATTTATTTATTGTAATTTATTTATTTATTTTCGTTATTTATTTATTTATTTGTATTTATTTATTTATTTTTGTAATTTATTTATTTATTTTCGTTATTTATTTATTTATTTATTTATTTATTTATTTATGTAATTTATGTAATTTATTTTATTTTCGTTATTTATTTATTTATTTATTTATAAGAATCTAGTCTTTGTCTTTGGCGTGCAGATGAAGTACGGTCGGGTCGCGTTATCTACACTCGGCGAGGTTGAAACGCCGGATCGTATGGGGTTCGACGCCGTTGAAAACATTATTTCAGTTATATCGCAGCGGCCAGTGCACCTATCCATGCTTTCCTCGGGATTCTTCAAGCAGTTCTTCACAATATTGTTCTCAGACCACTGCCTGCTTTCCCACTTAACCATCGTCGAACCAGTGATTAGTGGCGAGAGAAGAATGATTCCTGACACAATAACAATCAGCAATCCCGACCTCGGAAAGAAAGTGGCCGGATTTGAGGATTCAAACCAGCATCCCCATATGCTACCCACTGAGCCGCCGGGCTATGACACTGTTTCCGACAAAAATTTATGTGGAACGCAATGTTCCTGAAAGCTAGGGTCTTGAAAATCTGCGACAGTCTTCGGTTCTTTCTCGTTTGGTTATTATTTTTTCTAAAAATGGAAATAAAATGAAATACATCATAATTTGCCATATTTAGTTGAGCAAGCACTGATACGGACTTTTGTTTCTGTCGGTCTATTCAAATAATCCTTACAGCGACGATTTCAGTTCGCAAAAGTCGTCCGTGTGGTAGCCACTGCCACCAGAATACTCTTCTCAAAGGAGAAATTGACATTTTTCCGAAAACGATTTTGTTTGAAATTTTGCGTGATATTAACAGTGATATCTCGCTCAGTACAGAAAGAAATGAACAACATTGCTGTAGATATGAAGAACATTATTTTCGTCACAAGTGAAAATAAGCAAGAATAAGAAAATGTCTAAAAGCTGTTGACACGAGCGAGTAACTCGAATCTTCATTGGACAACAACACTGGTACGAACCGTTGTACGAAACATCTAGCTATGGCTAAAGAACACAAGGTAAGCAAAGTAACGAAAAGGAAAGAAAAATAGATTTGGTAGTTTTATATATCGACTCTTATACGCATTTCTGACCCGCTTAACCCGTTATAAGCATGAAAAAAATAGACATGTGTAATCAGAAAGATTTTTTCAGATGATAAATGGAATGGTCGCGAACAGTGGGATTTGCTTTTGAAAAAGATAGAATTACCTTCACTTCAGTCTGAAGGGTTGCTCCAATGTTATTTTTGGGCGTATTCCATTTACCTTTTCTGGCAAAATGTTCTGTGTTCTGGAATGCTCTTCTGGAATGTGCGAATGGAATATTTCAGAACACATATACTGTTCTGGAATTATGTTCTGAATGGAGCATTTTCGGAACATTGTTCTAATCAATACCGAAATGAATGTACATTGCCATGATAGCTGTTGCCAGAGCTACTGTCTTAGCGGTGTTAGTGGAGGATATGGTTAGCTCCAGAGTGGGAGTAGAGACGAGTCTACAATACTCCTGTTTATGGCGTTCATATCGTAAAAAAGACAATTTCAAGTTTCGCCATGAAGAATTGTCTGTCTTTCAGCCCTCTTGTATCACCTAGCAACCGTTCAGCAGGTGCGCTGCACCTTGATTGAATTAGAACAGTCAGAACATGTTCTGAAAAACACGGCACATTGTTCTGAAATACTCCATTGAACTAGAACATGTTTGGAGTGTTCGGAGTAGCGAAAGGAATACGCCCAAATTTGTGATTGTGTTTCTGCACACTTTTATAGCAGCCATTCATAGAAACCATCTGAAACGAATCCGATCATATCGGCGTCTCTTCTAAAGGCTTCTTGCGTCAAAATTTATGTTGACAACTAATAATATTGGCACAGATCGTTAGATTTATGATTAATCTTCACAAAAACATCTACATAACTTCAAACAACCAATTTATTCTATGTAAATTTACCTTTTTTCCTCGAACGTAAATAAAATTCTAAAATCCAATAAATTTGTAAACAACGTACATGGCGATTTCCGTTCAACAGACATGCACACATGACCGAATTTGAATATAGTTTAGTCAGATTCGCAAAATATGTTCCATGAATGTCCACATAATTATTTGTTTCCTCTTATTCCATTTGTGTGCTAAACTTACTGCTGTTTCGTATACTTCACAAAATTTAAGTTGAATTATAGTTATGACTGTTGATTCTTTAAGTTAAATCTGAAAAGGCCTAGGGATTTTCTTTCCTGCCTTCTGGGCCAAATTTCGGCCCCATTCCCACTCAAAAATAGTATAATTTTCCACCCCAAATAGACGCTAAAAAAATCACCTTGGATATCTGATATATATCGGTCAGTGCTTTCATTAAGTAGACGTAATTATCGTCCCGAAAATTGCAAAAACATCCGAAGAAATTAGACTGGGCCTTTTTTGTATGTCTACAGTTCTACAAATATGTCCGCAAAGTCATACTCGGATGATAAAGTCTTAAGTTGTGATTCATTACAACAAATTGTTAATTAAACATCCAGTATCAGTATGCCTATAAGTACTGTCGATTCTGATACCAACAATTTGAGGCACACGCTTCGTCACCTTATGTTATCGGGCATCTATCAAATTCAGTCTTATTGACAACCAATTTCAATGAAAGGGGTTAAAATAGATTATGCTAATTAATAAGTTTGTACCAATATGGGGAAAAAAAAATTGTGATGGCCTATGTAGATACCAATTATTTTCAAACTTGTATGACACAGAAATCATGTGGGAAGTTTCCACTCCACAATTACTTTTTAATTTGGTTTTTCAATACTGCATGAGGTAAACCACAGAAAATGATAGTTTTTCTATCTTTCCAAATATGTCAAAACACAAAGCTCAGCTGAAGAGAGCATGAAAAATATTTTATAAGCATTAACCAAGGATTCAGTCGGTTGTTAGACAAAATGGATTTTATGTATCCATAATTGTGTGGAAACTTGCTTGGTATAATGCATCATGGAGATTCATTAAATCCTCTATTGCCAGTGCATGACTCATATATATTTTATGTACTCTAGGGCTCCTGCATGGCTCAGTGATAGTGGGTAGGATTCTTAACCTTGAGACCCTGAGTTAGAGTCTCTCTTGAAGCACTGGGTTTTTCATGGTAGTAACCTTGGACAAGACACTTTAGAGATCTACCCTAGTACAGGTGAAACCCAGGACATACATGAATATGTGAGCTGTTGCTGTGATATGACTGAAATAATATTGAAAGTGGCATAAAACACCATTCAATCGATCAACTATTCACACTCTAGGAGTTCAAGCATCTCTGCTATCATATTACTTTGGAGGGATTACTAAATTATATCCAACGTGAACAAGGTAATTTACAGGAAGATCTTGTGATCTGTCAGCATTTATCTTGTGAAGGAATCAATCTTGTCTGCTAAAGTGTTTTTATAACATGAAGGTAGACAAAATACTTATTTGTTTTTGTGAATTCTTTTTCTTACTGCTTTTTCATGTATGAATGCCTTTATTATTAACCCTGTATCACACAACATAAATGGAGACTTGTCCAATTTAAAGCATTTGAAATGACAACCTAAACATGGTTCAAATTATGGAATTTGTATTTGAAAGGGTAGAAAACATTGTGGGAAAAGGAGAAAATGCTGGTTACCAGCATTTTCTCCGTTTCCCACATTGTTTTCAGAAGGCTTCTTTCCATGGGTCGTTAAAACACATGGGATTGAATGGTAAAAGGGCTAAAGCAATAAGATATCCAAAAGTATCAATGTAGGGTACCAACACAATACTGTGACATTAGAAACATTTTTCAAAATGTGTAATTTCAAAATTTGTCAGAGTTCTTAAAGAAGTCATCTTCAACAGATCATTCACCTAAATATCTCTACCTAGCCTGGATCAAGTCGGTAATAATTTCTTAATTACACCGTATCATGCTTTCTTGATTGCGGTCTGCTATAGATCTTTGGCAGACCTGTATCTTTTAATCACTTCTGCTAGTATAACTGCCTGGGGACATTCAAGGGTCTCCCCATGATCATGCATTGTGTAGATAATCTAATGATAGATTTGTTTATTGCGTGATGTCACAGTGTTGAAAACGATGGATTCACACATTTTTAGACCAATTCAAATATAACGGGCATGATTTCATATACTAGTGACTTTCTCAAACCGGTCTGTACAATCAGAAATACATCGTGATCTTCAACAACCCTTGTTACTGTTAAGCTATCTTCCAAAGTCATTGCGAATAAGGCGTTTGAAATTTTGTCCTAAAAATTTTCAAAGATGGCTCAAAAAAAGGAAGTGATCAAACCAAGGTTATTGGAATTTTGGTAGCTATTTTGAGTTATTTGCCTTCAAAAACCGATGGCAGCGACATCTACTTTACCCCACTGTTGGATGGAATGAAGTAGATGACTAGATGTTGCTGCAATCGGTTTTTGAATGTCCCCAGGCCATCATTTTCAGACAATGTAAGGTCTAAATGATAGAAAAGGAAAAATGAACAGACTGGAATCCAGGCTAATCTCTACCTGACATTAACCTGTAGCCCTTTTCCAAACAAAAAATTGTTGACATGTCCAAATAAAAAGTTACTACAGTCAACCAATTTGTTACTGGTACTTGTAAAATGCTTTGTCTGTCTCAGATTGGGTAGAAAACATCATGGGAAAGGATGATCCTGAACAGTGAAGGTTTTGAAAACATTGTGAGAAAAGGAAAAAATCCTCGATACCAGCATTATCTCCTATTTTCCCATTATGTATTTTACCCTTTCAATGCCAAAATCCTTCATTTGAGCCACTCTTAATTTGTCATCCACAAACAAAAAAATTTTTTTAACTAATTAATGTGAAATTTTGTTGTCAGGTCATTTAAACATATTTATTTCTCAATTTATCAATTGAGAAACAAGTGCTTACAACTTATACTAATCTCTCTTGATTCTGCTTCCTGGGAACTACACCAGTACTCGCGCCAAATGTGTGGGCCAACGAACAGTGCCAAAGTTGACACCTGCTCCCGGGTATCGAACTTGGAACCTTATGGTTATGAGGCCGACGCTCCACCTAACAACCACGGACACCAAACTTTGTTGTCGGGAAAAGGGTTAACACACAACATTTTTTTTCCTTGTAGAGAAGAGATAAACATCATCGTTCTGACAGTTTAGATTCAGAAAATGATCTCATAGAGTACTTGAAAGGAAGCAGTTACCATTCTTGCGCAGATAGTGGAGTAGAGCTGAAAGAGGTAGAGGTTATGGGTCCGAGCCTGAATGTTGCATTCTTGCATTTTACTAACAAACTAACAATTTTAACTTGTTCTTTCATAGTGAATAGATTGAGTTTTGACTAATCCCTAACTACCTAGATACATTAACCCCTAGGCTGCTAAGTGCGACTCTGGGACCTTTTGAGGACAGTGTAGATCAAGATCAGACTGCACAGAACGTGCAGTCTGATCTTGGATCTACACTGTCTGATAAGGAGATATTTTTCCCCAAAAAATACTTCTGAAATAGCACATATTGGGTTTTTACTATAGGCTTGAAAGTTTCATTTCACTTATTTAGCAAGATAAGGATTAACAGCTAATTGTAAATAAGTTGACTGTTCAATTACTAAATTATCTAATTGATGCAGTTTAACTCTTTACCAAACTACGAAATTTTAGACTTGTCCAAATTGAAACCATTTGTAGACGACAATATAAATGTGACTGAAAAATTGAAACTTGTTTTGGGAAGAGTAGAAAACAGAGTGGTAAAAGGAGAAAATGCCAGTAACCAGCATTTTCTCCTTTTCCCATTATGTTTTCAAGAGGCTTCTTTCTAGGGGTCGTTAAACTCAGGATTGTGTGGTAAAAGGTTAAGCCATTTGTGGGTGATAGAAATATGTCATTGAATGTTTATGGAGTTGACGGCTTTGGTAAACATGAGTGAAACAGGAGCAGATGTTAGTGATAAGACAATGCTCCTTTTCTCTTAGTGCATTTCATACTGTTGCAGAACCACACAGCTTCTTCCTGTCTTTTTAACCCCTAAAGCGCTGAGTTAACCTATCAGATATTTTCATCCTAGAAATATGACCAATATAATTGCAATTTCATGTTTTCTTTTGTCTACGGTATTTCAGCAAAGAGGACAGTGTAGATCAAAGATCAGGCTGCATGTTTTATGCAGCCTGATCTTGATCTGCACTGGCTGCATAGGCAGCTATAGTCATGAAGCATGCTTTATGGGTTAACAAATACAGTTGGCTTTGCATTGAAAAAATTCTTTTCATTGATATAGATTTTGTCAGAGTAGAATTTCATCAGCCCTTTGGCAAATTTGTTAGGCTTTGTGGTGCTCATGTTTCATTTTTTAGCTCCACTGGCCGAAGGCCAGCGAGCTATTGTCATGGCGTTGTGTCCGTCGTGCGTCCATCCGTCCATCCGTTCGTCCGTGCGTGCGTCCGTAAACTTTTTCTTTAAAAAACTTCTCCTCAGAAACTATTGACTGGATTTTTACCTGTGGAGCGATACAGGCGCTGAAGCGCCTCTAGTTTGTATGGATGCTTTTGCTTTTGATAGGTCTAAAATGTACAATAACCAAGAAGAAATTATTCTTTTAGGAAATCAGTATATTTTTATACCACAGCTCAGGAAGTTAGCGTATAGATCTACCCTCTTGGGTTTGTATCTGTTTGACATTTGAAAATTTAGTTGAATGGATATGGTAGCTCATCAACTCTACTCTAATACTCTAATATCGTTGTGTGATAAAAAGAATCTGACATTCATTTGCGTTTGAGATAGAAATTTTATTAAACTCGTCAAGAAAAAATGTTCTTAAGCTTACCAAAGGCTCGCTCAATAAGATTTTCCCTTGACTTGTTTAATAAAGTTTTATCTCAAACGCGACTCATGTCAGATCCTATATGTCTGGGGTTTTTTTTCACAACTATCCCATGCAAATAATGATGCTGTGGAAGAAAGTATTTGAAACAGTGTGGGATAAAGAGAAAATGCTGGTAACCAGAGACAAATTTCATCTGTTAACTCTTTACCAACTGACAGAATTTTGGACCTATCAAAATTGAAAGCATTTGCAGATAACAAATCACAAGTGGCTAAAACTAAGGTATTTCTACCATGTCTTACACAGAAATTATCTTTTAAGTTTCATTACATTTGTTGTCTGCAAATGCTTTCAATTTTGGATGAATCTAAAACCTTGCTGTGTGGTAAGAGTTAACAGATTACACATGTCTAGGGGCATACTTACCAACATTTCTGAGTATTGTTCCAGTTCAAAACTCCATGCCTAACCATGTGATTAATCCACTAAGCGAATTAGATTGTTAGTCATGGGATTGGCTAAACCAATGAGATTGTTAGTCATGTGATTGACTTAACCAATGAGATTGTTAGTCATGTTATTGGCTTGTTAGTCATGTGATTGGCTAAGCTAATGAGTTTGTTAACCATGTGATTGTTCAAGCCAACCAGATTGCAAGTCATGAAATTTAGTTATAAATTTAAAGGTAATTCCTTGTCTAATGTTAGCATGTGTTATTTTACAAGCAATGCTAGAGTAATTGTTATGCTTCATATATTAACCCTTTATCAAATACTTCTAACTACCCCAAGGGATCATTGTGAGAAAAGGAGAAAATACCCACCATTATCGGCAGTAACTGAAAAGATTGCTAAAAACTTTTTTTCCCAAATGATGTCAGTCAGCTTGTAGGTTTGTTAGGCAGTTAATGCTATATCTAGGCGTACTGTTGATAAATGAATGTCACACAACATTGTTTGAAAAACATTGTCTTGGTATAGTTTTTTTTTTTTTTTTGAAAAAACATGGTGGGAAAAGGAACAATTTATCGTAACAAGCAAACAACCCTTTATGGAAAAAAATTGTTTTTACCACCCTGAGGAAAAGGGCCTTTGAAAACATTGTGGGAAATGAAGAAAATGCTGATATCCAGCTTTCTTTACCTTGCCCACAATATTTTTCACCATTCTAATACAAAAATCATAAACTACACGGAATTTGTCATCTGTAAATGCTTTCAATTTGGTTGAGTCTAACATTTTGTCGCCGAGGCCTGGTTGCTCAGTCGGTAGCGTGCAGGATTTGAGAACAGGGGGTTGTGGGTTCGATCCCTGGCTTGGCAAATTTCTTTCTGAGGATCGATGATGGTCATTGCAACAGGATTCATTCCTCTCTCACCCATGACTATTGTTTCATCAATGGTTATGTGGGAAAGCAGCCAGTGGCTTGGAAAGAAAATTGTGTGGAGTACTGGTAAAAGAGACTCCAGGAAAGCATGGATAGGTGCACTGGCCGCCAAAATATAACTGAAATAATGTTGAAAACGGCGTTAAACACCATACAAAACTAACATTTTGTCGCTCACCAGATTTCATTTTGTAAGGTTTTAAAATTTAAATTCAATGAAGATCAGGTAGCTTTTATTGCATAACAAGGGATAAATACGGAATATTTGTATTATGTTGTATTTGATTCCTGGTGCTTGTATTTAATTCGAGCTGCATGAGAAAATGTGACATCGCGCCAGACCAAAGGTCTCGTGCGATGTCAGAATTTTCTTACACAGCAAAAAGTAAATACAAGCACCAGGAAAGTTACTACAACATAGTATTTCTGTCTTTCAATGACAATATTTTGCAATTATTGGTATTTTTTTCGAAAATGGTAAACAAATTGAAGACAATCTGTAGTGTAGAAGGTATTAACTCTGTTTTATGAATGGTGGATTAATATTACATCTTAAAATTTTGACTAATCAAATCGCAAATTGATGCATGATTATTCTGTGCGTGAGATACATCGTCATACCATATTTTGGAACCATATTTCACAGTGTTTAGATACAGATTTTTTTTCCTGTCATGTGTGTTATTTTATCTAATTGCGACACATGTACTTTAGCTGGAAAATTTACTGGTATATAATAAATACACTTCCAGTACAAAAGAATAACTGTTGCCCAGGAAGCTTGGTTGATAGAGTGGCTGTTATGGATTTTATGGTCAAGGGTTCGAATCATGGTGGAGTGTTGATATTTGAAAATTGCTTTTTTGCAGAGTTTTTTTTTATTATTATTTTTCCCGCATCACAAGTAGCCAGCCATGTCCATAGTACTTTTTTATACGCCCGTCGAAGACGGGACATACTATGGGATCACCCATGGTGTACGGGCGGGCGGGCGGCATCCAGTTCTTTGTCCGGAGAATAACTTTGTCATCTCCAGTCTGATTGATTTGAAACTTGGCATTTGTGTTTGTTGCAATAATACGGAGTGCAGTGAGAAAGAACCATAACTCTACCTCGTGCTGTCTTTGTGTTATTTCCCTTTAGTCGTCATTTTTACAGCATTTTCTGCTTGTCCGGAGCATAACTTTGTCATCTCTAGTCTGATTGACTTGAAACTTGGCATTTGTGTTTGTTGCAATAATACGGATTGCAGTGCAAAAGAACAATAACTCTACCTCGTGCTGTCTTTGAGTTATTTCCCTTTGATCGTCATTTTTACAGCATTTTCTGCTTGTCCGGAGCATAACTTTGTCATCTCCAGTCCGATTGACTTGAAACATTGCATTTGTGTTTCTTGCAATAACACGGAGTGCAGTGAGAAAGAATCATAACTCTACCTCGTGCTGTCTTTGAGTTATTTCCCTTTGATCGTCATTTTTACAGCATTTTCTGCTTGTCTGGAGCATAACTTTGTCATCTCCAGTCTGATTGACTTGAAACTTGGCCTTTGTGTTTGTTGCAATAATACGGAGTGCAGTGCGAAAGAACCATAACTCTACCTCATTGTCTTTGAGTTATTTCCCTTTGATCATTATTTTTACAGCATTTTCTGCTTGTCCGGAATATAACTTTGTCATTCTCTAGTCTGAACATCTTCAAATTTGTTATGCATGATTGTTGAAAATTTACGGAGTGCAGTGCACAAGAACCATAACTCTTCCCAGCACGAATTTTGAGTTATTCCCCCTTTGATCTTCATTTTTATAGCATTTCTTGCTTGTCCGGAACAAGACTTTGTCATGTTAAGTAGGAATGACTTGAAATATGGTATGCTTACTTGATCCAATATTTGGAAGTGCAGTGCACAAGAAATGTAACTCTACCTCATGCTGACTTTGACTTATTTCCCTTTGATCATCATTTTTACAGCATTTAGTGCTTGTCCGGAATATAACTTTGTCATCTCAAGTCAGAGTGACTTCAAACATGGTATGAATGTTTTTTGCAATATTATGGAGTACAGTGCCTAAGAACAATAACTCCCGGGGAGGCTGGCGGTCATCCCGGGTGGGCCGCGTCCAGTTCTTTGTCCGGAGCATAACTTTGTCATCTCCAGTCAGATTGATTTGAAACTTGCCATTTGTGTTTGTTGCAATAGTATGGAGTGCAGTGCAAAAGAACCATAACTCTTCCTTGTGCTATCTTTGAGTTATTTCCCTTTGATCGTCATTTTTACAGCATTTTCTGCTTGTCCGGAATATAACTTTGTTATCTCTAGTCTGAACATTTTCAAATTTGGTATGCACTATTGTTGAAAAATTACAGAGTGCGGTGCACAAGAACCATAACTCTTCCTAGCACGAATTTTGAGTTATTCCCCCTTTGATCTTCATTTTTATAGCATTTCTTGCTTGTCCAGAGCAAAACTTTGTCATGTTAAGTAGGAATGACTTGAAATATGGTATGCTTATTTGTTGCAATATTTGGAAGTGCATTACACAAGAATTGTAACTCTACGTCGTGCTGTCTTTGAGTTATTTCCCTTTGATTGTCATTTTTACAGCATTTAGTGCTTGTCCGGATTATAACTTTGTCATCTCAAGTCAGAGTGACTTCAAACTTGGTATGCATGTTTGTTGCAATATTACGGAGTACAGTGCGCAAGAACAATAACTCTACCTAGTGCGGATTTTGAGTAATTCTACTTTCATCTTCATTTTTACAGTATTTCTTGCTTGTCCAGAACGGAACTTTGTCACCTCAAGTCAAATTGACTTGAGACTTTGTAAACATGTTTGTTGCATTACCTGCCCTTTATGATTATTATAGCCCCTCGACAACTGCCACTCTTGTTGTAGAATATTTACTGGCATTTTCTCCTTTTTCCACAATGTTTTCAACCCTATCAACTCAAATTCCATAATTTGAATGATATGAAAATTGTCCTTTGCAAATACTTTTAATTTGGACCAGTCTAAATCTTTGTGTAATGGAAAAGAGTTACCTAGGTAAATAGCGCGTGCCATTCAACCAGAGGGAAGTATTACGTAATTTACGTGCATTTACCCTATATTTCTCTACTTTATGTAATACAGTAATGCGTTTTTATGTGTAGGAGGTATGCCACGGGAAGTTACCGAAAAGAACTCTACTTGATTTTGACGAAAGTCCCATCAAAGGGTGAGAAGCATGAAATTAATAGAATATTTGTGGGTTCTTATTTTGGTAACTTATTGAAATCTATTTCATCTTGTGAACATCAGCGGTAATATTTCCACTCTTGGCTGCACCTCTCGTGAAAATTTATTATCTTTTAACACAGATATGCTCGCTAAATGACCAAAGCTGTCGATGTGCCATAAAACAACATTCATTCATTCATTCATTCTCGTGAAAATATTTCCAATGATGTTCGCTCGATGAAATAAATTTTGATCTTTCACCAAAAGAAAAACAAATATCCTCTATATATCTATTTTTAGATGCAGGATGCTCCTTTCGACAACAGTAGAGCAGGCTCCGAGGAAGACATTCTTGATTATGAAGAGACTGGGATAAGCTGTCATGGTTGCAGTCGAAAACGGCGATGTACGAGGACAGAAAAGTCCTTGATCTTGTTTGGAGTCATTTGTCTCATCATTATCATTGCTCTTGCAGTGACCATTGGCAAAAAGAAGCCAGAAAAAGGTAGGTTTGTGTTGGTCCATCCGACATTGGTCTCAACTCTTTACAAAATGTCCAAATTGAAAGCATTTGCAAACAACAAGTAAAAAATTGCTGAAATAATTGGTTAAAAAACATTGTGGGGAAAAGAGAAAATGCTGGTTACCAGCATTTTCTCCATTTCCCACAATGTTTTTAAAAGGCTTTTTCTTTGTAGTCTTTAAAACCTGGGATTGTTCAGTAAAGGGTTAATTGTTTATTTTCTAAAATATTGCACAGATCTTCAAATCAAATATTTTCATCTGATTACTAGAATCAGCTTGTCAGTCAGCCTTTCTGCCCATCTGACTGTCTTTGGAAATGGATGTTTATTTATTGTTTCATTACAGTTTAATTCAAAACCCTTTTTAAACCCTCTATCGAAAGACAAATTTATAGACTGTTCAAAATTGAAACGTTTGCAGATGACAAATGTTGCTGAAACAATCGGAATTGTCTTTGATAAGGAACACATTTTGGGAAAAGAAGTAAATAATTGTCACCAGCATTTTCTGCATTTCCAACAATGTTTTCAAAAGCCTTCTTGCTGCTGGCCATTAAAACTTTGGTAAAAGTTAAAAGTAGCATACATTAGACGATCAAGAATAAAAAAAAAATCAGAAAATGCATTTTGGAAATCTTTGGTACAGTTTATCCAAAGATATTAAAAGACATGTTTTCTGAAAGAACTAATTTTATAAACATGTAGAATCAGTAGCTTTTACAAGAATTCCTTGATTTTACCTACTCCATGACAAAATTTCAAAATCAAAAACAAAAAACAAGATTATATGTTCTTCCAAACATTTTATTGTTTGCTTCTTTTTAACAGAAAAGATTGTCTGTGAGTCTGAAGGATGTTTAAGGGCAGCCAGTTCTATAATAGGGGCCATGGATACCTCGGAAGATCCCTGTTACGACTTCCACCAATACGCATGTGGAGGCTGGTTAAAGGAAACTCCGATACCCCCAGGATATCCTGTGTGGGACCGCTTTCAGGAACTGTCCCATAAAAACTTGTATATGCTGAAAAATTTCATAGGTAATGTGTAACAGCTGGGCTCTTTAACAAACAACTAAATTTTCAACTTATTTGAAAGCATTTTGTAGGAGACAAATCAACCACGGCTAAAATGATTGACAATGTTGTGGGAAAAGGAGAAAATGTTGGTTACCAGTATTTTCTGCTTTTCCCACACTGGTCTCTACCCTTTCAAAGACAAACCCAATCATTTGAGCCACATTTCATGTGTCGTCTGTACAATTTAACTTTACCAAACGACAAAATATTAGACTGGTCCAAATTGAAAGCACTTGCAGACGACAAAATAAATGTAACTCGAAAATTGAAATTCGTTTCCAGCAGGGTAGAAAACATTGTGGGAAAAGGAGAAAATGCTGGTTACCAGCATTTTCTCCTTTTCCCACAATGTTTTCAACAGGCTTCTATCTCAGGGTCGTAAAAACCAGGGATTGTTTGGTAAAGGGTTAATGCTTTCAGTTTGGACAACCCTAAAATTTTGTTGTCTGGTAGAAAGTGAAAGGTAAAGCTGATCTGAGCACACTGACAGCCTATTATTTAAGCCAAAATTCATATTTCATGATATAGGCAACATATGACACAAATGATTTTCTTGTTTATAGATGTTGTCGGTAGCTTTTAAGAGATAGGTAATTGGTTATTTTTATAAATTTGACACTGTTTTGGGTAATAGAGGACTATTTTGTCAAGCACTGTGCTGCATGCTTTTATCTAATTTTTGGGAGAACTTTCCTTTGTTTCCTATGGAAAGAATATGGGGCAAAGCTCATGGGATAATATTTAATCATACCATACGTTAACAACCCAAAATTTGATTAAACAAAGAATCAGTAAAACTTTTAAGAATAAAACATATAAGAATAAAACATTTTTAACATTTTGTAGAAACCCACACACTTCATGGAAAAGCACAGACCAATGTTAGGCGATTCTATGATAGTTGTATGGACGAAAGCAAAATTTCAAGGGAGGAAACTTTGACTGACTTTAAAACCCTCATGAACAATATTTCTTCCGAAGCTAAAGAGTTCAATTTACTGAAAACTTTGGTGCAGTCCCATAAACTAGCCATTTGGCCTCTCTTTCAAGTGTTGGTAGAACCAGACGAAAGAAACCCAGAAAACAATATCATCAAGGTAAGGCACTTTCATTTATTTTTGCTTTGTAGGTGATACCAGTGAGTAAGGGTACTACCTCTGCGGAAGTCTTTACCAAATTAACTTTTTACCAAATGACAAAATTTTGGACTTGCCCAAATCCAAAGCATTTGCAGATAACAAATCAGATGTCAGTCAAATGATGAGAATAATCTCTGAAAGGGTAGAAAACATTGTTGGAAAAGGAGAAAATGCTGGTTACCAGCATTTTCTCTGTTTCCTACTATGTTTTCAGAAGGCCTGTTTGTTAAAACATGAGATTTGTAGAGGTTTAACTAACCATATTCTAATTCTAAATTCAAAGTCTTAACATTCTGATTAGCTCTTACAGAATATCTCAGCCAATCTGATATCTACTCTTGAAATTTGGAATTAAATTTTGTTTTAAAAAAAAAAGTAACTGTTAGCCCATATGGGCAACCAATGGCAACCATATTTAAAACAAAAACCAATCAAACAAATTATTCTGAAATGTTAGTTGCCCTAGCCTGTTGTCTACATACTACATGATGGTCTGTTTTGCCATTTGGTTCTTGAGCAGTGTTTTTCTATGGCCGTTTAATGTGAGACTTGGGCTTAATAGGTACTTTGTCAATTTGTATCTGTCTAATGAGAAGGGACTTTGTTATCTAGACATGTCTTAAAAAGTTTTTGCTTATGATCTCACGACCCATTATGCATTGATTGTAGTATGCAGATGAGTTCAACTGATACAGAATTTTATTGTAAAAGGATGTGTATAAAGCTGAGAATAAAATAGGTTATTTTTTTTAAATTTTGGATGCCTATGTTTGGGATGAGATACAGTACTGAGGGCCCATGTGACAGTGCTATACACTGAGCACGCTACAGAACCTGGTGTTATTTAGCATGAGTTTTGGTCTGTATCTTGTTTTATCCCCCATGATAAAACTAACAACCTTCTGGGGGGGTGTCTACCATATGGGCAACTGGTGGCAACGATATTTAAAACAAAAGTCGTTCAAACAATTTTCTTTGAAATGTTTGTTGCCCTTGCCTGTTGTCTGCCTATTGCATGATGGTCTATTTTGCTGTGTGGTACAGAATCTTACCTAGATGTGTCACCATGCTGTGCTCTGGGAAAGGGGGGGTTTAACGCATCTCTTTACCAAACGACATAATTTTAGGCTAGTCCAAATTGGAAGCATTTGCAGACGACAAAATTAATGCAACTCAAAAATTGAAATTTATTTTGGAAAGGGTAGAAAACATTGTGGGAAAAAGGAGAAAATGCTGGTTACCAGCATTTTCTCCTTTTCCCACAATGTTTTCAGAAGGCTTCTTTCTCTGGGTCGTGAAAACCCGGGATTGTTTGGTAAAGGGTTAAACAAGCAAGTCATCATATAATTATGGAGCCCTAGAATCCATATGCTCTAACAACCTGCTAAATCCTTGGGTAGAATGGTCATTTGACATACAGTAAATCGACCAAAAACAAAAGGTTTTGACCCAGGTCAGCCTGCTACTTTTTGCAGATGTATTACTGTATACGTGGATATATATGCGTGTCGAAAAATTTGCGAATTACCAATTACAGACCTTTTGCGTTGGGAAATGTTTGCGAAAATAAGTTGTGTTACTTATTGGTATACTTGTAATAAAATACACGAACAGAAAAGTTTGGGATTTTTTTCAAATTCGCAAAATCGCAAAAATTTCCATGTCACAGACATTTCCACTTATACAGTAAAACACCCTTTTCACAGAGTATAACTCATTTTTATTTTACAGATTGAAGCAGGGGCATCTCCGTTTCCCTATGGTCTATTCAAAGATGATACAAAACCTCATGAGGAAGATTTGTATGACAGGTAATTAGATAGTTAATTAGATAATACAACAGATTGTTTGAATGTCTGTTTGGGTTTTTTTGTCATGTTCAACACTGTTTCAAATAATGTGCGGCGGCCAGTACATCTGTAAATAGGGTTTCTTCTTACTCTTTACCAGATGACAAAACTTTGGACTTGTCCAAATCTTAGGCATTGGCAGACAACAAATTTAATGTATTATTTCATGCTTTCCGGTAGGATATCGAGAAATAGCAGTGAAAATATTTTTCGATATTCCACGGGTACGACCAGTGAAAATACCCATTTTTATATTCTAGTTACCTAGGTAAAATGCGCGTGACTCACAACCGAGATTGAAATATGACTTCATTTACCTTACATTTCTCGCGCTTGACGTAATATTGTACTGCGTTGCTATGCGGAAGGGGCACGCCACGGGGAATAACCGAAAAGACTGTACTGGATTTTGATAAAGTTCCTCCCAGAAAGGGTTAAAAGCATGAAATAAATAGAATATTTGTTTTTTTTACGGTGAAAGATCGAAATTTATTTCATCTCGTGAACATCATTTCACGAGTGGCGCAGAAGAATATAAAACAATGTGTTTTTCAAAAGCTTCTTGAACAAGGTTGCAAGGTTGTCAAAACTTTGGATTGTTTTGCAAAGGGTTAACGCTTTACCGTACGAACAAATTTTGGATTGGACTATATGAAAAGCATTTGCAGACGACAAATTAAATGTATCTGAATACTGATTTCCATCTCTGATAGGGATGATAACATAGTGGGAAAAGGAGAAAATGCTGGTTACCAGCATTTTCTCCTTTCCCCACAATTTTTTCAAAAGCCTATTTGTTTGGAGTCGTTAAAACTCAGGACTGTGTGGTAAAGGGTTAATAGATTAGAAAAATTCAAAACTCCTTGCAGTAAGATTACTGATTTCCATCTCTGATAGGGTTGAAAACATTGTGGGAAAAGGAGAAAATGCTGGTTACCAGCATTTTCTCCTTTCCCCACAATTTTTTCAAAAGCCTATTTGTTTGGAGTCGTTAAAACTCAGGACTGTGTGGTAAAGGGTTAATAGATTAGAAAAATTCAAAACTCCTTGCAGTAAGATTACTGATTTCCATCTCTGATAGGGTTGAAAACATTGTGGGAAAAGGAGAAAATGCTGGTTACCAGCATTTTCTCCTTTCCCCACAATTTTTTCAAAAGCCTATTTGTTTGGAGTTGTTAAAACTCGGGAATGTGTGGTAAAGGGTTAATAGATTAGAAAAATTCAAAGCTCCTTGCAGTAAGATTACTGAATGTAACAATATTTAACCCTTTACCTCACAATCACCAGTTTTAACTACCCCTCTGAAAATGGCTTTTGAAAAAATTGTGGGAAAGGAGAAAATGCTGATAACCGGTATTTTTCTCCTTTTCCCAGAATGACTTTTATCCTTTCAAAAACAAATTTCAATTTTTGAACCACATTTAATTTGTCATCTGCAAATACTTTCAATTTGGACAAGTCTAAACTTTTGTCATCTAAAAGAGTTTAAGTGTAAAATGTGAATAGAACTGCTGTAACAAAAACCAGTGTTGTAAATAAAATAAACTTTTTTAATATTTTTCATCATGTTTTCATTTCTAGCTGGGCTGTTTCCGTTGAAAACGACAACTTATTGTTGTAGCCCTGGCATTGTTGTCTGCGTCGTCATTGTCGTGCAAAAATTTTGAAATATCTCTGTTATTACTGAGGATATTTACTTCAAACTTGGACAAGTTGTTCACTGTCAAAAATGGAATCTATAGTATAAGGGCAGGTAACCATGAAAGTATTTTTGACACAGTTATGCACCTTTTTGACCTAAAATTTTCACTGAAAATCAAGCAACTGCAGCCGAGTGTTGTTTCCTGCATGCGATGCTCCTGTTTTTTTTTGTTTTTTTTAAACTGTTTGTTCCAAAGATGCAACATTTCAGTTCCAATTTCTTTCATTTTTGCAGTGTTGATAAAAGCAAAACAACGATCTCATCTACATCAACTGTCTCATCTACCAAAGTGATTTCTACCATTGTAAATTTGTCCAACACTACCAATAACAATGAAACTGGATACCAGGTTGTCACAAATTCCACGGCAGAGAATGCTACCAAAGATTCTGGCCCTGAAACTACAGAACAACCACATATAAAGGAGACACACCCCCATCCTGTGGAAAATGTATCAGATGTGAGTTTTAGTTCATTTTATTCCTTTTAACCCTGTACCAAACGACAAAATTTTAGAATTGTCCAAATTGAAAGCATTTACAGGCAACAAAATAAACTTGACTCAAAAATTGAAAATTGACTTTAGAAGAGTAGAAAACATTGTGGGAAAAGGAGAAAATGCTGGTAACCAGCATTTTCTCCTTTTCCCACAATGTTTTCAGAAGGCTTCTTCCTCTGGGTCGTAAAAACCAGGGATTGTTTGGTAGAGGGTTAAGCCATTATCACACAGCGAAATTTAAGACTCGTCCATGTTAACCTTAAGGCTGCTAGGGGCGACTCACTGACCTTTTGTGGAGAGTGAAGATCAAGATCAGACTGCAAAGAATATGCAGTCCGATCTTGGATCAACACAGTCCAATAAGGAGATATTTTTCTCCAAAAAATAAATTCTGAATATCATCAATCAAATTTTTACTATCGGCTTGAAAGTTTCGTTTGATTTATTTAGCAGGATGCAGGATAAGGGATAAAGGTATTTACTGACTGTAATTCAAGAATTTTGCAAGAGATGGTAATGTTCTTGAATAGGTTGAAAGCATTGTGGGAAAAGGAGAAACTGCTGGTAGCCAGCATTTTCTCCTTTTCCCGCAATGTTTTGAAAAGACTTATCAGGTTTGTTAAAACTCAGTTTTACCGTATGTGCTAAAGGGTCACCCTTTTACTAAGCAATCCTGTGTTTGTATGGCCTTGGTGAAAATGATTTTGAAATCCATATGAGAAAAGCAATAATAATGTTTTCTTTACATCGTGCCAAGCCCCGATAGCCCAGTCAGTAGCGTAAAGGACTTGAGAACAGGAGGTCACTGGTTCGATCCCCAGCTCGGCCAATTTCTTTCCGAGGTTTGATGATAGTCATTGCAGCAGGACTCATTCCTCTCTCAGTGCTGACCATTGTTTCGACGATGGTTATGTGGGAAAGCACCAGTGGCTTGGAAAGAATATTGTGTGGAATACTGGTAATGGAAGCTCCAGGAAAGCATGGATAGGTGCACTGACCGCGGTAATATAACTGAAATAATGTTGAAAACGGCATTGAACACCATACAATCAATCACTCGATCTTTAGGTCATATTAGAGAACCTTAGTTTGTTCGTATCAAATCTGTAGCAGACACTTTTTGGTCACATGCTTTTTGAAAGATGAATATTCAAGATGAATATTAACAACACATCAATGTTTGGTGAAGGGTTCAGGTTTACCAGCATTTGTTGACAAATAGGAAAACTTAAGGCAGAAAGAGGAATTCCTCATAACAAAATGTAAACCCTTAAAATGCCTTTCACAACAATAATTGCTTTTGCAGCCAGTGTAGATCAAGATCAAACTGCACAAAACATGCAGTCTTATATTTCCTTTACACTGTCCGCTGGACGGAGACATTCTGGAAAAGAGCAATCTTGAACTGCAATTATTTGGGTCCTATTTCTAGAATGAAAAATGTCTGTTGGGTTTATTTCAAGCCCTAAGAGTAAAGAAATTTTCTTTTATGATTTTCAGTAATTCATAGAAATCTAACAGTGAATTATATCCTTATAATTCAACGGTGGATGTTATAGACATGCAACAGATATTTCAGAATATAAATGGATTTTTAGCACATGAACGTCACATTTTATGACGTAGTCAACATCACTTATGATGTCATTATTACAGCCAGTCCATATCTGACTAAATTGAAAAGCTCTCTTTCACTCGAAAAGAGCACATACTTTTTCACAGTGAGCAAAAATTGGACATGAAAAGAAAGGTTAAAGTGAAGAGCATAAAAGAAAAAGGATAATTGTTTGTTTCAGTGTATGACTGAAATTTCTTCCATCTCATGAAAAGCAAAGGCCATATTTTCAATCGCGGTTTGGCCACTCGTGAAAATATAGCCTTCGCTTTTCACTTGATGAAAGAAATTTCATACACTGAAACAGACAATTATCGTCTGTGTCCTGCTGCATGACAA
Organism: Hippopus hippopus; assembly: GCA_946811185.2. Classification (NCBI taxonomy): domain Eukaryota; kingdom Metazoa; phylum Mollusca; class Bivalvia; order Cardiida; family Cardiidae; genus Hippopus; species Hippopus hippopus. Next base: position 13,283,360 of record OX328106.1, read on the forward strand.
AAAAAAATATATCTGCAGGAAGTAATGAGGTAAGTAAAATGGTTGAAAAGGATATGTTTTGAAGTACATGTAGTCTAAGCTTAAGACATTGAAATCAGTCAAATGAAACAGTCTGTCAAAAATATCTAAATAAGACATTAGTTGTAAACTATTACAGTGTTTTTATGACAAAAATGTCTCACTGAAACTCCGATATCAATCAAACTAGGTCTAGCCTTGTTCATTTTTAACAACAACAAACCCTTATGTGAACATGCTAAGAGTTAATGATAACAGTTGACCTGATACTGTTTTGTAGTAGTATAAGAAGCCTCCTATTAGACATTTATGGGCGGACACGGATATGTAGATGGACAGCAGAAAGCAGAGAAAACTCGGGGATTGTCTCAACACATTCACATGTGACATGTCACGTCTAAAGGGTACCATCTGGGAACTGCTAAAAATATCGACCTTGGTCAGACTACGCGGACTGCACAGTCTGACCAGGGTCAAAACTTTTCGCTTTTGGCAGATTTTCTATATGTTAAAAAATCATTCTACCTTACTAAATAATTGTTGTAAAAATATCTACCCCGATCGACCTGCACTGGCTTCGATATCTTCTTCATTCGTTTGTTTGATTTACGGAGTTCAGTGATGGGCCCTTTATGCATGACGAGTCACATATTTCAATATTATCATTAAGTCCGTATTGTAAATTTTAACTGTGATCTTTTGCACTGATCATTTTTAGCTCGGCTGTTTATGAAGAAAACGTGGAGGTGTTATCGTTGCCCTGTGTCATCGTCTGCGTTGTCATCGGGCAAAAACTTCGACATTTTATAATATTTCTGTCATTACGGAAGATATTTACCTGAAAATTGGACAAGTTGTTCACTATCAAAAGGGGAACCAATTCAACAAGGGCAGGTAACTGTGAAAGTATTTTTGACACAGTTGTACCCCTTTTTGACTTTGAATTTTCACCCAAAATAAAGCAACTGCAGCCGACCGTTGGCACTGGCATGCAGTGCTCTTGTTTGAGAAAAATGATAATCAGCCATACAGCCTTTTTAGAAATGTTCATTTTCTTGGAATCAATCCAATTCATTTACGACGATATTTTATTTTTGCTATGATCTGAAAAGTGTGCGGTAGGAACGGTCTTGGACGCCGCCAGAGTGAACTTATGCACTGATAACTTTTAAGTTCTGCGTTATTGTCTTAAACCTTAATCCTTTAACGTGAAGTATATCAGTTCAATCAACATGCATGTGGACGTTTGTCTCCCGTTCTCCAATGCAACTGTGCATTAGAGAAAGGTGTCATGACTGGAAATCTATTTGGATACATCGTAGATCTATTTTATCCGCGAGCAATATGCAGTCAACAGGAAATGGCAACTGTTGTCCAATGTGCTGCATCAGTATGATCTGTTTGGTATCATTCTGATGACCAAAAAATCCAGTCTTTGTATGTCAAACCATTTGAGTATTGTCTATGACAACCTGGGTATGAATACAGTGACGATACCCAGAGTAAAACTGTTCTTGATTGATTTTCAGCAGGTCTACATATTTTTTGACTCTTTCCATCTATTGCACCTACAGCCATTCCAATTTTATTCTAGTTTCCCCCTAGGATTAACCATTCTGCAAACGTAGGCCAGCGTAAATAACGTTGGAACATGTAGTAAAGACGAGGCACCAATGCATTTATCACATCTTTTACTTACATTAAACAACATAGATAAGAAACTGTGAGTGGGAAATGATGCCAATTACATGAACAACAGAAGCACTGTGTTTCGTCTGAACAACACATTTGAAATGTTGTGTGGAAAAGGAGGAGGCCAAAACAATGAGGGAGCTGGGCGTAACTAGCAGTTCTGAAACTGGTGATGCTTAGTTAAAGTTTGTTCATTAAGTTGTATCAGAAGCGCTGAATAAAAAGAGTATAAAACCATGATGTCTTTTTCTTTGGCCTATATGCATAATGACATACAGTAGTTACTTTGAGAAAACCCCTTATTGAAACCTGTTTTCTGTTGTCCATCTCCATATCCATGTCCATTCATAAATGTCTGATATTTTGTAGTGGTGGAAGAAGTGTCCAGTTTCCATCTTACCATCTTTAACTCTTTACCAAATGGTCATGTTTTTAGCTCACCTAGGCACAAAGTGCTCAAGGTGAGCCTTTGTGATCGTGCTGTGTACGTCATTCGTCGTGCGTCGTCAACTTTTACCTTGTGTACGCTCTAGAGGCCACATTTTCAGTCCAATACTCATGAAACTTGGTCAGAATGTTTGTCTTGATGTTGTCTCGGACGACTTTGAAAATGGGTCATGTCAGTTCAAAAACTAGGTCACTATGTCAGGTCTTAGAAAAACCTTGTGTACACTATAGAGGCTACATTTTCAGTCCAAAACTCTTGAAAGTTGGTCAGAATGTTTGTCTTGATGATATCTCACACGAGTTTGAAAATGGGTCATGTCGGGTCAAAAACTAGGTCACAAGGTCAAATCTTTGAAAAACCATGTGTACGCTCTAGAGGCCACATTTTCAGTCCAATACTCATGAAACTTGGTCAGAATGTTTGTCTTGATTATATCTCAGACGAGTTTAAAAATGGGTTATGTCAAGTCAAAAACTAGGTCACTAGATCAAATCTTAGAAAAACCTTGTGTACGTTCTAGAGGCCACATTTTCAGTCCGATACTTACAAAACTTGGTCAGAATGTTTGTCTTGATGATATTTCAAATGAGTTCAAAAATGGGTCATGTCGGATCAAAAACTAGGTCACTAGGTCAAATCTTAGAAAAACCTTATGTACGCCCTAGAGGCCTCATTTTCAGTCCAAAACTCTTGAAAATTGGTCAGAATGTTTGTCTTGATGATATCTCGAACGAGTTGAAAAATGGGTCATGTCAGGTCAAAAACTAGGTCACTAGATCAAATCATAGAAAAACCTTGTGTAGGCTCTAGAGGCTACATTTTCAGTCCAAAACTCTTGAAAGTTGGTCAGAATGTTTGTCTTGAGGATATCTTGGACGAGTTTGAAAATGGGTCATGTCGGGTCAAAAACTAGGTCACTAGGTCAAATCTTAGAAAAACCTTGTGTATGCTCTAGAGGCCACATTTTCAGTCCAATACTCATGAAACTTGGTCAGAATGTTTGTCTTGATGATATCTCAGACAAGTTCGGAAATGGGTCATGTCAGATCAAAAACTAGGTCACTAGGTCAAATCTTAGAAAAACGTTGTGTACGCTCTAGAGGCTATATTTTAGTCCACAACTCTTGAAAGTTGGTCAGAATGTTTGTCTTGATGATATCTCACACGAGTTTGAAAATGGGTCATGTCGGGTCAAAAACTAGGTCACAAGGTCAAATCTTTGAAAAACCATGTGTACGCTCTAGAGGCCACATTTTCAGTCCAATACTCATGAAACTTGGTCAGAATGTTTGTCTTGATTATATCTCGGACGAGTTTAAAAATGGGTTATGTCAAGTCAAAAACTAGGTCACTAGATCAAATCTTAGAAAAACCTTGTGTACGTTCTAGAGGCCACATTTTCAGTCCGATACTTACAAAACTTGGTCAGAATGTTTGTCTTGATGATATTTCAAATGAGTTCAAAAATGGGTCATGTCGGATCAAAAACTAGGTCACTAGGTCAAATCTTAGAAAAACCTTATGTACGCCCTAGAGGCCTCATTTTCAGTCCAAAACTCTTGAAAATTGGTCAGAATGTTTGTCTTGATGATATCTCGAACGAGTTGAAAAATGGGTCATGTCAGGTCAAAAACTAGGTCACTAGATCAAATCATAGAAAAACCTTGTGTAGGCTCTAGAGGCTACATTTTCAGTCCAAAACTCTTGAAAGTTGGTCAGAATGTTTGTCTTGAGGATATCTTGGACGAGTTTGAAAATGGGTCATGTCGGGTCAAAAACAAGGTCACTAGGTCAAATCTTAGAAAAACCTTGTGTATGCTCTAGAGGCCACATTTTCAGTCCAATACTCATGAAACTTGGTCAGAATGTTTGTCTTGATGATATCTCAGACAAGTTCGGAAATGGGTCATGTCAGATCAAAAACTAGGTCACTAGGTCAAATCTTAGAAAAACTTTGTGTACGCTCTAGAGGCTATATTTTAGTGCACAACTCTTGAAAGTTGGTCAGAATGTTTGTCTTGATGATATCTCGGACAAGTTCCAAAATGGGTCATATCAGGTCAAAAACTAGGTCACTAGGTCAAATCTTTGAAAAACCTTGTGTATGCTCTAGAGGCCACATTTTCTGTCCAATACTTATGAAAGGTGGTCAGAATCTTTGTTTTGATAATATCTACAATGGGAAAATGAGTTATGTTTGGCTAAAAGGTAGGTCACTGAGAGAAATTCTAGAAAAAGCTTGTGTACAAGCTAGAGGCCAAATTTTCAGTCCAATAATTATGAAAGCTTGATAGAATGTTTATCATAATATCTCAAAAGAGATTAAAAATGGGTCACGTTTGGTCAAAAGACTCAGGTGAGCAACTTCAGGGCCATCATGGCCTTCTTGTTTTAACAACCTAGAATATGACAGCTTTTTAAAACATCAATTGGAAAGGAGAAATGGCTGGTTACTAGCATTTTGTCTTTTTCCTACAACAAAGTTTAGACTGGACCAAACTGAAATGCATTTTCTATCCGTCGTAATCTGTGCAATCATGCAGCCACCAGGGGCAACATTTTGCATGAAGGTACAAGAATGATTATAGTTTCATGAAATAAGGATGAAATGGGATAAAAACTGGCTGAAAACTGCACGAAAAACAAGTAAAGATATATCTTTAAGCATTTGACTTGCTATATAGTGAGGTTAATGAAACAGATACAGTACATACGAGTCACATTCTATGAAATGGGGGATTAATGCATATGCAAAAAGTACTGACCCAGGTCAGCCTGCGCAATCTGAGCAGGCTGACCTGTGTCAAAAATTACTGCGTTAGCTAAACTTTCTGCATGTCAGAGGAACATTCTATCTCAGAATTCAGTTGTTATACAAAATGGATTTTTATGGATCCATAATTATGTGATGACTTGCTCGATATAATGGATCACAAAGATGCATTAAACCCCCTTTTGCTAAACCACAGCTCATAGAGTACTCCTCATATATAATATTTTTTATCATTACCCTATTTTAGCTGGTAGAGAAATACCTCTTCGAGACTAAACTTCTGCTTATGTCACTGTGGAAGATGGGAGATAGCGAAGCTGACAGGGAAGCCCACCTCATATTTCAGCTGGAAAAACGCCTTTCTATTGTAAGTGAAGATTTAAACATGTAAGGAATGAAGAGAATTTTTTTGTTTTCTTGGAGGTGTGAAAACAAAAAACCTCTTCACATTGTATGAAAAAGCAAAGAAGTTTCATACAAAAGTGTGAATAGATTTTTGTTTTCATACCTCCATGAAAACAAAAAATTTTTTTCATTCCTTATAATTCAATATCAGACAACAAATACGCACATGAATAATAATGAAACGATTTAAATTTCACAGAGTCTCTGGAAAGTTTTGGGATGATATAGGAGAAACAAAGATTCCCACGTTTTTTTTTTTTTTGAGTGAAAAAATAATTAAGACTTTATCCAAAAGACAAAATGTAAAGCTCATCTATTTCCATAGAATTTGCAGACATACATGTATATGATAATAGCTTAAATACAGGGGTTTGTCTCAGAAAGAATAAAAATACTGTGGTCGCCAACATTTTTTTTCCTTTTCCCACGAAGTTTTCTACAAGCCTTTTTGCATGGTTTAACCCTTTTCCCTCACGGTAAATTTTTAGACTAGCCCAAATTAAAAGCTTTTTCAGATGACAAATTAAAAATGGTTCAAATGATGAAAGTTTCTATGAAAGGGTAGAAAACTTTGTGGGAAAAGGAGAAAATGCTGGTTACCAGCATTTTCTCCTTTTCCCACAATGTTTTCAAGAGCTTTCTTTATCAAGAGCATTAAAACTTGAGATCATGTGATAAAGCGTTAACTGGTAATTATACTGGTTTTCCTGTGTTCTGTTTTTGTGTTTAGCATATGATTAGTTTCAAGTTTTCCCCCAAAGTCATTAAATTCCTGTGAAATGCTATTAGTATAATTAGTTTTTCAGGACAAATCTGATACATACAAAATTGGCAAAATCTATAATCATTGTTTTCTGGAGAAAATCAACCCTTTATCTCTTTACTAAATGACAAAATATTGGGACTCTTCTTTCAGATCCAAAAAAATTTTAAGATAACAAATGTGGCACAAATGAAGAAGTTGCCTTGTAGTTTAGAAAACATTGTGGGAAAAGGAGAAAATGCTGGTTACCAGCATTTTCTCCTTTTTCCCACTGTGTTTTCAGTAGCCTTCTTCCTCGGGGTTGTTAAATAAAGGATTGTTTGATTTAGTATTAAGCACAAAATAAGCCATACAGACATTTTCAATCAAGAAATAAGACACATTTAAATTATTACAATTTCATGGTTTGTTTTGTCTAGAGTGTTTAAGCAAAGCTGACAGTGTCGATCAAAGATCGGACTGTGTATTTTGTGCAGTCTGATCTTGATCTACACTGGACACAGAAGTAATTGTAGTTGTGAAAGGTTTTATAAGGGTTATCCCTTTATATCATAGTAATAGAATTTGATTCACCTGAAGTAGATTTATTTTTGATGTAAGATTCATTAAACAAAAACTTGCTCAAAAAGAGCAGCATAATCTCTTGTCCAATTTCCCTTTCTTGCTGATTCTGTTTTATAAATTTGCTGGCAACCTGAAGGCCCCAGATTTGAGCTTTGCCAGAAGCACTGGGTTTTTCCAGGGAGTAACCTTGGGCAAGATACATCAGAGCCCTAGCCTTGTACTGGCAAAACCGAGGACGTACACGAATTCTAAAGCTTCTGTTATGATATGACTGAAATAATGTTGAAATATCATAAAACACCATTCAATCAGTCAATCAATCAGCTATATTTGATATAGTCTATGTGGTGCTTGTAGAATGAGAGAGGAACTTTTTGCCAATATGTTAGGAGGAAAAAGGGAAATACAGCTCCAGGGAGAAAAAATCTTAATAAGAGTTTCTGAGAAAATTCTTTGGATTCTGTATGTTTCTGTTTTCCTTTGGGATAATTGTTAGTTATTTGATTATATACAGATCTAATTACACTAAATGTGTGATTTAGATTTGTTTCATTTTTATTTTTATTTTTCAGGGATTGACTTTTGAAAAGACTTTTTCCTCTGTACTTTCTACATTCTGGTGTTTTTTTTTTCATATTTTTGTCATGGATATCCAGAAATATTCAAGTCTTCCCTTTTTTGTCCTTATATTTTCATCTTTAGTGACAATTTTTAGCTCTCCAATTTTCAAAGAGAACATTGAGGTATTATGATAGCCTTGTTGCCTGTATCCTCCTTCTTGTTGTTGTGTGGAAGTTTTTGCTTTTTGTGAAATCTGTTAATACTATTATAATTTTTTTTCCAAATTTTGGCTAGTTCTTTTCTATTGAAAGGGGAACATGTACTGGAAGGGCAGGTATTTGTAAAAATAATTTAGAAACAGTTATTCCCCTTTTTCAACTAAGAATTTGCATTTAAACAACTGTAGCAATGCATTGGCACCAGCTTGTGTTGCTCTTTTTTTTCTTTCATACTTCTGTCAAGGTACATGTGTTTAATTTGTTCCCCAAAATGGTCAGGAAACTTCTCTTTTTATTTTCTTCTGTTTTGTTTATCATCACAATTTCTAACCCTGTGTTGTTGATTTAATTTCATTTATTCATACAGTATTAAGTTTACATTGATTGCAAAACAAGTTCTTTAAAAACTTACATGAGTCTCCATCAGTCATTGCTTTGTAGACACCCAAAGTACTTGCACCATGATGTGGGTCGTTCCAAAGGTTGACATTGCATAGAATGGGATACAAACCAGAAACCTTTGGATAAGAGGCAAACATTCTACCCCAACACCACTGTCTTCTGTATTGTTTCAGGCACATGACATCAATTTTCACATCCACAACAGAAAACAAGCCTACAATGCCATGAAAGTCACAGATCTACAAATTAAATGCACCATGGTATGTAGATTAATAAATTAAAAGAGGAAATACTGACTACCAGCATTTTGACCTTTTGCCACAATGTTGACAAAAGCTGTCGTCCTGGAGTTTGCTACAAATAAGGGTTGTGTGGTAAATGGTTAAAATGCAAAGAAAGATGATTTTAGTTAACCGTTATCAAACAACAAATTCTTGAACTAGACCAAGTTGAAAGCATTATGCAATTGACAAATTCATTGTAGCTCAGATGATGATATCTGTCTTTGATAGGGTAGAAAACATTGTCAGAAAAGGAGAAAACAATGTAGTGTTTTAACAACCTTGGGAGGAGGGCATTAAAAACATTATGGAAAAAGAAGAAAATGCTGTTAGACAGCATTTTTCCCCTTATAATCACACAATGTTTTCATAAGCTTTCTCTGTTAGGGTCATTGAAAATTAGGATTGTTTGGTAAAGAGTTAGTTTTAAACAAAATTAACCCTTCTGCTGCTAGGCATGACACAATTACCTTTTGCAGACAATGTAGATCAAGATCAGACTGCACAGAATGTGCAGTCTGATCTTGGATCTACACTGTCTGATAAGGAGATATCTTTACCAAAAAAATACCATTGAAATAGTAAAATTTTGGTTTTTACTATCAGCTTGAAAGTTTCATTTCACTTATTTAGCAGGACAGGGGTTAAGTTTTATGGATTGCTGCTTTCAGATAAACTGGTATGAATATCTTAACAGTACGTTTGGATCAGAATACAAAACAGGTACCCAGGACACCGAGTTGATAGTTTTACATGAGACGGCTCTGCTTACAGTGTGCTCCATTGTGAATGAATACAACGACAATTCAACCCTGAGACCGTAAGTCATTTCATTTTTCTTTCTTTAATGCCATTTTCAACATGATTTCAGTTACATCCTTGCAGCCAGTGCACCTATTTATGATTTCCTGGAATTTCTTTTAACAGTTTTTCCCAAGCTACTGGCTGCTTTCCAACAACCCTATCATTAACCTCTATCCTGCTAAATAAGTGAAATGAAACTTTCTAGGGGATAGTAAGACCTATATGGCTGGCAACACACGAAAAGGGGCATTCGGACGTTTGCGTAAAGTGTCGTCTCGGATCAGCCTGCGCAGTCCGCGCAGGCTAATCCGAATCGACACTTTCCGTTTATATGTAATTTTCTGTATTGCGCAAAGTCTGCTGTAGCACAAAATCTAATGTAGTCGTAAAGTGCCGTCTCGGATTAGCCTACGCAGACTGCACAGGCTGATCCGAGACGATACTTTACGCAAATGTCCGAATGCCCCTTTTCGCGTGTTGCAAGCCATATTGTTGATATTTCAAATGTACTTCTTGGGGGAAATTATCTCCTTATGGGACAGTGTAGATCAAAGATCAGACGACATGTTCTATGCAGTCAGATCTTGATCTATACTGTCCGCAAAAGGTCCTTGAGTTGCGCTTAGCAGCCAAAGAGAGTAACGAGATCCGTGGCAATGACTTGAAAAGAAATTTGCCAAGTTTGGGATTTGATCCAGGATCTCCTTGGTTTCAAGTCCAGCACCCTAATGTCCCTTAAATCATTAATAGCAAACTTGCTATGCCAATCTTCTTGCTCTGATCTTGATGACGGGAACAAAATACTCTGGATATACGTGCGCTCTAAACACCCTACTTTGATGTTTTGCTAATAATTCCCAATCTATCCAGAGTCCCTACCTCGCTGAAGTGGCCAACATATTTACACTAAACCTCGCTTTGGCAAAAGGGGTTCAATGCATCTACGTGATATGTTATACCAAGAAAGTCATCTGATAGGTATGGATTGATAAAATCTATTTTGTCTACCAACCAATTTAATCATGAGGTAAACCGGTCCTTTGACAGGTAGAAAATTGACCAATGGCAGAAAGTTTCAACCCAGGTTAGCCTGCACAGACTGCATATGCCCTACAAATGTATACGATAGTTAAGTCTTTACTAAACAAAAAATTTTAGATAGCTTCAAATTGAAAGCATTATTTTGGTAGACAACAAAATAAATGAGGGAAAATTATTGGATTTGTATCAGAAAGAGTGGAAAACATTGTGGGAAAAGGAGAAAATGCTAGTTAACAGCATTTTCTCTTTTTTCCACAATGTTTTTAAAAGTCTGCTCTCCCAGAGTCATTAAAATACATGGTTTTTAGGTAAAGCTTTGAAATTGATTTGTTGTAATACTACTCACGATGATGAGACCTGGCTCTGTATTTACCAGTCATTCTAATTCTAGATTTAAAAGTGACACAAGTTCTTACTGGCTAAACCATTTGGTTCTGGCCAATCAGAGGTTTTGTTACTTTTAAATTCTGAAAATCTTAGAGAATAAGACTAAGAATGTTCTAAAGAATGGTTGTTAAATATAGATCCCACATCTTACCTTTTCAATTTATTATTTTTTCTTACAGAATTTTGAGAAAGTATATACTACTAAATGTAGTCCGTTCATTGAAGCCATATTTTGACATGAACACATTCCAGGTAGACATCGATCCTGATGAAGGTAAAAATATTGTTCCACTTTTTACTGTTTGTAGAGGCTGATCATTATCTTGGCTGATTTTCATACAGTTGTTTTTAATTTCGTTTTCAATTAAATTTAAAAGGAAAAAAAAATTGAATTTGAGCCCCGGTAGGGTACAGGACTCGAGAAAAGGGCTTCACTGGTTCATTTCCCAGCTAGTCCAGTTTCTTTCTAAGGATTGATGATAGTCATTGCGACGGGATTCATTTCTCTCTCACTGCTGATCATTGTTTTGACGATGGTTTGTGAGAAAACAGCCAGTGGCTTGGAAAGAATATTGTGCGGAGTACTGGTAAAAGAAACTCCAGGAAAGTATGGATAGGTGCACTAGCCGCCGAGATACAACTGAAATAATGTTGAAAACGGCATTTAACAACATACAATCAATCATCTATCAAGAATGTCTCAGCAAAGTTGACAGTGTGGATAAAAGATTAGACTGCACTTTTTGTATAGTCTGATCCAATATACACAGGCCACAAATGCAACTATTGTGGTGAAAGGTGCTGTAGGGTTTAAACCTGTTCTCATAGATTGTCATCTTTCTCTTTGCCAAATGACAAAACTTTAGACTCGTCCAAATCCATAGCATTTACAGACAATACTTTAACTGAGACTCAAAAATTAAAATTTGCTTTGGAATGATAGGAAACATTGTGCAAAAAGGAGAAAATGCTGGTTACCAGCATTTTCTCCTTTTTCCACAATATTTTCAAAAGCCTTCTCTGTCACATTTGTTAAAACTTAGGACTGTGTAATAAAGGGTTAAATCAGGCTTTCTACTATAGACCATTTCAGTACAAAGTAAAAGAGTTCATTTAAACATATTTATTTTACATCAATTGAAAAACAAGCTCTTACAATTTATTCTAATCTGTCTCAATTTTACTATACCATAACTCGCGCTGAGTGTAGCGTGTGGGCCAATGAATGGTCCCGAAGTTGACACCTGCTCTCAGGAATTGAAGTCGGGACCTTGTGGTTACAAGGTGGATGCTCTACCTCACAACCATGGACACCATCTGTATAAGAGTTTGCTTTATATCATTATATGGAAAATTTTGCTTTGCATTCTGATTGTAGAAATTGAGATAGAGGGGGAACATTGGAGACGATGTACATTTTATGCTAATAAAGCCTTTGGATATGCAACAGGATCTATCTATGTGAACGCAACTGCATCAGCTGAATCATTTACACAGGTGAATTATGATTTACTATGAACCTGTATACATGTATTAAGTCTTTACAAAACGATAAAATGTTGGACTAGTCCAAATTCAGAGCATTTGCAGACAACAAAATAAATGTGGTTCAAATAATCAGATATATCTTTGAAATAGCAGAAAGTAATGTGGGTAAATAGCGTTTTCTCCTTTTCCCACAGTGTTTTCAAAAGTCTTTTCCATTATGGTCGTCAAAATTAGGATTGTCTGGTAACAATCTTGATGGAAAGGCCTTTTGAAAATATTGTTGGAAAATGAGAAAATGCTGGTATCTAGCATTATCTGTTTTTTCCCACAATGTTTTCAACTCTTCTTTGGACAAATACCATTATTTGAGTCATACAAAATGTCTTCAAATGCTTTCAATTTGGACAAGTCTGAATTTTTATCGTCTGATAAGGGGTTAATGCATCCGGCAGTTGCACATAGCACATTACCTCCTGCAGTTGAGTACTTTCAGTTTTATAGCAGACTGCTATTGAGAACATTGTGAGAGATAGAGAAATTGGTCACATTAAGCATTTCTCCTATTTTTACAAACAATGAAAACATGTAATAACTTTTTACCAGATGACAAAATTTTAGACTTGCCAAAACTGAAAGCATTTTGCAGATGACAAAGTAAATGTAGCTGAAATGATAAGATTTGAGTTTAAAAATAAATAAAAGAATTCAAAATTGAGTGCTACCAGCATTTCTCTTTTTCCCATAATGTTTTTAAAAGGTTTTTTTTCCTTAGAGTTGTTAAAACATAGGATTGTCTGGTAAAGGGAAAGATTTTAATTTTGATTGGAGTACATGTAATATGGGAACCATGGGAAAAGGAGCAATGCCTATGACAAGCAATAACCCACTTTCCAACTATTTTTCAAAAGTATTTTTTCGCATAGACATAAAACGGTGTACATGTATTTGTATGGTGGTAGAGTTAATTTGCAGTGACTGGAAGAATTGCCTCTATGGAGCGCCTTTTTTTTTTTCCTTTTGTTTTTACCAAAATGGTTTTATTTGTATTCATATAGATTATTATGAACCATTAACCCTTTACCACACAATCCCAAGTTTTAACGGCCCTGGGGGAGAAAGCTTTTGAAAACATTTTGGGAAAAGGAGAAAATGCTGGCAACCAGCATTTTCTCTCTTTCCCAAAATGCTTTCTACCCTTCCAAAGACAGTTTTCACTGTTTGAGCCCTATTTAATTTGTCATCTGCAAATGCTTTGGATTTAGACAAGTGCAAAGTTTTGTCGTTTGGTAAAGAGTGAATTATATCAAGTAGAAAACATTGTGGGAAAAGGAGAAAATGCTGGTTACCAGTATTTTCTCCTTTTCCCACAATGTTTTCAAAAGGCTTCTTTCTCAGGGTCGTTAAAAGTCGGGATTGTGTGGTAATGGGTTAAGAATTTTTGTGTTTAAAAAAAAGAGACCTTTTACCAGTATCAAAGCATCTGTAGTTATAATTGTATATGCACTTTTAAAGGGAGATGTACGCATTACAAAGGTAGGTTTATCAATATTGCAAGGTCGCTTATAACCCTTTACCACACAATCCTATTTTCTTTATGTTCCAGAGCAGGAAAAACTTTGGAAAGCATTTTGTGGGAAAAGAAGAAAGTACTGGTAACTAGCGATTTCTCCTTTTCCCACAATCGATGTTTTCTACCCTTTCAAAGAGAGATTCCATTATTTGAATATTACCTAATTTGTTTCCTGCAAATGCTCTATGGACGAGTCTAAAATTTTATTGTTTGGTAAAGGTATAAGCATAAAGGCTTGCTAGTTATGCATTATTGAACAAAATATTGCTTTCCTAGATTGACCTGAGAAGAACTTTTTACCAATACATCCTATTCCTTTTGCATGTACAGGAAATACAGAAATCATTACATGAACACTTATGTGAGCAATCGTATAAAGAAAGTTGAGTTATAAGATACCAGTATATTACTGGTATATTACTCTGATGCCTTGTTGGATCAGCTGTTTTCAAAAAAACATTGAAGTATTGTTGTAGCCCTGGTGTCATCATCTGTGTCTTCCTCTATGTCCTTGTCATGCAAAAAACTTTACATTTTATAATATCTCTGTCATCACTGAAGATATTTACTTCAACGTTGGACTAGTTGTTTAATATCAAAAAGGGAACTCATACACCAGGGCAGGTAACCATGAAAATATTTTTCACACAGTGCCCCTTTTTTTACTTAAAATTCTCACTAAAAGCAACTGCAGCCAAGGGTTGCCATCCTGATGCAGTGTTCTTTTCTCCTTTGAAGTGGCTGCCATGTAGTTGGAATTTCAGTGGCCAATAGCAATTGGTCAGATAATGCAGCATTTACTTATATAGTGGTTGCTGCATGGTGTACTTTGAATCTGTGGAGAGAGTATCTGTGGCTACTATACAGTCTTATAGCCCCTTAACACACAGTCTTTAGAGATTTATTGACCATAAGAAACAAGCCTATTGAAAACAATGTTTTTTACCCTGACTCAGACAAATTCCATCAACTAAGCCAAATCTAATTTCCATATGTAAATTCTTTTAATTTGGGAAAGTCTACAATTTTGTTGTGTGGCAAAGAGTTAAGTAATTTCCCTCTGTTGTGGACTAGTGTCTTTGCCACAGCTATGAGTTTTGAAAATATACAAAGGAAGCCACTCTACACAGTATGGCCAAAGCATGGCTGCCATATACTGACTCCAGACCCATCTACAGCATAAATATCCCGTACATTTCCAAAACTACAGCAAACATTGAAAACTAGAAAATTATAACCCTAAGCTATGTAGGAATATGCCATTCTATGATCATGTGACCGCAAGAACCCTCTAAAATTGCTACTAGTATCTCTCATTTTAAGAGGTTTATGCTTGCTGTATCTGTACAGCAGAGCTTTATGTGACAATGACATAACTAGAACACCTTTCCTATTTGTAATTCATAACAGTCGGGACAGTTATCTACATATATTTTATACAACTTAGTCCTATACTTCCTTAGTACAGCTTAGAATTTAAAAAATGTTTTGTATTGGTGACGGATGTCTATACATTACATGTATATAAGTTAGCACTATATTGCCACACTGCAGTTTTAGTTTTAATAAATTGTGTTGACATAAATGAATATGTACTGTATACAAGTTAGCTGTATATTACCAGGTAAAAACACAGTATTTGATGATGTACTGGCACTATATTGGGGAAAGAATTTATAAATTATACAAGTTACAGGTAGCCCTATACTGTCTTTCTTAATGTACAGACATACTATGTATATTATCAAAGCTAGCTCTGTACTGTATTTCTACTTTGGCTCAGTATTCACTAACCTTTCTGAAGAACATTCTTTGTTTTATTGTTGAAGAGTTTAAAACTCTTTGCCTGACCAAAGAATTTCAGACTCGTCCAGATTATTAAAATTTGCAGGAGACAATTTAAATGCAGGTAAACTGATGGCATTTGTTTTAGCAAGTGTAGAAAAAAGTTGTTGGAAAAGGAGAAAATGCTGGTTATCAGCATTTTCTCCTTTTCTCAACAGTGTTTTCAAATAGCTTTTTTCTGTGGGTCATTAAAACAAGGGATCATGTAGTAAAAGGTTTATTCAAGCATCGGCTACTTGTTAACTATGGTATCAAAATTGGACCTCATACTAGAAGGGCCAGTAACCCTAAAAATATTTTGACACAGTTATGCCCCTTATCAGATGTAGAATTTTTCAATGAAAAAGTAACTACAACTGAGTGTTGGCGCCAGCATGATGTGGTGCTCTTGCTTTTTTACATAAGAATTTTGAAGTTTAGGTCTTCATTCTGCTACATGATTTTCTCTTTGCTTGGCAGTTTGAATGATTGGGTACTGGTAATTGTTATGGCATGAATTGAAGTAGATTTTATAGTGTAACTCATTCCCAAATGACAAAATTTTAGATTGGTCCAAACTGAAAGCATTTGCAGACGATGAAATACACATGACTCAAAAACTGAAATTCGATTTGAGAAGGGTAGAAAACATCATGGGAAAAGGAGAAAATACTGGTTACCAGCATTTTCTCCTTTTCCCACAATGTTTTCAAAAGCTTTCTTTCTCTGAGTCGTTAAAAGTTGGGATTGTGTTGCAAAGGGTCAAATTACAATATTATTTATGACAGATAATTTTGCATTAAAATCTAATTGTAAATGAACTTATAAATATCTGATAGAAGAAAATTAAAATGCAGAGAATATGATACAGAAACAGTTTGCAGAAGAATGAGACAGAAAAAAAATTACTTGGGGGGAAAGATTAAGGACCATCTTACCTTGGAGCCCAGCCTGGTAGCTCAGTGATTAGCGTATTGGACTCGTAACCTGGTGGTTGTGAGTTTGATACCTGGTTGAGGCAAACTTTCTTTCCGGCGATTTTTTGTCTCTCAACTCTTATGCATGTGAGAAAGCTGGTCAGTGACTTGCAAGAAAGTGGTGTCAGCAGTGGTGTGAGAAAGCCAGGAAACACATGCATATGTGCACTGACCACCGTGATATGACCTAAGCTATTAAAACAGCATTAAACTCCAATTCAGTCAATCAATCAGCTTAACTTGGATATACTTTCAAGTTGATTACAACTGAACCCTTTGCTAAACAGATCCCTATTGTAAAGACCATTAGGATACAAGCTTTTGAAAACATTGCAAGAAAAGGAGAAAATGCTGATAAGCAGCATTTCCCCCATCTCTCACTTTTCCTACAATTTCACAAACAAATCCGATCATTTCAGCCAAATTTGTCATCTGCAAATGCTTTCTGTTGTGTAGGTAAGAGTTTATTCATATTTGTCCATATATGGAGAGATGCATCTGTTCTTAACCATTTACCACACAACTCCAACTTTTAACAACCCTGAGGAGGACCACTTTTGAAAATATTGCAGGAAAAGGAGAAAATGCTGGTAACCAGCATTTTCTCCTTTTACCACAATATTTTCTACCCTTTCAAGGACAACTGGGCCCATTTCAGCCACATTCAATATAGCGTCTGCAAATGTTTTGAGTTTGGACAGGTCTGAAATTTTGTCTTTTCGTAAAGAGTTTAATAGTTTTGGGTGTGCTAGTATGCTAGACAGTTATGCTTGGCCTGTCTTCCCATCCTTTGTTTTAATTGATTCTTGTTATTGTTTGACTGCTTTCTATCATCAAGCAGACCTTTTTCAACTTTTTACCACACAATCCTGAATTTTAACAACCCTAAGAAAGAAGGCTCTGGAAAACATTTTGGGAAAAGAAGAAAATGTTGGTAACCAGTATTTCCCCCTTTCCCTCAGTCTTTTCTACCTTATGAAAGAGAAGTTCAAACATTGCGCTACATTTAATTTGTCGTCTGCAAATGATTTGACTTTGAATGAGTCGGAAATATTTTTCTTGAAGAGTTAAAATTCATTTTTGAGGAAACTGCTTCTTACCAGCTATTCATTCCTTTACCATGACGTTTTCTCTTGTACTAAGCAGTAATCCCTGTATCAATCAGATTTTGTCTGCTTTAAATCTATTTCAGGAGTTAGTAAATTACATAAAGTACCATAGGAAATATAATTGTATCTAGTATGATTTATTACAGAATGTTTGTTTCTGATTTAAATGAATTAGAATAATTTCAGTATTTCGTTTACCTTGGTAAGATACATGAACAAAATGAAAAAAAAAATTTGTTCGCTATGTAAAAACACATTTAACCCTTTCCCACACGATCCCAAGTTTTAACGACCCTGAGACAGAAAGCTTCTGAAAAGATTGAGGGAAAAGGAGAAAATGCAGGCAACCAGCATATTCTCCTTTTTCCACAATGTTTCTACTCTTTCACAGCCAAATTTCATTATTCCCACCACATTTTAGTTGTTGTATGTGTCGCCGGCCAGCCAGTTTGTTAATTGAAGGGGTAAAACAACAACAGAATCAGTTCTTTGCTATGTCGATGTAATTACATGTAGTGTTTTCTGTAAATAAATATAAACAATCACAAGTACCAGTACAAAACCCTCAATACATACATAATTCTCATAATTCTTACAAAAATGAATACTTAAAGACATGATAATGTGACAAAAATGATATGATTAGTTACCTGTATTTATATTGATGTATTAAAACGATGACTTGATAATAAACAACTTGTCATGTACAAACAAAAAATGGCGGGTGACGTGATAGGTGCAATCGATTATGATCACTGAGTGATTAGTTTTAGTAAACACGGAGAGTAAATCAAACAGTAGAACAGTCTTAAAGGAGTAGCTTTGCCAAAAGTAAAGGTAAACATTGTAATAAAAGGGTTTGGAAATAAAAGGTAACAGTACTGGGAAATTTTATGGTAATTTTAATATATCTTTACTTTCACTCTATGACATATGCAAATGCTTTCAACTTGGAAGTCTACACTTTTGTCGTTTGTTAAGAGTTAAACCTTTCCCACATTATCATGAGTTTTAATGACCTTGAGGAGGAAAGCTTTTCAAAACTTTGTGGGAAAAGATGAAAATGCTGGTAACAATGTTTTCTATCCTTTTAAGGAAAATTTCTATCATTTCAGTCACAATTAATTTGTCATTCTGAAGGGCTTTCAAATCAGACTGGTCTAAAACTTTGTCATCTGCTATAGGGTTGTTAAGGACTTTTTAACAATACTGAATTTTAAGCCAAATATCTTAATATTATTGGAGATAAAGATCCAAGATCAGACACCACATTTTGTGTAGTCTGACCTTGGCTTAACCGTTTACCACACAATCCCGAGTTTTCTCATTTTCCCACAGTGTTTTCTACCATATCAAAGACAGAAATCATCATTTGAGCTTTGTTTAATTTGTCTTCTGCAAATTCTTTGGATTTGGTCTAGTCCAAAAGTTTGTCGTTTGGTAAAGAGTTAAAAGACATGATCAACTTTTATCTACATCCTTATGCACCCTAAATTGACTGATGTAACAAAAATAAATAGAGGATATTCGTTTTTTACGGTGAAAGATCGAAATTTATTTCATCGAGTGAACATCATCGGTAATATTTCACTCGTAGCTGCATTTCATCGAGTGAACATCATCAGTAATATTTTCACAAGTGGTGCAGCCAAGAGTGAAAATATTACCGATGATGTTCACGAGATGAAATAAATTTCGATCTTTCACCGAAAAAAACAAGTATTCTATTTAGTTCATGCTTTTAACCCTTTCTGGGGGGAACTTAATCAAAATCCAGTACAGTTCTTTTCAGTTATTCCCCATAGCGTACCCCCTCCGCATAGCAACGCATTACAATATTACGTCAAGCGCAAGAAATGTAAGATAAATTAAGTCATATTTCCATCTGGTTGTGAGGCATGCACATTTTACCTAGGTAACTAGTGCACAGGAACAACTGTTTCCACCTTCAGTTGAAGAGTTAGAATATAAAAATCAGTATTTTCACAGGTCGTAACCATGAAATATTGAAAAATATTTCACCGATATTTCTCAATAACCTACTGGAAAGTATGAAATAAAGGAAAGTAATCATTAATTATGGCATGTAACTAAACATACATTTCCAAAACTTGAGACATTTTTTAAACCCTACACAAAGTGGCATCGTTTTAGTCTCATCAGGATAAAGGCATTTGCACATGATAAAATAACTGCAGCTGAAATGTGGGAATTCATCTTTGAAGTTATAGTAAATGTTGAGGGAAAAGGAGAAAATGGTTTGCAGCATTTTCTCCTTTCCTGGCAATGTTTTCAAGAGACTTCTTCCTAATGGTTATTGGGTCCTGCATTGCTCAATGACAAGGATTAGGACAGGAGCCCCAAGGTTTGGGCCTCGCTGGCCATTCTGGACTTTTTGTAGGAGTGTCCTTGAGCAAGACACATCAGAGCGCTAGCCTCATACTGGTGAAATCCAGGACATACATGAATATGTGAGCCGTGATATGGCCAAAATAATGTTGAAAGCAGCATTCTATCGATAAATCCTCAAGGTGATGAAAATACAGGATTGTGTTTTAATATTTATTTTGTCATTTTAGGTCAGACATCTTGTGGAGTATGTTAAAAAAGCATTTAAAGATTATCTTCTTAGAAAGATTTGGCTTGATCCAACCACGAAGAGTCATGCTGCAGCAAAAGTAAGTGAAATATTTCTTACTGTTTGGTCTCAAAGCTTTGGTTGAACATCTTTATGAGATAAAACAGTTGGTTTGATATCAAAGGTTTCTGGCCCATAATAGGTATGTTGTAGTAACTTTCCTTGTCCTTGTACTTGATTTGAGCAGCGTGAGAAAATTTGATATACTGCAAGACAGAAGGTCGAGCGAGATGTCAAAATTTTCTTACACAGTGAGAAGCAAATAGAAGCACCAGGAAAGTTACTACAATAAAATATAGAGGATAATCAACTGGTTGTGTGTGTGTGATATTAAAAATCTGTCAATAGAATGGGATATGATGCGGTTGAAAAAACGAGCCTGAAGGATGAGTTTTCTAACTGCATCAAACCCCATTCGAGTGACAGATTTTTAATATCACACACAACCAGTTGATTATATATACTATTTATTATATTCCCTAATTCACCCATTTTTATCCTAATAATTATCAAGAATTGTACAATGTGAGCAATATAAAGTAAACAGTAGTTCCGGCAAACATTCTAAAACTATATCATCACTTGTGATGATACTATAATTATCCTTACTAGTGGTGTTATTCGCTGTGAAATCCCAGTAATTCACTGATTGGAATATAATAAATTCCTTTTACCATATAGCTACAACTTTCGACAGCAAAATATTACAATTATTGACATTTTATTTGAAAACAAACTAAATAATGAAAATCAGTCGGTAGTAACTTCTTTTTTATGAATGGCAGATGAATATTGTAGCTTAACATTTTGACTAATCTAATCTTAAATCAATGCATGCATATTCCATGCATGAGATATGTCATTATACCATATTTGGGTTCCCAGGGTTTTTAAAACTCTTGATTGAAAAGGTAATTTTATTGTCTGATTCTTTATTTAGATTGATGAAATGATAGAGAAAGTCAGCTATCCTTTATTTATAATGAACACAACTTTCCTGGATGGTTATTACGAACATTTTGTGGTTGGAAAAGATTGGTTCCAGAATTTATTGAACTGGAGAAAGTTTGTCATTAGAAATATGGTGAAAACTCTAAGCCAGAAGTTTGACAGACAGAAAAGGTATATTTCTATTTCATGCTTTGCTGTAGTTTATCGAGAAATAATGGTGAATTATTGTTTAATATTTGATGGTTATGACCAGTGAAAAATACCGATTTCTTATTTTGTAACTCTCAATTGATGGCAGAAACAGTAGTTCTGACCAACAAATTACCTAGGTAAACAGTGCTTGCCATTCAACCAGAGGGAAATATGACTTACTTTATGAGCATTTACGCTACATTTCTCTTGCTTTACGTACAATAACTGTACAGAATTTTGATGAAAGTCCCAACAAGAAAGAAGTTAGAAGAATGAAATAAATAGATTTTTTTGTGGTGAAAGATCAAAATTTATTTAATCAAGTGAACATCATCGGTAATACTTTCACTTTTGGCTGCTCCACTTGTGAAAATATTACTGATGATGTTCGATGTTCACTTGATGAAATAAATTACGATCTTTCAAGGATAGAAACAAACACCCTTTATACCTTGTGACACATTCTAGGGTAAGAAACAATGGTGAAAAAAAGAAAAACTGCTTTGAATTACCAATTTCCCAATGTCTAAATATGTCTTAAATGGCCTAAATGAAAAATTTCATTTCGTTTATTTTTACTTTACAGCTGGATAAATCCGCCAGTGACAGTAGAATCGGACTATTCTCCCGTCAGAAATGACATCATTTTTCCCATCGCTTTATTTCATCTGCCTATTTTTAGTCCCGAGGGACCAGCGTAAGTACAGCAACTTAGAAAAAAAGTTTTTTACATGCTCTGCAGGGCATTTTCAAAGAAAAAGCTCAATGGATTATAAAGTGGTAATTTCACTCTTATCAATTCACTGCTCCTCATTTTTAGCTTGGATATTCTTAAAGAAAACAATTTTTTGTCACAGCCCTTTTATCTTCTGGATCGTTGTAGTGATTTGAAAACTGACTTTTTCATATCCTTTGCTTTACTGAGGATACTAACTTCAGACTTTCACTAGCTAGGTGTAAACTTTCAAAAGAGAAACCCATTGACGTAGAGTAGGTAACCATCAAAATATTTTGCCTTAGTTATGTTTCTCTTCTTAATTCAGAATTTTCACTTAAAACCATCTGCAGCCCAGTATTGGCACCCACCACTTTTACTTGTATCTGCATCAGTTGTAGAATATGGGTTAAAATACAGAGTGATTTCATGTCATTTATGTCTTGAATATTATTCACAGAATTAAATTGAGTTTAACCGTTTTTTTTAGTTAACAGCAAAATAAATTGGACTCACGCAATATAGTCATTTATCAAGTGATAGGTAACCCTTTACCACACAGTGCAAACTTTTAACCTTATAGAAAGAAGACTTACAAAAACATTGTGGGAAAGGGAGAAAATGCTGGTAACCAGCATTTTCTCCTTTTCCCACAATGTTTGCTACACTACCAAAGACATTAAATTTTGCATCTGCATATGCTTTGGGTCTGGACAAGACTAAAATTTTATTGTGTGGTAAAGGGTTAAAAGCATTTGTATCTGTTTTCTTTTGCAGTTCTGATCCTTATCCAAATGACAAATTTTAGACTTTCTGGAATGTAGAACTGAAAAAATCTGCAAACGACAAAATCAAGAATGGCACACATGGATAGGATGGAGAACATTGTGGAAAAGGAAAATATGAGTCTTTTTCCCACAATGATTTCAAAAGGCTTCTTCCTCAGAGTCATTGCAACTCTTGATAGTTTGGTAGAGAGTTAAGTGTTTGTCCCAAAGGAGATAGATATCTTCTATATTTTCATTATTTAATCCTTTACCATACAGCAAAATTTTAGACCTATCAAAATTGGAAGCATTTGCAAACGACAGTTTCATAGTGGCTAAAATGACGCAATTTTTCTTTGATAGGGTAGAAACTTTATGGGAAAAGGAGAAAATGCTGGTTACCAGCATTTTCTCCTTATCCCATAATGTTTTCAAAAGGCTTCTTCCTCAGGTTTGTTTAAAGTTGCCATTGCGTAGTAAAGGGTTAATCCTTTGCCAAATGAGGAAGTTAAGACTCTGTCAGATTGAAAACAACAGCAGATGACATACCGTAAATAAATACAGATGAACTGAAGTTCTCTGAAAACAGAAAACATTGTAACAAGCAATTTCTCTCTTTTCCACAATGTTTTCAAAATCTGTTCTTCCTCAGGGTCACTCAAAATTGGGATTGTGTGGTAAAGGGTTGATAGTTCATGTTATAAAAAGAAAAGCCAGAAGATGAACTTTCTTGCATTTTCTGTTTCAAGGGCCTTGAATTTTGGTGCCATTGGATCTTTGATTGGTCATGAGATAACCCATGCCTTTGATATACAGGGTGAGTCAAGTGTTTCTTATCATACCATACTATGTTTCAGTTTTGTAGTTTTAGACTTCTGAGTACAATGTTAATGAAATATAACTGGTGAATACAATGATAATAAAAAACAGCTGCTTAATTCGATGCTAATAAAACATAACTGCTTGGTATAATGATAATGCAACATAATCGCTTAGTTACAATGTTAATGAAACATAACTGCTTAGTGCAGTGTTAATGAAACATAACTGCTGAATACAATGCTAATGAAACATAACTGCTGAATGCAATGTTAATGAAGCAGTGCTTCTGAATACAGTGTAAATGAAACATAACTACAGAATACTATGTAAATAAAACATAACTACTGAATTGATTTTAAATGAACATCTACTACTTAATATGATGTAAATGAAATGAAGAAACTGAACATGATGTAAATGAAACATGATCCCTGAGTACAATGTAAATGTACTACTAAATGCAATGTGAATGAAACATGACTTCTGTATAAAATGTGAATGGAAACATGACAGCTGAATTAAATGAATTAGATTACAATGTAAATGAAACATAACTACTAAATACAGTGTGGATGAAACATAACTACAGAATTCATTGTGGATGAAACATAAGTACTGACTACAGTGTAATTGAAACATAGCTACCAGATATATTGTATATGTAACATAACCACTGAAGACAAAATGAATGAAACATGACAGCTGAAATACACTATGAATAAAACATAACTACTGAATACAGTGCAAACTGAACATGAATACTGAATACCATGTAATTGAAACATGACTACTGAATACAATAATAATGAAACATAACTACTGAATACAATGTAAATGAAACATCATCATATCCGAAGTGAGTAGATATGACCAACTTGTTGCTATTTCAATGATGATTTGTCTAGAACATCTCTCTGAATAAATGAAAAGTGTTAATGATGTGTATATCACAAATGTTTGCGCGCATCCTACTGCGCATGTGTTTTTGTCATGGATGGTGAATAAAAGTGCACCTATGTATTTTGCGCACTTATGGTTATACTATTGGTGCACAAAAACAAGTAGCACTTTCTTCAGGTAGTATTAATAATGAGAAAAAAATGGATCTGTGATCTGTCACCGTCAAATAATTAAAATACTGTTTACATGGCGTCACACACCAAACAAGCAAACAAAAGCAGTAAATTTAAAGCTGTGTAAGTATAGCTATTTCCACTTTGAAAAGTATTGTGGGAAAAGGAGAAATCACTCTGAATGAACAATTTCTCCTTTTCCTACTGTATCTGCTGAGCTTTTATCCTATATTTTTCCTGGAAAAAATTAACTTTCACAGTGACCTTCATCCCTGTTTTCTGACGAAATAAGCATGGATAAGTGCCATTTTTATTTTTTCTTGTTGTTTAGAATTATAAGTACTATAAGTGTGGAAATTTTAAGAAAAATCTATCAATAGAAAGTCTGTATTTATTAAAGATTAACCCTAAATTTGGTCAAATTATCTCCCTTTTTAACTCAATGGTCTATATATAACATGCATGTTTATGCATTTACCATGCTCAAAACCAGGCTTTTATATCTTTTTTGTGCAAAACTAAAATTTAATGAATTTTCATTAAAATGATGTATATTTGTATATTCCTTCAGTAATTTTCCTGTTTAACTGACAATTAAAGAAAAGCGTGTTAAATCCAATATAAGCTGAATTTTGGAACTTTATATACCTTTTTGATAGGCAAATTTCTCAGAAACGAGCATGGTGACCCATATCTTTTTTACGGTAATCTCCTAGAGACATGATGAGCTTTGTATGTGCAAAGTTTAAAAAAAATCTATTAGAAAAATTTGTGATATACACCGTTAAGTAGATATATAACTGCATGTTCTGTGCATCTGATCTTGATTTACACAGCCTGATGATGCCCCCATTATGTAAAAAGAACCATAAAATTGAGAGAATGCCATTTTACATAAATTTTCAGGTCGACAGTATGATGGTTATGGTCGACTTCGAGATTGGTGGGACCCTGTGACGGCTGATATGTTCAATACCACCACACAGTGTATGATAGATCAGTACGACCATTTTACCATCGGAAATATGACAGTAAGTTGTTTTTTTATAATTTGTTGTTATTGTTGACCTATTATATGAACTACATAATGTAATTACCGCTCAATGTTTAATTTTTTACCATACAATCCTGAGGTTTAACGACCCTGAAGAAGAATCCTTTTGAAAACATAACAGGAAAAGAAGAAAATGCATTTTCTTCTTTTCCCACAATGTTTTCTACCCTAACAAAGACAAATTCCACCATTTGAGCTACCTATAAATTGTTGTCTTCAAACACTTTCAATTTGGACAAGTATACAATTTTGGCATTAGGTAAAGGTTTAATAAACAATATGGGATTTGTCTTTTAAAAGGGTAAAAAACATTATGGGAAACAGAGAATTAGCTTGTTACCAGCATTTTCTCTTTTTCCCACAATGTTCTGCTTCTACAGTCATTAAAACTCCCCATTATATTGTAGTATACTGGTCTATCTCACGCATACAAATTAATGTTTAGCTTGTGTTTGTATAAGGGAACACTTGTACTACCTTGCTATAGAGCTAGCTTTTTAGAGACGTGGCTGAGTGTTCACCTTAAGACCTAGAGATCCTGGGTTCAATCACAGCCTTGGGAGGTTATTTATCAGCACTGTTACATTGGCACCAATTTTTTAACACACAACAAATATTTTAGACTGGCCCTAATTCAACACATTCACAAACAAAAAAGTTCAATGTGGCTCAGATTGTGAGAGCCATCATTGAAAGAGTAGAAAACATTGTGGGAAAAGGAGAAAATGGTGGTTACCGCAATGTTTTCAAAAAAGATTCTTCTCTCCAGGTCGTTTTAACTCAACATTGTGTGGTGAAGAGTTAACCCTTTACCACACAATGCCGACTTTTGACAATCCTGGAAAAGAAGCCTTTTGAAAACATTGTAGGAAAAGGAGAAAATACTGGTAAACAGCATTTTCTCCTTTTCCCAGAATGTTTTCTACCCAATCAAAGAAAGATTGCACCATTTGAGCCACACTGAAATTGTCGTCTGCAAATGCTGTCAGTTTGGACAAGGCTAAAATTTTGTCATCTTGTAAAAGGTTAATACACAAATATTGGCTTTTACTTCCCTCTTTTTACAGGTAAATGGAGAACAGACCCTGGAGGAAAACATAGCTGATAATGGGGGGCTCAGAGCGGCTTATATAGTGAGTACATACCAGTACATAGTACATTATGCTACAGTAACATTATATCTTTCTTAACTGTGGTATTTTCCTTTTCCTATAAGGGGTCCTGCATGGATCAGTGGTAAAATAAACTGTGGTATTTTCCTTTTGCTATTTGGGGTCCTGCATGGCTTAGTGGTAAGGTAAACTGTGGTATTTTCCTTTTCCTATTGGGGGTCCTGCATGGATCAGTGGTAAAGTAAACTGTGGTATTTTCCTTCTCCTATTGGGGGTCCTGCATGGATCAGTGGTAAAGTAAACTGTGGTATTTTCCTTTTCCTATTGGGGGTCCTGCATGGATCAGTGGTAAAGTAAACTGTGGTATTTTCCTTTTCCTATTGGGGGTCCTGCATGGATCAGTGGTAAAGTAAACTGTGGTATTTTCCTTTTCCTATTGGGGGTCCTGCATGGATCAGTGGTAAAGTAAACTGTGGTATTTTCCTTTTCCTTTTGAGGGTCCTGCATGGCTCAGTGGTAAAAAAACTGTGGTATTTTCCTTTTCCTATTGGGGGTCTTGCATGGCTCAGTGGTAAAGTAAACTGGTATTTTCCTTTTCCTATTGGGGGTCCTACATGGCTCAGTGGTAAAGTGTAGGACTCCTAAGCTAGAGGCCTTGGGTTTGAAGCTCACTGGAAGCACTATGTTTTCATGGGAGTGTCCTTGTGAATGATGTTTCAGAGCCCCAGCCTAGTACGTGTATTGATGAAACATATATGAATATGTGAGCTGTCCATGTGACATGACTAAAATAATGTTGAAAGTGCTGTGATCTCTCTACCAAACAACAAAATATTGGACTTGACCAAAATCAAAACATTTGCATATGAAAATTTGGATGTGGCTAAAATGATGGAATATGTCTTTGATAGGTTAGAAAACAAAACATTGTGGGAAAAGGAGAAAATGCTGTTTACCAACATTTTCTCCTGTTTCCACAATGTTTTCAAAAGGCCTCTCCCTTAGGGTCGTTAAAACTCGAGATTGTATGGTAAAGGGTTAAACAGTATTCAATCGATCCTTTTCCGATTGTAATCGTTCTTGGTGGATATAATTGTGGCATATATTTGTCACTGAAAGCATAGAAAAGGTTATGGGAAAAAAGAGAAGATGCTGGTTTTCAAAAGCTCCTTTTCTCAAGAATTTTAAAACAGGGAATATTACTGTGAAAGGTCAAGGGAATGGAAAGACTAACTTATATATATTTTTTTAACCCTTTGCAAAACAAACATATGTTTTGACAAACTTTAGATATAAGGACAATAATGTTAAGCAGAAAATGGTGGTAACCAGATTTTTCTCCTTTTCCCACAATGTTTCCCTTTATTTCAAAGATAAGTCTAGTCATTTGGGAAATATCTGATTTGTTGCCTGTCAATACTTGTAATTTGGCCATGTCTATAATATTACCTTTTGGTAAAGAGTGAAATTATTTGTATAATCAACAGGCCTATGAACTCTGGATGAACGAGAATGGGGAGGAAGCACCTTTACCTGGAGTTAGCTTGACAAATAAACAGATTTTCTACATTAGTTTTGCTCAGGTATGTACAAATTTCCAGTGTTCTAAGCTGACCCTGTTCGCGCAGTTGGTAGTGTACAGGACTTGGGAACAGATAATTGCTAGTTCAAATCTCCAGCTCGACCAAATTCTTTCCAAGGATTGAATATAGTCATTGCAACAGGATATATTCCTCTCTCACCACTGATGATTTTTTCCATAATTATTGTGTGGGAAAGTAGCCAGTCCCTTGGGAAGAATATTGTGCTAAAAACTGGTAAAAGAAGCTCAAGGAAAGCACCGGTAGGTGCACAAGCTGCCACAATATAACTGAAATAATGATGAAATGGTGTGAAACTTACAATCAATCTACCAGTTTTTTAAACATCCTGCACCAAAACAGAGGGAGTTACCATTTTTCCCCAGGAAGGATTTATCAAATCTTATTTTTCTCAATGAGAAGAAAGTTTAGACATTTTCATGCAGAAAAAGCTAGAAGGCCAGTTCTCACATTTTAATGGCTTTATTTGCTGTAATATCTTTTGTTAAAAAAAGACAGTTTAAGTGCGGATTGTGCTCTTAACCCATTACCACACAATCCTGAGTTTTAACGACCCTGAAGAAAAAGGCTTTAGAAAACACTGTGGGAAAAGGTGAAAATGCTGGTAACCAGCATTTTCACCTTTTCCCACAATGTTTGCTATCCTATCAAAGACGGAATTCATCATTTGAGCTACATTTAATTTGTCGTCGGCAAATGCTTTCAATTTGGACTAGTCTAAAATTTTGTCATGTGGTAAAGAATTAATCAGTTTATTGGAAATATGTGGAATGATTCATTTTCATTATGATTGTAACCACATATTTGCAAACATATTTGCAAACAAATAAGTTGCTTTAGAATAAATAAGGTCTTACAAGATCCTACAAATTATAAAATTATGTAGGATTCTAACATGACACGTGAATTTGGCTCTATAAACACAGTGCAACAAAAGCGTGGTAAAATCTACATTATTCTATGTAGAGTGATGTCATTCTATATAGAGTGACGTCATTCTGTATAAAGTAAGTAAGTAAGTAAGTAAGTAAGTTATTCAATGGAATATAATCTGCATCCGCGTTTTTACTCTAAATATGAACTTGTTTTCTTTTGATTAAGAGTTGGTCATGTTAGAATCGAAATAATAGAAAGAATAGAATCGAAATAATCTTCTTTCTATCATGGTTTATCGTTCAATAAACCACGTTGTGAGTTATAAGGCGCAATGAATAAACCACTCGGGCTATCACCCTCATGGATTATTTATTGTGCCTCATAACTCACAACTGTGGTTTATTGAACGATAAACCACGATAGAAAGAAGATTATTTCTTAAATATATTAGATGCTCTGTGAAAAAGGGGGTTGAAATGTATCTGCAAAAAGTGTTGACCCATGTCAACTCGCACAGTCTGAGCAGTCAGACCTGGGTCGAAACTTTTTGCTATCGGGCAATTTTCTGCATATCCAAGGATTGTTTTACCTCAAGATTGAGTCTCTTTTTGGACAAACTGAATCCATAACAAATCATGACTGGCTTTAACCCTTTACCAAACAATCCCTGATTTTTACGACCTAGAGAAAGAAGCCTTCTGAAAACATTGTGGGAAAAGGAGAAAATGCTGGTAACAAGCATTTTCTCCTTTTTCCACATTATTTTCTACTCTTCTAATGTCAAGTTTCAATTTTTGAGTTAAGTTTATTTTGTCGTCTGCAAATGCTTTCAATTTGGACCAGTCTAAAATTTTGTCGTTTGGTAAAGAGTTAAAGAAAGCTTTACAAAGATGCATTAAAGCTTCTTTTGCAATAGCACAGCTCAAATCTTTTGTCTTGTTTCAGTTATATTGCTCAAAATGGAAGGAGAGTGGTATCAAGAACTTTTTGATGAGAGATACACATAGTCCTGGACCGTTCAGGTAAAGATAAGTTAGTAAAACTCATTTCATCAAATAGACCTGGTTCCCTCATTACCTCTAGATTAAATTTGCAGCAAAGCACTGTGAAAGCATCCCTGCAAAATATAGATAACAGCATTTTTTTTTTAAGGTTTGATATGTTAAAACATGTGGAAAAGTGGTGGCCATAGTTGAAATTGCTGACTACTTAACGCTTTCCCAAAAGACAAATTTTAGACTCTTCCTAATTGAAAATATCTGCAGGCCACAAATCTGGAAGTGGTTTAAATGATTTGAAGTTCTTTGATGGGGTAGAAAACATTGTGGAAAAAGTAGAAAATGCTGGTTACCAGCATTTTCTGCTTTTTGCACACTGTTTTCTACCAGTTAAAATACAAATCCCATAATTCTAGCCACAGTTCATTTGTAGTCTGCAGATGCTTTCAGTTTGAACAAATCAGAAAATTTGTCATGTGGTAAAAAGTTAAATGGTCTTTTGTGACACTTGTTTAACCCTTTACCAAACTATCCCTGGTTTTAACGACCCCAAGGAAGACCCCTTCTGAAAACATTGTGGGAAAAGGAGAAAATGCTGGTAACCAGCATTTTCTTCTCTTCCCACAATGTTTTCTACTCTTCCGAAGTAAAGTTTCAATTTTAGAGTCACATTTATTCTGTCGTCTGTAAATGCTTTCAATTTGGACAAGTCTAAAATTTTGTCGTTTGGTAAAGAGTTAATTCATTGAACACTTTAGTCATAAACCCTTTACCAGTTAACAAAATTTCAGACCAGTCCATATTGGTAGTGTGTGCAGACAACAAATAAAATAAAATGTGGCTCAAATGATCTGATTATTTGACATAAACATTGTGGGAAAAGGAGAAAATGCTGGTTACCAGCACAATGTTTTAAAAAAAGCTTTCCTCCCTTGAGTAGTTAAATATCTAGGTTATTTTGATTTGAGATTAATATGTCAGCCTTTCTCTCTTTCAGGATTCAAGGTGCCTTATCTAATTCCCTTGCATTCCAAGACATTTTCCAGTGTTCCAATCTAGCCAGGTATAACCCACCAATTAAGTGCCAAGTTTGGTAAACCACGCCCACTTGTAGCTATGCCACGCCTTCCTGAATGCATTCCAAGATGGCAGACCTGTAGCTGTGATCATTGTTGGAGAAAATGTTGATTTTTGTTTGGTGTTTTGTTTTGAGATGATTTTGTTTGATAGGTCTTGCTTTAAAAAAGGTGCTTGAGATTTTTAAGTTGCATACTTCTGACAAGTATATAGCTTTCCATGTTGAGGCCAACTGAATCCTGAATTAACCCATTTTCGCTAGCCAAGGGTAACAAAAAATGTAGAAAAAAAAAAATGCATATCACGGCAGAGATTTGTGGGATGTGCTGGAAGTCATTACCAAAAAATATGGATAAACAATATTTACTTGAAGGGTCACTGTAACAGATCAGTTAAATGAAGTTTTAGGATACATTCCAACACTAGGGTCCATATTTACCAACCATTCTTAAGAACATTCTTTGTCTTATTCTCCAGATTTTTCCCAGGTTGAAAGTTACACAACCTTTGATTGGCTAAACCAAATGGTTTAGCCAATCAGAATTGTGTGATTTTCTAAGATTTGGAAAATAAGACAAAGAATGTTCGCAAGAATGGTTGGTGAATACGGACCCAGATAACCCAAAAGGGTTTTGTTACGTGACGTTTGATTGGTGTTTGATGATGTAATTCTAGAGGTGATAACTATCAAAATCCAATAGTTGGCGTATTGCGGGATGAACTAATTTTGACATGATCAGCCAAGGGTGTATAGATCAACATAGTGATCGTCATCCTTGGCTAGTGAAAATGGAGAGAACTGGACGCAGTTTTAGTTGCTTTTTGCAGACAGTGTAGATCAAGATCAGGCTGCACAGAAACCTTGTTACATATCCTTTTCAAAAATGTAGTGCTCTAAGGCTTAATCCTTTATCAGGCTATTCTGTGTTTTAACAACCCTGAGAAAGAAGGCTTTTGAAAACATTGTGGGACAAGAAGGAAATGCTGGTTACTGGTATTTTCTCCTTTTTCCACTATTTTTTAAAAGCCATCTCTGTCAGGATTGTTAAGAGTCAGGATTGTGTGAAAAAGAGCTTTACAGTTTTTCTGGGTTTATTTTTTTTTCGTCTTTGATACACTCACAAATTGTTAAATTTTTAGTTGCCTTTTATTTATTATATTCTTACTGGATTTCTCAGTTTTTTTTTTTTTCACTTTTTCACAGTAAATAACATTACCAGTGATGATATTACATCATCACTAGTGATTATGTAGTTTTAGAATGTTTACCAGAACTACTGTTTGCCCATATTTGTCACAAACTAATCTTTTTTACGTTTCAAACATCTTCAGTAAACAGTAGCATGCTAAAAAGGATAAAATCGTAGAATTATAAGAAAACAAAGGATGAATAAGATACACATGTATAATAAATAGAATAATCAACTTCTTGTGTGTGGTTTGGAAAATCTCTCAAGGGAATGGATTGTGATGTGGTTAAAAGGACTGGTCCTTTATACACGTTTTTCAACTACATCAGGCTTCATTCTTATGACAGATTTTTACTATCACACAAAAAAAAACCCACTTGATTATCCTCAATTTATGCTGTGAAGCTTGACACATAACCATGTGTACAAAAAACTATAACAGTTTTTGAATGATGTCAAAATGTCTTGTTTTAAATGGTGTGAAAACAGTGTGGGAAAAGGAGCCCTATCTTTTGACAAAAAAATGGGTATCCTGCAGTCACACATATAAAATCTCATTTGAATGATAATTCAATGGATTAACAGGCCCTATTTGTCAAAGTATCAAAACATTATTATAAGTCTAGATGCACTTTATAAATTTATAACTCACAATGGCATGTATTTCTTTGTAAATAGTGTAACAAAACTTGGTGAGTACTAATGAATTTGCCTTTTGTTAAAAAGTAGATCAAGATCTTTTCTGACTCATTCCCAATGTTCTACCCTTGAAAATAGCATTGAAATTGCAATGTGTTCTTGTGTACCTATTTGTTTATGTTTTTTTCTTATATTAAAGCTTTTAGCAAGTAATATCCTGTTTTAATGATCCTTAGGAAGATGGCTTTGAAAATGGGAAGAGGAAAAAATAATGGTTACAAGCATTTTTTTTTCTTATCCTACAATTTTGCTACCCTTTCACAGACAAATCTTACTTGAGCCAAATTGAATTCATCTGTAAATGCTTTTATAATGGATGAGTCCAAAGTTTTGTTATTGGGTAAAAAGTTAATGCTCTGAGGTGAACCAAATTTTAAAAAACAGACTATATGTATATGTGTTTGCATTTGATTTTTGCCAGTGTTAAAAATTTGTTTACTTAACTGGAAAAAAGTTTAAAATTGCTGTTGAATTGATTGATTAAAAAAATAATTATTTCAACAAATTATAACTTTTTATCATAGGACAAAAATTTAGACTATTACAGACAACAAATTAGATGTGTCACAAATGATGGGATTTGTTTTTTAAAATGTTGAAATACTGTTGAAAAAAAAAGGAGACAATGCTGATTACCAAGTTTTTCTCACACAGTGTTTTCAAAAGCCTTCTTCCTTCGGGTCATTGAAACATGCAGTCTTTAAAACATGGGACTATTTTGTGAAGGGTTACAACATTACAATTTTCAGGCATATTACATTTTTTTTTAAGAAGACAACAGATGAAACTGTTATGACAAATTCAAAAGCCTGTATGGAGCAAGTTTTTCATTTGCCACACTATTTTTACTTGTACTGAACAGTAAACTACGCTTATCAGTCACATTTTAATAATATGTTTCTAAATTCACCTGCTGTAAATTTGTTTCGAAAGGTAATTTCTTTCATTTTTCACGCTTCAGCACAGTATAAGCCAAAGTATTATAACAGTAAAATTTTGTTGTGTTCTTTCTGTGTGCATTTTTGTTAATTTATGATTTGTAATTACAAAGCCATTTTTGATTTTGTATTTTTTATGAACAGAAACCAGTTTGATAATAGAATATGCTTATTTTTGCAATAAAGATATATAAACCTATTGGCTTTTTTTTTTGTTCGCTTTTCTTTCAGTCTTTTCCGAACGACAAAATTTTGGACTAGTCCAATATGAAAAAAAAAAATGCAGCCGACATTAACCTTTACCAAATGACAAAATTTTGGCTTTGTTCAAATTGAAAGCATTTGAGCTGTGCTCTGTGAAAAGGGGGCTTAATGCATCTGCGAAAAGTATCGACCCAGGTCAGCCTGCGCAGTCCGCGCAGGCTGACCTGGGCCGAAACTTTTCGATATTGGTCAATTTTTTGTAAGTCAAAGGACCACTCTACCTCATGATCATGTTAGTTGATCAGAAAGTGACTATTA
Source organism: Hippopus hippopus (assembly GCA_946811185.2). Classification (NCBI taxonomy): domain Eukaryota; kingdom Metazoa; phylum Mollusca; class Bivalvia; order Cardiida; family Cardiidae; genus Hippopus; species Hippopus hippopus. The sequence goes on from OX328106.1 coordinate 13,317,910, forward strand.
TGGATCCATAATTATGTGATGACTTGGGCTGGTATCATGTATCGCGGAGATGCATTAAGCCCCCTTTTGCCAGAGCATGGCTCATTTGCATACAACCATTTAATGTGGCTCAAATGGTTAAATTTTTATACGCCCGTCAAAGACGGACGTATTATGGGACCCATGGTGTACGGGCGTCCAGGGGGGCGGGCAGGCCGGCAGCGTCCAGTTCTTTGTCCGGAGCATAACTTTGTCATCTCCAGTCCGAATGACTTGAAACTTGGCATTTGTGTTTGTTGCAATAATAACTCGAAAACTACACGAGATATAAACCTGAAACTTCACAGGTTGATAGATGACATTGAGGAGAAGTGCAGTGTTTTAGAGCTATAACTTTTGGCCCTATAGTTTAGGAGTTATTGCCCTTTGATTTTTTTCTTACTTAAATTTTGTCAGGAGCATAACTCAAAAACTATTAGAGGTGTAAAAATGATACTTCACAGGTGCATAGATCAAATTGAGATGAAGTACAGTGCAGAAGAACAAATAACTCCATGGTCTCATATGTGATCCCTAACTGTCCAGTGTCTTGTTCTTTCACAGTACATCCTTCACTTTAACCCATTTCACTGACAAGTCCCTTCGGGCGTATATGCGCCGCTCTGCGAAGCTCTTGTTCTTTGATAGGGTACAAAATATTGTGGGAAAAGGAGAAAATGCTGGTATCACCTGATCAAAGAAAAATTGCATGTGTTTGAGCCACATTGAAATTGTCGTCTGCAAATGCTTTCAATTTAGACAAGGTTTAAATTTTGTCGTCTGGTAAAGCTTTTAGGTAAATAGCGCCGTAACTTAAGAAGAATTAAGATTCAGGTTCTCACCTGGTAGGGGCCTTATCTTTTGACATGCAAGGTTCCAGGTCTTGCTTACTAAGGTGAGCAATATTGGACCAACTTGGGCCTCTTGTTTATCTGTTTAATTTTGTGTGTTCATTTCCTACTTCTACCACCGCCTTTGTTTCATAACCTTTTTCCAGTTGGTCTAAAAAGAGAGAAGGTGAGGATTCGTTGTCCATTCCTCGGGGACATTGTAAACGATTATTGAACTAAGGGAGAAAACTCGTATAACCTTAATCTATTTTTAGACAAGAGATCAAATCGCTAGTCTATTGCTATCGACTTAGATTCAAATGTAAACAAACAAAAAAACTCCACAGTCGTCAAATACTGTCTCACAAGAAATAATTCCTTCAGTTAAAAAAAAAAATAAATAAAGAAGGCAAAAGAAGAAAGACAAATCTGCAAAAGATAAAAACGTCACCAGATGCCACCAAATAGCTTCTACAATTCAAAAATTGTGGGAGGCACCCAGACCCTCCAGGGTGATTTCCCCCCCCCCCCCCATCTCGGCACATTGTGCCTCGGGTAATACCTTTGCTATTACTTTTGTGCATACTTTATTTTTGGGCTAATACCCCCGTGACCTACAAAATCTTTCTGCTCGAACTTGAACCATGTCTACTTACAAAGTCATGGACTGAACAAGATGCCATCGTTAAGGTACAAGATGTTTGCTTAAATTAAGTCAGTGAACTACGCAAATCAGGCTCATCTTTACTTATCCCAGTGCAACCTTTTTTCATCATCGTGTTTTTCGCGTGAACTGTAGGTTTTGTCTAGCCACGAGTTCGTCCAACCGATAAGAAAGTGAAAAAGCATGAACATTTCATCTGGATGCGAATTCTAGAAAGTATTTTGATGTCAAGCCATCAAAACGAGATGTTCTGTATAAAATGTGCTTTTCTTTTTCAATTGAAAATCAACAAAGAGAAATTTTTCATGTTTTTTTTCCTCTTTTGACATGTAAATACATGTAGCTATGAGCAATGAATAAAATCACCGGGTCAAACTTAATCAGACTTAATTGTTGCTTTCATCTCTCAAGATCTTCTAGGGAAGCGGGGGTTTCTGTAATGGTTTCGTGGAGTAGACCTGTCATTTTGAATTACAATATAAAACTTCTGTGAAAACTTCTGAAATATTGTTGGAGATAGGAGCGAACACTTTCAAAGCGGACCAACCAAAAATGTCCACTCTATTTGATAGGTTATAGAAGTAAAAAAAAAAAATGGGCCATGTTCTGTGAAAAGGGGGCTTAATGCATCTGCAAAAACTTTCAACCTAGGTCAGCCTGCGCCGACTGCGCAGGCTGACCTGCGTCGAAACTTTTTGCTTTTGGTAAATTTGCTGCATGTCAAAGGACCAGTGTGCCTCGTGATTGAGTCGGTTGTTACACAAAATGGATTTTATGGATCCATGGTGATATGATAACTTGCTTGGTATCATGCAACATGGAGATGCATTAAGCTACCTTTTTCCAGAGCATATATAGCTCATATAATAATTATTTCACGTGGGAATTTTGAACTTCTACTGCACTATTTTCAAGGTAAAACATCAGAAGAATTTAATATAATAGTGATGAGGTGCAAACTTGAGATACTTATTTCAGTCACTGGATGTATTTTCAGTTCAATTGCCTTTGAAAAGTGGAGAAAATATTAAGGGAAAAGGAAACAGTGATAAGGAGTGATTAAAGAATTATTGCCGCCCGGACCCAGGCTATATAGATCCGTATCTTAGCTCTTTCCATATCATAGACGACACCAGAAGCTTTTGTGGACAGTGTAGATCAAGATCAGACTGCACAGAACGTGCAGTCTGATCTCTGATCTACACTGTCCACTGCTTTATTCTAGATCATGAATGAACCGTCTCTTGATCTTGTAGTAGAACTGTATTTGTAGCTATTGAGAAGATGCAATTTATTTATTCAGTAACAATATACTCACTCCGTTTTCATCGAAATCTAACTCTGCATCATGTGGACTTGTACTTCTTGGCCTGTACTGACAAACCATTTAACCATCTTAATTGCTTTCTTCATCTTATTCTGAATTTAGAAATAATACAATATCTGACTGGCGAGACCATTTTTTGGTTTAGCCAATCAGAACTTGCATTACTTTAAGTTTTAGAAAATTATTGAGAATTGGATGAGAATTGTGTAAAAATTGCTTTGTTGGGGTTCTATGTAAGGTATGGTATCTATACATAATTGAGCCATGGTCTGGCAAAAGGACGCTCAATGCATCTCCGTGACGCATTATACCAAGCAAGTATACTTGGGAAAAGTAGGGCTTATACCGAAGCTATTAGCCAATTACCCAAGCATGTAGGGGCTGTTTTAATAAATGGCCGATGCATAGGTTACATGCTAGCCGATCATAGCTGAATGAATCGCACCAGGTAGCGTTTTATTGAGTAAACGTTTATTTGATTTTGAAATTCAAAGTAACGGTTGTTGTTTTGAAAAGTAGTCCGGTTCTGTACCCAGAATGCCCAAATTAGATAGATGTGTATCTGTAGAATGCCATCTAGCGGGAGATAATGTGCCCTGAATCTGACTCGCATCTGCGTCCTCTGTACCAGTAGCCCAGCCACAGTAGCTCAGTCGATAACGTACAGGACTTGAGAACAGGAGGTCGCTGGTTTGATCCCCGGCCTGGCCAATTTCTTTCCGAGAATTGATGATAGTAATTGCGACAGGATCCATTCCTATCTCACCGTAGACCAGTTTCGATGATGGTTATGTGGTAAAGCAGCCAGTGGCTTGGAAAGAATATTGTGCAGATTACTGGTAATAGAAGCTCCATGAAAGCATGGATAGGTGCACTGGCCGCCGTGATATAACTGAAATAATGTTGAAAACGGCTTTAAACATCATACAGTCTGTACCAGTAGTTCGTAAAATTACCATCATAATTTTCCTAGAAGCTTGGTGTCGTTTGTGTTCAACCATTCTCTGACTCATCCATGGCAAGTCAACTTCAAGGACTGGGTGTTTCATAGTATCTGATCCACTTTTATCCATAAGGCTGCTAAGCGCGACTCGCTGACCTATTGCGGACAGTGTAGATCAAGATCAGACTGCACAGAACGTGCAGTCTGATCTTGAATCTACACTGTCCGATAAGGAGATGTTTTTCTAAAATGAAATAGTTTACAAAAAAATAATTTTTCGGGTTTTCACTGTCAGCTTGAAATATTGATTTAACTTACTTAGCAGGATATTGTGCGGCAGATTACATGCCTCAATGAGCACTAGAGATAAACCATTTCCTGACGACTTTTTTAGAAAAAATAGAACTTATTTTCGCCAAGAATCACATTTTAAAACATAACCAGATAGGATGTGTGTGCACAAGGATCAGACTGCATAGGCTGATCCTTGTGCACACTTTCTATCAAAAGCACGACAGGGAAATCCGTGCAGTTATATCCCTAGTCAAGCACCCCCACCCACATGCATAATTTCCAGACTTGTCACGTGCTTAATTTGGATATGTTTTGTATTCACTGTTTAGTGTGTTAGTCACTTGTGTCAAATGTTTGTGTATGATACAGGGATTATTTTATTGTTATTGGTGGATTGTTGGATTATTTAATTAATAGAAATACACTGGAAAATAATTAATATCCAGGTGAGTGAATTTATTGCTTTGGTTTTCCTCTTCTCCTTTTTATTTGTCATTTTTTGTGTTAATCATCACTATACTCACTATCGTCGTCTTCGTCACTTGTTTTCATTCCATAAAATCCCCATCGAGGTTAAATGATGATCGTCATGATGGGCTCAGTCGGTAATGTAAGGGACTTAAAAATTTAGGCGTTATGGGTACGGTACCGAGCCCGGTAGTTCAATTTGTTGCAACAGGGCTTGAAAATTTGGGATTGTAGGTTCAATGCCGAGCCTGGTAAATCCGTGGGTATTGAGACGAAGGAATCCATTAAACACAGGGAAAAAAGAGCAGTCGCTGTGATAGACTAAAATAATCGTTTATAACGTCATGAACCACTAATCTGAAAAAGAACCCTCCACGGGTCTCGTAACCTGGATTATCCCGGGTTTGAGCCTTACTTGAAGTACTGGGTTTTTCGTGGAAGTGTCCTTGGGCAAGACACTTCAGAACCCAAGCCAAGTTCTGGTGAAACCCGGGGAATACATGAATATGTTGACTGGAGCCGTAACATGTCAGAATTTATTTTTAAAGTGTCTTCATTCAATCACCGGCAAGGTGAAATGATTGCCATTATGAAAGAAATCGTTTCTCCTAAAACTTACATTTAGACACGGGAAAGCAGCCGATCACTTTACCACAAAAGACATCATTTTAAACCCTTTATCAGACGACAAAATTTTAGACTAAGGAGAAAATATCAATGTCTGTTTTGCTTCCCACAAGTGCCAGACTAGGACTTAATAGTGCGTTGCTCAGGGACACTCCAACAATTATAGCCCTGCAAGCGGGGACCCTTTGCCAAACAGTCTAATTTGTAAACGACCGCGAGAAAGAAAGCTTTGGAAAATATTGTGATGAAAGCAGAAAATGTTTTTCTCAGAATATTTTCAAGTCTGTCATGGACAAATGTTACGGTTTTGGCCATAAATTGTTGTCTGCAAATACTTCCAATTTGGACAAGTTTACAAATCTGTCGTCAGTTAAATAGTAAAAGCGATCGATATATGATCCAGAGGTTCTGGGGTCGATCCTCACCGGTCATACTGGTTTGTCTTGGGAGTGTCTTTTGGCAAGGCGGAGTACCAGCCTAGCTCTGATTAGATTATCAGGAAACACTTAGCAGACAATATGGATCAAGATCAGACTGTGCATGACTGATAGTCTGATTATAGTCTTAAACCTTTACCGCACAATGCCGACTTTTAACGACCCTGAGAAAGAAGCCTTTTCAAAACATTGTGGGAAAAGGAGAAAATGCTGGTAACCAGCATTTTCTCCTTATTCCCACAACGTTTTTTTTTTTAACTCCGTTAAAGAAAATTTTCACCATTTGATTTTGTCGTCTGAAAATGCTTTCAATTTCGACAACGCTAAAACTTTGTCGTTTGGTAAAGGGTTAAAAAAAATCACATATCCTAGATCTAGTGGGTTTAGTGGGCGCTCTGGGTTTTGATACACTACATTGCTACATGTTATTTCTTCAATCGTATTTATTTTTTTCATACTTCTCAATCAATGACATTTTTTGTAGGTCTTAGTTTTCCCGCGCATGTTGACTCGTAATTGTATCTTACATTGTAAGCTATAACCATGCAATCGCGGTTTCATGCTAAATAAAAAATGTTGTGAATAAGCAAAGTTTCGCCGTGATATTCTTGTACTTTTGAAAGCGGCATAACGACAGCCTGTGTTCCAGTCTGACCATTTTTTCCCGTCTGTTCATTTTGACGTTACTTTGTCGAAAACGACAACAACAAAAAAATTGTACTTGTTGATTTACAGATATTTTTGTAGACCGTGATAAGAAATTATTAATCATTAGGCTTCAAAGTGGGACTCGAGAACCTTTTGCGGACAGTGTAGATCAAAATCAGACTGCACAGAACGTGCGGTCTGATCTTGGATCTACACTGTCCTATAAGGAGATATTTTACGCCTAAATAATAGCTTTTAAAATAGCAACATTTAAAATTATTATCGGCTGGAAAGTTTCATTTCACTTATTTAGCAGGTTAAGAAATGATTGGCACTTGACCGTCGCTGAACAACTCCTTTTGTCTCAATCTTTTCAGGAGCATTCATGTCTGCTATTATTACCATAATAAGTGGTTTACAGGGATATTTTCAAAGTAATCTGCATACATGTTTGATTGTGGGGATGCTGAGGTTTTTGTATTTTAAGTTGAAGCCAACGCTTTACCAGACGACAAAAATTAAGAATGGACCACAATAACCCCCCTTAGCAGACGACAAATTAGATGCGACTTAAATTATGGGAGTTTTCTATGAAAGCGAGGAAAATATTGTGGAAATAGAGAAAATACTGGTTAACAGTATTTTATCCTTTTTCCACAATGTTTTCAAAAACCTTCTGTCTACTGTTTTTGTTACATGGGCGAGTTTGGTAGATGGCTGTGATTGAAGAACTTTACTCACGTGCCGTTTATAGCGGGACTTCCGGTCAAACTTTTTTTTTTTTTAATGTTTTTACAAGACATTGTATTCAAATATGAACTACAACCTTATTCTTATAGGCTCCAAATTGGTCTAATGGTCAGGGGACTCGACTCGGAAGGCGACGACCCGAGATCGATACCGCGCACATCCAGAAAACAAAATGCAGAGACGGGGGGGCAAAACAGCAACAGCAAGCTGGATAGAACAAACAGCTGGATAGAGAACGGGAAAGAAAGACACTTGGATAGGCGATGGTGGGACACAGGGAAATTACCTTTTACTACTCTGTGTATTTGGAATTATCTATTTTAATATGGAGGTGTTTAATAAATATGAATATTTATTTCAGTTTTTCTTATAAGTTTATAGAACTTTTCTCTGTGAAGAGATCAAGTTTAAGCAAGAAGAACACCGAAGTATAAAAAGAAAATATTTTAATACTCAAACTGACATGTTGATATATCCAACAGAAACATTATTACTTAAACATCATCCAACTCAACTTTTACAGACCCTGAGAAAGAAGTCTTTTGAAAACATTGTGGGAAAAGGAGAAAATGCTGGTAACCATGTTACCAGCATTTTCTCCTTTTCCCACAGTGTTTTCTACCCTTCCCAAAACATATTTCAATTTTTGAGTCATACCAATTGTGTCATCTGCAAATCCTTTTAATTTGGATTAGTCCATAATTTTTTTGTGTTGTGAAGGGTTCATGAAAAATATTATCATCTAGTAAAGGATAAAAACACAAATACTAAAGTGTAACTCTGTACAAAACGACAATATTTTAGACTGGTACAAATTGAAAACATTTGCAGACAACAATTTAAACGTGACTCAAATACATGTAATTGAATTTGTTTTTTTGACAGGTAAGAAAACATTTTGGGAAAAGGAGACAGTACTAATTACCAGCATTTCTCCTTTTCCCACAGTGTTTCCAAGTGTCCAATTTCATAGGGTTGTTAAAGCTTGGTATTGTGTTGTAAAGGAATAAACAAAATTATTAACCCCTTTACCAGACAACAAAATTTTAGCCTTGTCCAGATTGAAAGCATTTGCAGATGACAATTTTAACGTGGCTCAAATGATGCAAGTTTTCTTTGATAGGGTACGAAACATTGTGGAAAAAGGAGAAAATGCTGGTGACCAGCATTTTCTCGATTTCCCACAGTGTTTTCAAATGTCTAATTTCCCAGGGTTGTTGAAACTCAGCATTGTGTGGGAAAGGGTTAACTGAAACAAAATCACTAAAAAGATTGACACTAGTTCATTATCTCTCCACAAAAAATTTCTACACTTGTCCAAATCCAAAGACAACAACTGAATGTAGCTATGACAAGAGAATTCGTCTATCAAGGGGTAGAAAACATTGTGGAAAAGACAAAATGCCCGTTGCAAGCACATTCACTGTTTTCCACATTGTCTTCAAGAATCTTACACCTCTTTCTGTTTCAAAACAATGGCTAATTTGAGAAAAGGTCAAATTCAAGACAATAACCTCATCACAAGACAGAATATTTCTAAAAACACTTTATCAAACAATGAAATTTTGGACTCATCCATATTGAAAGTATTTGCAGACGACAAATAATATGTGACCAAAATGATGTGATTTGTCCATTAAAGGGTAGAAAACATGGAGGAAAAGGAGTAAATGCTGTTTACCAGCAGTTTCACCATTTTCCACAATATTTTCAAGAGCCTATTTAACTCGTTTACTGCACGACCAAGTTTTAGACTTTACCAAACTGAAAACATTTGCAGACGACAAATGTTGCTAAAAGCATTAAATTTGTCTTTCATGAGGTAAAAAACATGGTGGGAAAAGGAGAAAATGCTGGTTACCAGCATTTTCTCCTTTTCTCACAATGTTTTTGAAACCCTTTTTTTCATAGGGTAGTAAAAAGAAGGGATTGTGTGGTACAGAGTTAAGCATGGTTCTATGAATAATAAATTGTCAGATAAAGAGTTTAAATTAAGAAAAACTCATCACAATCCAGACTGTATCAACTTTTCACCACACACCAAAATTCTAGGATTATCCAATTTGAAAGCATCTGCAGAGGACATATGATATGTGGTTCATATGATAGAATTTATCTTTTAAGAGAAACAAAACAGTGTAAAAGGAGAAAATGCTGGTTATAAGCACTTCCACCATTTTCCACAATGTTTTCAAAAGCCTACTACATATAGTTGGGTCTTTTCGTAAAGGGTTAAAACATACAAACAACATGTATGAATGGCAAAAAGGATAAATATTTAAAGGCACAATAGCATCCAAAAAATCAATGCAGATGTGAAAATGCATTTAAGTTAAAATCATACCATTTAAAAGTATAGAAAATATTGTGAAGAAGACAATCTGTTATTGTGTGGTGGGTCCAAGTGTTAGTCTCTGGCAGAAAAATTGATTTTAAAATCAGGCAAAAAGTAAACAAAAGATAGAGTGACCTGGCAGGTTTTGAAATTAATTTCTCTGTCAGGTACTAACACTGGGACTGACAATTTTCCATAACTTGAAATGGTATGATTTAAATTTCAGTGCATTTTAACACCTGCTTTGTTTACCTTTTGGCAGCTATTTGTACTTTAAGGAAAGGTAAACATCTTTTTTTTAAACAACATGGAAAATAATGTGCCAAAAGGCATACTTACTTATAGGAAGCACTGGCTACTTTTCCCTGAACCTTTTACTAACAAATGTTTTAATGACCCTGAGGGTTTGAAAAAATATTTTGGGAAGAGGAAAATAATGCCAATAATCAGTTCTTTCTCCTTTTCCGCAAACATTTTCTGCCTTCTTTTGAGACAAAATCACTCCCAAGCCACATTTGATTTAAAATTTTGAACTCCAATAAAGAGTTTATAATTTCAAAAAGTGTCCCAAGAAATATGGTAAAGATAATAATTTCTAAGTTATCTAATGGAATAATCCAGCATATTAAATGCTTATTCTAGAACAACACCAATCTTGGAGGAGAAACAGAAAAATGAAGAGAAAAAATAGGTAAAACATTTTGGGAATATAAGCAAATGCTTAATAAGATTTAAGACCATAATGCTCCTTTTCTCACAATCTTTTGAAGAGCTGCAAAACAATTTACATTCTTACAATATAATCTTTACCCTTCACCAGACAATTCCCATATTGAGACATCCGAAGGGAAGGCTTTAAAAAACATTGTAGGGAAAGGAGAAAGTGCTGGTAACCAGCACGTTCTACTTTCTCTCAATTTTTCCACATCTCTCAGACAAATTTCACCATTGACAAGTCTAAAATCATGTAAATTTGGTGAAGAGTTAAAAAAATTCCAAGTTTCTACAACATTATTGACATCCTGAAGCCCGTCATCCTAGGCCAAAAACTTGGGACTATTCCAAACTCAAAAGCCTATAGACAAAAGTGAAGGAATGGAGAGACAAAATTTGAAACAGGTACTAGGTAATTCAAATTCACTCTTTCAACACAAAATAGAATCACATTCTTTTCACAGCAACAATTATGAATCAATTAGAAACTTAACCCTGAAAGCGCCTCTCACTACTATAGTTGCCTTTGCAGCCAATGTAGATCCAAGATCAGGCTGCACAAAACATGCAGCCTGATCTTTGATCTACAATGTCTGCTGTGGTGAAACACTATAAATGAAAGCAACCATGAAATTGCAATTACACGTATTTGGGTTGTATTTCTAAGATGAAAACATCTAATGGGTTTATTTGGCACTCTAGGGGTTAAGACATCCATCATAATTCAGAAGACCTTCCGCATGACACATAACACACAAGTGCATAATGTACAAAAAACAGGAACATGTGAAACATTCTTTTATCACTTTCAAAACAGCTCCAAAATTAAGCCTTAAACTGCTAAAAAAATACAACTTTCCAACCAATATTATGCAATTTTATCCTATTTCTTTTCAAAGGAAATGCCACCTGTATCGGAGTGTTAATCAAGATCAGACTGTCCATGCTGTGCAGTCTGATCTTTGATTTACACTACCCTCAAAAAAGCATTGTGTGGTACTTACATGTAGCAGCCAGAAGGTTAAAAAGTCCTCGATTCGAAATGCGTAATGATTCTGAACCTTTAATTAGTCCCTTGTTATTTGATATGTCAATGAATTTGGACTAGTCTAAGATTTTGTCAGCTGGTAAAGCGTTAAATATCAATCACTACCTTCTATAACTCATAGGGTCCTGAATTACTGAAATGGTTCTTAAAATTATAAACATTCAGCCGAACTGTCACCACATCAAGGTTGCTTCGGCCAGAAAACAGGTTACAAAAAATTGGACAGTGAAAATCCAGAATCAGACTGCACATTCTGTGCTATGAGGGTTGACAAAATTGCTGCACATCCTTTAACTCTTTACCAAAGGATAAAATTTCAGACTTGTCCAAATTGAAATAATTTGCAGACGACATATTAAATTTAGCTGAAATGATGCCAATTCCCTGTGAAAGTGTACAAAACCTTGTGGGAAAAGAGAAAATACTCCTCCTTTTCCCCACAAGGTTTTTTTAAAAATGCTATTTCTTCAGGGTTCGTTAAATCTTGGGTTTTAGGTTGGTCCAAATTGAAAGCAGAAGCAGACAACAAAATAAAATGTATTCGAAAGGTGAAATTTAATTTCAGAAGGGTAAAAAAATCATTGAGGGAAAAGAAGAAAATGCTGGTTATCAGCATTTTCTCCTTTTCCCACAATGGTTTTCAAAGGCTTCTTTCTTAGGGTCGTAAAAAGTCGGGCTTGTGTGGTGGAGAGTTAACCCCAGTACTCGAAAGTGTACAATACTAACCATGTTTAAATGAGTTATTTCCCTTTGAACATCACAAAACATACGAGCATATTCAGAGAAAACAAAACCAACCTCACAGCAGCCATTATTTTTGACAGAACAGAATTATTTAAAACAAGAGAGCCATGATGGCCCTGTATCACTCCACTGGCTAATAAGTCAAACTAGAGGCGCTTGAGCGCCTGTATCGCTCCACAGGCCTGATATTTCTATAATGGCGAAAGGAAGTTTTTAACAATTATCATTCAATCCTGCATTTTAGCTCACTGAAGAAACAATTTGGTAGACAACCACCATAGGAACTTACCTGCAAAACAACAATGAAATCCAATGAATAGTTTTAGAGAAGAAATTTTTCAAAGATTTTACTTTATACCATAAAAGGAAAATGAGTCTCCCATAAAAGCCATGTTTTTTGACAGATCTTTTTTTTTTTAAGGAATTCTGTAAACCTGTATCTAAGGAACATTCCTGCAAAATAATAATGCTATCCAAATAGCGGTTTGGGAGGAGAAGATTTTTAAAGGTTTTTTACTTTGGTTGCCATGGCAACCAGAATTCTTCATGGAACACAATTATTTGAAGGAATTTGAAAGAGGACCACCAAAGGAACATTCCTGTGAAATTTGGTAAAAATCCAGTCAATAGTTCATGAGGAGAAGTTTTTTAAAGAAAAAGTTTACGGACGCACGCACGGACGAACGCACGACGGACACAACGCCATGACAATAGCTCGCTGGCCTTCGGCCAGTGGAGCTAAAAACTACAAGCCAAACATTACAATACTTGGCCAATTGGTTTAAAACAAGAACACATACAAAATCTTTTCTATAAAACCCTACGAGAAAGTATAACCCCCGGGCCAAGCCATCTTTGACCACAAAACTACAATTACTTGAATCTTGGTGGAGGTCCAAAAGATAAAGCCCCATACCAAATAATAATGTGTGGTTATAAACAAGAAGATTTTCGAAGTTTTTTCAGTAAAACATGAGTCCCTTGAGACAGGGCTAAATTTAGTACCCCTAGGTCTTATGGTTAGTAACAAGAAGATTTATAAAGTTTTAAAAGCCCATGTAAAAGCCCGTGTAAAATTTGTGACCCCTGGGCTGGGGCCAAACATGACCCCAAAGCTATAATTTGGGCCCGCTTGGTAGAGGCCTATTAGGTAAAGCTACATGAAAAATTTGGTAGCCCTAGGCCTTATGGCTAGGTATGAGTAAATTTTTAAAGCTTTCCCTATATAAGTCTATGTAAAACTTGTGACCCCCAGGTGGGGCCAAATTTGACCCCAGGGTAATAAAATTTGGGCACTCTTGGTAGACAGCCACTTGATAAAGCTACATGCCAAATTTGGTAGCCTTATGGTTTCAGACAAGAAGATTATCAAAGATTTTCAATATTTTTCAGTTTTGTTGCCATGGCAACCTGAGTTTTTGAAGGAATCAAACTCTTTCAAGGAATTCTGAAGAGGACCATGGCAGGATCATTTCTGTGAAGTTTCATCAAAATTGGATGGGTAGTTTCAGAGATGTTTGAAATAAAAGTTAACGCATGCACGCACCAGGCCATGACATAAAACATGCCAAAACAATGTAGTAAAAGGGGTAACTGCTTGTTTTGAGCAATTTCTCCTTTTTTCAACAATATTTTAAGAACTGGTTTGCTGCAAGTCAATAAAATTGTATTCAAATATTAATGTGTTAACCCTCTACCAAACAATTCTACATTTTTACAACCCTGAGGAGGAAAAATTTTGAAACATTTTGCAAAAAGGAGAAATGCTAGTAACCAGCATTTTCTCCCCTTTCCTACAATATTTTCTACCATTTTAAAGATAGATTTTATCATTTAACCCTTTACCAAACAATTCCGTGTTTAAAGAACCCATGGAACACTATCTCCAAAAAGCAGTGTGGGAAAAGGAAAAAACGCTGTAAAGCAGCATTTTCTCCTTTTCCCAATTTATTTTCTACCCTTTCCAAGAAATATTGCACCATATGAGTCAAAATCATTTTGTTGTTGGAAAATGCTTTTAATTTTGTCTAGCCTAAAATTTCTTTGCTTGATAAATAGATAAGCGACATTATACCAGCATTTTCTCCTTTCCCAACAATGTTTTCAGAAGCCTTCTTTTTCAGGGTCGTTAAAACTCAGGATTGTGTGGTAAAGGGTTAAAGAGCTAGACTGACAAGAGTCTTGACATTATTGTAGCAATTGCATAGAAACCTCAAGAAAGCATCTTGTCAATTTGTCACATTATTTTCATCAGCTGCATGTAAAAATGATGGCAGATGAAGAAAAGGAATCAACAGGTGACTGCATTTTACAATGATGTAAATTCCTATCATTTAAAAAAAAAAAACATTTATTTTCCCTTAACGACGTTCGCGACAGTTTCCATTATCACACTTCGTGTAACTATCACGCTCACCTTTTACTCGAAACGGTGAGCACCTAACACAGTTGATCCTGCCACACTTGTCAATGTCTGCAGAATGGATAGACCCAAGAACTAAAACGGGTCGTTTCATGTCAGCAAAACGAAGAAAAAACTATTTGATTTGGTTGGTTGTATTGGGGTTTAACGCCACTTTAACAGCTAAGGTCATTATCATGGCGGTCGGTGACGCACATGTGTTTCCTGGCTTTCTCACACCAGTACTAACACAACTTTCTTTCCAAAGCCACCGACGACTTTTCTCACATGCTTCAGCAGAGGTGAGAGGCGAAAATACGCCAGAAAGAAAGTTCGCCTCAACCGGGTATCGAACTCACAACCACCAGGTCATGAGTCCGACACGCTCACCACTGAGCCACCCGGGCGGGCCAAAAAGTATTTGAATCGAGCCAAATAATTATATGCGAGGCAAGAATCTGATATTACACTTTCAAAAGATCGGACTGAAAGTCAAGTGAATCGCCTAACTATATCACCTAACAACGGAAATATGGACACAGATGCAACTACTAGCGCTCTATCTGGCAGATGTATCGTCCAGCTAAAACATATTTTCAGATGCAGATGCTTTCAGTTTGGTCTAGTCCAAAATTATGTCATTTGGTAAAGACTTGCAGAAAACAAAGGACTGTATATCTTTCTCCCTTACCAGGTTATCCCTTAGCTTGATGAATCTGAAGCAGGCAACATTAGAAAACATCAATGTCAAAAGGAGAAATTGCTCCTAATGATTGATTTCTCCTTTTCGCACACTGATTTCTGACCCATCAAAGAACTGTGATACATGAATACCAGGTTCTGCAAACACGTCAAATTTAGAATAGTCTAAAATTAGTCGATTGGTAATGGGTTAAATGCTAACATCAGTATTACATTTATATGCTATGGAATGGTTTATTATGACCAACAAACTTGATTTTTATAAACATTGTTGCACTGTTGAAAAAATTGAGATAATTTACTTCATATAATGTCTTTGTCTTTGACAAACCCTACATTTACTCATTAGTTAGTGCCCCACCCACAAACTTAAAATGTATTTTCTTAAAAAATAAGGCTGGTGACCTATTTGTTTTAAGCCTGATTCTTTTAGTTTAGTACCTAAATATTATTTATAGAAAAAATAAGAAAAATCTGAATGTTAAAACATTAAAAAAAATAACTTTAAAAGATACTCTTTGGTTATTTTTTTCCAAAATAAAGGTGTTTAGCCATAAGTTAAGGGTTTTTTTTTGGAAAAGATTGATACTCAGTATACTTTAAATTATTTTTTTCATTAAATTTTATGTTTCACCAATACAATGGCATAAAATTTGCTTATAATTGTTGTCATTTAAAAAAAAATATACATAGACTTAGTTTTCATAGGTGAAATTTCATTCTGAACTGCCGCAATGCAGGGTGTACTAAAAGAAATATTCATAGAATTTTCCCAAAGCTGGTGAGCCCCTTTTATTATCTCCTAGTTTTGTAGATCAGATAATATACTATCACCAAACAAAGTTTCATGAAATTTTGAATGTTTTCAAAAAATGGTGAAACTGTAGCGATCGTCTTTAAAGTGCCTACTAAACTTCTGTTTTCACAATATTAAAGATACACCTTTACTCATTCCAGCCAGTTTTTGACCCATTGCATCCTTATTTCATGATACTATAATCATTATTGTGCCTTCATGCCAAATGTTGCCCCTGACAGCTGCAAAATTACGATAGATAGAAAATGCTTTTCATGCTTTGTAGGTCTTCCAAGTTATGGCTGTTGTCGTTTCTGGTTTTAAATGAGGACAAATCTCTTGAGTTTCTCTATCCCATACACCATATTTATCCATTATTTATTTATACTGCATTTACACAGCTGACCAGTATCTCAATCATTATATAAACTATAAAGTTTTAACTGCCTTTTTTTCTCTCTGGCGGTAGAGATGTATCTTTGACGACATGAAAAATATTGTGGGAAAACAGCAAGTACAAAATTTGATAGTCTCAACTTCGTAAACAGTTAACAGAACAGAGACACTTTAAGTCAAGATAGAAACAGCAATGTAGTTCCTTGATCAGACTGTTTGTTCTGTGCAGTCTGGTCTCAATTCACACCTGCCAAAAATGCAGCTATTTCTTGCAGGTAATTTCAAAGATTACTACTTGCACGAAAGAAAACAATTTTTTTCTATAAACGCTTCAAAACATATATTTAGTTGGAAAAATAAGTATATACAAGCTTATTTACACTTATTTGACATTGAGGTGCTATTTTTCACCCCATGGGATCCAATTTCTTGGCAGCGGTCTGTAAGATGCTGTAAGCGGTCTGTAAGATGCTTACTTTCAGTCTGGCGAAAGAAGATTTTCAAAATTTTAGAGTATAAGCCTGCATAAAAATTGTGAAATCCTGGCCAGGAGATTTACTTTTACCTATGGTAATACTTAGAAACAATCTTGGTAAAGGTCCACTAGAGGAATCTTCATGTATACCAAATTTTGTAGGCCTAAGTCCTTATAACTATTTAACCCTTTACCACACAGCAAAATTTCACACTAATCCACATTGAGGGAATACACAGAGGACAATTTACATGTTTTTTAAATGATTACACCTGTTCTTGAATAGGTAGAAAACATTGTGGGAAAAGGAGAAAATGCTAGTTACCAGCATTTTCTCCTTTTCCCACAATGTTTTCTAAAGCCTTCTTTCTCAGGGTCGTTAAAAGCAGGGATTGTGTGGTAAAGGGTTAACTCTTTACCAAACGACAAATTTTTGGACTGGACCAAATTCAAAGCATCTGCAGACAACAAATTAAATCTTGTTAATATGATGATTTCTAACTTTGATAGGGTAGAAAATATTGTGGGAAAAGGAGAAAATGCTGATTACCAGCATTTTCTCCTTTTCCCACAATGTTTTCTATAGGCTTCTTTCTCAGGGTCGTTAAAAGTCGGGATTGTGTGGTAAAGAGTTAACTCTTTACCACACAATCCCGACTTTTAACGACCCTAAAAAAGAGAGGGCTTTTGAAAACATTGTTGGAAAAGGAGAAAATGCTGGTCACCAGCATTTTCTCCTTTTCCCACAATGCTTTCTACCCTATTAAATACAGAAGTAATCATTTGAGCTACAGCTAATGTGTCATCTGGAAGTCCTTTCAATTTGGTCTGGTCCAAAATTTGTTGTTTGGTAAAGAGTTAACTCCTAACTAGACAACAAAATTCAACACTTGTCCAAACTGAAAGCATTTGCAGACACAAAAAAAAAACTAGAGGCGCTTGAGCGCCTGTATCGCTCCACAGGCCTGATATTTCTATAATGGCGAAAGGAAGTTTTTAACAATTATCATTCAATCCTGCATTTTAGCTCACTGAAGAAACAATTTGGTAGACAACCACCATAGGAACTTACCTGCAAAACAACAATGAAATCCAATGAATAGTTTTAGAGAAGAAATTTTTCAAAGATTTTACTTTATACCATAAAAGGAAAATGAGTCTCCCATAAAAGCCATGTTTTTTGACAGATCTTTTTTTTTTTTTAAGGAATTCTGTAAACCTGTATCTAAGGAACATTCCTGCAAAATAATAATGCTATCCAAATAGCGGTTTGGGAGGAGAAGATTTTTAAAGGTTTTTTACTTTGGTTGCCATGGCAACCAGAATTCTTCATGGAACACAATTATTTGAAGGAATTTGAAAGAGGACCACCAAAGGAACATTCCTGTGAAATTTGGTAAAAATCCAGTCAATAGTTTCTGAGGAGAAGTTTTTTAAAGAACAAGTTTACGGACGCACGCACGGACGAACGGACGGACGCACGCACGCACGGACGCACGACGGACACAACGCCATGACAATAGCTCGCTGGCCTTCGGCCATTTGAGCTAAAAATGGGACTAAAAATTTAAAATTCTGTTTGGGAAGGGTAGAAAACATAGTGGGAAAAGGAGAAAATGCTGGTTACCAGCATTTTCTCCTTTTCCCAAAATGTTTTCCAAAGCTTTCTTTCTCAGGGTCGTTAAAAGTCAGGATTGTGTGGTATAGGGTTAAGACAAGACAATTCTTGAAGATCTGCTAAATTTCTCCATTGGACAAAACAGCCTTGATGTTACAGTTCTTTTTTTCAGGCAGTAAAAGGTTAACTTTTCACTCCATATTCCAATACTACTAGCTGGAAAGATTCAGTCAGATACCCATCACATTGTCTTCCTGAAAATAGAAAGCAAAATTTACACAGATTTCAACTCTTCTTTAAAACCCTTCAAGTGCCTTTCAGAACTTTAGTTGCCTTTGCAGCCACCGAAGATCCAAGATCAGACTGCATGTTTACTGCAGGCTGAACTAGGATCTAATTTTACCTGACCTCTATGCAGAGAAATTCTACCAAAAAGTAGTTTTTAAATGGCAATTTGTTGGCTTATTTATTCCTGGATGAGAATTTCAATTTTGTTTACTTTGCACTTTCAGGGCAAATGCATTACAACACTTTACAGGGGTCCTGTGTGGCTCAGTGATAAAGTGTAGGACTTGGTGACCTGGAAGCTCCAGGTTCGTGCCTCACTGACTCCACTGGGGTTTTCAAAGGAGTGTCCTTGGGCAAGACACTTCAGAGCCCTAGCCTAGTACTGGTGAAATAGAGGAAAACATGAATATGTGAGCTGTCGCCATGATATGACTGAAATAATGTTGAAAGCAGCGTAAACACCATTCACATAAATAAACGTTTTACAAGGTAAACATACCTGTAAGCACATAAAAATCAGCCAAGAAGCAAAAGATTAAGATGCAATTGATAGTTTTATTGACTCGAAAGAGTTTTAAACTGCTTTCATCATTAATTCAAGCATATCATAGCAACAGCTCATTCATGTATGTCCTGGGTTTCAACAGTACCAAGTTAGGGCTCTGTAGTGTCTGGCTCAAGGACCCTCCCATCACATCTGACATAATTCATATTTTATGATAATGTACCAGTGTGTAAAATATAGAATCCAATACAGTATAACTTTAGGAGATTACAGACAAAAAACTGTACTAAACCAACAAGAGGACCCTCAGTTGCTCACCTGAGCCTCACAACCCATTAGCGATCTCTTCCGAGGTATCAAGACAAACATTCTAACAAATTTTCCTGAGTATTTGACTGAAAATGTTGACCTTCAGCATACACAAGCTTGTTCTATGATTTGTCTCAGTAACCTAATGTTTGACCAAAAGAGATCCCTTTTCAAACTTGTACATATCATCATCATGAGTTTTGGACTGAAAATGTTGCCTCAAGAGTGTCAACATGGTTTTTCTACAATATTTTACAGTATGATAATGGAAGTGGGTACAGTTTCATTCCGCTTTACCTATGCCTGTGGCGAAAAGGTCAAGCCCTGGTAGTGATGTTGGGTTTTTATGCCCAAGGTTGGGAACCTTGTTACTGTTTCAAGGCACAGCAACACGGCACAAATAACTACTCTAGGTGAGCTGTGCTGCCTGATTACACCTCTTGTTATTTTTCTAGCAAGATCAGTATCATATCAGCAGATTTTCAATTTCTTTTATACATGGCTTTATTTTTCTTGTTAATGTGTTGATTATAGTCAAAAGGCAGAGCTCAAGAAAAGAGGGAGTGATGGTATTCTAAATCCATTATTTCACTTTGAAAACCTATGTTGTGGGTATTCATCAGAATCGTCTCGAGACGATTCTAATGAGCACCCACACGATAGCGTTTAGTGAAGAATAATTATATTTTCAATTTTGAAATCAAAATCACTCTGTCTGGAGCTCTGAAAAGGTGAAGACATTATAATGGTTATAGGGTCTTGAAATCTATAATCTAAAAAGGAGCATCAAAAGAACTTTGACTATTTAGAACAAAGATTGTACATGTAGACTACCTCTGTCCAATGTTCATCTCCAACCAGTCACAGATTTGTATTACACCACTTTCAGTTGTATACCAGTTACATCCTGGCAACAGCTAACTTGTTCATCTATTTTCTGGGTTTCATCAGCCTTAGACTAGGGCTCTGCAGTAGGATACACCCGTGAATACCACAGCTGCAAGTGAGGAACAAACCCAGAACCTCTAAAAAACAAATCTGGATATATGCTCACCATGTCATCTGTAAGTAAATAAAGATATATAACAGTATATAAACTCTCTACCAGACAATAATTATTGTGGTTACAATTGTTCTAATTGAAAGAATTTGTGAAAAATATGCTGCTCAAATAATCAAATGTTTCTGAAAGAGCAAAAAGCATTGTTGGAGAAGGAGAAAGTCCTCGTTACAATTAACTAGAGGCGCTTGAGCGCCTTTATCGCTCCACAGGCCTGATATTTCTATAATGGCGAAAGGAAGTTTTTAACAATTATCATTCAATCCTGCATTTTAGCTCACTGAAGAAACAATTCGGTAGACAACCACCATAGGAACTTACCTGCAAAACAACAATGAAATCCAATGAATAGTTTTAGAGAAGAAATTTTTCCAAGATTTTACTTTATACCATAAAAGGAAAATGAGTCTCCCATAAAAGCCATGTTTTTTGACAGATCTTTTTTTTTTTTAAGGAATTCTGTAAACCTGTATCTAAGGAACATTCCTGCAAAATAATAATGCTATCCAAATAGCAGTTTGGGAGGAGAAGATTTTTAAAGGTTTTTTACTTTGGTTGCCATGGCAACCAGAATTCTTCATGGAACACAATTATTTGAAGGAATTTGAAAGAGGACCACCAAAGGAACATTCCTGTGAAATTTGGTAAAAATCCAGTCAATAGTTTCTGAGGAGAAGTTTTTTAAAGAAAAAGTTTACGGACGCACGCACGGACGAACGCACGAACGAACGGACGGACGGACGGACGCACGACGGACACAACGCCATGACAATAGCTCACTGGCCTTCGGCCAGTGGAGCTAAAAATTTCCGTTATTTCCACAATGTTTTTAAAGATCTTTCTAAATGTCTTGAAACAGAGCTCCATTTCATACATGATAATAAATTTATACTAGATCAGCACAAAGCACAACTTTTGAGTGCCATAATGGCAGCATAACTTAACCCTTATCCTATGAAATAAGAAAAATAAAACCTTCAAGCCTTTAGTAAAAACCCAAATTTTGCTATTTCAAAAGGTATGGGGAGGTGTTTATCTCCTTATCAGACAGCGTAGATCCACGTTCTATGCAGTCTGATCTTGATCTACACTGTCCACAAAAGATCCTTGAGTTGAGCTTAGCAGCCAAAGGGTTAACACATTCTGGAGACATTTGAGGTCTTTTTTTCCTTCTCAACAAGTGACAAAAATCCAATTGATGTAGATTACCATTCACTAGGTAAGTCCATGCTTAGCAAAAAGCTTTTGAAAACATTACAAAGAAAGAAAATGGCTTGCATTTCCTCATTTCCAAGTGTTTGAAACCCTTTTAAAGAGAAATTCCATCATTTAACCCTTTGCCACACAACCCTTACTTTTAATGACTTTAGGCAAGAATGCATTTGAAAACATTGTAGGAAAAGGGGAAAAATGCTGGTAACCAGCATTTTCTCCTTTTCCAACACTGTTTTCCACCCTTTCAACGATAAATCTTTTCATGTAATTTATAATTATTTTGCCGTCTGCAAACGCTTTCAATTAGGACAAGTTTAAAATTCTGTAAAGCAGTAAAGAGATAAATCACAATTTTTCGTCTAAAAATACTTTTAATATGGATAAGTTTATGATTTGTATTCTTTTGATGCTACTTGATCATATACTACATGTTATACTTCGATTCATCTCGGTCTTCAGAGGAGGGTAAAATAATTTCGGACGTACAACCCAGGGCGACGAGCACAGGGATGAACAAGTCAGGGTGCGAACTGGTTTTGGGACGAACAAGCCTAGAACCGTATCAAGTAAAGATGAGTTAGAAATGAACGTTTTTATTTCAGACTCCCTATGTTTGTCATCTTTAATTTACTAATAATCCATCAAAAGGGTTTGAATACCTTCCGGACTGTGTCTATTTGATCGTAGATCAATAACGCAAATTTTGTCAAAAGCAGGATATTGCACGTGCTACGAATGTTTCCGCCAGCCTCGTTACCACTTTAGCTCCTTCGGCAAATTTCGGGTGATTATCCGCTGATCCGGTTCGATGTAGTTACGGAATCGGCCGATTTGTGACGAGTGCCTGCTTTTGGTACAGACATTTTCGTTCGCGGACTTATTCGCACTCACTTGTTCGTCCCAACGGTCTTGTACATTGTATTGAACAAATTACATTTTTGTCAGCCTTCTAGATGTACTAGATCTAGCTCGTCAAACTTTATCAATTTTCAACACAAAAAAAAGATGTCTTTGATAAGTTTTAGACCCTTCTTTGTTTCAATCGTGTATTTATGGATTCAGATGATTAGATTGCATTTAGAATCAAGATTTTCAAAGCTTTCAGTTCTGTCTTGTCTCGTCGATAGTCATTCAAAATCTTTGATATCGCATTAAGCCTCCTTTTCACATAGCATGGCTCATTTAATCAAAGTCCGATTCTTTATTGACTTACATATGAACCATGCTCCGGCAAAAGGGGGCTTAACTCTTTACCAAACGACGAAATTGTAGACTTGTCCAAATTGAAAGCATTTACAGACGACAAAATAAATGTGTCTCAAAAATTGATATTTGTTTTGGAAAGGGTAGAAAACATTGTGGGAAAAGGAGAAAATGCTGGTTACCAGCATTTTCTCCTTTTCCTACAATGTTTTCAAAAGGCTTCTCTCTCAGGGTCGTTAATGGTCGGGATTGTGTGGTAAAGAGTTTTTTTTTAATGCATCTTCGTAATCCATGATACCAAGCAAGTCATCATATAGTTGTGGATCCATAAAATCCATTTTTCTCTAGCAACCGACTGAACCTTGAGGTAGAATGATCCTTTGACATGCAGAAAATTGACCAATAGCAAAAAGTTTTGATCCAGGTCAGCCTGCGCGGACTGCGCAGGCTGATCTAGGTCGATACTTTTTGCAGATGCATTAATCACCCTTTTCTCAGAGCATGGCTCATGTATTTCCAACTTGATTCTTTCATTCATTGTGGGTTAAAAACTTAAATGAAAATAGATCAAAATTAGTTTGACTGTGAAACATAAATTTTCAAACTCGATACCATGTAATATTAAATAAATACAGCTATAAAAAGTGACCAATATTTTAAGGGGGACGTTTTTTTACATTAATGTGAAAGGCGACGTCGCCAAAATTTAGCGGGAAAATAACACCAAGTGCTATGTTATAGAGATCTACAACTTTGATATCAAGGCGGCAAAAAAGAACAGCATATTAATGTAAATAGCTACAGGAACCTGACTTTCTACTAGTATAGTTTTCCTTACGATTGAATGATCCAGAACCAGCATAATTAATTTTCTTGCACACTGAAATACGTGTAAGTCACTGGGGATTCGGAATTTTATGAAATATTTATGGCCACTCAGTTTATATCAACACTTTTGCCTAAAAACTTTCTCAATTATTAAGAGAAAGAGAATTCGTCGTCTGTTGTTGGGACACATTGTGAACGACTAATAGTCTAAGGGAGATAACTGATAATTACTTATATATCTTTATATCAGAGTCGCTTCCCTTGAACGTATGGATATGACCGAATAAACCCAAAGATGAATGAAACTGTATTTACAACACGTCTGTTAAGTCGATTGGTGATAAGGGAGAAAAATCATCCATTGGGTCTATTAGTACTGATATATCTATATGATAGGATGATAAAAATTATGGCTCTGAAGATATTATTAACAAAAGGAAGAAGAAGAAAGTGAATAGGAATCGCAGAGTAGCCTCCCCTGTAATTCACTCAGTTGTAAACAACAACGGCCAAAATTTAAAGAGGGGAATAACGACTTGGTTATCAAGGTAAGATTTCACCCAGAACATCAACTTTGATAACAGTTATGAAAAAAAAAAACTCATCAATAGATCTAAATAAAAAAAGCCCGAATAATGCAAATTGAAACTTAATTAGATCTATGTGAGAAAATTATCTTTTAAACAGACAGTGAAGACCCGAGATCAGACTGCACGTTCTGTTCAGTCTGATCTTGATCTGCACTGTCCGCAAAAGGTCCGTTAGCCACGCTTATCAGCCTAGGGGTTAATTCCCATATTCATTTGTCAAGGATCAAATCAAGGGGGGGGACTCAATAAGAGAGGTCACTCTTCATAAATTTGAGTTTAAAACTACGAGTTTTCTCCCTTAGACCATAAAATTATAGAACAATTCCATCGTGACAGATTCGAGATGAAGATTTCACCACGATTCAAAAAGTTTTGCACCTTTTACATTTTTTTGCAGATTTTTGTTTTGTTTTTTACAGTTTGTGCAATTATCTAAGATTTATTTGTATATTGTATAAACCAAAGCTAAGCTTCCATTTTCTTCTATTACAAGTGGCTGCTGCTACAAATGTACCAAATTGGGTACTCTATATTGTATCCATATTTTCATTTGTCCTCGGTATATGTCATCAAAACATGTTTATATCTGCTTTAATTTTTCAAAATGCATACATGTACATCTTTTACAACAATAAAACACACCAATATCCTTTTTTTTTTTGTATGAGGCAAGCAAGCTTTTTGTATATTTGAGCCATGCTCTCTGAAAAGGGGGCTTAATTATCTGCATTAAGTATCGACCCTTGTCAAGTCTGCACAGTCGGCCTAGGCTGACATGGGTTGAAACTTTTTGCTACTTGTAAATTTTCTGCATGTCAAATGACCATTTTACCCCTGGATTCAGCCAGTTGTTAGACAAAATGGAGTTTCTGGGATCCATAATTGTTTGATTAATTGCTTGGTAGTATGCAACTCAGAGATGCATTAACTCCTAATGAAACAACAAAATTTTGGACAAGTCCAAATTGAAAGCAGTTGCAGACGACAAAATAAAAATTGACATGATTTGGGAAGGGTAGAAAACATCCTGGGAAAAGAAGAAAATGCTGGTTACCAGCATTTTCTCCTTTTCCTAGAATGTTTTCAAAAGCTATCTTTCTCAGGGTTGTTAAAAGTCGGGATGGTAGAGAGTGTGGTAAAGAGTTAAAGGCTTAGCATCCATAACGCACAATAAGCAAGTGCAAAATGTAGAAAAAATGGGAACAGGGAAAACATTCGGTTTTGATTTCAAAGAACAAATCTATCTTCCTAGTTATACCCCCGCAAAATGAATGTTTTCGGGGGTATACTGGAATCAGCCTGTCTGTCTGTCCGTCCGTCTGTGTGTCCGTGTAATTTTGTGTCGCGAACTCCTACAGTTTTGCTGCTATTGTATTGAAAGTTTGTAGATACATTGATCGTATACTGAAGTTGTGCAAGACGCAGTTTTCAATCATCTACTCCCTATGATTCAAGGGTAATCTCCCCTTGAACTTAGAAAATTTTTTGTTAAATTGCCTTTTTCTGTCAAAGCGCTGGCGGGGGTATTAAGTCACATTCAGTGACAGCTCTAGTTAAGCCTAAAACTGCTAAAGAAAGCAAGTTTCTAACCAACAATAAAAAGCTTAAAACTGTGATTTCATCATATTTCTTTTTGATGATGATCTGGCTTTATCGGACAGTGCAGATCAAGACCAGACTGCATATTCTGATCACGCTTAGTAGCAGATTTGGATTGCATAATGATTCTGAACTCCTGATTATGCCCCTGTTAAACCCCCCTATTGCCTGAGCATGGCTGATTTTTGATAAACAGTGGTGAAAAATTCAACATTCCCTTCCTTCATGATGATTTTTTTTGTCCTATCAATATGCCAAATCAAATCTGTTTTTTTTTTGACAAGTTTAAAATCTTTAATGGAGCCAAAAAAAGCATTTTACAATTATAATTATACATGAATATGTATCAGACCTGCCAGCTACTTGTTGATATTCAAATGACACATATTAATGAAAAAATAATGAAAATAATGATAATAAGTTTGCTATTAAATATCTTATAGAAATACATGGGTTCATTTAGTAAAGAGTTAACCCTTGACCACACAATCTCAAGCTTTAATGACCCTAAGGAAAATGGACTTTGAAAACATTGTTAAAAAAAAAAGAAGAAAATGCTGACAAGTCTGAAATTTTGTGGTTTGGTAGTGAGTCAGACATTATTAATTGTTCACCGCATTACAAAATTTTAGAATTGTCTCAACTGAAAACGTTTACACACAATATGGCTAACATTGCTTGAACTATATAATTTGTCCTGGAAAAAGGAGAACACATTGTTGAAAAGGAGAAAATGTTGGTTACCAGCATTTTTTCCTTTTCCCGCAATTTATCAATGACTGAGATCATGAATGGTCCCTGTGTTAAAAAGACAACAGTCAGAACAATGTTCTTGGTTAATCGAACATAAATTGGTTAAGACTTTAGTAGCAAAACGTATGCGCCAATTAAGGCAATTTCGTCACATGACTGGCTGCATGAATTCGAAAGTAGGAAATGTAAACAACGGTAATGTATCAAAAGTTTCAAAACTAACTTGAGATTTTAGATTTAAGTTGTTATCTTTATGTGAGGTATCTAAATTGAATGCATTTACTTAAGATCGGTTACGGGTTAGACGATCAGGTCCAGAAAATACAGTTTTAATACGAGTTTATCCCTTGGCTATACTAGTTTCAATAGTTTAACTCTACAGTACAGTACATATACCAAACGACAAAATTTTATACAAGTCTGAATTGAAAGCACTTGCAGACCACAAAATAAGTGCGACTGAAAAGTTGAAATTAGTTTTGGAAGTGTAGATAACAATTGTGGGAAAATGAGAAAATGCACCTGTAACCAGAATGTTCTCCTTTTCCCACAATGTTTTCATGAGCCTTTTTCTTTGGGGTCGTTTAAAGTCTGAAATGTATGGTTTACAGCATTTTCTCTCCTTTCCAACAATGTTTTCAAAAGCCTTTTCCTCAAGGTTGTTACAAGTCAGGATTATGTAGTAAAGAGTTAAATCACTTTCCCCGTTTCATAAAGAAATACTTTTTTTTTTCAGAAACAGCATGACAGAGGGGCTCTCTGACTTTGTATCAGTGAACAATGACCTGGCATCCATTGATTACACAGTATCAGATAACAGAAATTATGACAGAAATGGTAACATCTTCATTTTTCACTCCCTACCAAATGCTACCATTTTGGACTGGTCAAAATTGAAAGCATTTGCAGACAACCAATTGAAGGTGGCCCAGTGACAAACTTTGTCCTTGAAAGGTTAGAAAACATTTTTCGAAAAAAAAACGCAGTGCATTCAAAACATGTGTGCAAAATAGCTCTAGGCAGAGGCAAATATGACTGCATTGTATGCAACCCTGTTTCAGAAATGTTTTACAATATAACATTACAATAGTCCAGATGGGAAATAACACGAGAGACTGAGAAAGTATTAACCCTGTACCAGACGACAAAATTTTAGACTAGTCCAAATTGAAAGCATTTGCAGAGGGCAAAATATTTGTGACTCAAAAAGGGAAATTTGTTCTGGGAAGGGTAGAAAACGTTGTGGGAAAAAGAGAAAATGCTGGTTACCGGCATTTTCTCCTTTTCCTACAATGTTTTCATAAGGCTTCTTTCTCAGGGTCATTAAAAGTCATCATCGTGTGGTAAAGGGTTAAAGAAGTTTAACACTGCAGTGCAACAATTTGCATTTTAAACACACAATCTTATGTTTTAATGACCTTTTAAAAACATTGTGCGAAATGGAGAAAATGCTGGTAACCAGCATTTTCTCCTTTTCCTACAATGCTTTCATAAGGCTTCTTTCTCAGGGTCGTTAAAAGTCGTCATCGTGTGGTAATGGGTTAAAGAAGTTTAACACAGCAGTACAACATTTTGCGCTATAAATTTTCCTTAAATGTTATTTCTTCATTATAGAGATCACCACAATCCACTGGATAGACAGCTCAAATAAGACAGAATGTATGAACAAACAGTGTAGACAAAAATTTTCTGTCCTTGACAGGAAACACCATTGCCGTAAATGTGGAGAAGTATTCTGTAAAAGCTGTGTCAGCTATAAACGTAGACTGAACTTTCTGGCTCACCTAGACCCAGAGGGTAAACTGTATAAGGTATGTTTTTGTTTTTATACCCCCGCAAAACGAATGTTTTCGGGGGTATACTGGAATCAGCCTGTCTGTCTGTGTGTACGTCCGTTTGTCCGTCCATGTGTCCGTCTGTGTGTCCGTCTGTGTACAAATAATTGCCTGTTTCTGTCAAAGCGCTGGCGGGGGTATTAAGTCACATTCAGTGACAGCTCTAGTTTCTCTTATATTATCCATTTTTCACACAATCTTATGTTTTAATGACCTTTAAAAAACATTGTGGGAAATGGAGAAAATGCTGGTAACCAGCATTTTCTCCTTTGCCTACAATGTTTTCTACCCTTTCAAGCGCAAATTTCTTCATTGGAGCCTCATACAATTTGTCGTCTGCAAACGCTTTCAATTCGGACAGGTCTAGCATTGTTGTTTGTTAAAAAGTTGACCTTGAGGCTGCTGATTAAATGAAACAGACATCTGATGAGTAGAAGAAAGACAGTGGAAAAATCGATCTGCTGGCATGATCTGTGCAGTCTGATCTTGGTCTTCACTATCAGCAAAAGCAGCTACTGTTGGACTGGGTGCTGTAATTGTTCACTTTCAGTTTTCTATCCTTTCACAGACAAATTCCATCATTTTATATGCTTATAATTTACAACTGCTTTCAAAATTGACTAGTCTAAAATTTTATCATTTATTAAAGGGTAAAAAATGTTTGATAATAGTCTGTGAAAAAGTTTAACATTTGCAAAATATTAGCTATGCATGAAGGGAGATAAGAGCATGATAACAGTACCCACAACATAGGTTTTTGATTTCGATTATGATTTCAGAATAAGAATATCACAACCTAGACCTCTCGATGTGTATTTGTATATCTAATAATATACCAAATGGTTCTGTTTTGATGACCCCAAGCTAGAAGCCGTTAAAACATTGAGGAAAATGGAGAAAGTGCTGGTAACCAGCATTTTTTCCATTTCCCACAATGTTTTTTAATCTTGCTAAGGAAAGATCACATGATTTGACCCCTGACCCCTTTGTCGTCTGCAGCTAAATTCAGTTTTGACAAGTCAAAAAAATTTTTCATTTGGGAAAGAGTTTAGTCCTTATCAAACAATAAAATTTTAGATATGCCAATAATGAAAGTATCGGCAGACAACAAAATCAGTATTACTCAGAAATTGAAACTTGATTTTGGAATAGAGTAGAAAACGTTGTGGGAAAAGGAGAAAATGCTGGTTACCAGCATTTTCTCCTTTTCCTACAATGTTTTCAAAAGCTTGCTTTCTCAAGGTCTTAAACAGTCAGGATTGTATGATAAAGGGTTAATCCATCAATTTTTACAGGTATGTTTGAAATGTTTTGAGAAAGACAAAGACACACAGAGTACATGTCGGTCCCTAACAAAGGAGTTCAAGAGGTATAAGGCAGAGAAACATGCTCAAACATCCCGACAGAAAACTGGGTCTGAAAGTTTGAATCCTACTTGGAGAAGCAGGTAAGTTATATAACTCTTTTCGCCAAGCCCTGGTAGCCCAGTCAGTAGCATACAGGACTTGAGAACAGGAGGTCGCTAGTTCGATCCCTGGCTCAGCCAATTTCTTTCTGAGGATTGATGATAGTCATTGCAACAGGATTCATTCCTCTGTCACTGCTGACCATTGTTTCGATAATGGTTATGTGTGAAAGCAGGAAGTAGCTTGAAAAGAATATTGTGTGGAGTACTGGTAAAAAGAAACTCCAGGAAAGCATGGATAGGTGCACTGGACACCAGGATATAACTGAAATAATGTTGAAAATGGTGTTAAACACCATACAATCAATCAGTCAATCAATTTAGCTCTTAACCACGCATGAAAAAATTTAACTCTTTATCACACAAGAAAATATTTTTAGACTTGTCCAAAGTATTTGTATATGACAAATTACACAGTCATATACATGTATGTGGGTCAAATAGTAGGATTTTTCTGTGACATATTAGAAAACATTGCGGGAAAGAAGAAAATGCTTAGGACCAGCATTTTCTTCTTTACCCACAATGTTTTCAAGTTTTCTTTCTCAGGGTAATTAAAGTCAGGATTGTGTGGTGAAAGATTATGTTCATAGACAGCACATGATACATACCATTGCTTTGTTTTATGGACATTTGTAAGCTTTTTTTTCTTGCCTTTTAATTGATTGTTTGATTTATGGTGTTTAATGCCATTTTCATCATTCTGTCAGTTATATTGCAGCCACCAGTGCACCTATCCATGCTTTTCTTGAGTTTCTTTTTACAAGTACTTAACACAATATTCTTCCCAAGCCACTGGCTGCTTTCCCACATAAATATCGCCAAAACAGTGATTAGCAATGAGAGAGGAATGAATCCTGTCACAATGACTCATCATCAAATCTCTGAAAAAAATTGGCCAAGCTGGAGGTTGGAACAAATGACCCCCTGTTCCCAAGTCCTGTAGCCCATCGTGGCTAAGCCCTATAAACTTAAACCTAAATTAGAAAACCAAGTAAGTTATCCAAGTTTACACAGTTAAAATAAGCTCATTAGTCTGGTTTTGCACATGATGTGAAAGATCCTGTTTCAATGCAAGATGCAAGATTTTTTTGTTCGTGACCCAACTTAGCACATAATTAGAGAAGTCAACATTTACATTTTTTTTTTGATAGTTCAAATTTTACTTATATACAAATTAGAGAAAAAAAAAGATTTTTTCCGCAGTCATTACAGATCAAGATCAGACTGCACAGTACATGCATTATGAAAATGTAAATAATTTGCATTGCAATATATTGCATGAAATGGTATTTAACTTTTACTACAAGATTGACACTCTATAAAAGACATATTACAGCAATTGATGAGAGATGTAGAACCTTTATCTCTTTTCCAAGCTGTCATGTATTTTTGCTTGGAAAATGATGAAGTTTTAAAATGGTGTGGAAAAAGGAGAAATGGTAGTAACTAACTTCTCTTTTTATCAAAATCTTTTCTAACCTTTCAAAGACAAATCTTATCATTTTTACCACATTTACCGGTAATTTGTATTTCACCATTGCTTTCAAAATGGAGGAAAAAAAACACTAAAATTCTCGTCATGTGGTAGAGGGAATTGAAAATTGTATTTGTACAGATGTTTTCTGTTTTGCTTGTTTATTTGTTTGTTTGTTTGTTTGATTCAGACTTGACCTGTCCAAGGAACGTGAACGCTTGATAATAGGTTTTAAGAAGTCTATTGGATCATCAGAGACTAAGAGAACTTTACAAGAAATGAAATTACTTGTATCCACACCAGAATGGCAAAAATCATCAGTGTGGCTGGTTTGTAGAAATTTAACTTCATAACTATCGTCCATGTTCATCCACCATTCTTAACTTCATTCTTCCTTGTATATATTTAGAAAGAAACTCAAATTCTTAATGGCATAATGTTTTCACACATGATCATCTACAAGATTGCAAAAATTATTCTGCAGATAATGATTTCAAATAAAATTTCTGTTTTATTTTCCAGCAAGAGAGTACAGCTGGCAAATGTCAAGATTGTTTCCATGGTTTTGGAATTCTGAATAAAAACAAGCGAACATGTAAAATGTGCGGAAAAGTGCTGTGTAACTCATGCAGTAAGCGGGAGTTACTTGTATATATACCAGACGATATAAATCAGAATAAATCAGCTGAACCTGAGCTAGCTGTGATAAAGGTAGTAGGGGTAAGTTTTTTCCTGGCATTTATGTTTAAATGTCTACCACACAACAAAATTATAGACTTATTCTATTTGAAAGCATTTGCAAACAAAACAAGTGAGCTATGCTCTAGCAAAAGGGTGCTTAATGCATCTCCGTGATACGGGATACCAGCCCAAGTCATCACATAAATATGGATCCATAAGAGCCACTTTCTTAAATAATCGACTTAATCACGAGGTAGACTGGTCCTTTGACGAACAGAAAATTAGCCAGTGGCGAAAAGTTTCGGCCCAGGTCAGCCTGCGCGGACTGCACAGGCTGACCTGGGTCGATACTTTTCGCAGATGCATTAAGCCCCCTTTTCACAGAGCATGGCTCAAATATGTGGTACAATATCTTTGAGAAGAGGAGATTTTGTTGATAATAGTAGCATTTTCTCCTTTCCTCTCAATGTTTTCTATCCTTTCTATCAAGTCCCATCATTTGAGCCATATCCAATGTGTCCCTTGCAAATGCTTTTATTTTGGACAAGTCCAATACTCATTTTTCCAGTGAAGCGTTAAGTCAAAGTTTTAGCCACTTAAGTGTTCATATGCGAGTTCTGGCCAAAGGGGGCTTAATGCAACTCCATGATGCATTTTACCCAGCAAGTCATCACATAATTATGGATCCATAAAATTTAGTTTGTTGTACAACCAACTAAATCATGAGGTAGAGTGATACTAAGTCCTGTACCTGCAGAAAATTTACAAGTAGCTATAAGCTTTGACCCATGTCAGCCAGGGCAGACTGTACAGGTTGACATGAATCAGTATTTTATCCATATGACTTAAACCACCCTTGTACAGAGCATGACTGGTAAATGAACCATGCTCTGTGAAAAGGGGACTTAATACATCATCATCAAAAAAAAAAGTGTCTACCAAGGTCAGCCAGCCCAGTCCATGCAGGCTGATCTTGGTCAAAACTTTTTGCTATTGGTCGTATTAATTTCCACACTGGTCAAACAACCAGTATACTTCATGATTCAGTGGGTTGTGATACAATATGGATTTTATGGATCTGTACTTATGTGATGACTTGCTTGGTATCATGCATCACAAAGATCCATTAAGCCCCCTTTTTCTCATAAGAGCCATTATCTGGCAAAAGGGGTCTTAATACATCTCATTGATGCAATTTATCACATAATTATGGATCCATTTTATCCATTTTCTCAAACAAAGGACAACCCTGAGGTAGAATGGTCCTTGGACATGCAGAAAATTGACCAAAAGCAAAAAGTTTCAGCCCAGGTCAGCCTGCGCTTACTGCACAGGCTGACCTGGGTTGATACTTTTTTGCAGATGCAATAAGCCCCCTTTTCACAGAGTATGACATATTTTTGCCTTTCTGTCTGCAGAGCCCAGAGGTGGAACCAGAGATCTCTGTGTTACTTCATATCTGTGACAACTGTAAAAATTACCTAGTAAATGTTCAGGTATCTAAAGCTGAAAAGGAATTAAAGACACTTGAAATTCAGGAAAAGGAAGATGTCATCTCTAGATTGGTGGTTGTCAATGGCAGCATGCAGGAAATGCAAGGTCAAATTACTGAACAATTGGAGAAGGTTTGTTGTGATGTAGAACTTACGCTTTCAAACTTTTTGCTAATATGTCTTGACTGACTTTATTTCTGAACCCTGTACCACACAATCCTGAATTTTGACAACCCTATGGAAGAGGGTAACCAGAATTTTCTCCTTTTCCCACACTGTTTTCTCTCCTAACAGAGAACTGCAAATCATTTGTACCAATTCCAATTTGTCCTCTGCAGCTACTTTCAATTCAGAGTAGTTGATGAGTTTTTTGTTTGAGAAAGGGTTAAACAAATTTGATATGAATTTAAAAACATCCCACTCAATCTCTACTTATAAAGTATATATGTATAAATTCACACTGTACAATAATATGGTTATTCAATGACCCATTTTTAGCTCCACTGGCCGAAGGCCAGCGGGCTTATGTCATGGCCTGTTGTCCGTCGTCCGTCCGTCCGTCTGTCCGTCCGTCCGTCCGTGCGTTAACTTTTTTTTAAAACGTCTTCTTCTCTGAAACTACCCATCCAATTTTGATGAAACTTCACAGAAATGATCCTGCCATGGTCCTCTTCAGAATTTCTTGAAAGAATTTAATTCCTTCAAAAACTCTGGTTGCCATGGCAACAAAACTGAAAAATTTTGAAAATCTTTGAAAATCTTCTTGTCTGAAACCGTAAGGCCAAGGGCTACCAAATTTGGCATGTAGCTTTATCTAGTGGACCTCTACCAAGTTTCTTCAATTTATAGCCCTGGGGTCAAAATTGGCCCCGCCCCGGGGGTTACAAGTTATACATGGGCTTATTTAGGGAGAACTTTAAAATTTCTCTTCTACCTAGCCATAGGGCCTAGAGCTACCAAATTTGGCATGTAGCTTTATCTAGTGGACCTTTGCCAAGATTGTTCAAATTATAGCCCTGGGGTCAAATTAGGCCCTGCCTGGGGGTAACAAGTTTTACATGGGCTTATATAACAAGTTTTACATGGGCTTATATAGGGAGAACTTTAAAATTCTTCTTTGACCTAGCCATGGGGCCTAGGGCGACCAAATTTGGCATGTAGCTTTATGAAATGGCAATATTTAGGTTTTTATTATTTACATGAAAGTTTCATTTAATTTATTTAGCAGAATAAGGATTCAGAGGTCTGCTACATAACAAACAAAGATACTGCCCTTAAAAATACAATGATATGCTCAGTCACAAAAAGAAATTCAAAATGAAAGCACAGCTCCAGATAAGAGAGAGTGATCATATTCTAAATCCATTATTTCTCGTTCAAACCCTATGTTGTGGGTTACATATTTCAGATTCTTTGCTAAAAATTTGATCTGGCAATGGACGTGGCTGCTGTGGGCTTGGCTTTATTAAAGATTATAACTGGTTATATGATTTAAGTTTACATACTGATAAAAGGAAATAACTCTTGTTCTGTCCATGCAGATATAAATGCACTCAAAACATTGCTGTTCCAGTACATTATAATTTATAGTCTACATCTTTTTTCCTTGCTTCAAAGTATGGTGGAGAATTTTAAAATCTTCTTGTCTGAAACCGTAAGGCCCAGGGCTACCAAATTTGGCATGTAGCTTTATCTAATGGTCCTCTATCAAATTCCTTCATATTATAGCCCTGGGGTCAAAATTGGCTCTGCCTTGGAGATCACAAGTTTAACATGGGCTTATAGGGTGACTGTAATTTAGAATAGTAATCAAGGGAAATAACTCCTGTTATACAAGATAAAGTTTGTTACTATTTACCTCCCTTGATTATCAAACTGCAGTTATGGTCTCAGTGTACAGTAAATACCACAGTTCCTCTGTTGTCGACAAACAACTACGACACCGACTTGAAAATTTCCTTCAAACACCAACCTGAAAACAAAGAGACCTGTT
Organism: Hippopus hippopus; assembly: GCA_946811185.2. NCBI lineage: Eukaryota > Metazoa > Mollusca > Bivalvia > Cardiida > Cardiidae > Hippopus > Hippopus hippopus. The sequence goes on from OX328106.1 coordinate 13,353,439, forward strand.
CTTAGTCTAAATGCAATGTACAACTGCTAATTAATCACAACAAATCATATGAATACTGTAAGAAAAGCACAAAACCTATCACTCATAGCTATTTGGCACGTTTGCGGAAACTGCTCGAAATCGAGCGATTTTACGATAAACTCAAAGTGCAGCAGACAGCAGATTTGCATTGATGGCCTCTAACTGGCATGCTTTCTGTACAGTAAAATCAATTCAAAGTCTGTGGACATGCCAAAAAATACCATGATTCCAGCTACTTTTTCCACAATTTTATGGCGTATTCCTACCTTTCAAAATAAGCACGCAAAAACAGAAAAAGTCCGCAAACCTACCACTTTGGATTCCTAGAGGCACAGGGTACCGGTAAACTGTGGAAGAGTCATGAGCTTTTAGTTCCGAATTTGCAAATGGGCTTTATTTCAGATTTTGAACCCATTCAGGGCACCAGTATCAATCCTTACCTTCAAATCTGCGGTCAAATCTTGCCTTTTCCTGATATTTATAAATTTGACCATGGCCACTTCGAATATTCCACGCCTTACTGTACACTGATACCTTAAGGAGTGAAAAAGTTTTGTGCTTACCTTAGTTTACTCTAGATTTAAACACTTTAGGCTAATTCTGAATGATTTAGACCACTTAAATCACAGCTGGATGCTATAAAGCATGTAAATAATTGAAATTAACCCTTGCACCAAACAGCACATTTCACCCCATTTTAGAGTGCAGAATTTACTCACAGTCAGTTGATTTCAAAAACTCCTTCTTCCCTTGAAGCTTCTTTCTCATACTTTTACACCCACTGATCAATCTTGGTTTACATTCTAGTGTATTAAATGATACCTTCTGCATGATCCTTTCATCTCTAAGTGCAAATTTAACTTGCAGAAAACAGTTTTTCGGCCCGTACCATGCCAATTTATCTGTGAATTTTGACAAACTTGCTTCCTTTTTCCTTACCTAAGAACTGCTACTGCAATATTACATCACTCACAGCTTGGAGAACATTAGATAATCAAATGCAAATTCAAATAAGCCCTTATTTAAATAATATTGTGACAAAATACCCAATGCAGGAGTGTATTTACAGTCCAGGGGAGGTAATTCAAATTTTCCAACTTGAGTTCTCTATCTCAACTGATTTTCAAAACCCAAGTCCAAGCATCTCTGAGGCAAGCACTTGCACTGTAAAGATGTAACCTGATATTGCAGCTGATAAACCAACATATTTAATTGTCTTAATGGTCATTTTATCTACAAACCTGTCCAAAAAACAAAGAAATCTGACCAACATCTCACTTTCTATGTGGACTTAGTCTTGCACAGAACAGTTTTCTAAAGAAAATCAGTGGTTTTTGGAATTTACAATGTCTTTCCAACCTTATAGAACACGGAGAAGCTGTAACAATTCATACAAAAAGAGGGCTACCCAGTTTAAGAAGGGTTCGCGCCAAGTCATGGATAATGTCGTGGAAAATGAAATTAAACCTGAGCCCATGCCTTCAACCTCGGGATGTCATGCACCAAAAAGATGTCGCCTTACAAGCCAAGAGGCAGTCGATTTGGCAAAAATTTCAACTTCTCCTGACCTTCCCTATATTCTTCGACCGAAACATGTCACAGATGAATGCCCGGGCATAGAAAATACAAAAATGGAGGAAAATGTTATCGTCAATATGAGAAACGTAGCTGAGCTGATAAACCAAGTACATGGATTTACGTGCAAAAAATCAAGAGTCACTGTCGATCTTGTTAACCGAACTGGCCTATGTGTATCATTTGCAATGAAGTTTAGTTCATGTGGATTTAGACTTGAGCCTTTCCGAATGTCAGACACAGTGAAGAAAACTAAAGGCCCACCGGCCGGTGCACTGAATGAAATGGTTGTATTACCCGCAATCAAAACAAAAGTTGGCCTAGCTGATATTACTACAGTCTTAGCCTGTTTAAACATCAAAGCTCCAAGCAAAAAAGCAATGCAGCTGAAATTCAATGCTATGTGCGACAAAATGACAGCACTCAATGAGAGGCAAATGGGACTAAACCAAGAGTACCTACAACGTGTAACCTCATTAGTTCCGACACATGCGGGAATTGATGTTCAGTACGACGCTTCATATTCAAGTCGACCGCAAGGCGGCTGTGAAAAGGCAGAACAGAGCTTTGCCCCTCTGATTGAACATTCAACAACCAGGAAGCTTCCAATTGCAGTCGGGGTGGCCAACAAACACTGCAGATTAAAGGCCTGTGACCATAACAATGCAAAATGCAAGAAGAACTACAGTTCAGTTGATACTATAGCCTCCAGTGAGCGCTCACTTTTATTCGACACGCTTAACGATGTTCGAAAGAGGGGTCACATTACACTTCGCTCGGTAACGACTGATGCCAGCCAACAACTCAGCAGAGCCCTAAAGGATTTCAAAGCCAACACCAATTCAAACATATCGCATCAAGTTTGTTTCATACATAGAGGCCGAACACTTCAAAAACACATTCGAGCGATGAAGTTAACCAGCATACCTACATGTTACGACAAACGAATGTATCAACAAAAATTGGCCAGTTGTATAAGGATTAGAATTAGAATGGAGCTTAAAAAGGCAAGAGCAGTTACAAAAAGTGACGACTCTTTCGTTCTTGCTGGCTCGAGAGCTACAGGTGTCGTAATGAAATGTCTTTCTGGTCAACACCAGCTTTGCCGAGAATTTTCCTACGTATGCAGGAGCCACCTAGCTTCTTACACAACAAGTCACTTACCATTTGGGGTACATTTACAGCTCAGCCAAAGAGAATTGTGCTTAATTCAGAAAGAAATTAACGAAGTATTTAATGAAGATAGCCTAAAAAGCATGAGCAGATTATTTACCACCAATTACTGTGAAAGCTTGCATTCTGCAGTGTTTACACTGGCTCCAAAATCGGTTTGTTACACACGCAACTTTGCAGCCATGTGCCATTCCGCCACACATTCTCGCTCTGTAGGACCAAGCCGATCAATGATAAGTATTGCACAAGAAGCCGGCTTAAAGGTTTACAAGCAATCTAGATTCTATAAGCAGCTGAAACTAGCAGACCGACAAAGGCAATATCACTCTAGAAGACAGGCTTCTACAGAATTTAAGCAGCAAAGATACTATCTGCGAAAAAGAAAATCACACAGTTTCTTCTTCAACAGTGACTCCCTGTATAGTATGGAAAATGTCGCCTCTCGGTCTGCTATTGATCATAGCTATGGCCTATCCTCATGAACAAAAGTAACAAGAACAGAATATGAACAAACTCTTCAAACAACAAAACCGAGTAACCACAGAAAATGTATGCAACAGAACGTTTTTCCCCTTTTCCGAAAATAAACGATTCTTACCGCATCTGGGAAGAGACATCGCTTCATTGCCCGATGACCAGTGCATTCTCCATTTTGTCTACAAACTTTCCTCGCATTGTTAACTGATGCAGGTTCATACGACAAGTGGTCTATATTTACACAAAGCTTATTGTGACAGACATGAGAAACATGCATGGAGCTGCATAACTGTACTGGACTATTCTCCAGAAAGAACATTAGTCGGTGAACCAGCAGTTTCAACCGTTTGCCATTCACAGTAACCCTATATATACCATAACCATATACATCAGTTGGACCGGTCCAAACGACACACTCACCGCCAGCAGCTACGAATTTGCTGACTAGAGCAAGACGTATCGTATCAGCATGTTCATGATCCAAAGCAGTTCCGAAGAATGCACGGGCCATATTTGGGTATGTTGAATTTATTTCTGTAATATCAGGAAAAGCGAATTTGTTGATAGGCAACCCATATTTATCGGTTGCTAGCCATAAAAATACTTGAAACTGTCTATAGAGGACGAAACTTGGTAAAATTTTGATTAACGGACTTTTCCAGAAAAAAACGATTTTGGAAGCTCATTCCTACATATTGGATTACCTCCCCTGTTCAGAGTCCTATTGATATATCATAAGCTTCAGAGCATGGCAAAGGGCATTTTATGTTTGGAAACTGGTCGAATATCTGACCGAAATACATTTCAGCCTGATTTTCAACGAAAAAAAAATTGTCATCTTACCTCTTAAGGTCTCAGTGTACAGTAAATACCACAGTTCCTCTGTTGTCGACAAACAACTACGACACCGACTTGAAAATTTCCTTCAAACACCAACCTGAAAACAAAGAGACCTGTTCTTAGTCTAAATGTAATGTACAACTGCTAATTAATCACAACAAATCATATGAATACTGTAAGAAAAGCACAAAACCTATCACTCATAGCTATTTGGCACGTTTGCGGAAACTGCTCGAAATCGAGCGATTTTACGATAAACTCAAAGTGCAGCAGACAGCAGATTTGCATTGATGGCCTCTAACTGGCATGCTTTCTGTACAGTAAAATCAATTCAAAGTCTGTGGACATGCTAAAAAATACCATGATTCCAGCTACTTTTTCCACAATTTTATGGCGTATTCCTACCTTTCAAAATAAGCACGCAAAAACAGAAAAAGTCCGCAAACCTACCACTTTGGATTCCTAGAGGCACAGGGTACCGGTAAACTGTGGAAGAGTCATGAGCTTTTAGTTCCGAATTTGCAAATGGGCTTTATTTCAGATTTTGAACCCATTCAGGGCACCAGTATCAATCCTTACCTTCAAATCTGCGGTCAAATCTTGCCTTTTCCTGATATTTATAAATTTGACCATGGCCACTTCGAATATTCCACGCCTTACTGTACACTGATACCTATACGTTATTGGAGTTTGGTATTCAAGTTTTTTGGAGAGGAAATGTTCTGTTTTAAGAGAGAGTTTTTTTTAACTGTATTTTTTTTTACTGTACCAAGTTTAAAGCCATTGCAAAAAGACAAATTGAATGTAGCTTAAATGACTATTTCTGTCCTTGATAGTTAGGAAACGTTGTGGGAAAAGGAGTAAATACTGGATGACAACATGTCCTATTCTTACGATGTTTTTGAAAGCCTTCTCTTTCAGGGTCATTAACACTTTGATTTGTGTAGTAAAGGGTTAAAAAGCCAGTGGAGCGATACAGGGCCATCATGGCCCTCTTGTTATTTCAGTATTAAAGTTTTTCATGCTGGGTTTCACATTTACTGACATTAAACTATAGCATGGAAGTAGAATGAGTACAAAAGAAAAAGAATTTTTAATTACTTATTTAATCATGTAGAAAAAAAAAATTGTGTGTTCTTTCCTTCAAGACCATAATCTGTTTTCAGAGCTCCAGATAAGAGGGAGTAATGGTATTCTAAATCCATTATTTCTCTTCCAAACCCTATGTTGTGGGTACTCATTAGAATTGTCTCGATGAGACAATTCTAATAAGTACCCACAACATAGGGTTTAGTAGAGAATAAATTATATTTTCAATTTTGAAATCAAAATCACTCCCTCTATCTGGAGCTCTGTGTTTTATTCCTGAACAGCAAGGCCACTTGTAAAGAATTATAAGTTTTTGGTGTTTACTTCTTGAAAGCACACAGTAATCATTGATGTTTTTGTACACTCTATTTGATACAGTACCAGGAGATTGTAGAGAGCCTGGAAGACAGTAGAAGATCTACAGGTGCTGGGAGTAATACAAAAATACTGGCCAAAGCTCAGGTATACAGAGTTTTCCATGCCTGCTGTACTGTATTTCAATGCCCAGAAACATAGCTTGGTATGGCATAAGGCTTGTAATACAGAGGTTGAGCGTTCAAATCTTTTGCTTGTGCAATTAGTTTCCGTGGCTGGGAGAAATTCATTGGAACTGAAGTCATTCCTGTTTAACTCCTTACTAAGTGAAGCAATTTTGTAGCCGACTACTTTAAAAACATCTTTGTCAATTAAACTTTACCACACAATCCTGAGTTTTAAAGACCCCAGGAAAAAAGGTTTTTGAAAGCATTGTTGGAAGTGGAGAAGATGCTGGTAACCAGTATTTTCACATTTTTCCACATTCTTTTTAACCCATTGTGAGATAAATTCCAACATGTTGACTGCAATTGTTTTTTCGTCTGCATATACTTTCGAGTTGGGGAAGTATAAAATGTTTGTCTTTAGGAAAGAGTTAAACATATTCAATATGAACTGAAGTTTTATATTTGAGTACACATGAAAAGAGTTGTTACTAAAGAATAAAAATGTTTTTGATTGCAATATTTCATCATGCATGTATTTTTGTAACAGGAAGATTTGTCAGATAATTTTGCGTCCTATGTTATGAAAATCCAGTTACTTAAGAAGTTACAGTCCACAGCAGAAACTGAAACACAGACTAAGCTTTTCAAGAATTATGTGAAGGTGAGGAAAATACATGTTGCAGACTTAACTTTAAGTTCTAACTTTATCAATATTGTAATTGGCTTTTCACTTTCCAGGATAAAACAGTTGTTATGGAATTTTTCATTTACATTCCTTGCAAGTACTACAACATAAAATACAGAAAGCACATACAGCATACAGATATATTTTTGGGTTGAGCTTTTTGATTTATTCTGTCCATGCCAAGATTTCTATACAAAAATTGTAACGAATACAATTTTGTAAGATATGCCTATTTAATTAGTGCTAAGAAATTTTAAGATCATACTTATATCAAATACTGGTGGTCTTCAAAAGTTTGAATTTTATGATTGATTGAATGGTGTTTTACGCTGCCTTCAACAAATTTTTCACTTATATCATAGTGACATCCCACATATTCATGTATTTCCTGGGTTCCACCAGTACTAGGCTAGGGCTCTGAGGTGTCTTGCCCAAGGACACTCTCAAGAAAAACTCAGTGGATCCAATGAGGCTCAAACCCAGGGCCTCCAGGTCTCCAGTCCTACACTTTACCACTGAGCCACGTAGGACCCCTTGAATTTTATTGAAAAAGAATGGATTTGCAGTGCTTTTGCTGGGTTTGTGTAGCATACATGTAGTTAACACTCTACCTCCTGTACACAACTTTAACCCTTTACCCAGCAATTCTGACTCTTAACAACCCTGGGAAACAAGGTTTTTGAAAACATCGTGGACAAAGGAGAAAATGCTGGTAACCAGCATTTTCTCCTTGTCCCACAATGTTTTCTGTCCTATCAAAAATTTATCTCACCCTCACCATTTGAGCAATATTGAATTTGTTGTATGCAAATGTTTTCAATTTGACCCAGTCTACAATTTGGTCATTTGGTAAGGAGTTAATCATCGGCAGCAGACCAGTTTTAAAAAAAAAACAGAGCCCTTAAGTTTTTACTATGGTTACAAAATGTCAACTTCCTTTCGAAGATAGCTTGTTAACTTTTTCTTTTATAGAGCAAGAGTGACTTTTATTTTGACAACATATTCACATTTAGAAATCTGAAGAAGAAATTAGTGGACTCAGCCCCTCCGAAAGTCCTAGAAACCATCCAGAAAATTGTAGATAAACATGTAAGTGAATAAGTAGTCTTTCTCCTCTTCATTATAACTCGCCAAGTCCCGGTAGCTGAGTCGGTAGCTTGCTGGACTCAAGAACATGGGGTTGTGGGTTCGATCCCTGGCTTGGCCAATTTCTTTCCGAGGATTGATGATATTCATTGCGACAGGATTCATTCCTCTCCAACGGCTGATCATTGTTTCGACGATGGTTATGTGGGAAAGCAGCCAGTGGCTTGGAAAGAAAATTGTGCGGAGTACTTGTAGAAGAGAGTCCAGGAAAGCATGGATAGGTGCACTGGCCGCCGCGATATAACTGAAATAATGTTGAAAACGGCGTTAAACACCATACAATCAATCAAAAGAAAAAAAACCAAATCCTTAGCATTTGCAGGGGACAAAAGTGACTCAAAAATTGAAATTTGTTTGTGGAAGAATAGAAAATATGGGAAAAGGGGAAAATACTGGTTACCAGCATTTTCTACTTTTCCCACAATGTTTCAAAAGCCTTCTTCCTCATGGTTGTCAAAACTGGGGATTGTATGGTAAAGTATTAAAAGCTTCACAAATTTTTCATTCCCTAAAAATGGAGGCCAGAACTGCATAAACATGTGTGTGCTGGCTGAAATTGTATATGACATCCAAAAATTCCAGACTTGTGTATGGCAATAAATATTTTGAAAATGGTGTAGCCAAAGGATTGGGGACAAAATATATGTATCTTAGTTTACATACATGTACATGTTTGAATGATCTTATACAACTTTAAAAATAGGGAAGCTACAGTTTTGCAGGTACATATGTGTATTCTTATACCTGCTTCTACACTACTTTGGAAAGGCAGCTCAAATTTGATCAGTAATTAACCCTTTACCAAACGACAAAATTTTTGACTTGTCCAAATTGAAAGCGTTTGCAGGCAACAAAATAAACATGACTCAAAAATTGAAACTTGACTTTAGAAGAGTAGAAAACATTGTGGGAAAAGGAGAAAATGCTGGTTACCAGCATTTTCTCCTTTTCCCACAATGTTTTCAGAAGGCTTCTTCCTCTTGAGTCATAAAAACCAGGGATTGTTTGGTAAAGGGTTAAAATTGAAATAAAGCCAATCAGAGAGTACTTTTTCTATCAAGCAGCAAATGGCTTTTAAAATATTGTGACCAAAGGAGAAATTGCTTATAAATGGCAATTTCTTCTTCCCTTGGCACAGTGTTTTCAGACTTACTCCAACATTACTGAAATGCGAGATTTGGAATTCAAGTCAAGTGACAAAGAGGGACCTTTAAAATTACCCATAGCATGTGGCAAGTACTGGTTAGTGTTTCTAGGAAGCAGTCATCAAAACTGATTAATAGAAGTTGTTAGAAGTTATTTCATAGTTGATGCAGCCAATTATACTTCATTCAGTTTTCACTATATATGATATTCTGTGAATTTTTCTCCCTATTTTCAGGCTATAGTTAGTGCACAGATCTATATAAGGCAGCTTGTGTTCGAATCCTTACACCTATGTAGTAAACATACATTAACAGACGTCATACCCTCTGTGCTTCACCAGTTAGACATGGTAACACAACAGTTTGAGAATGAGAACGGTGAAAGATCGAAATTTATTTCATCGAGTGAACATCATTGGTAATACTTTCACGAGTGGCGCAGCCATGAGTGAAAATATTTCCGATGATGTTCACGAGATGAAATAAATTTCGATCTTTCTCCGTTAAAAACAAATATTCTATTTATTTCATGCTTTTAAACCTTTCTGGGGGGGGAACTTTATCAAAACCTATTACAGTTCTTTTCGGTTATTCCCCGTGGCCTACCCCCGCCGCATAGCAACTGTTACGGGAGACCACTCCTTCATGGATGGCTTCGTCCCAATTTAAATACAATACCTGACAGCTGCGTTAGGGAGATGTCTCTTTAGCTCAGTGGTTATGGTATTGGCCTTTCGTCCGGGCGTTCTAGGGTTCGAATCCTGCCCGGTCCCTTTATTTCTGCCATGCATTTGTTCATTTGTTTCTTTGTTACGGACATTGTTCGTAAAACAACGCATTACAATATTACGTCAAGTGCAAGAAATGTAAGATAAATTACGTCATATTTCCATATGGTTGTTAGCCATGCGCATTTTACCTAGGTAACTAGTGCATGGGAACAACTGTTTCCGCCTTCAATTGAAGAGTTAGAATATAAAAATCGGTATTTTCACGGGTCGCAACCATGAAACATCGAAAAATATTTCACCGATATTTCTCAATAACCTACCGGAAAGCATGAAATAAAGAATGTTATTTCCAAATAATAAACCTTTTTAATTCTTTTACTGCACAACACAACAAAAATTTAGACTCATTTATATTGAAAGGATTAGCAGACAGCACATTAACTCTTTACCAAACGACAAAATTTAGACTTGTCCAAATTGAAAACATTTGCAGACGACAAAATAAACATGACTCAAAAGTTGAAACTTGACTTTAGAAGGGTAGAAAACATTGTGAGAAAAGGAGAAAATGCTGGTTACCAGCATTTTCTCCTTTTCCCACAATGTTTTCAGAAGGCTTCTTCCTCTGGGTCGTAAAAACCAGGGATTGTTTGGTAAAGGGTTAAATGTTGCTCAAATGATGGGAATTATCATACAAAGGATAAAAAAACATTGTGAGAAAAGGAGAAAATGCTGACTACCAGCTTCTCCTCCTTTTCCCACAATGTTTTCAGAAGCTGTCTTTGTGAGGGTGGTCAAAACACAGGATTTTCAGCTATCTCTTTAATATTCTATAATAAGTATGCAGTAGAGAATGATACAGAGATTTTTTTTTTTTTTTAATTTCATCGAGTGAACATCATTTGTTATACAAGTGAGCATCATCAGTAATATTTTCCTGAATGGTACAGCCATGAGTGAAAATATCACCGGAGATGTTCATGAGATGAAATACAGTCGACTCTCATTATGTCGAAATTGCTTATCTCAAAACTCCTGTTATGTCAAAGTCAAAACTATGTCCGAACTTCGTGCCTCTTTATTCTATGTTGATTTTTGTTTTTATCTCAAAACCATCACATCCAAAAAACTGTTATGTCGAAGTAATTTTGAGAGTAATTTCGTACTTCGAATCATATATTCATCCATATATATTCGCCATTGTTTGCAGATAATAAGGTGCCAATTCACACGATACAATATTTTCTTAATTGATTCATTAGATATCGGTTTATAAAGGTGTGAATAAGTTTGTAGCGTTGTAAACAGCGGTTCATGTAGGACTTACACACATCGTGAAAAATACACTGAATAATAAGGCTTGTTAGTTTGTCTGTCTTGCTAATTGCTCATTTTTTGGAGTGAACAAATTGTCAACATTGTCATGTTTTAAGCGGGTCTGCACGAATGCGGACAATACATTTCTTGAATGCTCATAATGTCATCAGAAATGCAACTTGATTGTGCATTTGCTATGGCCGAGCAAACCAGAAAGGGACCTTTAGATTTCCAGGGGATAACTGGTTTAGTCATTTAAAAACAGAGGCACGATAGGCAAGCTTGATGTGAAGTCATATGGTAAAAAAAAAGCCATTTTAGAGGTTGTTTCACAAATCCACGACTACAATTTATCCCTGTTCTATTTCATGTTTACTTCCGGTTTTCCGTAAGTCTGTCTTCGAATTCTTATATCGAACTCCTGTTATGTCAAATTATTTTTGTTGTCCCTAGGGATTCAAGATAACAAGAGTCGACTGTAAATTTCAATCTATCACTGAAAAAAAAACTATTTTATTTCATACTTCTAATCTCTTTTATGTTGGGACTTTCATCAAAATCTAGTACACTTTTTGGTACTTCCCTGCGGCATACCTTTCCTCACATAAGAACGCATTGCAATATTACATAAAGTGCAAGAAATGTAGGGTAAATAAGCGTTAATTACGTCATATTTCCATCTGGTTGAATGACAATCACTGTTTAACTAGGTAGCTAGTGGGCGGGAACTACTGTTTCCACCTTCAATTGAAGACTTATGAAAATATTTACAGTAAATTTCACTGGTCATAACCATGAATTACCAAAATTATAATCCACTATTATTTCCCGATAAAATACCAAAACGCATGAAATAAATTTGCATCTGTCATCATTATTAAAATGATAAATGGTATTTTGGTGAATTTTTGTAGCTTTTAACATATGGTACAATTTTTTTAATTACATTTTGAAACTCTATAAATACATGTACCTTGAGACTATCAGTATTTTTCAGTTATATGGAGCATAAAAAAAAAACTGTGAAAGAATGAACTTTGTATTGATAATAATTGATAATTCATGCATGAAAATTGCAGACAGTTGAAGAAGAAACTCAAGCCCGTTTGCAAGCTGATTTAGAAGACTGTAAGGAACACGAAGAAAAACTGAATATGATTATTAAATCACAGATAACAGTGAGTATCTTTTGTTGAATTTCTTTTTCCTTGAGTTCTCTGCTTCAAATGTTTCAATATCAGGATTAAACACTTATTTCTCTGCTTAACAAAATTTTTTTTTTTTTTTTTTTTTTTTTCTGACTTTCATGTGTTAGAGGAGATAACTCCTTCCTTACAGCATAGCATCTTCCCGTATAAGATCAATACCTAGCTACTGCATTAGGGAGAATTCTCTTTAGCTAAGTGGTTAGTGCATTGGTCGTTTGTGCCTCTATAAACAGGTTCGAAACCCAGCAGGGGCGGTTTGTGTTTCAGCTATGCATTTGTTGCAAACTTTCATGACTGCTATAGCTTCCAGTCCAACATGGATGAGTCTTAAGATTTTGTTGTCTGGTAATGTGTTTTCTTAACTTTGAAAGTTCATGTTGTACTGAGTTGAGCATGAAAAAGATGTTATAAGCAGAAGCCCTATGTACTGGATTTAATTAATGAAAGTATTTTTTTGTTGTTGTAGGATCACAGATTGGTGAGATTATCAAAAAGACAGCTGGGTCAGACTGGTCCCATTCATGCAGCAGAAATATTACTACGCAGGACAGGAGAAGTTCTAGAACAAGTCCATGTACAGCTGTGTATCAAATCCATTAACCGAAGTTTTCAGGGAACAAAAAAGGCATTAAAAGAGACAAAAGCACTTGCAGAAAAAATTGAGGTTAAACAGCTCTTGAACAGCAAATGACAGCCTTTTGCTTTATGAGTTAAGTTTTTTCCAGGCAATTCCCATGTTTGAATGATGAAGAAGGCTTTTGAAAACTTTGTGAGAAATGGGCAAAATTCCTTGTAACCTGTCACTGTATGAGTTAAGTCTTTGCCAAATGATTCTGTGCTTAAACGATGAAGAAGGCTGTTGAAAACTTTGTGGGGAAAGGTAATCAGCATTTTTTTCCTTTTCCCACAGTGTTTTCTAATCTTTCTAAGATAAATCTATTATTTGAGCTACAACTATAAGAGAAGAAAAATTGTTGGTAACCAGGAGTTTTCTCCTTTTCCCACAATGTTTTCTAACCTTTCTAACACAAATTCAATCACCTGTACTCTATATTTCTATTGTCGTCTGCAAATGGTTTTCAATTTGGACAAGTCTAAGATTTTGTCGTCTGGTAAAGAGTTTAGTGATCATAATCAAAGTGCTACTAGTATCTGTGTAGGGCCATACTAAATTTTAATGTAATTCTTAGGTCAAAGGCTAGCCATCAAATTAATTGATTGAGATTTTAAGTCCCTACAGCCATTCAGGTTGCTCTTAAATTTTAGAATTGGGATCAAAATTTAGAATGAATGATGACTTTCGCCCCTGAATTTTTGTTATATTTTAAAATTTGCAAAAAGTTTCAGACAGAAGTGAAATGATTCTGTAGCCTTTCTAGTGCCATGTAGATGAGAATAATTTATCTCGTGAAAAAACAACAAGGTTTTTTACTCGTCCGAATGGAAAGTATTTGCAGACGACAAATTAAATGTGCCTCATATCATGAAATTTGGCTTTAATTCTTTACCACATAAGAAAATTTTAGACTGGTCCAAATTGAAAGCATTTGCTGATGACAAATACTGCACAAATTATGAAATTTGTCTTTGAAAGGGAAGAAAACATTGTGGGAAAAGGAGAAAATGCTGGTTATCACCATTTTCTCCTTTTCCCACATTGTTTTCAAAACTCCTTTTTCTTGGGGTCGTTAAAACTATGGATTGTGTGGTAAAGGTTTAAATATGCATAAAACATTGTGGGAAAAGGAAAAAATGCTGGTTACCAGCATTTTCTCCTTTTCCCACAATGTTTTCTATATCTTTTTTCCTCAGGGTTGTCAAAACCAGAGATTGTGTGGTAATGATTTATTAGCTTGCTATAAAAAAAGACCCACTTAATTAAATATGAAATAATTCTGAGTTTTAATGATCCTGAAGAGAAAGACTTCTAAAAACAATAAGGGGAAAGGGGAAAACACTGTATACAAGCATATTCTCCTTTTCCCTTAATGTTTTCTACCCTTTCAAAGACATATCCGTCATTTTTGCCAAATTTAATTTGCTGTCTGCAAATGCTGTCAATTTGGACAAGTCTAAAATTTTGTTGTCTGGTAAAGAGCTTAGTGTTCATAATCAAAGTGCTGTTATCATCCATCTGTCTGGGGCCATATTCAACATGCTAAGTTTTCTTCTTAGTCTTATTTCAAAGGCTATCCACCTTATTGACTAAGTTGTTTTTTCTCATCCAATCAGATGTCTAGTCTTAAAGTTTTGAATAAGTATTGACTTTAGAATGAATGATGAATTTGGCTGCTAGTTTTGTGTTTTATTTGTAATTTTGGTTATTTATTTTCTATCACTACAACTATTTTCCAAATGTATTTTACCCAATACCACACAATCTTGTGTTTTAACCACCCTCAGGAAAATGTCTAATGAAAACATTGTAGGAAAAGGAGAATTAAGCCAGCATTTTCTCCTTTTCTCACAATATTTTTTATCCTTTCAAAGACAGATTATAAAATTTGAGGCATATCTTACTTGTTTTCTGTAAATTACTTCAAACTGATTGATTGATAGATTGTACTGTGATTAAGGCTGTTTTCAACATTATTTCAGTTATATTGCGGCAACTGGTGCACCTATCCATGCTGTCCTGGAGTTTCTGTTGCCAGTACTCTGCACAAAATTCTTTCCAAGCCACTGGCTGCTTTCCCCCATAACAATCGTTGAAACGATGGTCAGCAGTGAGAGAGGAATGTATCCTGTCACAATGACTATCATCAATTCTTTGAAAGGATTTGGACGAGCCAGGGATTGAAACCAGCTACCTCCTGTTCTCAAGTCCCGTATGCTACTGACTGAGCTACCGGGGCTTGGCAACTTCAAACTGGAAAAATTAAAATGCATGTTGTCTGTTAAAGAATTAAAGTTACATGTATTTCCTTGCAGACGACAGACATATCTATTTGTTCCAGTTGTTTGTTATCAATACTACACACAACAGTCTTTAACTCATTACCAAACGACAAAATTTTGGACAGGTCCAAATTGAAAGCATTTGCAGACGACAAATTAAATGTGGCTCAAATGCTGGAATTTGTCCTTCATAGAGTAGAAAACATTGTGGGAAAAGGAGAAAATGCTGTTTACCAGCATTTTCTCCATTTTCCACAATGTTTTCAAAAGGCTTCTTTCCAAGGGTTGTTAAAACTCGGGATTGTTTGGTAAAGGGTTTAACAAAAAGTAACTTTTTTCTGTATAAAGAGAGCCGGGCCTTTTTTGTAAAAAGAGTAACAATATCTGGGTTCAAGTTTTTTATATACACGTAATAGGACAATTGTAATTGCTACTATTTTGTTGTTTTTATGCTATCATTCACCCATTACTGGAACAAATTAACCTGAAATTGACCTATATGCAAAGAATAATTAGAAAATGAATATCTTTATCATCACATATACTCGGGACGGTATGGAAATTCTATTAACGGTAAAAATCGGGTTTTACCCTTTCAGTGCCTTAGTCAAAACAAGAAACTTTCGCAGTTGACATGGATCAAGATCAGACTGCACAGTAAGTAGATCTTAGATCAGTGTCATCCGCCACACATTTCCAATTCAAACCAACAAAATCATGTTTATTTCAGGTATTTTAAGTATTCTTTAAAGACTTGATAAATCTGTTAGTCGCATAAAGAGTTGAAAATCGTTCGCATAGTTTCTGCATTCAGACGACAGTAGCCGAAGCTAGGTTTGGACAGTAACTTAAGCATGTAATATATGGTAAGAGAGGTCATTTATTTCATGTCAGTTTGTTCAAGTAATACTTCATTTGAAGGTTGTTCTCGTATTCCAAATATTCACTCTTGGCTTGAAAGTAAGAGCTCGTGCAACCTTGTATACTTACTTATACTAGAATTCATTTTACACAATTAATATTTTATATCGATATTTTTATCATTGCTGAATTTTTTTCAAATTTGTCAAACAAAATCTTTTAGTCCTTTACCAAACAAACCTGTGTCTTAACAATCCTGAGAAAAAAGTTTTTGAAAATAATGTGGGAAAACGCTGATAACCAGCATTTTCTTCTTTTCTCACAATATTTTCTATCTTTTAAATTCAAATCCTGTCATTTGAGTCAGGTCTTAATTTGACACCTGCAAATGTCTCAATTTGAATAAGTATAAAATGTTGTGTTCAGTATAGAATTAGTCATAGACTACTGCAAACATGACATATTTGTTTTCAAGGGCAACTTGTGGCAATGTCAGGGCTTTGTTGACAAGACGATGCATTGAAATATCGGACAGTATAGATTAGTGATTAGACTCCCTGTTCACTACAGTCTGATCTTAATCTATAATGTCTAAAAAGGTATCTGAAGTTGCGTTTAATGTAAGCTTGCCATGAGACAAAAATTTAGACTTGGAAGCATTTGTAGACGACAGAAAAACTTATTCACATGATCAGGATTTACGCTGAAATGACAGAAAACATTATGGGAAAAGGAGAAAATGCTGGTTACAAGCATTTTCTCCTTTTTCCACAATTTTTTAATAAACCTTATTTCACAGGGTCGTTAGAACTTGGAATGGTATGGTAAAGAGTTGATATAATGTTGTTTCTATATAAATTATAAAAAAGACTGGTCAATAAATTTACATTCCAGTTTGTCTCTTGCCGTTGTTTTTCATTACATTTATTCATTTATGTGAAAAGGAAGTTATCTCTATGGCATCTGCAAATCAACAGAAGATATGAGGTTCGAATCTCTTGGATTGATTGACTGATTGATTGTATGGTGTTTAACGCCGTTTTCAACATTATTTCAGTTATATCGCAGCGGCCAGTGCACCTATCGATGCTTTCCTAGAGTTTCTTTTACCAGTACTCCGCGCAATATTCTTTCCAAGCCACTGGCTTGTTTCCCACATAACTATCATCGAAACAATGATCAGCAGTGAGAGAGGAATGAATCCTGTCGCAATGACTATCCTCGGAAAGAAATTAGCCGAGCCGGGGATAGAACTAGCGACCCCCTGTTCTTGAGTCCTGTACGCTACCGACTGCGCTACTGGGGCTCGGCTCGGGTTCTCCTTGATAGGACCTATCCTCAGCAGTCATATTTCACATACTAGTACATTTAATAGTTAAGAAATATTAGGTTATAAAGGAGGGAATTTGTGCAAAAGAATGTACCTTTGATTTCAACTCTACATTACAGCACATTAAATGTTACATACGGTCTATTGTGTCCAACAGCCGACTGAATAATGAGGTTGAATGGTCCTTGGGCATACAGAAAATTGGCCTGCGCAGACTGAAGACTACTTCCGGTATGAATTGCTGAACTAGTCGGAGATCGAACCCGGGTCACATGTCACGCATTAACCCATACCAAATGATCCCATTTTTTAACGACCTTGGAGGAACAAACGCTTGGAAACATTGTAGAAAAAGGAGAAAATACATTTCCTCAGTCCACGATGTTTGCTAGCCTTTCATGGAAAATTTCCATTATTTCAGCCACATTCCATATGTCATTGCCAAATGCTTTCAAATTTGAAAAATGCTAATATTTTGTCTATCGATAAAAATTTATCGGTAGGCCGATGAGGATTTCAAAAGCAAGCCGTACATTCCGACTGTTGTGACACAGTGCCGTAGGCTGGATCACAACATTTTGACAGGAGAAATATTTACATCATTACAAATTGATAACCCTTCGTATAAACTGGTAGCGGTAAATTTAACATCTACCTAGATTCAGGCGATATTCGAAAAGGTTTTATTGAATTTGCGTTTATTTATCGTCGCCACCGGTTACCCATATTGGCGACGCCCCCTGAAGGCTGTTAGTATTGTTACGGGGGATAGTGCGGATACAGGACGAAACCCATCCTAAGTTACGCCTGGTTCTTTAATGTGCTCGGTGTATAGCACCGTCACACGGGACCTCGGTTTAACGTCTCATCCGAAAGACTATTAGTATTTTTAGATGGCCAGCCGTGGGAATCAAACCCACACCCTCAAGTGACCCGAAACATCACGTCCACGAGTCCTACGCTCTACCTACTGAGCTATGCGGGCTGGTAAATTTGAAATGAGGGATGTACAGGTGAATTATGGGATGGTTATCGATTACATTTCTACAGTTTCGAATCATAATTTAACTATTTACTCTCAGATGATAATTTCAGCCTTTGTTGACATACACAATAATTGGCCTGTAACACACGAAAAGGGGCATTCGGACATTTGCGCAAAGTGTCGTCTCGGATCAGCCTGCGCGGACTGCGCAGGCTGATCCGAGACGACACTTTACGCAAATGTCCGAATGCCCTTTTTCCCGTGTTGCAAGCCATATAACAAAACAAATACATAAAAGACAAGACAAGATATAACTCACTCGATCAGAAACCCCCGTTTGCCAGACCATGACTGCTATTTTCTCTGAAAACGATTTTAAAAATGTGGGGTTAGGAAGCAAAAGTAAAGTCCCGAATGATCGAATGAGTTAAAATTATCTACATGTAGATCTATGTCGCTTAGTTCGAATCGTGAACCCTTAACACACACGACAGTATTTGGGCTCACTTGAAAAAAGCCGCTGGCAATAAATTAAATGTGACTAAATAATTTGATTTTTCTTTAAAAGAGTAGAAAACTGTGTTCGTATCGATTTTTTTCTTTCTCTATTTTTTTTCAAAAGTGTTCGTCTCCAGGGTCATTAACCCTTATCCTGCTAAATAATCAAAATAAAATTTTCAATTCGACAATAAAAACCCAAATATTGAAATTTCAAAGTTATGTGTTGGGGAATAATATCTCCTTCTCGGACAGTGTAGATCAAGGATCAGACTGCACTTTCTGTGCAGTCTGATCTTGATTTACACTGTCCGCAAAAGGTCAGTGAGCCGCGCGTAGCAGCCTAAGGGTTAAACACGTATTTGTTGCCAAAGGAATGAATAAAACATTTCATACATGAGCCTAGGCAAAGGTGAATTAACGGATCTCCGTGATAATTAATTGAGTTGTGCCTGTGAAAGAGGGTTTCATGCATCTCAATGATGCATTTTACCGAGCAATTCACCACATAGGCCTAATCAAGGACCCATAAAATGCACTTTGTCTAACTACCAAAAATTTACAAATAGCAAAAAGTTTCGACCCATGCCAGCCTGCGCGGTTAGCGCAGGCTGACATGGGTCGATACTTTTTGCAGCTGCATTCAACCCCTCTTTACACATAGCATGGCTCCTAACTATATTAGTAGCGTGAAACTTACGAAACTGTGCGATGTTTTTCCCGAAATCGTTTTAGGATGTGTCATAGCGCAAAGGGTTGCTAAGAGGTAGAAAATGTTATGTATCCGAAGGGGGTAGAATATTACATGTATGTCAGTCAGCCCCGTAATTATGAGGTGCATGAGAACGACTAAGAAATGTACAAAGTGGATAGGTATGATGTTGTACTTGACCAAAGATATTTCAAATATAAGTAAGGATATTTGGAAATTTTGTTATTTATCGGGTAAGTTATTAACTATCTGCCATATTATCACTTTAAAAAACAAGATGACTTTTCGTTAATATTATTATTATTAGCAGTAGTTGTTGTAGTAGTAGTATCATCATGTAGCAGGCCAGTATTGGAAACATTGTAGTACATGGAGAAGTACTTGTAACAAAAATGTCTATATTTTACTGAATGTTGCACATGTAATTAATTATGCTGTTTTTTTTTTTTTTTTAAGAAAACGGACCATGCTCTTTGAAAAGGGGGTTTAATGCATCTGAAAAAAGTATCGACTTATGTCAGCCTGCGCTCTCCGAAGGACCATTCTACATTATGATTCAGTCGGCTGTTAGACAAATTGGATTTTATGGACCCATAATTATATGGTAATTTACTTGGTATTATAATTAATCGCGGGTATGCATTAAACTCCTTTTTCACAAAGCACAGCTTGATTACTAATGTTGATTATCAATACATGTAAAATGATTTCAAATGCTGCATATTGCAGGACTAAAAAAGCTTATAAACATATTGGTTTTAAAAATGGATTGGATAAAAAAAAATGAAAATACAAAATCAGAACTAATCTGCAAGGATCAGACAGCAGGGACCAGCCCCCTTCTAGTCTTGGTTCTAGTTTGATCTTTTCTTGCTTTTATACTTTTTGACATTTCTTTGCCGAAAATGATAATATTTACTGAACAGAACAACAGATTAATGCCAAATATCTTGTAAAGGTGGTGCTCTGAAGACCGCGATAAGGACTGATTAAAATATAGCGCTCGAATCGGAACCAGGCTAGGTTCCTTCCCTCCAAATAACTCTTTGACGTATTGCGTGAGAGAGAGAGAGAGAGAGAGAACTGAAATAATGTTGAAAACTCCGTTAAACATCATGCAATCAATCAATCAACGACAAATTCTACAAATTCAGTCACCTCTAAATTGTCGTCTGCAAACGCTTTAGATTTTGGACGGTTCCAACATTTTGATGTTTTGGAAGATGTTAAAAGACAACGAGTGAAGGCCAATGGGCGTCCTAATATTTACAGATATACGACATCAGCATTTGAATTTGACTCCTAAACGAATGTCCAGTTGGGTGCATCTTCTCCTCATTTGTAGCTATGGAAATGTCCCAGGTATTTAAATAAAACACCTTGTCAAATAGGGCTGAAAATTCGTCAAATATTATGTCTTTGTAGATTAGTGCAAGTCTGTTTTCAAACCATCGATCACTGTCAATGACTAAATGAGGGCCCTTGAAAAGTACTGTACTTTCGGGCTTGACTGCCAAGAGATGGTGCAATGCATTGACTACTGCTTTTATTCTATATCCAAAGCTTTTCACCGGGTATGCATGAAAGTGCAGGTTATAGTGGATTAACAGTATCAGCTGCTTACTGTCAATATCACTCCTCGCAAGGTCATAAATGGCGGACGCTACTGACGAAACGTTCACAGACGGCGCTTTGGTGCCGTAAAATGGATATTCATGCCTCTTGTAAACTATGGTGATACCATACTTATGAAAAGTTTTGTTTGAGTGAAACGTCACTTTATTATTGTAGAACTCGTCCTTCGTACTACTTTCTTCGGGTAGATCAAGAACGTATTCCAAAAAATAGTTCATATACTGATTTACTGTAGAGTCTCCCAGTAAAGTAACGTGCTTCCCTAGTAAGCACTTTCTGTAAAAGTTTACACTTCCCAGCACTCCGTGGTTATCACACGTGACAGAGATCCATCTACCACGTGACAAATACCCTGTTGCATATTGATTAAGCCAAGAATGTCGACTAGGCCTTTGCCAACATTTTGTTGTATATGTTACCTTTGTTACTTGATCAATATTTATCTTAAGTGAATTTTGTAAAGTTCCATAATCTAGATTAGATAGTTTCACATGAGTTGGAATAGCATTCGTAGAGAAAGCTGTGCTCCTGAAAAATTTGAAGTCCGTACATTTTAGATTGGCTTGTTGGGGCTGAAAGCAATACCAAGGCATTGCATCGTTCATGTCTGTAAAATTACACACTTCTTTTTTATCGTTAAAATCATCCGTGCTGCACAATGTACGAGTCATGACCTTTCCCTTGACAAAAACAGCGAAAATGGCGAAGCCCTGTTCTCGAGCAAAGTTCGTGTCCCCGTACCAGTATAAACCATTGGATCGCAGACACTGGTCTTTAAACGCCGAAACAATTTTTGCTCTTATAACAGTTTCACCTATCCAAAATATTCTAAATCTACCCGTGTAAGTTCCATCATGGTTGTCTATCACGTGACCCGCTACAGATTGCTTTCCGTGCTTTTTCTCCGCCCATAACACTATGACGTCACCACCAACATTTTTGTTTACGTTTCCACCGTCAAACACGATAACTCTCACAAGATAAATATTGTCCTGTTGTGATGTGAATTCCAGTCTTGAAAATTTAGAACTTGCGACCGAATCTCTTCTGGAACAATTGAAATATTTCTGTCCGAATGTATTTTTATCAAAAATGACAGAATCGTCTGATCGGACAGTAGATTTCACACTAGAAGCTTTCCTTACGTTTTGTTTATATGTTAGAGTCAAATAGACATTTACAACACTGAAGCATACACAGAGAATGCAACAAATATGCAGATGCTGTCTTAAACAACATTTGAACGCCATTTCTCTGAAAAACAAGTATACATGTGTCGGGTCCTCTGCAGAATTGTGACTACGTCACTCACTGAAATAATTACAATGTATTCCTGAGAAAATGTTTCTGTGTAGATAGGCTTATCGGTTTTTGAAAACCTTAAAAAAAACTCATAAAATCGTATTGTTAATTTTTCAACTGATCAGATTATGTAACTCTGTCCCTCGTTCAATCACACCCTTTATCCCAATTTTATTAATTATAAAGTAATTTTAAGGACGTCTTAGATCACAATCTTCTAAATCGTTATTATATTGGGGAGCAATTCGAATTATGAGTCTTCAGTCTGTTTTTATTATCTAATATCACCAAAGAAGCTCTCAATTTGCGATCGAATCATACCTGACTTCAAAAAACTGTCTTGTATTGCATGTATTGGGAAATTTGTTCAATAATTAACGAATCGCTCACAGCAGGTAATCAGTTAACTGCACCCTACCTTTGGATAAACCGTATTCCATAATCCGTGTTATATCAACCTTACTTGTCAAGCCGTTGTGAAGCATATAGTTCTGTTAGGCTAAATATATATGAACCATGCTCTGATAAAAGGGGGCTTAATGCATCTCCGTAATCCATCATGCCAAGCCAGCCATCACATACTTATGGATCCATGACAGCCATTATTTCAAACAATCGAGGTAGATCATGAGGTACACTGGTCCTTAGACATATAGAAAATTGACCAATAGCGAAAAGTTTTGGCCCAGGTCAGCCTGCGCAGTCCGCGCAGGCTGACCTGGGCCGAAACTTTTCGCTACCGGCCAATTTTCTGTAATGTCAAAGGACCACTCTTCCTCCAGATTCAGTCATTCATTACACCTAGTGGGTTTTATGGATCTCTATTTATGTGATAACTTGCTTGGTATAATGGATCACGGAGACGCATTATGCCCCCTTTTGCCAGAGTATGTCTCATATACATGTATTTAAAAAAATGACAATTGATCAGCATTAGCACTTAAAAACATACAGCTGTCCCGTAGATAACAATAACACCATCAAATCCCAGTCAATATGACGTAAAAAATATTCAATTTAGTTTTCCTACCGGAACTACACTGTGCTCAGCCTTTTTACCTCAGGGATTGTATTGTGTTTAGCCGTTTTCAACATAATTTCAGTTATATCATGGCGGCCAGACCACCTATCCATGTTTTCCCGGAGTTCTTTTACCAGTACTCCGCACAATACTCTTTCCAAGCCATGGCTGCTTTCCCAAATAACCATCGTCGAAACAATATGATCAGCGGTTTGAGAGGAATGAATCCTGTCGCAATGACTATCATCAATCCTCGGAAAGAAATTGGCCAAGCTAAGGATTCGAACCAGCGACCCCCTTTTCTCGAATCCTACCGACTGCGCTACCGGGGTTCGGCATTATACCTCAGGGAGAGAGAGCATAAGATTTACTGGCAGCACACTAAAAGCATGTAAAATCTAATACTGACTTCTAGATTTTCAATGCTTGAATTCTTTCTTCATATCATCATGTATACATACATACGCTTTCAAATATGTCATGAATTTTTTTTCAGAAAAGCTGTCATAATATTGACTAATCATTTCCGCATTTTGGTAAATACAGATTTTCAACTCTTTACCACACAATCCCGAGTTTTGACGGCCCTGAAGAAGAAGAAGAAGCCTTTTGAAAACACTGTGGGAAAAGGAGAAAATGCTTGAAACAAGCATTTTCTCCTTTTTCCACAATGTTTTCTGCCTTTTCAAAGACAGAAATCTCCTTTAGAGCCAGATTGAATTTTCACGTATGAAAATGCCTTCAGTTTTTATGGAGTCTAAAACTTTGTAGTTTGGTATAACTTTAACCTGATAAATCTTTCATTAACAGTTTATATTTTTGTTTTTTTTATCAGAATACAGGTTTATAAATTTAACTCGATAAACCTTTCATTAACACTTTACATTATTGCTTGTTTTCGGAAATACAGGTTTTAAATCTAGAACCGTGATGAGATACTATAAACATTATTGTGTTGGGTTTTTAAATTATCTCGCCAGGATACGTGATTTTAAACTTGTTATCCCAAACACAAACAATAATATAAACTGATAATGAAACATTTATCGGGTGCGAGTAATAAAACCACGAATTATAATGAGATATAATAGACATTATCGAGTTAGGTTTATAAATTATCTCGTCACGGCACGTGATTTTAAACCTGCTATCCTAGACACAAACAATAATATAAACTAATAATGAAAGGTTTATCGAGTGAGAATTATAGAGTGGTTTATTTGAAACACTAACTTTAAGCCCCAGGGACTTTAGTACAACTATACAACGTTTATGTCAATCGAAGCACGCGTATAAAAAGACAAAAATGCCACAAGTCAGTTCATACTATCTTTCTATTGAAAACTGAGCCACAAAGGCACAGTTCAGCCAAAATTAAGCCATGCTCTTGCAAAAAGGGTCTAATGGATTTCTGTAATGCATTATAACAAACAATTTATCACATAAATCTGGATCCATAGAATCCATTTTGTCCAACAATCGACTGGATCTTGGGAAAGAATGGTCCTCTGACTTTCAGAAAATTTACAAATAGCAAAAAGTTTCAACACATGTCAGCCTGCGCGGACTGCGCAGGTTGACATGGGTCGATACTTTTTGCAAATGCATTAAGCCCCCTTTTCACAGAGTATAGCTCATTTTTTGTACAACTTCGGCAGTTAGTGACACTTCATAAACAACCATACATACGTCAAACAACCGATCGCTCAAATACGACGTCTGACGTAAGAGCTGTACCTTGACTTTCTCGAATAGGGATCACGTGATTCCCTTCAATACGAGCCCCGGTAGCTCATTCGGTAGCGTACAGGACTTGAGAACAGGGGGTCGCTGATTCAATCGCCGGCTCGCCAAATTTCTTTCCGAGGATTGATGATAGTCGTTGCTACAGGATTCATTCCTCTCTCACCGCTGACCATTCTTTCGACGATGGTTATGTAGGAAAGCAGCCAGTGGCATTGAAAGAATATTGTGCAGAGTACTGGTAAAAAAAGATCCAGGAAAGCATGGATAGGTGCACTGGCCTCCGCGATATAACTGAGATAATGTTGAATATGGCGTTAAACACCATACAATCAATCAGTCAATTCATTCCCTTCAAAAGATTTAAGAATGCAATTTTAGAAGAAATTCAGAA
Source organism: Hippopus hippopus (assembly GCA_946811185.2). NCBI lineage: Eukaryota > Metazoa > Mollusca > Bivalvia > Cardiida > Cardiidae > Hippopus > Hippopus hippopus. Next base: position 13,378,707 of record OX328106.1, read on the forward strand.
AAGAAAAAAAAGATTTGGGTCTAAATTCAAAGAAACAACTGCGATGTACCAGAACTAGAGTACTGGGTGCGGAAAACGAGCTCGGGCGACGGACATAGTAAACAAGAGATATCTTTAAAAAAGATGGACAGCGTCAATTTGCCAGCATAAAGGCAGGGGCCCTTACAATAAATATGTCTACATTTTTGACCAATCACAAATTTCTATTAATTCATTTGTTATCAATGCCAAAATGTAGGTCAAAAGCACGCTGAAAAATACTCAGAACGTAGCAGTGTATCCACAAGCCACAAAAAATACTGAAACACTGTGCACCAGACTGTGCAAAATCCAGACCATTCACATTCGTGAAAACAAATGTCTTCATGATGCAAAATGTGGACTTGTCAAAAGTTGAAGACCAAGGACGTATAAATTATTCGAGCCATGCATCTGCAAAGAGTAATCGATTCATGTCAGTCAGCGCAGTTCGTGCTGGCTGACATGAGTCGAAACCTTTTGCCATTGGTCAATTTTCTACATGTCAAAGGATCAGTATACTCCGTGATTCAGTCAGTTGGTCGACAGAATAGATTTTATGGATCCATAATTATAATATGATGACTTGCTTGGTACGATGCAACGCGGAGATGCGTTAAACCCCCTTTTGCCGATCATGTTAGTCTGGATTATCTGCCCCTAACATTACATTATCAGGTCAGGCAAAGCGCAATAAAATTCTCGCTGAATAAAAACAAAAATTTGAAAAAAATTAAAGCACTGCCATCATAATTCTAACTTGATAAACCTTCCATTAACAATTTACATTATTGTTTCTTTCTTTTTTGGTATACAGGTCTAAAAACACGAACTGTGACGAGATAATATAAACATTATCGAGTGGGGCTTATGAATTATCTCGTCACGATAGGTGATTTCAAACCTGTTATCCTAAACACAAACAAAAATATAAACATAAGAAAGATTTCACTTGGTAAAGCTTTCATTATCAGTTTATATTATTGTTTGGGTTTGGGATAACAAGTTTGAAATCATTTACCGTGACCAGATAATTTATAAGCTCAATTCAATTATGTTTATATTATATCGTGACAGTTCGTGTTTTTATACTTTCATTCCAAAAAACAAACAATAGTGTAAAATGTCACTGAAAGATTTATCAAGTTAAGAGTTATAATAAAAAGGTTTAGCGAGTGAGAGCTATACTTTATTGCAGCCGAGCCGAACATTTTTGATTCAGCTTACAGTCCGATTTGATCAAGTTAAATAACAATATCCCGTTACCTCTGGATGTTACCACTGGGCCTGCCATAATTGCGCTTTGCCTGACGTACTTTTGGAGTATGGCGAGGTACTTGACAGCACTCATGTACGAGGGCCATTTTCACGCTGGAGAGACCTTACGTTCTTGCTCCTGTAACGTTACTGCTCCTGACAATTAAACGTACCTAGTCCAGGTAAAACCATGGCCGTGCCCATAAGATTTGGCAAGGTATGCACAAAAACTGAATTTTTTGACATGTTGTTAAATAGATATGCAGTTGAAGGTTGTTGCACGGAATGTCTGGGATGTCAGTGCACGTTAATCTGTAGTTCATTTGGTGGATAATCGTTTGTTGAAGACGTTTAATCCGACAAACTTTCGTCGGCGACTACGATTTCTGGAAAATCAATACTTGGAGTCTCCAAAAACCTTTGTAAAACATATATACTCGGTAATCTGAAGTGTGTACCGTGTCAGATGGCCTATATAATGATTATTCCTCACAACTATAAACCGAAAAAAATTACATTGCAATTATAAAGCGATATTTTGCCATTTTTGCATTACAACGTCATATGCTCAAGAATTCAATACTACGATCCAGCTCCTGAGTTGAAACACGGTAAACGTAAATCTTCGTGTTACAGTAAATCATTTTGTTATTTTGGTCAAGATTCTATATTAATTGTCGTGGTCATTGTCATAGGTTCGTCATCGTTGATAATGGCAATAATTGTCATTATGAACGACCAACTATATATTCCAAATCAGCTGAACATCTATAGACATCAGTTTATTATTAGTTTGAGGCTAAATAGTAAATTCTACAGGAATATAATACACCCCGAAAGAACAAGTGCAGCGTTCAACACTGTGGCATAGCCATATCTCTAAGATTACATTGTCATCCTTATTTGGTGTTGTGGTTAGTGAACATATTTTACAAAGCCTACTGTAAAACCTGGATGTGTTAAACCTTTCCACATATTTCCTAATTTAAATAAACTGTTGTAGAATACTAATCAAAACATTGGACATTTTTTCCTTTTCTCACATTGTACTCTGTCCAATGAGATAAGTATCTTTCAGTTTAGTTACATTTTAAACTGTTTTCTGCAACTTGGTTTTTCTTACTGGAATATAAAATGTCTTTGGTCGCCTTTTTGGCTTATTAAGCCAAAGATTTGTCTTCTTCCTTTTCCCCATCGTTTTCACATTCTATCTGAAAATAAAACATACATGATTTGTAAGTGAGCGTTTTAAATGTACGAGTATTAACCCCTTAGGTGTCAAATAAAAAAAAAAAGTCGTCTGCAACATGATTTCTTTCAGTATGAAAATATGAAAATACCTTTAAAAAACCTGCCGTAGATAATAACGTTAATTCCTTTTTTACCCCTTATCTATAGTAACACCACACGCAAATAGTGAAATATCGTGATCAGGCACCGCCAGCTTCGGTAGCGGCTGATCTGGGACTGCATTATTTGCCTATGTCGTTTTCTGGTGCCAAAAGATTTAAGAATTTACCGGATCTGTTGCATCTATATAGTGTATTTCACACACACACAAAAAAAAAAAGGCTTGTTAATTTGAACAAATTCGTCATTCGACATTCGCAAGCTACTTTAAGATCTAATTAGGGTCTACTGTTTTGCAAAGATGTGAAAAGTGAAAAGAAATCTATACATATTTAAATCATAGTATTAGATATAACTAGATGCTTTTAGGTGTGCAGCTGACAAGGCATATGGTTGGTTGTTCGTTGATGATAATTATTATTCATTTACATTAACGAAGAGGAGTCTTGCGATGACGATATCGAAGATGATAGTTTTAAATAATAGTTATGGATTTTGTGCATGATAGTTATGATAGTTATGGACCTTGTGCATGATTCTGTCTCATCAAGCTCTTCATGTATATAATGATATTTCTTTTCAAAAGCATCAAAAATCAGGACAAGAAACCTGACTGACAGAAAGACCGAAAGATGGACAGACAGACAGTTATACATATTGATCAAAAAGACAAATTGTTTGATCAAACTCGTAGACAATCGCTTATAATATCGTACTGTGTTTCAACTCAGGAGCTGGATCGTTTTACTGTGTTTTGGAGCGTGGAGCGTTGCCTATAAAAATGACAAAAGTTACTCGATAATGAACATCGTATATTTTTTGTTTAGAACTGTGGTGAATAAAGCATATATGAATCACTTGGCAGAGCATAAACTTCAGAATATCGTGTTTGTATGTTTAAAAAAGCTTTTGCTGACTTCCGCGTGTTGATTTTCAAGAAATCATAGTCGCTAACGGAAGTTTGTTGGATTAAACGTCTTCAACAAACAACCAACCACCAAAAGAACAATACAGAAATATGCACTGACATCCCAGACATTCCGTGCGACAACCGTCTACTGTATATCTATTCATCTGATTGTCAAAGAAGTATGTTTCGGTGCTTACCTAGCAAAAGTCTACGGCGCAGCCATGTTTTTACCTGGAGCGGGTACGTTCAATTGACAGGAGCAGTAACGTTGATCTGGAGCAAGAACGTAAGGTCTCTCCAGCGTGATTTTGAAAGTTCTGATAATGAGTGCGGGTTAGTAAAACTGCTCTTACCTTCTCAAAATTGCCTATTCCAGTCCTTCGGAGTTCTCTCCCTTGACCACTTACAGTCCATACTTTTTTAAACGTTTGGTACAATCAAAAAATGCCTTTTTATATAACACGCATCCAACAGAGGTGCGGGTCTCGAGCTGCCGTAGTCTTAGACACTGTTTAATGTATGGGTTCAGCCAGAAATCACAAGGTGCTAGATCTGGACTGTATGGTGGATGTGCGAAGTATGAGGTCCGTTGGTTTTCAAATAATCTGCATCAAAAAATAATGCGTACCAAACCCGCTTGACACTGCTGGAACGCCGGACAATTTGGGGCGGTTCTCCATTTTGTCCAACCCAAACTTTGTTATGTTCCTTTCCGTCTGGCTCGAAAAAACGATACCCATGTTTCATCACCCGTTATAATGTCAAATAACCGTCTTTCATCACAGGTCTCATAACCTGCTAATAATTCCGTCGCAATTCTGACGCGCTCCTGTTTTTGGTGATCAGAAAACAAATGGGAGATCCAACGTGCGAAGATCTTCTTGAGTAGCTCATCATTAGAGTAACGCGCATCTTCATCCACGGCATTTTTCACGCGAATGACGTAATGTTCACAAAATGCCGTTAACGGATGTCCTGTACGTGGGCTATCTCTGACCGTTTCTCTGCCACCTTTTAATCGAACTGACCATCGAGCAAAAGTAGGATATGTCAGAGCCTCCTTTCCATATACTTTGTCCAAATCCGCCTTTATTTACTAAGTAACGACCTTATTTTAACATTGACCCCCTGCACTCCATAAGCCATATTTGTAATCAAAACGCAATAATTCCCAATGCATAAAACCATAGCTTTTTTAAAGCACAGCAGTAACAAACCAGCGCGCTTAGCACGAGAAAAACGGTAACAGTAGAATGCACCAGGATGCACCAGTCCTCGTATACTGTGAGTAGTCCGTGCACTCGTCACAAGTCGGCCGATTATGGATCTTACGCATCACCCGAAGTTTGCCGATTTGAGTCCGTGAGCAAAGTCGAGTGACGCGGAATTTGCGGATGTAAAATACTTTCAAATACCAGATTGTACAGACTGGTAAACAATCACCTCTTATGTAATTCCAAGGCTAAATATAGACACATCAGAGTAAAGAGCAGTCTGGAAGCCATAGAGACAAATGAAGAAATTGCTCCTTGGTGCTGAGCACTTTTTCATTGAAGGGACAGTGGTGGCCAACAGTAAACAATTTAGGTGATACAGTGCATTTAAAATTTAAATCATACCATTTAAAAGTATGAAGATGACAATCTGTTTTGTACGGTCAATTCCAGTGTTAGTCGTTGGCAGAAAAATGAATTTTAAAACTAGGTCGAAAGTTGCCAGGTCGCTATATCTTTTGTTTACTTTTTTACCTGGTTTTAGAATTCATTTTTCTACCAGCGGCTATTACTTAGACCGACCGCACAGTAACAGATTGACATCTTCACAATAATTTCCACACTTTTAAATGGTATGATCTAAACTTAAATGTGTTTTACCATCCCATTCTTTACTTTTGGAAGCTATATGGTCTTTAATAGATCATTAACCCCCGCAGACGACCTTTGTCGTCTTGCAAGCAACTACTGTTGAATTAAAATATGGCAATCTGAGAAATTTATTCGTGATGAGGAATTTCTTCTATAGCTACATTGTTTCATACATATTAAATAATTAGATTTTGATTTGTGTTGATTATTACTACATATATGTTGTTTTACTTGTGTTGAAAATTTCATACACGGTAATTTAGTAGATGTGTATTGTTTGACTAAGTATTGGAAAAAAATAATAAGTTGGTTTATAATCTTCTGACTACAACCTATTCATATAAATGCAATAAATAACTCTTTAAACCAGACGACAAAATTGAAAACATTTGCAGACGACTAAAATGATTGGGTTTGTTTTGGGGAGGGTAGAAATCATTGTGGGAAAAGAAGAAAAAGAGGGGGTAGAAAACTCTTTTGGAAAAGAAGAAAATGCTGGTTGCCTCGTATCTCAGGTCTATAAAAAAAAAAAAAATGGTTTATAAAGGGTTAACCCTTTCACTCGTTCAAAAAAAAAAAAACAGTTTCATGCCTCTTGCGAAAATTAAATCAGAAAACACAGTGACAAACAGATGAGCAATTTGTGACCATGTTTACTCTGGTATCTCTGTACATCTTGCTTTTGATGTTTACTGACTTCATTTTTTCCTCATTAATTAAAGCTTCAACTTTAGGTATCTTCGTGGAATTGTTTATGGAGTACAGGGTCAAACGTAAAGTTGGCTAAAGTAATATGAATGGACAGGACTTAACAAACGTATCCTTTGTGTGAAAGGACGGTGGAAGCTTTTTTTAAGGACGTGACGCTTAGTTTTATATATATATTATGTGAATATGTATAGATCTAGATCTAAAAGAAGGTAGAGGATATATTTCAGTAAGAATTTACAAATCTATAACGTATCGTGCACGAATTGTTAAAAATGCAAGGGTGGAGGTACCAAACAAACGGAAATTAAAAGATATTTATTCATGACTGAGATATTTTAGGTTTCTAATTGATGCAAGAATTGTTTTATCTGCCTGGAGTAAGCCAGAGTGGGAAAAGATTTACTTAAACTTACACGTTCCCGAGTTTCAACGACCCGTGGGAAATAAAAGCTTATGAAAACATTAATGGAAAGGGAGAAAATGCAAGTAAGCATCATATTATCCTTTACCCACAACGTTTTCTTGCTTTTTAGAGAGAAATCAAATCATTCGAGCTAATTTGAGTTACGTTTACTCTGTCCTCTGCAAATGCTTTCGTTTGGAAGAGTGGAAAGTTTTATTATAGGCCTATGATATATTTAGTTAATTTCTTTTTTCTAAATTCATGAACTTTTCCCTCGAGATACAGTTTATAGTGTTCTCACAAACAACAATCCATGCATTGAAAGTCAACCTTAAAATTCCGAATATATAAAAGATGTATTTTCAGCCTGTCAAAAGCACCAGTACGTTATTTCGAGACTGTCTGATCAAAGAGTAAGATAATGTCACAAAAACTCTCTCTCTCTCTCTCTCTTGCATAAATAAAAGTGGAAATTTTTGGGGACTTTTCTGCATGTCATACCCAGGATTTTTTTTAAAGTGTAGATACAACAGCGGCGGCGGCCACCGCCCTCGGAGTAGCTCAGATATTTTTAAAGCAAGTTAATTTTGTCTTGCAATAGTTTTGCCAAATAAACTGGTCTTCAACCTAATTGGCAAGAAAAAATCCTTACAAATATGGACAAAATAGATCTAGTTCTGATTGCAGGCTTTCTGATCTTAATCAACGCCATTCGCGTTTTTCTTTTGTGCATCTGAAACTCGCCCTCGGCACCGATAGGGTCAATGCAGGACTTTTTTAGTGTACATCGGAATGTACTTGAAGCGCTCAAAGCACTTTGATTATTTTATTATGCGATTGTTACTATTTTAAGAAATTTTCGTTATCGCCCAGTTTTCGCCCCGTTGATTTCAAAAAGAGACCGTTTCGACCAGGACCGATTGGCAGCTTTTACCATAGGTACTACCAATTTATTTTTTAATCTGCAAGTAGGGCGAACGAAATGTTTTTGTGGTTCTGTAGTATTCATGTAGAATTACTGACAAGAAAAACAGAAATTGTTCGTTTTATACGTCAAAATTCAGGTAGATTTCTCCATTGTAATTTTATGACGTTCTCCTTTGTAGAGAGTATTTTCAGTTTTCCGGCTTTGTCTTGCGCTGGAAACAAAACGGAGCCCAGAATGTAGAAAAGTAAATATCGCGGGTATTACGAGAAAATAAGTAGCTTCCTTTAATATGCCGGTAAACCATTTATCATTTGTAAGAAATATGCCAGTCTTAAATCAATACTGTTAAAAGTGAGACTTTATTAAATGTATTAAACCCTTTACCACATACATTCCGAAATTTAATTACTAAAGAAGGCTTTTAAGAACATGGTGGAAAAATATTAAGAGGAGACCAAGTATCAAATTGTTTCACTGAAGTCAAAATCAGCGATAAACCCGTTACAAGTTTTTTTCAGCAAGCCGATACTCAGACACGGAGCCATTCGGTGAAAAGTTATAGCCTTGCGGTTTGTTGGTTCACGGTAGTTAAGGTCCGATCAAGAAAAAGTCAAAATTTTTGTTATGACGGAAAAATATTGATTACCTCGAAGCAATATGTACCGCGAACCTACATGTTGTGGCTATAAATCTGCTTTCCAGAAAAGTTTGTAATTGTGTAAAAACTTTTTCCACTGGAGCCAAATACATGTAGATCTACATGTGGAATGAGCTTCCTGAAACAGTAGTGACAGCAGATTCGGTAGACTCTTTCAAAAACAGACTTAACTACCACTGGCAGACACAGACCTTCAAATATGGTACACAAGACACAGGCGTAGCCAGGATTAAAATATTAATACATACAGTAAGGCTTAAAGTGCTGATGGGGGAGGGAGCTGGAGGGGGTAAAGCATAGAGGATATCAGTGCATCAATTTAACCCATCTATTTAGTTTATCTCTTTACCAAATGACAAAATCTTAGACTGGTCCGAATTGAAAGCATTTGCAGACGACAGAATAAACGTGACTCAAAAACTGAATCTTGACTTTGGAAGAGTAGAAAACATTGTGGGAAAAGGAGAAAATGCTGGTTACCAGCATTTTCTCCTTTTCCCACAGTGTTTTCAGAATGCTTCTTACCTCGGGGTCGTTAAAACCAGGGATTGTTTGGTAAAGGGTTAAAAAGGCTCTTGAATCTCAAGAATTATCAGTACATGTGTATGATATTGTGACTTACAATTTGTTCAGTTTTATAAATGAAGATGCATATTGTGTGTAATGGGTGTAACAGCCTTGCAAGAGGCCTTGCCTATAACTTTAAATTCCCATAGAAAAAGTAAATGCTGGAAACCAGCAGTTTCTCCTCGCACAATGTTTTCTACATCGACAGAAATCATCTTTTGAGTTTCAATTAATTAGTTGTCTGCGAAAGGTTTTCAATTTGAATGTGTCTATAAATTTTGTTGCGTGGGAAACTGAAACACAAACCCTGAAACAAGGTGAAACTTTCTGAATGTGTAAGTTTTGTTTCTTTTCAAAGTGTACCAATATAAGAAGATAGCTAATTTTTCTTTTTTTTTACAGTTCAGCCATAACTACATTAAGTAGCCATTTCTGCTGAAGTCTGGGGAGAGGGTTGAAGCCTGAAACTTTATCTTGCACCAGAAACTGCACAGGATCTCTACTTGCATGTATGTATAGAAATGCCATGATTTTAACGACTTTCTTCTACAAAAAAACAGAAAATGTCCAGTAATGGATATGATCCCTAGCCTGTTTTTATGTCAAAAATTCCAATTAGAAATAAGCATAGGGATGCGGAACATGTTTTTGACCCTTTTTAAAACTTTGTTGAAAAAGAGAATACTGATAACCAGCATTTTCTTCTTTTCCCACAATGTTTTGTATTCTTCAAGAACAAAATTCATTTTTTGAGCCAAGTTCAACTTGTCATCATTCTGTACATCTACATGCTTTCATTTTAGGTGAGACTAAAATTTTGTCATCTGATAAATGGATAATGGTTGTGAAAGGAACAATACAGCTAGGATCTGTGATCTTATTATAATTGTAAACCTAACAATGATAATAAGATCTAAGGTCAATTTGCTTTTCATTAATTATAAAAATGTAAACAGTAAGGATAAGAAGTGCCTATGGACAATTTTTTTGTGCCTGATTCTCTTGTTTTTATACTACTGTTCCAAGTCATAGGTATAAAAACTTGTTTTCAACCCTATACCACACAGTTTAAAGTTTTAACAACACTGAGGGAGAAGGCTATGGATTGATTGATTGAATAAGTTATACACTGCATTCAACATTATTTCAGTCATATCACACTCATCACAGCAACATCTCAAATATTCATGTATTTCCAGAGTTTTACCAGTACTAGGCTAGGGATCTGAAGTGTCTTGCCCAAAGACACTCCCACAAAAAGCCAAGCGCTTCTGGGACAGCCAGGAGAAGGCTTTGGAAATCATTGTTGGAAAAGGAGAAAATGCTGGTAACCAGCATTTTCTTCTTTCCACCAATGTTTTCTACCCTTTCAAAAAAAAAATTACAATTTTTTAGTCACATTTATTCTGTCATCTGCAAATGCTTTCAATTAAAGAGACATCTTTACAGCCAGAGAGTAAACAAAGGCTGTTAAAACTTTGCAGTGTTATAATCTAGTCATCTGTGTAAATGTAGATAAAAAATCAATATAAGGTGTATGGGGTAAAGAAACTATAGGGATTTGTCTTAGATTTAAACTGGAAACTGTGGTTGTTATATCTATGACTAGCTGGAATAGAATGAAATGCATTTTCTATCTGCCGTAATCTGTGCAACCTTGCAACTGTCAGAGGCAATATTTGGCATGAAGATACGAGAGTGATTATAGTTTAATAAAATTAAGAAAAAAACGGTCAAAATACTGGATGAAAATGTGTGAAGATGTATGTTTGAGGCAAGTCTGAAATTTTGTCATCTGGTAAAGAATGAATGTTTCTGGTAACCCCTGAACCCAACAATTCTGTGTTGTATTGTCCCAGATGAAAAACTCTTTTTGAAAAAATTTTGGGAAAAGAAGAAAATGCTGGTAACCAGTATTTTCTTCTTTTCCTACAATATTTTCTACTCCCTTTCAAAGACATATCCAGTCACTTGTGCCAAATTTAAATTTTTATCTGCAAATACTCTCAATTTAGATCAGTCAAAATTTTTGTCATCTGCTGAAGAGCTTGGAGGTTAATTCATCAATTTTTGAAAAAAGTATCAACCCACGTTGTGCAGGCTGACATGGGTCAAATCTTTTTGGTGTTTTGTAAATTTTCTGCTTGTCTAAGGACTATTCTACCACATGAATCAGTCGGTTGTTTGACAAAATGGATTTTATGGATCTATTATCATGTGATAACTTGCTTGGTGCAATGCATCACTGAGATGCATTGCACCCTTTACCAAATGACAAATCGTGGTGTCCGTGGTTGTGAGGTAGAGCGTCGGCCTCGTAACCATAAAGTCCTGAGTTCGATACACGGGAGCGGGTGTCAACTTTGGGATTTTTCATTGGCCCACAAATTCAGCGCGAGTACTGGTGTAGTTCCCAGAAAGCAGAATCGAGAGAGATTAGTATAAGTTGTAAGAACTTGTTTCTCAATCGATGTAAAATAAATATGTTTAAACTAAAAGCAGTTTGAGAAAGAAAGCTATTGAAAACATTGTGGGAAAAGGAGAAAATGCTGGTGACCAGCATTTTCTCCTTTTCCCACGTTTTCTACGCTTCCCAAATCGAATTTCAATTTTTGATTCATGTTTATTTTGTCGTCTGCAAATGCTTTCAATTTGGACTAGTCCAAAATTTTGTTGTTTGGTAAAAAGTTAAACCCTTTACCAAATTGAAAGCATTTGCAAACAACAAATTAAATGGAGCTCAAGTGATAATTCCTGTCTATGATAAAGTAGAAAACACTGTGGGAAAAGGAGAAAATGCTGGTTACCAGCATTTTCTCCTTTTCCTACAATGTTTCAGGTTTCTTTCTCGGGGTCGTTATAACTCGGAATTGTGTGGTAAAGAGTTACAGCCCCCTTTTAAAAGAGTGTAGTTCATGTATGTTCTCATCAAGTTTTTTTTTTGTTTTAGGAGGTACCAGGACACAAATCAACAACTGATACCAGTGCATCATGGGTATATTTTGTGAAGATTCTACATGACCTATCATAGGATAAGAGAAATATATCTAATTTGGAATGACAGGAGAAAATCAAAATGAATGAGAAGAAATATAAATGTGGAAGACTTGTCTTTTTGACAACTGCCATCTTATTTAGCGGTATATCTGTTATATACTACGGAGCATCCAAACTAGGTGAAAATCCAGCAAATATATCCCTGTTAAATAAGGGGCAAATTAAAAGAGAAAATTTCAAACTGGAAAAAACAAAAGGTGCTCATTCCAAACCTTTGGCCCCATATGATTTGTACACCTATGGACTTAAACTTTTTAAATGCAGTGGCAAAAGTCCAATGGCAAGCCACAAATATTCTAGAATAAAATTCTTGTTTTATGACGAGAAAGTGGGAACCTATAACATCCTTGTTACTCTATATGATGAGAGAAAAATTCGGAGGATGACTGGCGGAGATGTCATTGTGACGTGGGCGGAGCAAGTTGGTGGGGATGGGCGTATCTCAGGTGCTGTTCTGGATAATTTAAATGGTTCTTACACAGGAAAGTTTGAAATATTCTGGACAGGGAAGACTGCATTCAGGGCAAAGATAGCTTCCACAGTTGAAAATCAATGTTTAAGGTCAAATGCTTTGTACAGATATGGAAATACAGTTTATGCCAAACAAAAGGGGTGGGGTATACATGCTCTTTTCAGACTGGGACACAGTCAACACATGACAAAATGTGGGGCTAATCCAAAGATTTATATGAGCCCTGTTTTATGTAATTTCACAGAAATGAATGCAAAAATACCATGGTATTGTGGCTTCCCACCAAATAACTCTGTTCTGAAGTGTTCAAACATTGATCGTTTCACAGTGGGTCCATTTGACACTTCCACTATTCCCTCTGATGAAAAGATGACCAATTTTGGACATGGAGTCATTGGAGACAAACTTGTGATTGATGTGACACAGAAATCAGCCAGCAACCAGTCTATCAAATGTTCTAGGTTTCCAAGAAGATCTTGGAACTATATACAACCATCTGGATACTGGTCTGGGAACCGATGGAATTTCATAAACTGTGATAATAGTGATTTCATTCCTTCTTATGACACATACAGAACATGTTTACGAGGTAAACATTTAGCTGTGATTGGTGATTCTACTGCAAGAGATATCTGCCAGTATTTTGTTCAAAATGTTCTCGGTTGGAGAAATGCTAATCTAAGGAATGGACTTGGAGATGGGCCAAAAAGGGCTTATCAAATCCATCAGGAATACAGAGCTTTCAATATTACTATGACTTTCTCAAAACACGAATTTCCATTTCATAATATCAACTTTCCTCCCTACAATATAACCTCTATGCCACTTGAAGTAAAAAAGCTTGAGTCAATAAGCACACTGGGTAAAGACTTAATTGTATTGTTACATTATAATCAACATTTACATGCATACCCTATCAAAGAATTTCATCGCAGAATCAAAGGCTTAATTCCAGCATTAAAGAGTTTGCTCATCGCCAAACCTGGTGTCAAGATTATTTTCAAAGGACCGCACATGACAATAGATGATGTACGGTGGTTTGATCCAAGAATATCGCTGATCTATATAGACATCTTACACAAAGAATTTCAGGGTTTGGAAGATCATGTGTTCTACCTGGATACATGGTCCACAACTGTAGCTCTGAACAGTGAATCACCCCACCCATCTGGAAATGCCTTCATCAGCCAAATTCATCAGCTAATGTCATACGTATGCTAAGATTTTCACTTTGTTACAATGTTTTATGTGGTGTAACTTAACTCTTCCACTACTGAACAAATAAATTGCATTTTCTCAAAGGCTGCAGTACATTTCCTCTGTAAGATGAAGAGACAGTTCGGTCATAATCTAGAATATAGCAATGGATATTGTAGATCAGAGATCAGACTGCACATTCTGTGCAGTCTGATCTTGATCTACACTGTCCACAAAAGCGTCTGTGTTGTCTATGTTATGGAAAGAGTTAAATGTTATTTATATTGTTCTTCTTTTTTCAGCTGTGGTTTTTACATGCTGGAAAAAATATTGCATGAGTACTAAGTTCTGCATGCATGCACACACACACACACCCACCCACCCACCCACCCACATATGTATATATGAGCCATGCTCTGGCAAAAGGGCATTTCATACATCTCCAAGATGCATTATAGCAAGTCATCACATAAATAAGAGTTTATTTCATCAGCTTGTGGTTAATATGGGGAAATATTTGCCGAAAAAGGGAAAGGTATGCGAAAATAACAAGTGCCGTAAGGCACGAGTTATTTTCGCGGACCTTTCCCTTTTGAGGCAAATATTTCCCCATATTAACCACAAGCTGATGAAATAAATTATATATTATATTTCCTCTGATTATTTTGTCAACGAATGCCACTTTTAAAACTTAAAAACTTAAAAAAGTAGTTCCAGATTTTCGGCAGGAGGAAAATATTCACCGTGACGGGGAAATAATTCCCCCCAGCTTAAATTATGACATTTCTTTACCCATAACATTTCTAAAAATAGACACATGAAATATAATATACATGGATCCATAAAATCCATTTAGTCTAACAATTGATTGAATATGGAGATAGAATAGTCCTAGGACATGCAGAAAATTTACAAATAGCAAGAAGTTTCAACCCATGTCAGCCTTCGCAGACTGCACAGGCTGACACGAGTGAATACTTATTACAAAATGGAGTAAACCCCTTGTTTAACACTTTCTTTACTGTTGATGACACCAGAAGCTTTTGTGAACAGTGTAGATCAAGATCAGACTGCACAGAACATGCAGTCTGATCTCTGATCCACACTGTCCACTACTGTAATTTAGATTATGACCAAACTGTCTCTTCATCTTGAAGTGAAAATTCATTTGTAGCCATTGAAAAATTGCAGTTAATTTACTTGGTAGTGAAAGAATGAAACAGCATGACTCATAAATGGCCTGTGACACGCGAAAGTGGGCATTCGAATATTTACGTAAAATTGTCTTGAAAATTCATTTGTAGCCATTGAAAAATTGCAGTTAATTTACTTGGTAGTGAAAGAATGAAACAGCATGACTCATAAATGGCCTGTGACACGCGAAAGTGGGCATTCGAATATTTACGTAAAATCGTCTTGGATCAGCCTGCGCAGTGCAAAACAGAAAGTTACATAAAAACGGAAAGTGTCGTTTCGGATTTGCCTGCGCACACTGCGCAGGCTGATCCGAGTCAACACTTTACGCAAATGTCTGAATGGCCCTTTTCGCGTGTTGCAGGCCATATAAGAATTATAGACCTTTTTCAGCAGTTTTCACTTGTTTTAGAGCAACCAGTGCTCCTGGCCTTACATTCCTGGTGTAACTTTAATAATAAAGCACATCATCCTTTCCAAATCACTGGCTACTTTCCCATTAACTCTTTACCACACGATAAAGTTTTGGACTGTTCCAAATTCAAAGCTGTTGCAGACAACAAATTAAATGTGGCTTACATGATGAAATTCATCTCTGAAAGGGTAGAAAACATTGTGGAAAAAGGAGAAAATGCTGGTTACATGCTGGTAACCAGCATTTTCTCCTTTTCCCACAATGTTTTCAAAAGGCGTCTTCCTCAGAGACATTAAAACACAATTGTTTAGCATAAAGGGAGAAAAATAATGGATAATAGAAGAAATAAAGAGTAAATCATATGATTGAGTAACGTATCACATTTTGTTTTTATTCAATTATCTGATTTCAAGTTCATACAATATTAAAAATAAAGCAAGTGTTCAATGACATGATTTACCAGTAATGAGTCTCCTACAACTTTCAAATTGACCTGTTATGGGAAACAAATCTGCGCCCAACAACACTATTTGTTTGTTTATTTATTTGTTTGTATGGTGGTTAATACCCTTACAACATCATTTCAGTTATATTGCGGTAGCCAGTACACCTATCCATGTGAATGTGAAGTTTCTTTTACCAATACTTTGTCCAATTTCCTTCTCAAGTTACTAGCAGCTTTCCCACATAATCATAGTCGAAACAATGATCGGTGGTAAGAGAGGAATGAATCCTGTTGCAATGACTATCATCAAATCTAGGAAAGAAATTGACCAAGCTGGGGATTCAAACCAGCAAACCCTTGATTTCAAGCCCCATATCATAACCACTGCAGGGCCAGGCATACTGTCCACATAGCTCAGTTAGTAGAGCATAGGATTCATAAACGTCCAGTTTCGGGTCACTTGAAGGTGTAGGTTTGATTCCAACTGTAGCCATATAATTCTACTAATAGTTCTTTGGATGAGCAATAAACTGAGGTCCTGTGTGATGGTGCTATCTACCAAGCATGTTAAAGAACCCGGTGTAACTTGGAATGGGTTTCGTTCTGTATCCTGCACCATTCCCCCGAACAAAACTAACAGCGGTGGGGGGGTGGGGTGTTGCCCATATGGGCAACCGGTGGCAACGATAAACCCAAATTCAATCAGCCAGGCATACTGGAAATATCGTTCATAACCTTTGACCACATGAAAAATTTCAGACTGGTCCAGTTTGCACCAATGCTATTTTGTATCAAAAGTTAGACAACATGTAATGTTAATGAACAGTAAAAATATATATTTTAAATCTCGACTGCAAATCTGTTTCAGGAGCTAAGAACTTGATTAAAAATTTCTCCGCTGAATACTTTAAAATCATATCGAAGGTAAAAATGAAATAGCTAATATGCAAAGATCTGTTTTGAATTTAGAAAAATAAAAATAAATGGTTTGTAAGGCAATGACTAAAAGCTAAGAGCACTAATTTATCACTTTACTACATGACATTTTAGACTTGTCCAAATTGACAGCACTTGCAGACAATACATTAAACTTGACCGCAAAACTGAAGCTTGTTTTTGAAAGGGTATAAAACATTGTGGTAAAAGGAGAAAATGCTGGTTACAATGTTTTCAAAAGCTTTCTTTTTAAGGGTCGTCAAAACTCAAGATTGTGTGGTTGAGGATTACCTTAACCCTTTACCACACAATCCCAACTTTTAACGACCCTAAAGAAGAAAGGCTTTGAAAACAATGTGGAAAAAGGAGAAAATGCTGGAAAACAGCATTTTCTCCTTTTTCCACAATGTTTTTAATCCTACCAGACAGAGAAATCACCATTTTAGCAACATTTAATTTGTCATCTGCAAATGCTTTGAATTTGGTCTAGTCCAAGATTTTGTCGTTTGGTAAAGAGTTAACCATACCATCCCTTGATTTTATTATTTTTGAAAATATAGCGGGAAAAGGCTACGATGCTGGTTAGCAACATTTTTCCTTTCCATTGTAGGAAAAAGAGAAAATGCTGGTAATCGGCAATCTACAAATATGTTTTCTACCCTTTAAACCCTTTATCAAACAATCTGAAGTGTTAATGACCCTGGGGAAAGAAACTTCTCAAAACACTGTGAGAAAATGATGGTAACCGGCAATCTCTTCTTTTTCAAAGATGTTTTCTGTCTTTTCCGAGACAAAATTCCATCATCTGAATCACATTTGTCTGCAAATGCTTTCGAAATTGGCAAGTCAAAGATTTCGTTGTTTGGTAAAGAATAAACAGATTACTTCCATCACTTTGATTTCATTATGGACATGCCTAAATTTATGTCATCTGGTACAGTTACTTATGTAATGACCTCTAGTCCTTAATAAACTCTTTACCAAATGCTAAAATTTTGTAAGCGACCAAATTAAAAACATTTGCAGAGGACAATTTGAATATAGAAAACATTGTGGGAAATGGAGAAAATGCTGGTAACCAGCATTTTCTCCTTTTTCCACAATGTTTTCAAAAGCCATCTTCGTCATGATTGTTAAAACTCGGGATTGTGTGATAAAGGGTTTAGCACTACTGAAGTGTTCAGTAAGAACATTAGAGCTAAAAATTTAAAACTTAGAAAAAAAAATCATTAACAAATTGTTGTTTCTCATGTATGTAACATTATGAAAACTCATATGGCCCATGCTCTGTGAAAAGGGCATTAATGCATCTGCAATCCTTTAACACAGATATGCGCGCTAAATGACCAAAGCTGTCGATGCGCCATAAAACAACATTCATTCATTCATTTAATGCATCTGCAAAACGTTTTGACCCATGTCAGCCTGCACTAATTGCGCAGGCTGATGTTGGTCAAAACCTTTGCTTTTTTTCCCTCCTTTAATATTCTGCATGTCCAAGGACCATTCTACCTCATATCCTGCATGTCCAGGGACCATTCTACCTCTTGATTGGGTCATAGTTATGTGATGACTTGCTTGGTATGATGTAGATGCATTAACTCTGTACCACGCAACAACCATGCAGACTTGTCCAAATTGAAAGCATTTGAAAAAGACAGTTCAAATTTGGCTAAATTGATGGAATTTGTCTTTGATGTGGTAGAAATATTGTAGGAAAAGGAGAAAATGCTGCTTACCAGCATTTTCTCCTTTTCCTACATGTTTTCAAGAGGCTTCTTTTTCAGAGTCATTAAATTTCAGGACTGTGGTAAAGGGTTAAATCTCTATTTGCCACAGTGTCACTCATACAATGGCGAATCTTTGAGCACTTTGCACTCGGTGGGCTAAAAACTTTATCACATAACCTTCCTTGTTTTCAATGCGATATATTCATTAAAAATTTTCTGATCTGATACACGTTTGATATCACAATTGTACGATGTCATTTTTTGACATCATTTTGTATGTATTTCATAGAAGTGAATGGGTATTATGGATATTACCGCGGGTGCATCTATAGATGGTTTTGCATCTTCTGATCTTTAATCTGTGAAACACTGTTATGTAATAAAAAGAATCTGACATTCATTGGCATTTGAGATAAAATTTTATCAAACTCGTCAAGAAAAAATGTTATTAAGCCTGTCACTAGACTCATTCAATAAAATTTTGTCTCAAACATAAATGTCAGATCCTATATATCCTTCCCCGAAAAAGCAGTCTCAAGAAAATTCAATTTAGTAAATCAAGCATATATAACACCAGTGGATAAAGAAGTCTTGCTACTCATTCATTGCCTAAGTAGAAAGGAATCTAATAACCTAGACCCAAACCACCTCTTTCCAATAATTACCTTCCAACAAGTATGCGTTGGATAATTTTCAACAAAAATTTAGTCAGTTTGAGATACCCCCTTCCTGTGTTTCAAGTACTGTATGTAACTGGCATTTTCTGTTTCCCATTTTCTCCCCATTTCTGCATCACATTTACAAATCAAAGGAGTCCAAATGTATCTTAGCAAAGTAAATGCTGATATAATTGTGAAAACTACACGAGTATTGGTAAAGCACTATTAAACAACACTGTTTCAGCGATCATTTTTGAAACCATTCCAAGCAAATCCTAGTGCAATAGTGCAGATAGGTAGAGTATTTTCCCATTCGTGGAGGAATATCTCTTAAGTATTAATGAAACCCTATGTTGTGGGTACTCAGAATTGTCTTGGAGAGACGATTCTAATGAGTACCTACAACATAGGTTTCAGTGAAGAAATAATGCTTTTAATGTCTGATAAGCCTCCCTTATCTAGACCTCTTCTATTCACAAATCACTTGTGACTTAATTGCATTGATAATTTCATAACAATCAGATCAACTGATTTTTGTAGAGCATTGAATATCACTCTTTAGCACATGACCCATATACATTCATCTCTAAAGCCGTCGTCAACTATTGTCTCTAAACTCCCTTTTGCTCCCTAGCACGTTCGTGAATTTCCTTTTGTCTATCACCATTTGTATTCTGTCTATAGAATGGAAAAGAAAGTCAGGATCACAGTCAGGGAGTTTGGTCAGAAACTGAGCAAGGTGTATAAAGTCCATGTTCATAAGTAAGTCTTCATGCTGCTGGAGTATACCTGTAAAGTATATAAAAGTATAAAAAAAAAATCTGTAACTCATTACCAGATGACAAAATTTAGCCTTGCCCAAATTAAAAGCATCTTTAGACGACAAATGTGGCTGAAAAATTGAAATTTGTTTTGAGAAAGGTAGAAAAACATGGTAGGAAAAAAAGAAAATGCTGGTTACCAGCATTTTCTCCTTTTCCCACATAATTTGCAAAAGATTTCTTTCCCAGGGACGTTAAATCTTTCACTACCAAATAAAAAACCTTTACTTTTTTAATGGCTACAAAAACCGTTCTGCTGCAAGATGAAGTGATAGTTCAGTTATAATTCTAAAATAAAAGAGTGGACAGTGTAGACTGGAGATCAGACTGCACATTCTGTGCAGTCTGATCTTGATCTACACTGTCTACAAAAGCTTTCTGTGTCTTCAACAGTAAAGAAAGAGTTTAAAGTCAGCATTGTGCAGTAAAGTTAAAGTCTGAATCACTTGATGTTTGACCCTTTAGTACATAATTCCGAGTTTTACCCCTTCTATAGGGCCAAATAAACCTATGAGACATCTTCAGTACAAAATTAAATCTCAACTTAATTGTAACTTCATGGTTGATTTTGTCTATAAAGATTTAGCAAATAGGATAGTGTAGATCAAAGATAAGACTGCATGTTTTGTGCAGTCTGATCCTGATCTACAATGGCCGCAAAGGCATCTATAGTCTTGGGGGTGCTTTACAGGTTAACAAATCTTGTAAAAAGGGCTTTTAAAAACATTGTGGGAAAAGGAGAAAATACTGGAAACCAGCATGACAATCATGGAAACAATAACCTTTTCTAATAGTCAAAAAGTGAATGGAATTATACTTCAAATTTTTCTGTATCTCGTCCAATAAAAAATTTTCAGACTTGCCCCTCAAATAGTGATTTCTGTCTTTCATAAAGTAGAAAAGATTGTGGTAAAAGAAGAAAATTTTGATTACAATCATTTTCTCCTTTACCCACAATATATTCAATAGCTTTCTTCCTCAGTGTCATTAAACATCTGGATTGTGTGGTAAAGGGTTCAATTCCTTTTTCACAGAGCATGACATATTTGTTAAAGTGCAATGAAAAGTGTAGGTGCCAAAAGCACACCATCGAAACCTACCAAGGGCGGTCCTAAAAAGAAACTCCTCCCCATCTCTACAGAACACATCCCATACACGACATGCAATGTCCAGTGGTAGAGACTTTGTATATAATGTGAAAATCCTGAAAAATAACAAAGAGTGGCCCAACTGATTATTTCAATCTTTGAAAGGGTTTAAAACATTGTGGGAATATGAGAAAATGCTAGTTAACCAGCATTTTCTCCTTTTCCCACAATGTTTTTAAAAGACGTCTTCTTCAGGGTCCTTAAGTAAAGTGTTAAACAAGAAATATTGTTTGAAACATGAATATGTGTGGAACCACTGCAGCAAAAGGGGAAATCACAGGTAATGAAAAATTTCTCTTTTGACACAATGTTTTCAGAAGTTTTCGGCTATAAAAAGGTATTATTTTACAGAAATATCTTCCTTAGGATACTGTATAAGTGGAAATTTTTGCGATGTGGAAATTTTTGCCGTTTTGCTAATTTGAAAATTCACACTTTTCGGTTGGCGTATTTTACCACAAGTATATGAACAAATAACGAGTGTCTTAAATGTGCAAACATTTCTGTATGCAAAGTATCTACTGTCAGTAATTCATAAATTTTTTCGACACACATATATCCACATATAGAGTACATAAATTATAGCTATGATTTCAGACTGGTCCATTTATCCCTTGGACATAAACCAAAGACCAGGAATTAGATAACCTTGTGTTCTTATGGCCCTGGAGAGAAAGGCTTTGAAAACATTGAGAGAAAAGCGGAAAATGCTGGTTACCAGCATTTTCTCCTTTTCTCACAATGTTTTCAAAATCTTTCTCCTCCTGAGTCATTGAAACTTAGGACTGTATGGTACTGGATTAATCTTAAAAGACAAAATTAAGAAAACCTTTAAAAGATTCATGCATCTTTGTTACATGAATTTGATTCTTTAGCAGAGCTGAGCATGAAAAACAGGATAAAAGAAGAATGTACATAAAAAGGTCAATACCCACCAGTCATTCAAGTATAAATCTGGAGTGAGGTTTTGTTTTTTGAAATGGCCATACAGGCTTGGCAAATTGTGCATGAAAAACTCTTCATATGTCTGGAAGTAAACCTTCATCTGGAATTTAAAAAATGAAAACATTTTTAGCGAGTACAATACATTGACAATCATATTTACAATCATAAACTAATTCAAAGAAGTGATTGAACTGTGCTTTATCCCACTTTCAGTATTATTTCAGCCATATCAAAGTGACATCTCACTTATTTACCTGTATTCCTGGTTTCCCAAGTATTAAGCTATGGCTCTGAAGTGCCTTGCCCAAGAATACTTCAACGAAAACCCCATTGCAACAGGTGAGATCAAACCTAGGACCTTCAGCTTGTGAACCCTACAACTTCACCATGATTGATTGTATGGTGTCTAATGCTGTTATCAACATTCTTCAGTTATATTGTGGCAGCCAAAGCACCTGTCCATGCTTGATTTTCTTTTACCAGTACTCTGCACAATATTCTTTCCAAGCCATTGGCTGCTTTCCCACATAACCATCATTGAAACAATGGTCAGCGGTGACAGAGAAATGAATCCTGTCGCAATGACTATCACAAATCCTCAGAAAAAAATTGGTCAAGCCGGGGATCGAACCAGCGAGCCCCTTTTCTCAAGTTCTGTGCCATACCGACTGAGCTACCAGGGCTCTGCTACAACTTCACCATAAGCCAAGCAGTACACCCAAATAGAGAAAGATAAATATACATAGTCCAGTAGTTGTGACTATCCCCCATGTGATTTTGAAGCTTTAACTCTTTACCACACAATCCCAACTTTTAACTACCCTGAGGAAGAAGGCTATTGAAAACATTGTGGGAAAAGGAGAAAATGCTGGTAACCAGCATTTTCTCCTTTTCCAACAATGTTTTCTACTCTATAAAAGACAAATTTCATCTTTTGGGTCACAAGTCACAAGTCTGCAAGTGCTTTGAATGTCTAAAATTTTGTTGTGTGGTAAAGAGTTAAACAACTGTCTGCTGCAAGATTACTTAGGCCTAAGAAAAAAAATGTCTGTGTTTAGGGTTTTGGTCTCAGATGCTGTAGGTAGGGATTTCTTTTTTTTTTCCCCATAAACTTTTTACATGGACTATGTACTGAAATCACTCCCCCCCCCCATTTTTTTTTCAATCATAGTATAAAAAGTTTAGGTACGGCAGCATTTTTAGGCCTTATCAAACAACATTTCAGACTGGTCCATATTCAGAGCATTTGCAAACGACAAACAGCTCAATAATGCAATTTGTACTTGTAAGAAAAAAAAGCTATTTTCTCCTTTTTCACTGTGTCTTCAAATATTTTAGAGTACTGAGGGATTGCTTAGTAATGGGCTAGGGTCTTTATTACATGAATAAACCTACAAAAATCAAACAAATTCAAAAATGACCATCTTCACTGTAATGCAAGTAACAAGACTTCCTTTACATCAAAGACCACCTGGTAGCTCAGTCAGTAGCATGCAAGACTTGAGAACATGGGGTCGTAGGTTTGATCCCTGGCTCGGCCAATTTCTTTCCGAGGATTGATGAGAGTCAATGTGACAGGATTCATTCCTCTCCTACTGTTGACCACTGTCTCTAAGATGGTTATATGGGAAAGCAGCCAGTTGCTTCGGAAGAAAATTGTGCAGAGTACTAGTAAAAGAGACTCCAGGAAAACATGGGTAGGTTCATCAACTGAAATAATGTTGAAAACGCCGTTAAACACCAAACAATCAATCAACATTAAAGACTAAAGGGAGATAACTGGCTTTAGGAAAATAACTAACAAATGCTACTAATAGAGAGATGAAAAGTTACACTGAAAGTCAGCAAGATTTCTTACCAAACTTTCATCTACTCTAAAGAAGGCCAATTGGCAAGGCCGGTTGAGCAAGTTTGCAAAACAAATGAAAGCATCTGCGGCCTCCATGTTTAGCAGCAGGACAGCAGCTATGAAGGACATCCCCTGCACCTGAAAAATAACACAATAGACAAACTCTTTTAACCTTTGGCCACACAAATATGAGTTTTACAAATCCTGAAGAAGAAGGCTTTTGAAAACACTGTTGAAAAAGGAGAAAATGCTGGAAACCAGCATTTTCTCCTTTTCCCACAGTGTTTTCTAACCTTTCAAGTCTCAACATTTGAAAAAAAATTTTTTTCTATAAATGCTTTTAACAAACAATTCCTATTAGCCTTTTACCACACAGTCCCGAGTTTTAATGGCCCTGATGTAAAAGGCTTACAACGCTTTTGAAAAGCAAAGAAGGAAAAGATAACCAGAATTTTCTTTATCCACAATGTTTTCCACCTTTTCCAAGAGGAATTCTAAAATTTGAGCCTCGATTAATTTGTTGTCTGCAAATGCTTTAAAAAAAGACCAGTTTAAGATTCTTCATTTGGTAAAGGGCGAACCCTCATTCCCTTCTTTGGGATTTTCAGAATCTACAAGCTCCGTCAGTAGCAAACAGGACTTGCGAACAGGAGGTCACTGGTTCAATCCCCTGCTTGACAAATTTCTTTCCAAGGATTGATGATAGTCATCATGACAGGATTCCTTCCTCTCTCAACGCTGACCACTGTTTCAATGATGAATATGTGGAAAAGCAGTTAGTCGCTTGGAAAGAATATTGTGCAGAGCACTGGTAAAAAGAAACTCCAGGAAAGCATGGATAGTTTTACTGGCCGCCACGATATTACTGAAATAATGTTGAAAATCAGAGACAATCTGGACAAAAGCCACCTTGAAATTGCAATAATTTTGGTCTTATTCTAGACTTAAAATGTCCATTGAGTCTTTTCCAACGGTTAACTACATAGAGTTTACATAATTTTACATGCTTTAAGATCACAACTTTCTTACGAACATGAAAGTTCGCAACAAATGCATAAATGAAATACAAACTGGGATGAAGCTATGCAGTAAGGAAGAAGTGATCTCCCATAACACCCCCCCTCTTAAATGTCATCATTTTGATGACAGAAAGCCATATTAGTCAGTAGTTCCTTTTTTTGTAGACAACAAATGACTCAATGGCCAATCCAGGACAAGCCCCCAACTTACGAACATGAAAGTTCACAACAAATGCATAGCTGAAATACAAACCTGGCGGTATTCAAACCTGTGCGGGAAAGATCCTCGTTTTTGGAGGTTTAAAAGACCAACAACTTAACCACTGAGCTAAAGAGAATTCTTCCCAACACAGTTGTTAAGTATTGAGATTTATACAGGATGAGGCTATGCAATAAGGAAGGAGTGATCTCGCATAACACATCCCCACTTAAATGTCATCATTTTGATGACAGAAAGCTATATAAGGCACTACTTTTTTTTTTTTTGCAACAAATGGCTAAATGGCCAATCCAGGATGAGCTCCCATCTTATGAACATCAAAGTTTGCAACAAATGCATAACTTAAATACAAACCGCACTTGGCGGGATTCGAACCCTTGCGGGAAAGATCCTTGTTTTTGGAAGTTTAAAAGACCAACACCTTAACCACTAAACTAAAGAGAATTCTCCCTAACACAGTTGTTAGGTATTGATTTTATACGGGATGAAGCTATGTAGTAAAGAAGGAGTGATCTCCCGTAACAACTTACATATCCAACATCTGGTCTGTAACAGGCGTAAGCACCAAGTAAACTGTGAAGTAGATCATGATATGGTCCTCCCTGAAATGGACATGTGACAGAACTTTGTTCTATTTGACATATAAAATTACAAGACACTTACTATGCTCTGGACATCTCCATGTGCTTTGATGAAAAACGCACATCAATCACATTACACTATTCCGTTGACTCTTTACCAAACGACAGAATTTTAGACTGGTCCAGTTTGAAAGCATTTGCAGATGACAAAATAAATGTGACGCAAAAACTGAAATTTGTCTTAGAAAGGGTAGAAGACATTGTGGGAAAAGCAGAAAATGCTGGTTACCAGCATTTTCTCCTTTTCCTACAATGATTTCAAAATGGGTATTTCCTCAGGATCATCAAAAATTGGGAATGTGTGATAAAGGGTTAATTGTAAGGAGGTGAGTAAAGCCTTTTCCACTCAGCTTAACCATTTACTGCACAATGCAGACTTTTCACAACCCTGGGAAAGAAGCCTTTTGAAAACATTATGGGAAAAGGACAAAATGCTGGTAACAAGCATTTTCTCCTTTTCCCACAGCGTTTTCTACTCTGTAAAAGAAAATTGAATCATCTGAGCCGCACTGGAATTGTCATCTGCAAATGCTTTCAATTTGGACAATGCTAAAATTTTGTCGTCTGGTAAAGAGTTAAACCCATTCAAGGGGGATTGATTGATTGATTGATTGTATGGCGTTTAACGCCGTTTTCAACATTATTTCAGTTATATCAAGGTGGCCAGTGCACCTATCCATGCTTTCCTGGAGTCTCTTTTACCAGTACTCCGCACAATTTTCTTTCCAAGCCACTGGCTGCTTTCCCACATAATCATCGTCGAAACAATGGTCAGTGGTGGGAGAGGAATGAATCCTGTCGCAGTGACTATCATCAATCTTTGGAAAGAAATTGGCCGAGCCAGGGGTCGTAGCCAGGGATCGAACCCTGGACCCCGTGTTCTCAAGTCCTGCACACTACCGACTGAGCTACCGGGGCTCGGCTCCCATTCAATTAATTAATTAGCCTTTTGCTGTTAGTTAATTCTTTACCACACAAGCAAAAGTACATTTGTCCAAATTGAAAGCATTTGCAAATGACAATTTAAATGTAGCTCAAACGATTGAATTTGTCTATGATAGGATAGAAAACATTGTTGGAAATGGAGAAAATGCTGGTTACCAGCATTTTCTCCTTTTCACACAATGTTTTCAAAAGGCTTCTTTCTTAGGGTCGTTAAAACTCATCACAGTATGGTAAAGGGTTACAACAGTTCATTTCATTTATTTACCATTCAAATTCGTAACAACCTACACTCACTTATGGCATCAACATTGACTAGACCACTTTTGGAAACAGACGGATGGAAAACGGAGAATTTTCCCATTTTGCCACCATACTTAACCCTTAATTTCAATTTTTAACGACCCTGAGGAAAAAGCCTGTTAAAAATACTGTGGGAAAAGGAGAAAATGCTCGAAACCAGCATCTCTCCTTTTCTCACAAGGTTTTCTACCCTATCAACAACAAGTTCAATCATATAGGTAACACACTTTAGTTGCTGTCTGCAAATCCTGTCATTTCGACAAGTCTACGTTTTTGTCTTTTGGTAAAAAGTTAAATAGTTAATTGTTTACCAGCCTCTTTCCTTGGGGTTTTTAAAATACCAGATTGATTCATAAGGGGCTAACCCGCTATCAGTGTTTTCAAAACAGAAAGTCTCCTACGGACTGAATAATGTTAGTCATTGGAGGGCCTATCAAAACTATAGATTATTTCGTTATGGTTATTATATAGGCACAAAACTGCACAAAAATAAGCTGTTCTCTATGAGTATGAAAACAGTTTTAAAAGCCCAACATTGCTGTTTCCCAGACTGATAATAATGTTGCTTTTGTTGGCATTTTAACCATTTACCAAATGATAAAAAGTTTTAACCACCCTAACCTTGACTAGCCCAAATAGATCAAGTGGAAGAGCATATTACTTATAAATGTTAAGTCTCTGGCCTCTTGAGGGTGTGGGTTTGAGCCCAATGGCTGGCCATCTAAAATCACTAATAGTCTTGTGAATAAGATGCAACCACAGAGCACCTTAACCCTTTCGGCGCCATAGGAACTTTTGCGGACGGCATAGATCAAGATCAGACTTCACAGAACATGCAGTCTGATCTTGGATCTATTCCACCTGCTGGTTTAGTCAGGCCTATGAGACAAAAATTCTTCTGAGTCTCGGTGGATTCTATTCTCAGATATCGAAAAAGATCAAGTTCATATATTTGGCACTAAAGAGTTAACCCTTTACCACACGACAAAATTTTAAATTGCCAAATTTCACATTTGCAGACAACAAATTAAAGGTTGCTCAAATGATGAAACTTGCCCGTTATAATATATATAATTGAGTTGAAAACATTGTGGGAAAAGGAGAAAATGCTGGTTACCAGCATTTTCTCCTTTTCCCACAATGTTTTCAAAAGCTGTCTTTCTCAGGGTCGTTAAAACTCGGGATTGTGTGGTAAAGGGTTAAAGAACTAGGTGTAACTTAGGATAGATTTCATCCTGTATCTTGTACTATTCCCACTAGCAACGCTGGGACGTCAACCATATGGCAAGTGGTGACGATAAATAATAAAAAATCGATCAAACCCAAACCTTTTTCTTAACCCTTTACCACAGTCCAGACTTTAACCGACCCTGAGAAAAGAAGCTTTTGAAAACATTATGGGAAAAGGAGAAAATGCTGGTAACCAGCATTTTCTCCTTTTCCCCACAATGTTTTTTTATCCTATGAAAGACACATTTCATAATTTGAGTAACACTGAATTTGTCATCTGCAAATAATTTCAATTTGGACAAGTCTTAAATTTTGTCATTTGGTAAAGAGTTAAAGTATAATTATTAGTATAAATGTTACCTTTTGAAATATACAGAGTTGTGGGAATGTTCGTGACACGTCCAGTTTGATTAACTCAACACTTGATTCTTTACTGGACGGTGGTTCTGACAATGCCAAAGACGCTGAAAAATAATAGATTCCATTGTATTATTTCTAGCATAGACCACTGAATTTTCATTCCCCAATCGCTGGGCACCATTAATCAAAAGAAGCACACTGACACACTACCCCTATCTTGTACAGAATAACAATAATACGGGGCTGATCTTGTTTCCTCCTGAGGTTATTTCTCCTTGCAGCATGCCAGTGACTTTTAAAATGACATTAATTGATTGATTGTATGGTGTT
The DNA here is from genome assembly GCA_946811185.2 of Hippopus hippopus. Classification (NCBI taxonomy): domain Eukaryota; kingdom Metazoa; phylum Mollusca; class Bivalvia; order Cardiida; family Cardiidae; genus Hippopus; species Hippopus hippopus. Next base: position 13,407,287 of record OX328106.1, read on the forward strand.
TAACGCCATTTCCAACACTATTTCAACTACATCGCAGTGGCCAGTGCACCTATCCATGCTTTCCTGCAGTTTCTTTTACCAGTACTCCACACAATGTTCCTTCTAAGCCACTGGCTGCTTTCCCACATAACCATGGACGATGGACAGCAGTGAGAGAGGAATGAATCCTGTTGCAATGACCATCATCAAACTTGGAAAGAAATTGGCCAAGCCAGCGACCTCCTGTTTTCAAGTCCTGTCCGCCACCAACTGATCTACCGGGACTCGGCGACTTTTGAAAACAATGTTGCTGAGTGACAGAATTTTGCAATATGGAGGTAACTGCCCATATCAATAGTACAGTGTATTTCCTTTAACCAATACTATGCACAGCGCTCTCTCAAAGCCACAAAAACAAGGTTTAACACCTTACCAAACAATCCAGAGTTTTAAATCTTTCAGCGCCAAATATATAAACTTCTCCTCTTCCGACTGCTTAAAATACCATCCATTGAAACTAAGAAAGATTTTTACCTCACTGGCATGACAAAACAAGCCCAGGGCACAGATCAAAGATCAGACTGCACGTTCTGTGCAGTCTGATCTTGATCTATGCAGTCTGCAAAAGTCCTTGTTTTTCCCATATGGCGCTGGAAGGGTTAACAACCTCAATGAAAGAGGGCTTTTTAAAACATTGGTGGAAAAGGAGAAAATGCCAGTAACAGCATTTTTTATCAACTACACTGAAAGCACTTTGCATACAATATATTGATTGCAGCTCAAATAAGGTGTGATTGCCTTTGAAAGGACAGAAAACATTGTTGATAAAGGAGAAAATGATGATGGCTTATAGTCAAAACAGACTAGCAACTTACTTTCTGAGTTACCAAAGATCACAGAGGACTCGTCCATTTGTTTAATTCTCTCCTCCGCCCTGCCAACACATATCTCATAGAGCTCTGAAAGTATACAATTATGATGAATTACATTTGAAAACATCATGAGAAAAGGAGCAATTGCTTCTAACAATTTCTCTTTTTGAAACAATATTTTCTCATGTAAACCAAGTTTTGTACTAAGTTTTAATTCATGTGAACCCTTTACCACAGTCTTTAGTTTTAATAACCCTGAGGAGAAAGACTTTGAAAAACATTGTCAGAAATGGAGAAAATGCTGGTAATCAGCATTCCTCCTTTTACACAATGTTTTCTACCCTCTCAAAGAAAGGATTGCCATTCACAGGTCTCATGCTCTACCACTTGAGCTATTTAGGCTGGTCACGAGTCCATTATGTATTGTAACTTGATATAGTGAACACCTACCTTGAGTAATATTCAGGTCATTTCCCAAAGCTAGTCGCCACACTTTACCTCTAACATTGGTAGGGATACCATGCCACCATAAGTCCCTTGCTTTCTTGGAATTTTTCCTAATTAAAAAAAAAAAAAATGGTTTTCAGCAATCCTTTTTCATTTAGGTAAAGCAAGCACAGAACTTTCACAAATGTTGTAGTGAAAAGAGATATTTCTGAGTCTTTTCCCATCAACCACATTTTTTTCTTGTGCCACTTCCCATCAACGACGTCATTTTCTTGTTTAGCAATACGCATTGACTCTTTGCCAAACAATCCCATGATGAAGACTTTTAAAAATTTCCTGAAACAAGGAGAAAATGCTAGTATAAACCACAATGTTTTTAAAGAAAAATTCTATGATGGGTGCCACTGTCATGTTTGTGTCTGCAACTGATTGAAATATTAACCAATTAACCCCTTACCACACAATCTTGAGTTTCAAGAACCCTGAGGAAGATGGCTTAGTGGGACAAGGAGGAAATATTGGTAACCAGCATTTTCTCCCTTTTCCATAATGTTTTTAGACTATCATAGACAAATTTCATCATTTAAGTCACATTTAAATTGTCCTCAGCCAATGCTTGTTATTTGGTCAAATCTAAAATTTTGTCATTTGGTAACGAGATAAAGACTTTGTTGTCCGGTAAAAACTTAAGATGTAACCGCCTAATGAAAAATGTTTAGTGTTGCAGCCAGCAATCTTTCTTTTGCTGCAACATTTTCATAGATTTTCATTTATTAAACCTTAAGTTGTATAGATAAACCATAACTATAGTATAAGGATACTTCTAACCCTTCACCATACAAGCCCAATTTTTAACAACCCTGAGAAAAAGGTCTATTGAAAACATTGTTGGAAAAGGAGAAAATGCTGGTAACCAGCATTTTCTCCTTTTCCCACAAAGTTTTCTACTCTTTCAATGACAGAAATCATCATTTTAGCTACTCGCAAGTTGTTGTCTGCAAATGCTTTCAAATTGGACCAGTCTAAGATTTGTCCTTTGGCAAAGAGAGAAAGTCTTCCGCTGGTTACCACCATTTTCTTCTTTTCCAACAATATTTCCATAAGTCCTCTCCTCCCTCGGGGTTGTGTGGTAATGGGTTTATGCATCTCTGTAATGCATTATACCAAGCAGTATGTTGTGTATCAAGTATCTTTTTTTCCTTAAAAACCGGCTGAACAAAATGTAGAATGAGGTAAAATGCTCCTTTGACATGCAGAAAATTTACCAAGAGCAAACAAGTTTCAACCCATGTAAGCCTGCAATGCCGGCAGTCTGATATGGGTTGATGCTTTTTACATATGCAATAAACCCTCTTTTCCCAGAGCATGTCCCTTATGGTTAACCTTTTACCACAAAACCCTGAGGAAGAAGGCTTTTGAAAGCATTGTGGGAAAATGCAAAAATGCTGGTAATTAGCCTTTTCCCCTTTGCCCAAATTGTTTTCTACCTTATTAAGGACAAATTTTGTCATTTGAGTCACCTTTAAATTTTTTGCATGCAAATGCTTTCAATTTGGAGATGTCTAAAATTTTGTCGTTTGGTAACGAGTTAACTCTTTACCAAAGAACAAAATTTTCCATTTTTTAACAATAAAACCACTTGCAGACGACAGAGTAAATGTGAATCTAATAGTGGGATTCAATTATGAGAGAGTAGAAAACAATGTTTGAACAAGAGAAAATGCTGGTTACCAGCATTTTCTCCTTTTCCAACAATGTTTTAAAGGCCCTCTTTTTCCCCAGGAGTTGTTAAAATCTGTAATTGTGTTGCAAAGGTTTAAGAACTTACATAGTATCCCAGTTAGGTAGTATTTCTTTGGTCCAAACTCGACTGGCAGCCATTAACTGCTCTTCCTGTCTTAACTGCTGCTGCTTCTGCTTCTTTTTCAACTTCAGTTCTTTTTGTTCTGTGAATAGGCAGAGAATTGTCATTTTCAGACAGAGTATATTAAGATCAGGCGGAACCAAACAAGCTGTCTGATCTTTGATCTATTTGTTTCTGTCCTTAGCTTTGTGAACTATTCAGATATAATAAAAAAAATAAAGGTCTTGCTTGCAAAATTCTTGTACACTCAGTTAATTGGACACTGTAGATCAAAGATCAGACTGCACATTCTGTGCAGTCTGATCTTGATTTACACTGGCAGCAAAGGCAACTCAAGTCAACTTGTAAAAGGTGCTTTAAATTTATAATTAAACAACAAAATTTAAGACTAGTCGAAATTGAAAGCATCTGCAGATAAAAAAACTTAAAAATTGAAATTTGATTTGTTAAGAATAAAAAACATTTTGAGCTAAGGAGAAAATGCTGGTTACCAGCATTTGTATGGTAAATTGCGCGGTTAAGTGTTAAATCTTTAACTTGCTTCTGCAAGGACAAAGTCGATCAATAAAAGACTGCACAGAATGTATAATATGTGCTCCCACAATTTGCAAGATGTTCAGGCCAAGATATTCCTGAAACCTCATTATCACTGTCACCTTACTTCCTGGATGTCAATTTGATTTATCGGCACTTTATAGGTTTAGACCACAAACGAGACACAGCGACACACTCACTACGTAGGGGAATCACAAGGCTTTTGTTTGAAGCAGAAATTAAAAGTGGGAGTTTGAAAAACTGATTGATTGATTGTATGGTGTTCAACACCATTTTCAACATTATTTCAGTTATATCGCGGCCAGTGCACAATCCATGCTTTCCTAATTTTCTTTTTACCAGTACTCCCCACAATATTCTTTTCAAGTCACTGGCTGCTTTCCCACATAACCATTGTCGGAACAATTGTCAGCGGTGAGACAGGAATGAATCCTGTCACAATGTTTATCATCAATCCTCGGAAAGAAATTGGCCAAGACGAGGTTCGAACTGAGCTACAGGGCTCGGCTGGATTTTGAAGAAATGTTACAGAAAATGGCCTTTTCTGTGCCTAATTTTATCAATTGATTAAGTACCATATTACAGTGAAATTACATCTGGATTTAACCTTTTCCACACAATTCCAACTTTTAATGACCTTGAGGAAAAAGTTTCTGAAAAACTTTGTGGGAAAAGGACAAAGTACTGGTAACCAGCATTTTCTCCAATTCCCACAATGTTTTCTACCATATCAAAGACAGAAATCATTATTTATACCACATTCAAGTTGTTGTCTGCAAATGCTTTGAATTTGGTCCAGTGCGAAATTTTGCCATTAGGTTAAGCATGAACTCTTTGCAACACAATCCCATGTTTGAACGACCATCAGGAGGAAGTCTATCGTAGGAGGAGAAAATGCTAGTTACCAGCATTTTCTCCTTTTCCCTAAATGTTTTCTATCATATCTGACAGGAAATCATTGTCTATGCCACATTTGTCTGCTGCAAATGCTGTACATTTGATCCAGTGCAAAATTTTGTCATTTAACCCTTTACCACACAATCCCGACTTTTAACGACCTTGAGAAAGAAAGCCTTTGAAAACATTGTGGGAAAAGGAGAAAATGCTGGTAACCAGCATTTTCTCCTTTTCCCACAATGTTTTCTACCCTTCCCAAATCAAATTTCAATTTTTGATTCACTTATTTTGTCGTCTGCAAATGCTTTGAATTTGGACTAGTCCAAAATTTTGTCGTTTGGTAAAGGGTTAATAAAGCACTAAACCAGCCAAAGAAGTTAAGATTGAAACTTTGAATGACTTGTACACAAAAAATGACAAATGCTTAACCCTTTACCAAACAATCCCTGGTTTTTACGACCCTGAGATAGAAGCCTTTTGAAAACATTGTCGGAAAAGGAGAAAATGCTGGTAACCAGAATTTTCTCCTTTTCCCACAATGTTTTCTATCCTGCTGGAAACAAATTTCAATTTTTGAGTTACGTTTATTTTGTCGTCTGCAAGTGCTTTCAATCTGGATCAGTCTAAAATTTTGTCGTTTGGTAAAGGGTTAAGCATTGCAAGGTCTTGCTCTATCTTTTGTAGGGGTCCTGACTGGCTCAAGGGTAAATATAGGACTTGTGACCTGGAGGCCTTGAGTCTGAGGATCACTGGAAGCACCAGGTTGTTCGTAGGAGTGTCCTTGGGCAGAGCACTTCAGAATCCTAGCCTAGTACCAGTAAAAACCACAACACATGAATATGTAAGCTGATGCCATGATATAACTGAAATAATGTTGAAAGCGGCCTTAACAACATTCACCTATATTTTGTAAACTCAAAAATAAAAGCAGTAAAAAGTTCTACCTTTTCTTTTAGCAGCTACCACCATTGCGTCATACTCTTTTCTGTGTTTTTCTATCTCCTCTGGGTCCTTCATTGGTAAATTCCTGCAATAAATAATAATAAGTTGCAGGAATAAATAATAGTAAGTTATTTCATTGAAATGATATCTCCCACCGAAAAAATCTTTTCTGATAGAAACATATGAGGTACTGTGTTTTGCATGTACATGTAGCCTTTTTGTTATTGGTCCATTATGAAATTATACATTGTGCCCCCTTTTTCCATGACATGGCATTTCATTACATTAAAACAAATAGTGATTGCCAGTGGCTTATGATAAACATTATAAATATTAAGCTTCACAGTATTTTGTCGAGTAGTTCAAGAGATATCCATCCATAATGGAAACATACATCCCCATTTTCCATGACACAGAATGAAGTCAAAGAAACAAAAAAAGTATATAGGCCGACTATCATAATGAACACATTTATGAAGATTCATCAATTTTGGTCAAGGATTTTAGAAGATATCTGTCTGTCTGGACAGAGGAATGGACAGACAGATGGACAAACGGATGGACAGAAGGACCATGCAAACACTATACCCCTCCACCTTCAACAAGGAATAATAAATTTTGAACTCTCTGTCTATAAGGATTTTGTCACTGGTTTCAATATTCAAGCACATCAGGACAACAGTTCACAAATTCACCTCTTTCTAGGCTATTGCCATAACAAAGCTGGGGTTCTGCAGTGCCTAGCCTTAGGATGCTCCCATCTCCGCTCATCAAGCAAACTAGACAATGCATTAATAACTGAGCCAACGAATATCCCTGTAAATACAGAAAGCCACAGCAGTGTAGGGTAGAGCCGAGATTACCTTGAACCCCTGTTTCTTTTAATTCCGACCTCCAAATTTTCTAAAAGTCTCTCAAAAAATAAATGTGTGCCTTCTTTTATGTATTTGAAGATGGTAAGTAAAATTACCCCCACATGAGAAAGTTCATGGAAAGCCCTGGGTAGAGTTTCAGCCTCTCAAATTAAAAGTTTTGGGTTTGTATCCCATGATGAGTGGCTCAACCAACGAAACTACCTAAATCATTAACTCTTTACGAAACAATCCTGACTTTTAACGACCCTGAGAAAGAAGCCTTTTGAAAACATTGTGTGAAAAGGAGAAAGTGCTGGTAACCAGCATTTTCTCCTTTTCCCACAATGTTTTCTATTCTTCCCAAACCAAATTTCAATTTTTCAATCACGTTTATTTTGTCGTCTGCAAATGCTTTCAATTTGGACCAGTCTACAATCTTGTCATTTGGTAACGAGTTAATGGATTATTTGTTAACTCTTAGCTTGCTGAATAAATCAAATGAAACTTTCAAGCTGATGATGAAAACCCAACTAATATTATTTGAAATAATGGGATGGCAACGGTTAACCAGTTAACCGATCGAACGACTGATTTACCTGTTAGGAAATCAAAAACTTGTTAACCAGAAAAAAATATTTATATTCTTACGAACATGCAAGTTCGCAACAAATGCATAGCTCAATTACAAACCGCACCTGGCTGGATTCAAACCTGTGCGGACAAATATCCTCATTTTTCGAGGTTTAAAAGACAAATACCATAACCACTGAGCCAAAGAGAATTCTCTCTGACACAGTTGTCAGGTATTGATTTTATACAGGAAAGCTATGCCGTAAGGAAGGAGTGATCTCCCGTAACACACCGCCTCTTAAATGTCATCATTTTGATGACAGGAAAGCCTAAGTAGGCAGTAAGCCTATTAATTAGACAACAAATGGCTCAATGGCCAATCCCCGACGAGCCCCCATCTTACGAACATGAAAGTTCGCAACAAATGCATAGCTCAAATACAAACCGCACCTGGTGGGATTTGAACCCGTGCAGACAAGTATCCTCGTTTTTCGAGGTTTAAAAGACCAATACCATAACCACTGAGCCAAAGAGAATTCTCTCTGGCACAGTTCTCAGGTACTGATTTTATACAGGAAAGCTGTGCAGTTAGGAAGGAGTGATCTCCCGTAACAATATTACCAAAATTTTACCAAAATATTGAAAAAATATGTCTACAAAATTAACTTTGCCGGTTCTGACAACCATAACTGCATTGTACGTGCATCCATTTGTTTTTTGTGGGGGGGAAACATCTCCTTATCGGACAGTGTAGATCCAAGATCAGACTGCACATTCTGTGCAGTCTGATCTTGATCTAAACTGCCCGCAAAAGGTCAATGAGTCACGCTTAGCAGCCAAAGGGTTAAGCTTTTTAGGAAGCAATCATTAAGAAGGCACAATTAGAAGTTGTATGGACTTGCTTCACAGTCAATGTGAAAACATTAAGCCTTTACAAGACAATACCAACTTTAAAACAACCCATGAAAAATCTTTTGAAGACATTGTGGGAAAAGGAGAAATGCTAGTGGCCAGCATTTTCTCCTTTTCCACAAAGTTTTTTATCACCTTTTTCAGAAACGAATTCCAACAGTTAAGCCATAATTAATCTGTTGTCTGAAATTGCTTTCAATATGTCATTGACCAAATATTTGTTGTTTAACAAGAGGGCCATGATGGCCCTGTATCGCTCCACTGGCTATTAAGTAAAAACACTACAAGCCAAACATTACAATATTCAGCAAATTGATTTCAAACACGAGGACATGCAAACATTTTTCTATCTAATCCTACGAGAAAGTTGTGATCCATGGGCAAAGCCAATTTTGATCGCAAAGCTATAATTATTTGAATCCTGGTGGAGGTCCACAATATAAAGCTCCATACCAAATAATTCAGTTCTTGAATGTTATAAACAAGAAGATTTTCAAATTTTTCTCAATGAAAAGCCCTGTAAAACATGAAACCCATGAGACAGGGCTAAATCTAATAGCCTTAGTCTTTATAATGGTTAGTAACATGATGACTTAAGATAGTTTTCATTACAAAAGCCCATGTAAAACTGGTGACCTTGTGTTCCGTGGTGTGGGGACAAACTTGGGTCAAGGACGAATTGTTGACGACACACGACGCACGACGGACACCAGGTGATCCTAAAAGCTCCCCTTGAGCACGTTGTGCTCAAGTGAGCTAAAAAGTTAACATACGGATGGACGCACAACGGACAACGGGCCATAACATAAGCCTGCTGGCCTTCGGCCAGTGGAGCTAAAAAACTTGTCTAGCACCAATCATGTATCACTGCAGCTTGATAATCAAGGGAGGTAAATAGTAACGAACTTTATCTTTCATAAAAAGAGTTATTTCCCTTGATTAATGTTTAAATTGAAGTGACAATATTTTGAAGCCCATGTTAAACTTGCGATCCCTGGAATGAAGGCAATTTTGACCCCAGACCTACAATATGAAACTAGAATGTGTGGTTATAAACAAAAAGATTTTTTAATCTTGCCCAATAAAAAGTCATGTAAAACAAGTTTGCTGAATAAAAGGCCCTGTAAAATATGTGATCCATGACACAGGTTTATCAAGTTTTCACTGTAAAACTTGTGACCCCTGGTGTGGAGTCAAACTTGACCCCCCAAAGTTAAAATTTGGGCCCTCTTGGTAGAGGCCCATTATATAAAGTTACATGCAAAATTTGGTAGCCCTAGGCCTAAATTTGGGCCCTCTTGGTAGAGGCCCATTATATAAAGTTACATGCAAAATTTGGTAGCCCTAGGCCTAAATATGGCTATGTACAAGTAGATTATTAAAGTTTCCTTATATAAGGCCATGTAGTACTTGTGACCCCTTGGGGCGGGGCTACATTTGACCCCCTGGGCTATAATTTGGGCACCCTTGATAGAGACCCCCTAAATAAAGCTAAATGCAAAATTTGATAACCCTAGCCCTTATAGCTAGATGCAAAAGATTTTCCTATATAAGCCCGCCCATGTAAAACATGTTACCCCCCGGAGCGAAGTCAAATTTGACCCTCGGCTATAATTTGGACACCCTTGGTACAGGTCCACTAGATAAAGCTACATGCCAAATTTGGTCGCCCTAGGCCCCATGGCTAGGTCAAAGAAGAATTTTAAAGTTCTCCCTATATAAGCCCATGTAAAACTTGTTATATAAGCCCATGTAAAACTTGTTACCCCCGGGCAGGGCCTAATTTGACCCCAGGGCTATAATTTGAACAATCTTGGCAGAGGTCCACTAGATAAAGCTACATGCCAAATTTGGTAGCTCTAGGCCCTATGGCTAGGTAGAAGAGGAATTTTAAAGTTCTCCCTAAATAAGCCCATGTATAACTTGTAACCCCCGGGGCGGGGCCAATTTTGACCCCAGGGCTATAAATTGAAGAAACTTGGTAGAGGTCCACTAGATAAAGCTACATGCCAAATTTGGTAGCCCTTGGCCTTACGGTTTCAGACAAGAAGATTTTCAAAGATTTTCAAAATTTTTCAGTTTTGTTGCCATGGCAACCAGAGTTTTTGAAGGAATTAAATTCTTTCAAGAAATTCTGAAGAGGACCATGGCAGGATCATTTCTGTGAAGTTTCATCAAAATTGGATGGGTAGTTTCAGAGAAGAAGACGTTTTAAAAAAAAGTTAACGCACGGACGGACGGACGGACGGACGGACGCACGGACGCACGACGGACAACAGGCCATAACATAAGCCCGCTGGCCTTCGGCCAGTGGAGCTAATAAAGAGTTAAACTATTGATTGAATGATTGTATGGTATTTAATGTCGTTTTCAACATTATTTCACTTATACCGCTACGGCCAGTGCACCTATCCATGTTTTCCTGGGGTTTCTTTTGCAAGTACTCCACACAATATTCTTTCGAAGCCACCAACTGCTTTCCCTCATGACCACTGTCGAAACAATGATCAGCGGTGAGAGAGGAATGAATCCTGTTGCAATGACTATCACTAATTCTCGGAAAGAAATTTGCCAAGCCGGGGATCGAACCTGTGATCTCCTACTGTCAAGTCTTGTACTCTACTGACTGAGCTACCGTGGCTCGGCTACACAGTTTAAACAAAAGAAAAGACCAAAAACTTAAGAACAAATTAAGTCTTGTTCTAAAAACAATAACTTAAGATACATTGTGGAAAATGACACAACTCGATATGAAGCAAAACTTAAATCTTGTGAGAAAGGTTTTTAGACCTCTTTTCATCCCTAATATAGAGCAGTCAAAAATCTCATGTTTTGTCACCAGTTCATGCGAAAGTAATGAAAATATCCCAAGGGTATGCTCAGCTATGACACCAGAGGAAAATAGGTGGTGAAATAGAGAGGATAATAATGTTGAGAGCAGACTTTGTGGATCTCTCTCAACTCTTTACCAAATGACAAAACCTTAGACTTGTCCAAATTCAAACCATTTGCAGACGATAAAATAAACATGACTCAAACACTGAAATTTGTTTTTGGAAGAGCAGAAATCAATGTAAGAAAAGGAGAAAGTACTCTCCTCTTCCCACCATGTTTTCAAAAGCCTTCTTCCATCGAGATGTTAAAACTTGAGACCGTGCGGTAAGAGCCTAACGCTTTACCACAACACCAAAATCTCAGGCTTGTCTAACTTTCAAAACAATTGAAGACAGCAAATTTAACAGGACTCAAACAATAGGATTAGTCAGTTAACCTTTTCCCACACAACAGAATTTTTGACTCGGCCAAATGAAAGCATGTGCAGATGACAAAGTAAATGCAACTCAAATGATTTCTGTTTTTGATAGGGTAGGAAACATTGTGGGAAAAGGACAAAATGCTGGTAACCAGCATTTTCTCCTTTTCCCACAATGTTTTCAAAAAGCTTCTTTCAACAGGGTCATTAAAATTCGGGATTGTGTGGTAAAGCGTTAAAGAGAAAACATTGTGGCTAAAGAAGGAAATGGTGGTTACAAAGATTTTCTCCTTTTCCCACAATGTCTTCCAAAAGCCTTCTTCCACAAGGATATTAAAATTCAGGGTTGTTTGGTTTAAAAGGCAAAATTGTAGACTAGATCAAATTGAAAGCATTTGCAGACGACAAAAGTGATGTTTGAATGATGTAGTATGTGCTAGAGAGTGAACAACACATTATGGAAAAGGTGAAAATGCTTTTACCATTATTTTCTCCTTTGCCAACACTTTTTTAAAAACACATTTTCCTCGGGGTCACTAAAATTACAGGATAGTCAGGTAAAGGTTTAACCTTTTACCAGACGACAATATTTTTGCCTTGTCCAAATAGAAAGCATTTGCAGACGACAATTTCAATGTGGCTCAAATGGTGCAATTTTTCTTTGATAGGGTAGAAAAACATCGTGGGAAAAGCATTTTCTCCTTTTCTCACAATGTTTTCAAAAGGCTTCTATCCCAGGGTCGTTGTAAGTCGGCATTGTGCAGTAAAGGGTTAACTAATAAAATTTTTAGACATTCTATTGAAAACATAATGCAGACCACAAATTAAATGTGGCTGATAAGATGGAATTTGACATTGGATGAAAGAAAAAGTTGATTATACTCCCTCTTAGTGACCTTACTCTGACATGAAGGTCATGAATTGTGACTAAAGACTAGCCAACCAAATTTTTCCTACCATACCATATTGTCCCCTATTATCACTCCCCTCTAATTAACCCTTCCCCAGCTTTAAATCCAACCAAAAAATGGACTCGCAAGATGTCTAATCGATCGATAAAGTTGAAATAAATCAGCTGGAATAAACTTGCGGCATCAACATAATCCTAATTACTTCACAATTCAATGTTATCAACACCTAACTATCTGATTGACTGATTGATTGACTGAATGGCTTTTAACGCCAATTTCAACATTATTTCAGTCATACCACAGTGACAGCTTACATATTCATATATTTCCTGGGCTTTACCAATACTAGGCTAGGGCTCTGAAGTGCCTTGCCCAAGGACACTCCCACAAAAGCCCAGTGGATTCAGTGAGGCTCAAACCCAGGGCATTCAGGTCACTAGTCCCACACTTTACCACTGAGCCATGCAGGACCACCTGACTATCCAAATATATATACACTTCCAATAACTTTATAAACTTCCAGTGTGCAAAATTTGTCAACTAACTTTGAAAAAAAAGAAAGTGAAAGTATGGAAGACCAATGTCCCATATTAATTGCGAATGCTCTTTGATGTCATGCTTATTTTTTTCAACCTCTTATTTGCCCCCCCCCCTCGGAAAATGCAACACCCTCGTGGGCATCAAAGAGAAATTCTATGGTATTGTTCCTTGTGATCATATTAATTTTAAACACTACAGCCAAAAGGAAACCATGAATTTGTAATCATCTAGGTCTAATTCTGGAATGAAACTGTCCAATTGCGGTTTTTTGGCACTTGACTGTCATCTGCAAATGCTTTCAATTTCAACAAGTCCAATCTTTTGTCATGTTGTAATGAGTTAAGACTCAGAGAGTGGGAACACAATGTCATAATATGCATCTATAATGAGGGACAGGAAATGTGATTATGTTGACAATTTCTTCATTTGCGACATTGTTTTCAGGAGCTGTTGGCTGCTTAAGAGTGAATGTGTGGAAGACATGATATGCATCTATAATCAGGGCCAGGATTGTAATTTTATCGACAAAATTAAGATGTCCTTCAAGGAAGATACTGTATCTATCTGTCTTTATTTCTTTAACACTTTACTTCACAATCAAAGGCCCTGTTACAGAAAAAAACTTAAATCTCCTATTTTGTGCAAGTCTGCTGACAGACCCCATTTTCGACTTAAGTTGAGTTTGTTACTTGAGACCCATTTTACTTTTTAATAAAGACTTAAGAAACATTCTAAAATCACAAGTCGAAATAAAATTTCACTCTCAACTCAGCAAAATAATGGACTTAAATCTGTTTAAATGACTTCAGTAATTATTTTGCTTAGCTGAGTCTGACATGTTCTGTCAGCATTTTCTCCTTTTCCCACAAGGTTTTCTACACTTTCATAGACAATTACCATCATTTCAGCTACGTTTAATTTGTTGTCTGCATATGTGCTCAATTTTGAAAAGTCTAATATTCCATAGTTTGGTAAAGAGTTAATACATCAATGCCTGTAAAAACATTGCAAACAGTTTCTCCTTTTGTCACCATGTTTTGAAAATTGGTCGACTTCACAAGGAAGATACTGATGATCATAATTATGTTAATTCAATGTTTCACAGGGACTGACGTCAAACAACAACATTTATCTCCCGAATAGGTCACCAAATGAACTTTTATCATTACTTCACAATGATACTCTTAATCATCACCCTTACCTCTTCACCAAACAATCTTGACTTTACACAACCCTGAGAGGTATTTTGAAAACATTGTGGGAAAAGGAGAAAATGCTTAAAATGAACATTTTCTCCTTTTCCCACAATGTTTTTGTTTCCTTTACTTTTTTTCCTTTGATCCACACATAATAAAATATTACATTGTCCCCAAGTACTTTTAACCTTATACAGTGCACCTCTAAGTTTTAACCACCTAAAGAAAGAAGGCTTTTGAAAACAAAGTGGGAAAAGATGAACATGCTGGTTCACAGCTTTTTTTCCCCATTGCTTTCAATAATAAACTTGCATAAAAATAAACTTTTTTTCCCATTTCCTTTAACTCATTACCACACAAACCCGACTTTTAACGACCCTGAGAAAGATGCCTTTTGAAAACATTGTGGTCCAGTCCAAAAATTTGTTGTTTGGTAAAGAGTTAACTCATTACCAAACGACAAAATTTTAGGTTTGTCCAAATCGAAAGCATTTGCAGACGACAAAATAAAAGTGACTGAAAATTTGAAATTTGTTTTGTGAAGGGTAGAAAACATTGTGGGAAAAGGAGAAAATGCTGGTTACCAGCATTTTCTCCTTTTCCCACAATGTTTTCTAAAGGCTTCTTTCTCAGGGTCGTCAAAAGTAGGGATTGTGTGGTAAAGACTTAATCTGGACATGTCTAAAACTTTGTTCTGTGGTAAAAGGTTAACTCAACTATGTAAATGAAAAGGCCCAATTTACTCAGGGGAAAAAAATCGTAAATATTACAGTATCACAACTATTTACAGTCAGGATAATCTGACATTCAGACAGTGTAGATCAAGATTAGATAGATCTTGATCTTTTATGATGACATAGGCACCCAAAGCTACCTTTAGCATTTGTAGTATTAACTCTTTTTACCAGAAAGCAATATTTTACGCTTGTTCTCATTCTACTGTTTAACACATAATCCAAACTTTAAACGACCCAGAAGAAAGAGGCTTTTGAAAACTTTGTGGGAAAAGGAGAAAATGCTGGTAACCAGCATTTTCTCCTTTTCCCACAATGTTTTCTACTCTTTCCAAGACAAACCCCATTATTTGTGTTTACTTTGTCATCTGCAAAATTAATGCTTTCAATATGCTACACCCTAACATTCCTTATCTGGTAAAGTGTTTCCATACCACAGAGGGGGGGGGATATTTACTTTTATCTTCCCTTTACCACACAGTCAAATGGTCGAGTCAGTAGTTACAGGACTTGAAAACAGAGGGTCACTGGTTCAAATCCCCAGGTCAGCCAATTTCTTTCTGGGGATTGATGATAGTCATTGCGACAGGATTCACTTCTCTCTCCCTGCTGATCATTGTGTCGACGATGGTTATGTGGGAGAGCAGCTAGTGGCTTATGCAGAATGTTGCATGAAGTACTGGTAACAGAAATTCCAGGAAAGCATGGATAGGTGCACTGGCCACCTCACTTAACTGAAATAATGTTGGAAACGGCTTTAAACAACATAAAATCAATCAACATGTTAGAGAGGCAATAAGTTTGGGGTCCTACATGGCTCAGTGGTAAAGTGTGGGACTTGTAACCTGGAGGCCCAGGGTTCCAGCCACACTGGAATCACTGTTTTTTATTGGGGGGGAGTGTCCTTGGGCAAGAAACTAATCAGAGCCCTAGCCCAGTACTGGTGAGACCCAGGGAAACATGAATATGTAAGCTGTTGCCGTGATATGAAAGCGGTGTATAACACTATTCAGTGAAGGCAATGAGTTCACCCTTAGAGCGCCAATAAATCCAACAAACATTTTCAGTCTAGAAATAAGACCCAAATCATTAAAAATTCATGGTTGCTTTTTTTTTTATAAAGATTTAGCAAAGCGGACAGTGTAGATCAAAGATCAGACTGCACATTTTGTGCAGTCTGATCTTGATCTACACTGGCCGCACAGGCAACGACCTTTGTGAAAGGCACTTTAAGGTTTAATTCAGCTACCTAGGAGTTAACAAAATATTCACATGAGGTCTGAGGTCACGTTATTCAGACAAGTGTATTTAGATATTATACAAGTCATCACTTATCTACTGTTATTGTTTATAACAATTAGATTTGTCATAATTAAGTTTTTACTAAACCTTCCCAAGCTTAAACTACCGTGAGAAAGAAGGCTTTTGAAAACATTGTGTGAAAAGGAAAAAATGCTAATGTCCAGCATTTTCTCCTCCTCCTACTATGTTTTCTACCCTTTTAAAGACAATTGTAATCACTTGAGCTATAATTAATTTTTCATGTCATAATGCTTTCAATTGGACACATATGAAATTGTGATGTATGGCAGACTCAAACCTTTCTCACATAGGAAAAAAATGTTTAATATTATACTGATATGTAACACATCTGTAAATTAAGCTGAGAAATGCACTCTATATTGCTAATTTTTTTCAGTGTTTCTGAGAAGTCCATTTGATTTATTTATTTGGTGCTCATATTTCACATAAAAATCTCTAGATTTCTTTGATCTTTTTTAAAATGAAATTAACAACTATAGCAGTTTACTATGTAATGTAAAACCTGAAAGTAACTAGCTGCAGTTTTTTCAAAATATTAACCCTTTACCACACGGCAAAATTTAAGACCTTTCCAAATTGAAAGCATTTGCAGAAGACAATTTCATAGTGGCTCAAATGACACAACTTTTCTTTGATAGGGTAGAAAACTTTGTGGGAAAAGGAGAAAATGCTGGTTACCAGCATTTTCTCCTTTTCCCACAATGTTTTTAAAAGGCCTCTTCTTCAGGGGTGTTAAAAGGCATCATTATGTGGTAAAGGGTTAACTATATCTTTTTTTTTCCCCGATGTACTGGTCATCTGTGCGTGTGTTTTATATGTGTGTGTCTGTTTGCGTGTGTGTGAGCGAGTTCCTTTCTTTTCCTTTTTCATCTTTAACTCCACTCATATCTATTCCTAACTGTATGTTTTTTAAATACCTGGAAGAAATAAAATATTTGTATCGTATTGTGTTGTATGAGAATGTCACTGGAGAGAGCATTCAGCAAACCTCAGGGGCCTGTATTAAGATGGGTGATATTCACATATGCCTTACATTCCTTTGCCAGAAAATAGAAAGACCATTTTACCGCTCGCAAAATATGAGATTACACAAGTCACAATTTCTAACTGAGGTCTTTCTAAATGCATTTTCATTGACAAATAATTTGTAATTTTCCTGCATGACATATCACTTGCAAATTCATAGGAAATTGTTGTCTTTAATCAATACTTTTCATGGGCTGCACCATTGTTTTAGATCATGTGACTGAAAGTATTCCAAAATGGAAATCTCTTCAATACAGACAAGGTTAGATGTAGTAATGGAAATGACTGAGGTATGGGAAAGACATGTTTGCTACCAGAAGGAGGCTGGAATCCTGGGAAACCTGGATGGCCTTAGGAATCTTAGCCATCAGATTCTGCCTGTGCAGCGTCTATTCTAGGATGCCCAATACAGACAAGGTTAGATGTAGACATGGAAATGGCTGAGTTGTGGGAAAGGCAAGTTTGATGCCAGAAAGAGGCTGTAATCCTGGGATAACTGGATGGCCTTAGGATTCCACATGTGCAGTGTCTATTCTAGGATGCTCAATTGCAGGATTCATGCAGATTTTTCCAAGATCCCGCATAGATTCAGACGCAATCCATGACAGTCCCATGTAAAAACTAAACAATGAAAAAGTTAAAAAACAAAGAATTTACTCCAGCCACCAAGAAATTATTGCTGTTTTGGATAAAAAAGCACCTTTGCCAAAACTGTTTTAGAAACATATGTCCATTTAAGTAACATCTCATGACGTGAAATTGTTCAAAATGGCCTACTTCCAAAACAGCCAACTTTCCTGGGTACTGTTCGAAAATTGTTCTCCCCCACTCTTACTTTTAAATGGAGTGGGAAAAATCCCCCCCCTTGTTATCAGTTTCTAGAATAGATACTGCATGTGTTCCATGACATCTCACATTCTTTATTCCCACAATGTTTTCCAAAGCCTTCTTCCTCATCGGATTGTTTGGTAAAGGAATGCAGCCCCTCTATTCTGAAAAAGACCTGAAATCCCAGGATGAAACCAATCACATCCTGTTTGTCATCGGTGATCAACTTGTCATGCAAACAAGCTTTCTTATTAGTTTTAGGTTTCTCTTAACCCTTTACCTCACAATCCTTACTTTTGACGACCCTGAGAAAGAAGCCTTTAGAAAACATTGTGGGAAAAGAAGAAAATGCTGGTAACCAGCATTTTCTCCTTTTCCCACAATGTTTTCTACCTTTCACAAAACAAACTTCAAATTTTCAGTCACTTTTATTTTGTCGTCTGCAAATGCTTTCGATTTGGACAAACCTAAAATTTTGTCGTTTGGTAATGAGTTAACCCTTTACAACACAATCCCAAGCTTTAAACAACCCTCATAGAGTAGGCTTTTGGAAATATTGTAGGAAAAAAAGAAAATGCTGGTAACCAGCATTTTCTCTTTTTCCCACAATGTTTTCTATCCTTTTCACACTGACTAATCTCATAATTTAACTCTTTACCACACAATCCCGACTTTTAACGACCCTGAAAAAGAAAGCCTTTGAAAACATTGTGGGAAAAGGAGAAAATGCTGGTAACCAGCATTTTCTCCTTTTCCCACAATGTTTTCTACTTTTTCCAATTCAAAATTCAATTTTTGATTCACATTTATTTTGTCCTCTGCAAATGCTTTCAATTTGGACTAGTCCAAAATTTTGTCATTTGGTAAAGAGTTAAGCCACAATTGATTTGTTGTCTGCGAGTGCTTTCAAATACAGACTAGTCTAGAATTTCTTCATTTTGTAAATGTGGTTAACAAAACAATAATTATTGATGACTGATCGGTTTCAACATTATTTCAGTCATATCAGGGCGAGAGCTCAAATATTCATGCATTTTCTGGGTTTCACCAGAACTAGGCTAGGGCGCAGATTCTTGCCCAAGGACACGCCCATGGAAAACCAAGTGGATCCAGTGAGCCTTCAACCTGGGGCCTCAAGGTCACAAGTCCTACACTTCACCACTGAGCTATGCAGGGCCCCACTTGATGACAAATGATGGATGCCTGATAAGGTGTGCTGCAAAATCACAGCCCAATCATGCTCAGAGGAGCTGTAAATTCAATCCAAAATTTTAATTTTCTCAAATGAAGCAAATCTAATTACTGTTTTGCTTCCCTGAAATCCAACCCTCATTCATTTTCTGTCTATAAAAAAGAGCTTAATCCTATACCAACAATGTCCCATATATACAATTGTACAACCTATCCAGCATTTTCTTCTTTCCCACAATTTCAATAATCCCACCATTTGCTAGGGTACTGGGAGGCTCAGTAGTGAGCTGTGGGACTCATAATCTGGAGGCCCTTGGTTCCAGCCTCACTGGAAGCACTGGGATTTTTGTGGGGGTATCTTTTGGCAAGACACTTCAAAGCCTTAGCCTAGCATTGGTGAAACCCAGGACATACATGATTATGTGATATGACTGAAATAATGTTGAAGCCGCACAAAACACCATTCCACCAACCAAATCAACCCAGCATTTGATCCACATTTACCGGCAAATATTTTCAAATATGGACAATTCTGACAGAATACTATTGAAATAACATGGCTGTTTGTCTTAAAATGAAACAGAAAACCAGAAAGTGAAGATCAAAGATAACAATGATTGTATGTGGTTTTTTTTTATTGTCTTATCTTGATCCACACTTCACAAAAGCAACTTAAGTTGTGCTTGGTGCTTAACCCTATGTCAGTTGATTTCATTTCGTAACGACATCACCCCCCCCCCCCTAAAAAAAACACTGTGGAAAACGTTGTTGGAAAAGGAGAAAATGCTGGTTACCAGCTTAAGTTGTGCTTGGTGCTTCAACCCTATATCAAAATAATTCCACTTTGTAACGACCTCACAAAAAAAAAAAACTTTGGAAAATATTGTTGGAAAAGGAGAAAATGCTGGTTACCAACATTTCCTCCTTTTCCAACAATGACGCAGAGCCCCAGTAGCACAGTCGGTAGCATACAGGACTCAAGAACAAGGGGTTGCTGGTTCGATCCCTGGCTCCGCCAATTTCTTTCCGAGGATTGATTATGTCATTGAGATAGGATTCATTCCTCTCTGACCGCTGATCATTGTTTTGACGATGGTTATGTGGGAAATCAGCCGGTGGCTTGGAAAGAATATTGTGCTGAGTACTGGTAAAACAAACTCCAGGAAAGCATGAATAGGTGCACAGGCCGCCGCGATATAACTGAAATAATGTTGAAAATGGCGTTAAACATCATACAATCAATCAATCATTCAACAATGACAGATCTCCTCATGTGAGTCATATTTAGTTTGTCATCCACATGTGCCTTATATTTCAAATCAGTTATTTTGCTATCTGGCAAACAGTAAACAATCAAAAGCTATGACAAAACAAGAACTATAATGACAGGCCATTCTTTAATGCCACATGAAATTTTCTTGTTTTCCAAAACGCAATTTCACTCAAGGGTAATTTTGTTCTCCACAGATTTGTCAGTCCACATTTCCCAAGAAATACTGTCTTACAGTTTCGGATAATAGGCTTTAGAGAAGCTGTGTTGTAAATACAATGAATGTGACAAGGACCTAGGCAAGATTTGCATAAACTTTGCCCTGAAAAATTCATCTTTCTGAATGATGCAACAGTACATATTCTGGAAAAATCTTGAACATTATGTTTACCAGGAGGACCAAAAAAGCTAGTGTGCATCATATGATTTGGTGCCACAGGTTGTTTTTTCTTTCACATTTACATTGAAACCTGTCTTAGTGGTTACCTTCAACCCATTTCCTGAGTTTTAACAACACTGGGAAAGAAGGCTCTTGAAAACATTGTAGGAAAAGGAGAAAATGCTGGTATCCAGCATTTTCTCCTTTTCCCACAAAGTTTCCTACCTTGTCAATAAACTTAAGTTCATTTGTACAAGTCTCCAATATACCAACCTCAGAAGATTTGGAAGTACCTTAAAGTCTACGGTCCTAACTCTCATATTAAAAGACGGAAGCTGTCGAGATTGGCCGAATAGCCTTTACGAAAGCGTCAATGTTTACTGATGAGTTAGAGGCCGTAGACTTTAAATTTGTCATTTTGAATAGGTTGAGACGGCACCTTGTATTACGCAAGCATATGTTATTTTCATTCACAGAGAAGACTGATAAAATTATGTTGAAATGCAGCTGTAGTGAGCCCATTTTAAAAAGCATTTGCAGACAATAAATTAGGTTTAGTTCAAACTAGAGCTGTCACCGAATGTGACTTAATACCCCCGCCAGCGCTTTGACAGAAACAGGCAATTTGACAAAAAGTTTTCTAAGTTCAAGGGGAGATTACCCTTAAATCATAGGGAATAGATGATTGAAAACTGCATCTTGCACAACTTCAGTATACGATCAATGTATCAACAAACTTTCAATACAATAGCAGCAAAACTGTAGGAGAGGTTCGTGACACAAAATTACTAGTATTTTGTACACAGACAGACACACGGACGGATGGACAGACAGGCTGATTCCAGTATACCCCCGAAAACATTCGTTTTGCGGGGGTATAATAACTATACATGTCTATGTTGCTGATATGGTAAAAGAGCATTAAGGTCTACGACCCCTAACTCATTGGTAAACATCGACATTTTTGTAAAGGCTATTTGGCCAATCTCTGCAGCTACCGTCTTTTAATATGGGAGTTAGGGGCCACAGACTCACTAACTCATTGGTAAATATTGTGTAACATCATCGTTTTTGTACAGGCTATTTGGCCAGTCTCGGCAGCTTCCATCTGTTAATACGAGAGTTAGGGGCTGTAGACCTTAATCCCTTAACCACAATATTTTCGAAAGCTATTATCTTCTTTAGTGTTGTTAAAACACAGGATTTTTGGCAAAGGGTTCAGAGTGAAGTAGTAATACTTACAATGGTCTGTTTTCAAGGATTAGAGCTGTGGTAGATAGCACTTCAATGTCTTCTTTCTTGGCGCGACTAGCAGCAAGCTGGTCTTCTCGCTGTTTTTCCTATTGATAAAAAAATAAAATAATTCATGTAGACTCATAGCACACCAGTGTGTATAATGTTAACCCTTTACCAAATGACAAAATTTTGGACCAGACCAAATTCATAGGCAAAGATTTAAATGTAGCTCAAATGATGATATCTGTCTTTGAGAGGGTAGACTAAGAAAACATAGTGGGGAAAGAAGAAAATGCTGTTAACCAGCATTTTCTTCTTTTCCCACCATGTTTTCAAAAGCCTTCCTTCCCAGGATCATGAAAACCTGGGATCGTTTGGTAAAAGGTTAATTCAGTCATTTCAACAAGATTGTTTGTTTGGAGTTTAATGCTGTTTCAACAGCTTAGGTCATATCAGTGCACCTACCCATGTGTTACCTGGCTTTCTAACACCAGTACTGGTCCCAAAATGTTTCCTACCTTTCCAAAGATAGAAATCATCCTTTGCGCTACTTTCAGTTTGTAGTCTGCAAATGCTATCAATTCGGATCAGTCTAGAATTTTGTGGTTTGGATATGAGTTACTGAGATAACCTGTTCGCATTCCATCTAAAGACTCACATTTTTGGAGGATTGATGAATTATTTGAACAAAATTCATTTCTCTCTGACCCCTAAATATTGTTTATATGGGAAAAACAGCCAGTGGCTCGGAATTGTTGTGCTGAAACAAGAGGCCCTAAAGCGCTCACCTGACTAAAGTCATTTATGGTTAATAATATTGCAGAGATCCTAGATTTAATGATGTAAAACGAAAGAGTTCAAGTGACCTACTTTTTGACCCAGTGTGACCCCTTTTCTAACTAGTCCAAGATATCACCAAGACAACAATTCTGACCAAGTTTCATGAGTATCAGGCTGATAATGTGGTCTCTATGGTGCACACAAGGTTTTTCGACGATTTGGCACTGACCTACTTTTTGACCTGATGTGACCCAATTTCAAACTTGTCCAAGATATCATCAAGACAAACATTCTGAAATGTTTCCTACCTTTTCATGTTTATAAGGCTAAAAATGTGGTCTCTCGAGTGCACACAAGGTTTTTCTAAGATATGACCCAGTGACCTACTTTTTCACCCAACATGAGCCAATTTCAAACTTGTCCCAGATATCATCAAGACAAACATTCAAGCCAATCTTCATGATTACCAGGTTGAAAATGTGACCTGCTCGATTTACACAAGGTTTTTCTAAGATTTGACCCAATGACCTACATTTCGACCAAACATGACCCAATTTCGAACTTGTCTGAGATATCATCAAGACAAACATTTTGACCAAGTTTCATGAGTACCTTAATTTGCTTAAATTTTGAGACACCCAAAGTATTGGGACACCATCAAAGAACGCAACAATAATTATTTTTGATGACCCAAAGATTTGGGCCATACTAAAAATTGCAAAGCAAGATCGGTATTTTTTTTTTTCCAAAAAATTGGGACAGTGAATATCTATTTAAAAAAAAAAATCTTTCAATCCGTTTGAAACCTGTTGTTTACAAGCATTCATTTCGCAGAGTTTCATTTCTATGCACGTAAGCATGCTTCCCAACCCTCCCGATTTCAATGGGAGTTTCCCGATTCAAGACAAAAAAAAATTATCACCTGACAGACTGTTTTAAACACTAAATGTAAAAAGGGTGTGATAAACTTGTATCCAAGATACATAACGTATACATTTACATCCGAAGTTGACATAGAGTTGACACACATGTATTTCACGGTCAATCGGGTTCGTTGTTTATAAATAGAAATCAAGGTACAGTATTTGAGTCTGACTGAGGTTCGTCGATTGAAGACTGACAAACCAATCAAATTTGAGAACGGGCCGAGCAGGTACTTGTCAGAGTGGAATATACGTCGTTCACCTCACGTAAGCAGGTAAAATATGTTGCGAATTTATCTTCAAACGCAAAATAACAATCTTCATCGCGATCCCAAGACGCAGACAAAAATGAGTGATAAGTTAATCATCAATGAAATAAATTAGACAAGAGGGCCATGATGGCCCTGAAGTCGCTCACCTGAGCCTTTTGACCAAACATGATCCATTTTAAATCTCTTTCGAGATATCATGACAAACTCTCATAATTAGTGAACTAAAAATTTGCAAATTTGGCCTCTAGCATGTACACAAGCTTTCTCTAGACTCATCTAGGATGTCATCAAGACAAATATTTTGACAGAGTTCCATGAGTATTGAACTTAAATTGTGGCCTCTAGAGCATAACAAGGTTTTTCTAAGATTTAACCTTGTGGCCTAGTTTTTCACCCGACCCAACCCTTTTTCATTCATCAAAGATGTTATCAAGAAAAAAATTCTGACCAAGTTTCATGAGTAATGGGCTGAAAATGTGGCCTCTAGAGCAAACACAAGTTTTTTTCAAATATTGTTCCCCCGACATAGTTATTGACCTGAGGTGACCCATTTTTAAACTCCTCCTAGATAATATCAAGAGAAGCATTCTGAGTAACTTTCATGAGTATTTGAGTGAAAATGTGGCCTCTAGAGCTTACACATGGTTTTTCTAAGATTTGACCAAGTGACCTAGTATTTGACCCAACATAACCCACTTTTGAACTCATCCAAGATATCATCAAGACAAACATTCTGACCAACTTTCAAGAGTATTGGACTAAAAAAGTGTCCTTTAGAGCGTACACAAGGTTTTCCTAACATTTGACCAAGTGACCTAGTTTTAAACCCAACATGACCCATTTTCGAATTTGTCCGAGATATCATCAAGGCAAACATTCTGACCAACTTTCACGAGTAGCGGACTGAAAATGTGGCCTCTAGAGTATACACAAGGTAAAAAGTTGACGACGGACAACGCACTTCGTGCTCAGGTGAGCTAAACAAGAGGGCCATGATGGCCCTGAAGTCACTCACCTGAGCTTTTTGATCAAACATGACCCATTTCCAATCTCTTCAGAGATATCAAGACAAACACTCTAACAAACACTCATTAGTATTAGGCTTACAAATATGGCCTCTAGAGTGCACATAAGCTTTTTCTAGAATTTGTCTCAGCGGCCTACTTGACATGTAGAAATTATCCAGACATACATTCCGACAAACTTTCATGAGTATTTGAGAGAAAATGTGGCCTGTAGGGTGTATAAAAGGTTTTTCCGAGATATGACCTAGTGACCTAGTTTTTTATCCAACATGACCCACATCCATACTAATCTAAGATATTATCAAGACAAACATTCATAGCAAATTTCAAGATTATTGGACTGAAAATGTGGCCTCTAGAGCGTACACACAGTTTTTCAAGGATGAAACTTGGTGACCTAGTTTTTATTCCATGTGACCCATTTTCAAACTAATGCAAGATATCATCAAGTCAAACAGTCTAACAAAAGTTTAAAGAATATTGGACTGTAATTATAGTACAAAAGCTTTTTCAGAGATTTGACCTTGTGACTTAGTTTTTTATCCAACATGACCCATTTTCATACTAGTCTAAGAAATTATCAGGACAAACATTCTGACCGAATTTCAAGATTACTGAACTGAAAATGTGGCCTCTAGAGCTTACATAAGGTTTTTCTAAGATTTGACCTGGTGACCTAGTTTTTGACCTGACATGACCCATTTTCAGTCTCATCCAAGCTATCATCATGACAAACATTCTGACCAACTTTAAAGAGCATTGGACTGAAAATGTGGCTTCTGGAGCGTTCACAAGGTTTTTCAAAGATTTGACCTAGTGACCTGGTTTTTGACCCCACATGGCCCACTTTCGAACTCGTCCGAGATATTATCAAAACAAAGATTCTGACCAACTTTCAAGAGTGTTGGACTGAAAATGTGGCCTCTAAAGCGTACACAAGGTTTTTCTAAGATTTGACACAGTGACCTTGTTTTTGACTTGACATGGCCCATTTTAGAACCCGTCCAAAATATCATAAAGGTAAACATTCTGACCAATTTTCAAGAGTATTGGACTGAAAATGTGGCCTCTAGAGCGTACACAAGGTTTTCCTAAGATTTTACCTATTTACCTAGATTTTGACCTGACATGACCCATTTTCGAACTCGTCCAAGATATCACCTAGGCAAACATTCTGACCAACTTTCCAAAGTACTGGACAGAAAATGTGGCCTCTAGAGTATACACAAGGTTTTTCTAAGATTAGACCTAGTGACCTAGTATTTGACCCAACATAACCCACTTTTGAACTCATCCAAGATATCATCAAGACAAACATTCTGACCAACTTTCAAGAGTATTGGACTAAAAAAGTGTCCTCTAGAGCGTACACAAGGTTTTTCTAACATTTGACCAAGTGACCTAGTTTTAAACCCAACATGACCCATTTTCGAATTTGTCCGAGATATCATCAAGGCAAACATTCTGACCAACTTTCACGAGTAGCGGACTGAAAATGTGGCCTCTAGAGTATACACAAGGTAAAAAGTTGACGACGGACAACGCACTTCATGCTCAGGTGAGCTAAACAAGAGGGCCATGATGGCCCTGAAGTCACTCACCTGAGCTTTTTGATCAAACATGACCCATTTCCAATCTCTTCAGAGATATCAAGACAAACACTCTAACAAACACTCATTAGTATTAGGCTTACAAATATGGCCTCTAGAGTGCACATAAGCTTTTTCTAGAATTTGTCTCAGCGGCCTACTTGACATGTAGAAATTATCCAGACATACATTCCGACAAACTTTCATGAGTATTTGAGAGAAAATGTGGCCTGTAGGGTGTATAAAAGGTTTTTCCGAGATATGACCTAGTGACCTAGTTTTTTATCCAACATGACCCACATCCATACTAGTCTAAGATATTATCAAGACAAACATTCATAGTAAATTTCAAGATTATTGGACTGAAAATGTGGCCTCTAGAGCGTAGACACGGTTTTTCAAGGATGAAACTTGGTGACCTAGTTTTTATTCCATGTGACCCATTTTCAAACTAATGCAAGATATCATCAAGTCAAACAGTCTAACAAAAGTTTAAAGAATATTGGACTGTAATTATAGTACAAAAGCTTTTTCAGAGATTTGACCTTGTGACCTAGTTTTTTATCCAACATGACCCATTTTCATACTAGTCTAAGAAATTATCAAGATAAACATTCTGACCGAATTTCAAAATTATTGAACTGAAAATGTGGCCTCTAGAGCTTACATAAGGTTTTTCTAAGATTTGACCTGGTGACCTAGTTTTTGACCTGACATGACCCATTTTCAAACTCATCCAAGCTGTCATCATGACAAACATTCTGACCAACTTTAAAGAGCATTGGACTGAAAATGTTGCTTCTGGAGCGTACACAAGGTTTTTCAAAGATTTGACCTAGTGACCTGGTTTTTGACCCCACATGGCCCACTTTCGAACTCGTCCGAGATATTATCAAGACAAAGATTCTGACCAAATTTCAAGAGTATTGGACAGAAAATGTGGCTTCTGGAACATTCACAAGGTTTTTTTAAGATTTGACCTAGTGACCTAGTTTTTGACCCAAAGTGGACCGTTTTCGAATTTGTCAGAGATATCATCAAGACAAACATTCTAACCAAGTTTCACAAGTATCGGACTGAAAATATGGCCTGTAGAGCATACACAAGGTTTTTCTAAGATTTGACCTGGTGACCTAGTTTTTGACCAGACTTGGCCCATTTTCGAAATCGTTGGAGATATAATCAAGACAAACATTCTGACCAACTTTCAAGAGTATTAGACAGAAAATGAAGCCTCTAGAGCGTACAAAAGGTTTTTCTAAGATTTGACCTGGTGACCTAATTTTTGACCTGACATGGCCCATTTTCAAGCTCGTCCGAGATATTATCAAGACAAACATTCTGACCAACTTTCAAGAGTTTTGGACTGGAAATGTGGCCTCTAGAGTGTACACAAGGTTTTTCTAAGATTTGACCTGGTGACCTAGTTTTTGACCCGACATAGCCCATTTTTGAACTCGTACGATATATTATCAAGACAAACATTCTGACCAAGTTTCACAAGTATCGGACTGAAAATATGGCCTCTAGAGCGTACACAAGGTTTTTCTAAGATTTGACCTGGTGACCTAGTTTTTGACCCGACATGGCCCTTTTTCAAACTCGTCCGAAATATCATCAAGACAAACATTCTGACCAACTTTCAGGAGTATTAGACAGAAAATGTGGCCTCTATAGCATACACAAGGTTTTTCTAAGATTTGACCTAGTGACCTAGTTTTTGACCCGACATGACCGATTTTCGAACTCGTCTGAGATATCATCAAGACAGACGTTCTGACCAAGTTTCACAAGTATCGGACTGAAAATGTGGCCTCTAGAGTGTACACAAGGTAAAAGTTGATGACGCCCGACACACGACGGACGACGCACACAGCACGATCACAATAGCTCACCATGAGCACTTCGTGCTCAGGTGAGCTAAAAAGCTAAGTTTTAAACCCTTAGTGCACAAATTGACCACTGGAATTCCAATCTGTCTAAAAATAAACTAAACTGCAAATGATTGTAGGTTTATTGAAATCAACGACATAGCAATATTTTAACCTTGGCAATATTGGACTGGTAAGCGGTCAGTGACCAACAGTATGACAGTTTGTTTTGTCTGACCATAAGATTTGGGACAGCTAACAAAATAATTATTTTTTGTAGACCAAAGTATTGGGACATCATTTTTTACTGTCCCAAAATTTAAGCAAAATACTGTATCAGGCTGAAAATGTGGCCATTAGAGTGCACACAAGGTCAGTGTTGACCCTTCACAACAGATGATGGACACAGCTCACAAAAGCTCACCTTGGGTACTTTGTGCTCAGGTGAGCTAAAAAGTGAATCCATTTAGTTGGCAGCAAAGGAGTAAATATAGTACAATATCATCTATAAAGTTTCACTATCAAAATTGGAATTCAAAGAATTTGTAATCGAGTGAGGAATTCTTAACTTATCAATGCTGCAACATGCAAGGTGTCACACTCTGCCTCATAGAAAGAGAGTAGGTAATTTGACTATCAAAATCTCATTTTAACATTAATCATGAACTACAACATAAAGTAAGTGCTTTTTCAATCGATACTCATATTTCAATTTGAAAAATCTTCAACACGAAGTCTACCTAAGACATCCATCTGTTTTTTGTTACTAAAATTTGACCAGGAATTCCTTTTGTGACATGTTAATTCATTGGTCAAAAGTTCAGTAAAAAGTCATTATGGAACCAATGAAAGTATACTTCCTAAAACATTAACGAGAACAAGAATTTTCTAGCCATATATCCTAAAGTATGAGAGATGCTATTGTTTGACTGACTGACTGAACGGCATTTTAAACCAATTTTGACACTGTTTCAGGCATATCACTGTGGCAGCTCACTTTTTCATGTACAACCTGGATTTTACCACTACTGAGCTAGGGGTCTGAAGTGTCTTGCTTAAGGACACTCCTACAAAAAGCCCAGTGCCTCATGTAGGGCTTGAACCATTGACCTCAAGGTTACAAATCCTACATTTTTTCAAGTTGGACCCTGCAACACTTTACCAAATGACAAAACTTAAGACTAGTCTAAACTGAAAGCAATTGCAGTTGGCACTTTATGTGAGACTACTATAATGAAAATTGTCCTTGGAGGGGTAGAAAATACTGGTTACCAGCATTTTCTCCTTTTCCCACAATGTTTTCATAAGGTCCTGTTCTCAGGGCCGTGAAAACTCTGAATTGTTAGGTAAAGGAACTTAACCGTTTAACACACAATCCAGACTTTTAATGACTCTGAGGAAGAAGGCTTTTGAAAACATTGTGGAAAAAGGAGAAAATGCTGGTAACCCAGCATTTTCTCCTTTTCCAACATTGTTTTCTACTCTATGAGAGACAAAGTTCATGTTATGAGTTACATAAGATTTGTCGTCTGCAAATCCTTTCAATTTGGACAAGTCTAAAATTTTGTCGTTAAGAAAAGAGTTAAGAGATAACAAGGAAAACAATCAAAGCATCATAGGTAAGCAACAACAGTACTGTAAGGCATCTTGATAACCTATATTTTACAAGGACTGTCCTCAAAATTGCATGCAGAGAATTTTGTTTCAGGAGGGGATTGGGTCAAGTACTTCAACTCTTTACCAGCTCTCAAAATTCCAGATTTTAATAAATAAACCCTAAACGTGCTTTTCATTTACTACTGTTGTCTTGCAGCCATTGAAGATCAAGAACAGACTGCAAACTGTGTGTGCAGTCTGATCTTTGCTCTATTGTCTGCTTTTCTGAGACATTCTGGACTAGGGCAACCTTGGTATTGGAAAAAAGTTCGACTCGTATAAACTGAATGCATTTGAAGATGACAGTTTAAATGTTGCTCAAATGATGTAATTGGTCTTTGAAATAGTAGAAAACATGGGGGGAAAAGCAGAAAATGCATTTTCTCCTTTCCCACAGAGTTTTCAAAAGCCTCCATCCCTAGGACAGTTAAAAGTTGGGATTCTGTGTTAAAGAATAAGAATTCTGGTTACAAGCATTTTCTCCTCTTCAAAGTTCCCACACTGTTTTCAAAAGCCCACTTCCTAGGGGTCGTTAAAAGTCAGGTTCATGTGGTAGAGCATTAAAACATTTTGCCAACTAACCTTATACTCCACCTCTATCTGTACAGGATCTTTGACTGGTCCCTGTTTTGGAGGGATTTTACCAAATAATTTCCAGCCCTGCTGGTTCTCTTCTCCATCACTGTTGTGGTTTGAATCTTTTGATTTGCGGGAAAACAGGTTTCTAAAAATAAAGAGAAAAAAACCCAGTTTAGTGTCAAAAAAGTCTCTGAAATCCTCTGACATCAGATAACGATCAGAATGCACAAAATGTATTGTATGATCTTTGATCTACATTGTCTGCTTTCCTGAGACATTCTGGACAAGAGGAATTATTAGGCCCTCATTTTTAGACTGATAATCAGTGTTCCTATTATTTGACACTCTAATGGTTACCCTTTTACTAAACAATCCTGACTTTTAATGTTGCTAGAAAAAAAAGAGGCTTTTGGAAACAATGTGTGAAAAGGAGAAAATGCTGGTAACCAGTATTTTCTCCTATTCACATAATGTTTTCTGTCCTATTAAAGATAAATCTAACCATTATAGCAATATCTAATTTGTCATCTGCAAATGCTTTCAATTTGGACCAGTCTAACTAACTACCTCAACTGAAAGGGTGAATAATCACCAAGGAAGTTTTACCAAAAGTATTCTATACATTTGAACTCTTTACCAAACGACAAAATTTAACTCTTTACAACACAATCCGGAATGACACTCATGAAACAGCCTTTTGAAAACCATGTGGGAAAAGGAGAAAATGCTGGTAACCAGCATTTTCTCCTTTTCACACAAGGTTTTCAACATCTTTACTGAAAATTATTATTATTTCAACCACATTAAATTTGTCATAATTATGCGAATGCTTTTGGATTTGGACGAGTCCAAGATTTTTGTTGTGTAGTAAAGAGTTAATATTTAAATCCAAATTAAAAGGATTTGTAGACTGCAAATTAAAGGTGGCTCAAAAGATAGAACTTATCACTGATGACCAGAATTTTTTCCTTTTCCCACAATGTTTTCTACTTTTTTCACAACAATTTCTCCTTTTCCCACAATGTTTTCTACCCTTCCAAAACAAATTTCAATTTTTAGGTCACATTTATTTTGTCATCTCCAAATGCTTTTAATTTGGACCAGTCTAAAATTCTGTCATTTGGTAAAGAGTTAACAAACTTCAAAACTCTGAACTTGCCTAAATCTAAAGCATTTTGCAGATGAAAAATTAAATGTGGATCAAATCATGGTTTTTATCATTTAAAGGATAGACAACATTTTGTGAACTGGAGAAAAAATACTGGTATCCAGCATGTTCTCCTTTTCCCAAAATGTTTTCAAAAGTCTTTCTCAGAGTCTTTAAAATCTTTAAGATTATGTGGTAAAGAGTTAACCCTTATCCTGCTAAATAACTTAACCTTTTACCAGACGACAAAATTTAAGCCTTGTCCAAATTGAAAGCATTTGCAGACGACAATTTCAATGTGGCTCAAATGGTGCGATGTTTCTTTGATATGGTAGAAAACATTGGGGGAAAAGGAGAAAATGCTGGTTACCAGCATTTTTTCCTTTTCCCTCAATGTTTTCAAAAGGTTTCTCCCCCAAGGTCGTTAAAAGACGGCATTGTGCAGTAAACGGTTAAATGAAACTTTCAAGCCTTTAGTAAAAAACTGAACAATGCTACTTCAAACTTATTTTTTTGGAGACAAATATCTCTTTATCGGACAGTGTAGATCCAAGATCAGAATGTACGTTCTGTGCAGTCTGATCTTGATCTACACTATCAGCAAGAGGTGGGTAAGTCGCGCTTAGCAGCCTAAAGGTTAAATAAATATCAAATGTATCAGTTGACAACTAAACTTGAGAAAGAGTTTGTCAATCAAAAGCGATTAAATATAGCGCTGATTTAAGACATTGACAATCAGGGTGAATTCTGCGGTACACATTCATTTTCTCCCAACTGATTCATTATGTATTTTGGTATCCCATGATACCCCTTGACCCTTTACCAGACAACAAAATTTTGGATTCGACCAAATTAAAAGCATTTGCAGAAGCCAAATCAAATATAGCTCAAAACATGAATTCTGTCTTTGATTGGAATAGAAAACATTGTGGGAAAAGGAGAAAATGCTGATAACCAGCATTTTCTCCTTTTTCTGCAATGTTTTCAAAAGCCATCTTCCTCAAGGTTGTTAAAACTTGGGATTATGTAGTAAGGGTTCACCCTTTACCACACAATCTATGTATCACTCTTTAGGGCACAGTCCGGAGTTAAAACTACCCCGAGATAAAAGCCCTTTTAAGATAATGTACGAAAAGAAGGAAATGCTGCTACCCAGCAATTTCTCCTTTTTCCACACCATTTCAACCTTTTCAACAACACTTTCCACCCTTTGAGCCAGGTTCAATTTTTCATCTTCGAATGTTTTGGATTCAGAGAGGTCCAAAATATTGTCCTGTTGTGAAAAGTTATAATGACCCTGACAGAAAGGCTTTTGAAAACATTGTAAGAAAAGGAGGAAATGCTGGTATTACTCAACAAAATTGACCTGTCACTCATTTACTTTTGTCAATACTCTGTGAATTTCACAGGGGTCATGCTCAAACTTTTATCGTACAATTTCTGATTGGGTTTTTACAAACAAATGACCCAGTGAAATTCAAGGTGTATTGACAGAAGTAAATGAGTGACAGGTTAATTTTGTTGACTGATACTAAGAGTTATTTAAAAGAAGTATTAATTAAAATATAACCTCCTTGCCAGATTCGAACCTACCACCCTAGAATCGAGTGCAAATCACCTTACCAAAGTAGGTATTTCTCTGTACCTTCCGAAAGGCGTAATTTTTGTAAATTATCATTTGAAAACCTATATTTAGAAAGTTAAAAAACCGACTATTAAGTACTTATGACTCCGAGTCAAAACCAATATTAGTTAATGGGCCACAAGTTAATTCTGTTGAGTAATGACCAGCATTTTTACTTTTCCTACAATATTTTCTTTCCTTTCAGAGACAATCCTATCATTTGATCAATACTGAGAAAACTTTACAGTTGATGTCATGTTATTTTTGAAAACGACCAGTCGCAACGACATCAAGAAATAAGTCTAAACAAGTCCGTATTTACATACTGAGTAAAGAGATTAACCCCAGGCCCTGCTTCAAAAAACCCAGTGGTCATGTATATATTTGTTTACTTATCAGCTATTTATGCAGACACAGGTAGACTTTAAGAGCATCAACACCACAAAAAATGTCATCTTTCAATCTTTGTCCAAGTGTTTTACCCTTTTCTATCCAACAATTTTTAGACTCTTCCAAATTCAAAGCATCTGCAGATGACAAATCTGAAAGTAGTACAACTTATCTGAAGTTCTGTGACAAGAGTAGAAAATATTGTGGGAAAAGCAGAAATTGCTGGTTACCAGCAATTTCTACTTTTTCCACAATGTTTTCAAAGGGCCTCTACCCCAGGGTCGTTAAAACTCCAAATAGTATAGTAAAGAGTTAACCCTTTACAAGTTGGCTCTCAGGTTGAAGTTGTATTGATTGAGTTTCTGTTACAACTACTTTGCATAATATTCTTCCAAAGCCCAGGGTTTTCCCTCAGCTTTAAAAATTGGGGGTCATTGTGACCCCTTGCCTCATTAGTTGAGGGTCATTTCTTTAACTTAGGGGGTCAAAATAAATGGGTCTCTTTGTCATCAAGCACGAATTACAATGCATTTCACCTTTAAACTCCAAGAAAGTAAAAGTCTGCAAGGCATTTCTGATGGAATGCTCGATTTCAATTTTCGACAGACGAAACATTCTCGTCCGAATCGCTGCTTGACGTAGCTTGATCGGCAGCTGTAGGAAGCAGACGATGAAAAAGAATGCTATGGTTTACTTCGTCATGACATTATTTTCCGCGAACAGAACAGACTGGTAATGTGTACTTTTATATGCCGGAAAACGTGTGAAATATGCTTTGAAATACAGAGAACCCAACCAAAACTTTGACTGGGCTCGTATATATGACACATGTCTGATGTACTTTACGGCAATAATGCGTAAACCAGTCTTATTCTATAAATAAATTATCGGGAAACTATTTTTATCTAAAATTAACCATGTAGTTAAAAAAAGAACGGTGTTCGTCTGATAATGAAGCAAGAACGGACTTGGATTTATGACGTTTTATTCAATGTCCTAGATGTTTTAGATTTTTGGAAAGTTGCGTCACTGATGATGCACTCTTACTTTTTTTGGGGGTCATTTGAGTTAAAATTGCATCAATGACACGGGATTTGTGCGTCATGGAAAACCCTGAAAGCCACTGGCTGCTTTCCCACCTATCCATTGTCAAAACAATAATTCCCTGTTATAGAGGAATAAATCCTGTTACAATGACTACCATCAATCAGTGGAAAGAAATTCGCCCAGCTCAGAATTTCAATCAATGATCCCTGTTCTCAAGTCCTGTACACTAAGAACTCTATGAGGGCTTGGCTCTATGGATGATAGCTTTTGAACCATAATGTGGAAAAAGGAAAAAAAAGGCTAATGACCAGTAGATCAAGTAATCAGCATTTACCCCTATTCCTGGAAAATCTATTATCCTTTAACTCTTTACCAAACGACAAAATTGTGGGCTTGGCCAAATTGAAAGCATTAGCAGACGACAAAATAAATGTGGCTCAAAAATTGAAATTTGTTTTGGGAAGGGTAGAAAACATTGTGGGAAAAGGAGAAAATGCTGGTTACCAGCATTTTCTCCTTTTCCAACAATGTTTTCAAAAGGCTTCTTTCTCAGGGTCGTTAAAAGTCGGGATTTTGTGGTAAACAGTTAAGGAGAATGCAATTGTTTGTCCCAAATCCATTGTGCCCCCTTGCCTCATTAGTTGAGGGTCATTTCTTTAACTTAGGGGGTCAAAATAAATGGGTCTCTTTGTCATCAAGCACGAATTACAATGCATTTCACCTTTAAACTCCAAGAAAGTAAAAGTCTGTAAGGCATTTTTGATGGAATGCTCGATTTCAATTTTTGACAGACGAAACATTCTCGTCCGAATGGCTGCTTGACGTAGCTTGATCGGCAGCTGTAGGAAGCAGACGATGAAAAAGAATGCTATGGTTTACTTCGATGTAAAATAAATATGTTTAAACTTAAATCCAATTTGTAGACTGCCAATGCCTTCAATATGGTCTAAAATTTTGTAAATCTAGTACAAAGTATTTTAACTTTGATACCTCCCACAAGAAATGGCAAACAAAATTAGGACATACTTCACTGGTTAACTCTTTACCAAACGACAAAATTCTAGACTTGTCCAAATTGAAAGCACTTGCAGACGACAAAATAAATGGGACTCAAAAATTGAAATTTGTTTTGGGAAGGGTAGAAGACATTGTGGGAAAAGGAGAAAATGCTGGTTACCAGCATTTTCTCCTTTTCCCACAATGTTTTTAAAAGGCTTCTTTCTCAGGGTCGTGAAAACCCGGGATTGTTTGGGAAAGGGTTAACTCTTTACTAAAGGACAAAACATTAGTCTGACCCAAATTAAAAGCATTTGCAGACGACGGTGCCAAAAATGACAGGATTTGTTTAAGACAGGGTAGAAAACATCGTGGGTAAAGGAGAAAATGCTGGTTACCAGCATTTTCTCCTTTTTTCAAAATGTTTTTAAAAGCCCTCTCCTTTAGGGTCCGTAAAACTCGGGACTGTGTGGTAGAGTAAAACTCTTTCACCAATATAGGCATTATAACTATGTTGCTTTTATAGACAGTTTGGATCAAGATTGGACTACACAAAATATTGAAATATTTTAGCAGAAAAATTGCCATGAAGCTTAAATATCAAATTTTGTCTGTTTTGACTGGCTTCCTCTTTTTCTACAACACTTTTAAAAGCCTTTTTATCCTAAGGGTTGTTAAAACACAAGATGGTTTGGTAAAGAATAAAGGAACTGCATCTGTTATCTGGAATCCCACCAGCAGTCCTGTGCTGAGCCCAAGCAAGTTCAGACCTGGCCCAGTTTCATGAAAAAACTAGAGTTTCTTATGTTGATGAAACCCCAAAAGGACTTACTGACTTAAGTTGTGTGCGTTATTTAAGACACATGTCAATAATATAAGCAGACTTCAGTAACTAGGTTGGGGCTCTACTCTTTCACAAGCAATTCCAGGTGTTATAACCCAATAGAAAGAAGACTTATGAAAACATTGTGGAAATATACAAATAAGATATGGCTGAAATTACGACATTTATCAGTAAAAGAATGAATAAATGAATGTATGGCAGGGTTTTCCATGACGCACACATCCTGCGCCAATGATGCGATTTTAACTGAAATGACCCCCAAAATAAATAACAGCGCGTCATCAGTGACGCAACTTTCCAAAATTTTAATCATCTAGGAAATTAAATAAATCGTCATATATCCAAGTCTGTTCTTGCTTCAATATCAGCGGTACACCGTTCTTTTTTTAACAACAGGGTTTATTTTAGATAAACCGGTAATATATTTATAGAATAAGACTGGTTTACACATTCTTGCAGTTAAGTACGTTGGACATCATGTCGTAAATACAGACCAAGTCGAAGTCTTAGTTGGGTTCTCTGTATTTTATAGCTTATTTTACGGTAGATAAAAGTACACATTACCAGTCAGTTCTGTTTGCGGTCTTACGAACAAAGTCCATAACAAAGAAACAAATGCACAAATGCATGGCAGTACAAACCGCATCTAGAGGGATTCGAACCCATGGCGGACAAGATCCTCGTTTTTCGAGGTTTAAAAGACCAATACCTTAACCACTGAGCCAAAGAGATATCTCCCTAACGCAGTTGTTAGGTACTGTATTTAAATCGGGATGAAGCCATGCATGAAGGTGTGGTCTCCCGTAACATACCCCCTCTTAAGTTTAAGTCATCATTTATTGATGACTCAAAGCCTTATTAGGCAGTTAAGTCTATTATTTAGACAACAAATGTCCGTTTTTGTACAACAAATGGGATTAATGGCTCAATGGCCAATCCCGGACGAGCCCCCATCTTACGAACAAAGTCCGTAACAAAGAAACAAATGAACATATGCATGGCAGTACAAACCGCATCTGGCGGGATTCAAACCCATGGCGGACAAGATCCTCGTTTTTCAAGGTTTAAAAGACCAATACCTTAACCACTGAGCCAAAGAGATATCTCCCTAACGCAGTTGTTAGGTATTGTATTTAAATCGGGATGAAGCCATGCATGAAGGAGTGGTCTCCTGTAACAGTGGAAAATAATGTCACGATAAAGTAAACTAGCATTCCTTTTTATCGTCTGTTTCCTACAACTGCCGATCAAGCCACATCAAGCAGTGATTCAGATGAGAATGTTTTGTCTGTCAAAAATTGAAATCGAGCTTTCCATCAGAAATGACTTACAGACTTTACTTTCTCGTGGAGTTTAAAGGTGAAATGCATTGTAATCTGTGCTTGATGACGAAGAGATCCATTTATTTTCACCCCCTAAGTTAAAGAAATGACCCTCAACTAATGTGGCAAGGGGTCACAATGACCCCCAATTTTTAGAGCTGAGGGAAAACTCTGCTATGGTGTTTTATGGCGCATCGACATCTAGGGTCAATTAGTGCACAAAAAAGAAATAATGAAAGGAAAGAATGTAAAATAGGATGTAAGAATGTGAGTCACGAGTATAATTATGATGAAAGAAATGATACTATAATGGAAAAATGATAGATATACAGTGATAAGAATGAAATTATCAACAAAAGAGTCGACAACAATGTGGAAATCGGAGAAAATGTAGGTTACCTTTCAAAAGTTTGTTTCCTTGAGGTGGTTAAATTACATCATTGTTTTGTTTAGGGTGCAGATGGGTGAGACTACATTATGTCATTCTAAAAAGACTTGATGATACCAGCTTCAGTGAATATTAAAAATAGAAAAGAGGAGGGTAACCCTTTACCACACAATCCCAACCTTTAACAAACCTGAGAAAGAAGCCTTTGAAAACATTGAGGGAAAAGGAGAAAATGCTGGTAACCAGCATTTTCTCCTTTTCCCACAGTGTTTTCTAACCTTTCCAAAGCAAATTTGAATTTCTGAGTCACAATTATTTTGTCATCTGCATATGCTTTCAATTTCAACCATTTAAATTTTTGTCGTTTGACAAAGTAAAGAGTTAATGCCCAGCCTCATTATCTCTTCAAGACCAAATAATTTTGGGGCTTGTCCAAATTGAAAGCATCTGCAGTCAAAAAATTTTACCATGACTTATAAATTATATGGTTGGGTTTTCTTGGATGGGGTAGAAAATTTTGTAGCAAAAGGAAATCATGCTGGCTAACAGCATTTTCTTTTCTTTCCAGCAATGTTTTCAACAGCTTTTTTTTCCCTCTGAGGTCGGTAAACAAGAGGATGTTTGCTAAAGGGTAATGAGGAAAAATCAATTTATTGAAGTTTTTGTCCAGGGACTTTGATCAGGTACATTGCAATTTAGATCACATAGACAAGGACTGACCTTCCATTGACTTTTAGTTTTACCCTTTACACCACAATCCCGTGTTTTAACGACTGACTGAATGATTGATTGAATGGTGTTTAAGGCCATTTTCAACATTATTTTTTTTATATTGTGGTAGCCAGCGCACCTATCCATGCTTTCCTGGAGTTTCTTTTACCAGTACTCCGCACAATATTCTTTCCAAGCTACTGGCTGCTTTCCCGCATAACCATCGTTGAAACAATGATCAGCGGTGAGAGAGGAATGAATCCTGTCGCTATGACTATCATCAATCCTCGGAAAGAAATTGGCCGAGCCGGGGATCGAACCAGCGACCCCCTGTTCTTGAGTCCTGTACATTACCGACTGCGCTACCGTGGCATGGCCTGTGTTATAACGACCCTAGGGAAGGAGGCTTTTGAAAACGTGGTGGAAAAAGGAGAAAATGCTGATAACCAGCATTTCCTCATTTTCCCACTATGTTTTCTACCCTTAAAAAGGTTAATTTCTATTTTTGAACCTCAATTACTTTGTCGTCTGCAAAAGCTTTCCAATTGGGCAGGTCTAAAATTTTGTTGTTTGGTAAATGGTTAAATCCTTACCTATCCACAAAATTTTTGACTTGTCCAAATTCAAAAGCTGATGACAAATTAAAATGGTTGGTTGGTTGTATTGGGGTTTAACGCCACTTTAACAGCTAAGGTCATATCATGGCGGTCGGTGTCGCACATGTGTTTCCTGGCTTTCTCACACCAGTACTAACACAACTTTCTTTCCAAAGCCACCGACTACTTTTCTCACATGCTTCAGCAGAGGTGAGAGGCGAAAATACGCCGGAAAGAAAGTTCGCCTCAACCAGGTATCAAACTCACAACCACCAGGTCATGAGTCCGACACGCTCACCACTGAGCCACCCGGGCGGGGCGACAAATTAAAGGTGCCACATATGATGGAATTAGTCTCTGGTATGGTAGAAATCTTCGTGGGAAAAGAAGAAAATGCTGGTTACCAGCATTTCTTTTTTTTCCACAATATTTTCAAATGCTTTTATATTTAGGGTCATTAAAACTTGGAATTGTTTGGTAAAGGGTTAACTCTTACCAAACAACAAAATTTTAGACTTGTCCAAATTGAAAGCAATTGCAGACAACAAAATAAACGTGACTCAAAAATTGAAACTTAACTTCAGAAGAGTAGAAAACATTGTGGGAAAAGGAGAAAATGCTGGTTACCAGCATTTTCTCCTTTTCCCACAATGTTTTTAGAAGACTTTTTCCTCTGGGTCGTAAAAACCAGGGATTGTTAGGTAAAAGGAATCCAGAAGAGCTTAGTCAATCCATGTAGCTAACTGGCTGCTGAGGAGTGTCCTTGAGCAAGACATTGCAAATTTTCTGCCTTGCACATAGGAAACAAAGAAAATGAAGTTACTAAGAGAAATGTCACTGTGATGATACCTGAAAGTAGTGTTGCATTGAGGATAAAGCAATACTGAAAGAACCATTTTTTTCCTGTAATGTTTTTCCCTAGTATTTTAGCTTTCATCCAAAAATACTTTTCTTTCCTTTTAGTGTTTTTTTCTCTTTCAGCCACAGTTTTTCCCACATGTACATGTAATTACAGAAAAACCCCTTCTTTTGCATTGATCCCCATTTCGAAAGTATATTTTAACTGGTTACTAAACAAGAAAATTTTAGACTTGTCCAAATTGAAAGCATTTCTAGACGACAATATCGCTGAAAATTGATATGTGTTTTTGAAGAGTTGACAAGATTGTGGGAATAGGACAAAATGATGGTCACAGGCATTTTCTCCTTTTCCCACTTTGTTTTCAAAAGACTTCTCAGCCAAAGCCGTTAAAACATGGGATTATTCTGGCCAAGGATTACCCCTTCACCAAATGACAAAATTTTTTACGAAACTTTAAACTTCTCCATTGTGAAAACAAAAATTAAATGTATCTCAAACAATGGAAGCTGTCTTTTCTCATTTTCCCACAATGTTTTCAAAGGCAGACTACCTACCTTCGGTTCTCTAAACACATGTGACCATTAAAAATAGGGATAAAAAGGTCTGTAGCACTTTATTTTAACCCTTTCCCAAACAATCCCTGGTTTTCACGACCCTGAAAAAGAAGCCCTTTGAAAACATCATGGAAAAAGGAGAAAATGCTGGTAACCAGCATTTTCTCCTTTTCCCACAATGTTTTCTACCTTTCCAGAACAAATTTCAATTTTTGAGTCACGTTATTTTTGTTGTCTGCTAATGCTTTCAATTTGGACCAGTCTGAAATTTTGTCGTTTGGTAAAGAGTTAAACAAAAATACATGTGAATTATGGTATAAAACTCTTTGACAAAGCAGTACAAAGTTTACTATTGTACAACACATGACCACAGGAATCTACCTGTAGTAAACAAAGGTATGTGAGTGATACCTTTGCACTGAAGTCAACTGCCCTTGACCTTTGACATGCCCGGAAATAACCCATTATTATTGTTTGGGTCCACTGTCACACCTGAAAACACGTAATAGACCTATTACTACAAAATGACAGCAAAATATTGAATCTTGCCATGCCAAATTGACAGTATGATAAGCCTAGGTTGTCCAACCACTCTCTATTTCAGAAGTGAATAGTATTTTGTAGTTTAATCCTTTACTGCACAATGCATACTGGGAAAAACGCCTTTTGAAAACATTGTGGGAAAAGGAGACAATGTTTTCCACCCTATCAAAGAACAGTTGCACCATTTAAGCCACAATGAAACTGTCTTTTGCAAATGCTTTAAACTTGGACCAATCTAAAATTTTGTTGTTTGGTAAAGAGTTAACCTTCAACCAAACCAAACCATCCAATATTTTTAAGATCTTGAAGAACTGGCTTTTTCCACAATGTTTTCTGCCCTGTCAGAGACAAAATCAATCATTCACGCCACACAATGTTGTCTACATCTACAAAACAAGTTTAATGCTTCCAATATCGCCAAGTCTAAAATATAATAATATTCTGGCTATTTTCTGTCAGTCAATGTGATCAAGATGCTGTAGTTGTTTCAGGATCCATT
The DNA here is from genome assembly GCA_946811185.2 of Hippopus hippopus. NCBI lineage: Eukaryota > Metazoa > Mollusca > Bivalvia > Cardiida > Cardiidae > Hippopus > Hippopus hippopus. The sequence goes on from OX328106.1 coordinate 13,449,284, forward strand.
CTTAAGAACAGCCTCAGTCTTGCATTCCAGAATTTTCAAACTTGAAAGCAACACAACCATTTGGTTTAGCCAATCAGAAGTTGTGTTACTTTCAAATTTAAAACAATCTTGGAGAATAAGACTAAGAATGATTGGTTTAGCCAAACAAAGGTTGTGTTACTTTCAAATTTAAAAAATCCTGGAGAATGAGACTACGAATGTTCCTAAGAATAGATGGTGAATGCTGACCAAGGTCTGTTTTTCAGAGTATATCTAATAGAATGTAGATCTGATTAGAGTATGTTCTGAACAGTTTGATCTACTGTCTGCGAAGTCTGATCTACTTATCCCAACAGGTATTTGAGCACTGTTCTGTGAAAAGTTGTCTTAATGCATCTGCAATAAATATAGACCAATGTCAGCCAGTGCGCAGAGAGCGAAGGCTGACATGGTCAAAACTTTTTGCTGTTTGTAAATTTATTGCATGTCAAAGGACCATTCTACTTCCAGGTTCAGTGGATTGTTAGACTTAATTGATTTTATGGGTCCATAATCATGTGATGAATTGCTTGGTATAATGCATCACCATGAGAAATGCATTCAGCCCCATTTTGCCAGTGCTTAGCTTATCTGTTTTGGGACAAACTATGAGTCTACCCTTTTGGTTCCTTTTCCCTTGATATTTATAACGGCTGTCTAACTGCAGTTAAAAACTTATATACAGTCAAGTTTGCTTTTCTTTCTTGATGCGCTGAACCTAGTTTTAACTACTACTGGTAATATGCGCACAGCTAGTGTACATCTACACTGTGTGCTTGTTAGCCAGGTATTTTGGTAAAATGGCTTTGAATTTGCAATTTTCAACATCTTTAGTACTAACAGTTGATGTTCATTTCATTAATCCAATTACTACACAATCCTCAGATTTAACAAAGCTGAGGAAATAACCTTTTGAAAACCTTGTTGAATACGGAGAAAATGCTGGTGACCAGCATTTTCTCCTTTTCCAAGAAGGTTTTCTAAACTTTATAAACAATTACCATCATTAAGTAACTTAAACTTATTTTTAAGTTGTCGTTGCAAATGCTATGACTTTAGACAAAAAAAAAACTGTGGTTTGGAAAAGTTGTATGATGTATGATGTTTTCAACAATATTTCAGTTATATTGTGGCGGTCAGTGTGCCTATCCATCCTTTCCTGGAGTCTCTTTTACCAGTACTCCAGACAATTTTCTTTCCAAGCCACTGGCTGCTTTCCCACATAACCATTGTTGAAACAATGGTCAGCGGTGGGAGGTTTTGTAAAGAGTTAATTCAATATTGCACTACAGGGGTTCACCATTGTTAGCAAAAAAGGATGTTGTCACCCAATGCACTGAGGTAAGGATGTAAAAATACTGTTTATGAAACATAGATACAATGACCTGTCATCAGTCAGTAGGCTGTAATTTATCTGTAACAATCCATAGTACATTCATCATTGTGTGTGGGGGTAAATAGAAATGAGTAGATGTGACCTTATGTTAGAGCATTCAACAACGGTTTTGGTGACCCTACCACTGCAAATAAAATGGCAAAACCAAGTCAAAACCAGGGCCAAATATAAATTTAAAAGAAGTTATAGTTATGGAAATTTTCAATCAGACCTACCATGGCTTATTATGACTTTTATCAACACTTTAGACTGCACATGATAATTGTGTTGCATTTAACCCTTTAGCTAGCCTGGATCTAGGGGGATATAATTTTTAAATTACTTCATATCATGCTCTGCTTAGAATCTTTGGCAGCTATTTGTTTATCGCTTTTGTTACTATTACCGCCTGGGGGTTTTCGAGGGTTTACCAATGATTATTAATTGTGCCAATACTCTGATTATAGACTTGTTTATCGCATGACGTCACAAGGTCAGTAACGATGGATTCAAGGATTTTTGGACCAAGTCGTCGCAACCTTCAACAACACTTCTAACATCATTCGTTTGAAAAGCTTTCAGAGTCAAACAGCTGAAATGATTAGCAGCTATTATTAAAATATCTTCCAAGGTAATTGTGAATAACCTGTTTGAATATTTGTTGTCAATATTTTCAAAGATGGCGCATGAAGTAATCAAACCAAGGCTATTGGAATTTCGTTATCTATTTTTAGTCATTTACATTCGAAAACCGATTGCAGTGACATTTAGTTTACCCCACTGTCATATGGGGTAAACTAGATGTCGCTTCGATCGGTTTTCCAATGTCCCCAGGCTGTTATTTTTGACAATGTAAAGTTGGAATGATAGAAAAGGAAAAAAAAAAACGGACTGGAACCAGGGCTACCCATTAGCAAACAATTTCATGTTTTAATATCAACCCGAATTGGAAGGGCTTTTGAAAACATTGTTGAAAAAGGAGAAAATGCTGGTAACCAGCATTTTCTCCTTTTCCAACAATGTTTACTGTCCTTTCAAAAACAAATATTTACCATCATTTGAGCAACATCAAATATTCCCCCTGCAAATGCTTTCAATTTAGATGAGTCTAATTATGTTGCCTGAAAAAGATATAATCCTTTCACAACTGAAGTTCTTTTTGCGGGCAGTGTAGATAAAGATCAAACCGCACAAAACGTGCAGTCTGATCTTTGATCTGCACCTAATGACTTTGCCGAGACATTATAGACAAAATCAACCATGACCTTGCCTTTATTGGGTCCTTTTTGAGTATTTAAATTGTTGAGTTTATTTGGCGCTCTTACAGGTTAAAATATTTCTCCATAGCTTGGATGTCTAAAAATCAATTGTATAATTATAGTAAGGGGATGACCTGCTCAAAGTATGAATAAATGATAGATCATCTATAAACAAAAATCCATATATTTTTCACAGTTCAGAATATGCCTGATATCACAATCTATAGAGATTTAATACTTTTGGTTTCCATGGCAACTGTTTTCACCTTGTCTTTGGTGTCATCATTTCCATAACATGGACCTGCAATTGCTCATCGGAAATTTCTGCTGTAAATTATTCAATGTCTGTGATTCTATAAAATCTCTGTCCCGTAGAATGCAGCTTTCTTTTTAGTCACAAGGCTTTAACAGTTCAACTTGATTAAAAGGCCCATGACATTGTGCTAAATGCCCAAAAACAAAGTTTTATGGCCTTTGGTATTCGTCAGGAAGATTTGCTAATTTGCGTGAAGAAAAAACCCCAGCTAGGTTGGGAAATTTTAGGCCTTAGGCTTAAACTGGAATGGTTTTGACAGTCATTTTTAGCTAAAGTTATAAAAATTGACAGAGGAATATCACAACAGCTCAAGCATTTACACCAAGATGAGCTACAAAGTGGCAATCACAAATTAAATAATGAAAGTTCTATCTCAACTACTGCAAATTAACTTTTGACAGTTCTTATTAGACGATGTTTCCTGAAATCTTTTTATAGTATTTATACACAGAACACCTAAATATGAAAATTTCTGACACATGTAATTTAAAGTTCTTTAGGCAAAAAGAATCCCCACATCTGAGCAAGTGGACCCTCTTTGGATATGGAAACATGAGTAACATTTTAACAAAGAGAAGATGGTCATCTTCATCATTCAATTCCTCTGTGTTTTCTAAGGGCCAAATACAGAGGCATTTAATCCTTTCCCACACAATGACCACTTTTAACCACCCTGGGAAAGAAGCCTTTTTATAACATAGTTGAAAAAGGAGAAAATGCTGGTAACCAGCATTTTCTCCTTTTCCAACAAAGTTTTCTGACAAAATGCACCATTTTAGCCACATGGAAATTGTCATCTGCAAATGTTTCAATTTGGACAAGGTTAAAATTTTGTTGTCTGGTAAAGAGTTAAAGGCACACTTGTGGGGAAATAGGTATGACAGATTGATCATGATAAATATCATATGGCCCTGTCTATAATCAATGATGTCAACCATATAATGTGTCAATACCTATACCTGTAAACTATGTCAGCTGAGTAAGTAATTATCTATCCACAACACACTGGTATATTTTTATTAACCCTTGTCATACTTAACCTAGAATTTATTTCTTAACTCTTTACCAAACAACAAAATTTTAGACTTGTCCAAATTGAAAGCATTTGTAGACACCAAAGTAAATGAACCATGCTCTGTGAAAAGAGGGCTAAATGCATCTGCGTGTAGACTCATGTCAGCTTAAGCAGTCCAAGCAGACTGACATGGGTTGAAACTTTCTGCCATTTGAAAATTTTTTCATGTTATGGACCATTCTACCTCCAGATCCAAATATTACACTAAATGGATTTCATGGATCCTTAGTTATATAATGACTTGCTTGGAGATGCATTAAGCCCACTTTTGTCAGATCATGGCCAAAATGTTATTAAAAGTTTAAAAATGTCTGGAGAAAATTAGAAAACATTGTGGAAAAGGGAGAAAATGCTACTTACCAGCATTTTCTCATTTTCCTACAATAATTTCAAAAGCCATCTCAGTTTAGGTCATTAAAACTAGGGACTGTGATGTAAACCATTAAGCAAGTATTACAGATGAAGATCAAACGGCACAGAACATGTAGTCTAATCTTGAATCTACACTGTCCACTTCTTTGTCAGATATTATGAAAAAAAAAAAATGAATTTCAATTCATGTATATGCATCTTTTGTACTAACTAAGAAAGTCCTTCACATATATTTAACACTGCAAGTGTGAAAGGACCGGAGACCTTTTAACCTTATTGGAGCAATAAATTAACCCTTTACCAAGCAACCCTATTTTAAACAAGCAATTTCGTTGAAATGATATCCCCCGCCAAAAAATATACTTGACCGCATAACTTAAAATTGTTCCCAGTCGGCCATTTTTCATCGAATCAAAAAAAAAAAGGGTTTCGGCCGAATGGGTTATTGTACACATGTATAAAGTTTCACAAAATTCCGTCCAATGGTATTGGAGATATTCTCCCAGACGGACTCACGGACAGACAGACAGACGGACGGACAGACAACACTAAAACTATATCCCTCCGCCTTCGGCGGGGGATAACAACCCAAAGCAAGAAAACTTGAAAACAATGTTGAAAAAGGAGAAAATACTGGTTACCCTTCTACCCTTCCCAAGAAAATTCACTTCCTGCATCACATTTGCTTTGTCTTCTGCATATGCCTTTAACTTGGACAAGTGTAAAATTTTGTAGATTGGTAATAATCCTTAAAGTACCAAATAAATCCAAAAGACATTCTGAGTTTAGAAATAATCCCAAATTAACTCTTTACCAAACAACAAAGCTTTTACACTGGTCCAAATTCAAAGCATTTGCAAAATGACAAATGAAAAGTGGCTCAATTTATAGAATTTGTCTTTAAGACTTAAAAAGGTAGAAAACATTGCAGGAAAAGGAGAAAATGCTGGTTACCAGCATTTTCTCCTTTTCCAACAATGTTTCCTAAATGCTTTCTCTTTTAGGGTCATTAAAACAAGAGTTATTTGGTAAAGGGTTCATTGTACATGTAGTTTCATGGTTGCTTTTGCCCTGAATATGTAAAGCGGACAGTTTAGATCAAAGATCAGGCTGCACATTGAATTTTGTGCATCTTTTCAACAACAAAGCAGTTGTCTTATGAGAACTAAACATTGTACTTTCATCACACTGGGTCAAATGACTGCTTTTAACTCTTTACCAAACCACAAAATTTTGAACTGGTCTAAAACGAATGCAGCAGCAGACATCAAATTAAATGTTGCTAAAATTAGGATATAATTTATCTCTTTCATAGGGTAGAAAACATTGTGGGAAAAGGAGAAAATGTTGATTACCAGCAGTTTCTCCTTTTTCCCACAATGTTCTCAAAAGCCTTCCTCAATAGGGTTGTTAAAAGGCGGGATTGTGGTGTATAGGGGTTAATGGCTGTCTAAACCCAATGGCAATAATATCTTTGATAATCACGACAGGAAATATGAGTGACTAAGCATCATGAAATGGGTACCCTTACATCGAAAATCATTCAACTGTGATCAGTAAACTGCGGCCCCAAAACCAGGTGACTCACATGTCTGTTAACTCTTTACCAAACAACAAAATTTTAGGCCTGTCAAAATTGAAACCACTTGCAGACAATAAAATAAATGTGGCTGAAAAATTGGTATTTGTTTTCGGAAGGGTAGAAAACATTGTGGGAAGAGGAGGAAAGTGCTGATTACCAGTATTTTCTCTTTCTTCAAAATGTTTTCAAAAGGCTTCTCTCACGGTTGTTGAAAGTCGGGATTGAGTGGTAGAGAGTTAACTCTTTACCAAAGGCCAAAATTTTAAACTGGTCCAGTTTGAAAGCATTTGCAGACGACAAATCAAATGTAAATCAAAAATTGAAATTAGATTTGGGAGGGGTAGAAAACATTATGGGAAAAGGAGAAAGTGCTGGTTACCAGCATTTTCTCTTTTTTCCCACAATGTTTTCAAAAGGCTTCTCTCAGGGTTGTTGAAAGTCGGGATTGAGTGGTAAAGAGTTAATTTTAATTTCCCAAATTTGAAAGTGTTAAAATTTTACAGATGATGCTGGGATTTGTTCTTGGAAAGGATAAAAGAAAATAATTGGGAAAAGAAGCAAATGCTGGTCACCAGATTTGTCTTTGAAGGGAAAGTAAACATTTTGGGAAAAGGAGAAAAGAAAATGCTGGTTACCGAATGCTTGGTAAAGGTTAAGTCTGCAGGGAGTAAACAGTATGGAAAGCCCCTTCCATGACTGTGGTTACTTTTGAGAATAATGTAGATCACAATGAGATCACACAAAACATGTAGTCTGATCTTTGATTAACCAGTAAACTGTCTGCTTTGCCTGAACATTCAGGACAAGAGCAATCCTAGAATTGCAATTATTTGGGTCCAATATCTAGACTCGGAAATGAAAATGTTCAGTTTACTAAAATTACTTGGAGATTTAAAGGTTAACAATACATTCCATTCAGCTATTGTATTTACTTTCTAAACATGATAACTCCGTGCCTTTTGTTTCTTGGGTTCGATATTGTTGCAAATATTTAACATTTAAGAGACAAAAGTAATTTTAAATATTTTTTTTACTTTTCAAAATCAATAGTTCACAATATGCAGTCAATAAGATAGAGAGCTTTTTGTCTGTTATCAGACAATACTTGTAACAACTTTGAAAATGAAGGCTTTTGAAAACATTGTGGGTATAGGAGAAAATGCTGGTAACCAGCATTTTCTCTCTTTCCCCCCACAATGTTTTCTGCCCAATTTGAGACAAGTCTCACTAGTTTAGCCACATTTATCTTGTTGTCTGCAACTGCTTTGAATTTGAACAAGTACAGAATCTTGTTGTCAGGCAATGAGTTAATTCTCTTTCAGAAGAAAAATTTTGAGACCCATCTATCCAACTTGAAAGTAATTGCAGACAGAAAATGGAATGTCTCTCATATCTTGGGATTCCTCTTTGAATAGATAGAAAACTGGAAAATGCAGAAAACAGTAGTTTTTTTACCATGATGAATTCCACAATATGGAAAAGAGTTTAACTTTATTTTTTGTTGCATGTTGAACAATTCTTTCCCCGGGTCATTAAAACATAGGATTGTTTGGTAATTAAAGCGTTAAAGATTGAAGAGATAAAATTTTGCACATGATGTCAGTATAATGGCTCTTAATGTATTTTTGCCTTTGGGGTAACAGTCTGTACAGCATGTAAGAATCAGTCAACATACCTATGGCATTCCACTTTTCTTTAAATTAATGATCTAAGCTAATTTGCATATGCATGATCAGTTGCAAGTCACTATAAACCGTTTCCAGAACATTCCCATGATGCAAAGTACCGAGGCAAAATGTTTTTGAAAATGTGGAGGGAAAAGGAGACCCGGCATTTTCTTCTTTTACAATAATATTTTTTACTAATTAAAAGACAAATCCAATTACTTACGTCATATTTACTTTGTTGTCTACAAATAATTTGAATTTGGACAACTTTACATATTTGTTATTTGGTACAGGGTAAACAAATGTACATGTGTATTTAGGCCTTTGGGAGAAAGCCAGTTGCATTTTTTGATTCAGTCAGACAAAGAACATGGCTACACACACATACCATGATTTTTTACACATGTTATACTTCAAGCTAAATAGCAAATGTACATGCACGATCTAACTGAATGTTTCAGATAACCCTTTACCATACAATCCCTAAGTTTTAATGACCCTAAGAAAGCAAGCTTTTGAAAACATTATGAGTAAAGGAGAAAATGCTGGTAACCAGCATTTTCTCCTTTTTCCCACAATGTTTTCTATGCATTTATGCCAAATTCTATCATTTGAAAAAAGTCTGAATCTGTAAATTCCTTCAATATGGGCAAGTCTAAAATTCTGCCGTCTGGTAAAGGAATATATAAAAACAATTTTCTGTCGCTTTGGTTTCTCTTTGACCCAAAATTAAGCAAAATCAAACTGTGTCCATGTTGGCAGTTGAAAACTTTATTATTGGACTGAAAACTTTATTATTGGACTGTCATGTTAAAGGTCCAATAGCAGCCAAAAGTAAAGAATGCAGGTGTTAAAATGCATCAATTTAAACAGCGTTTCCCACTAAAAAACATTCAAGCCAATGGACAAAACCCAAATTCTGCCATTTCAAATGTAGGTTTTGAGGAAAGATATCTTTTCATTGGACAGTATAATAGACCCAAGATCAGACTGCATTTTTGTTGCATTCTGATTTTGCTCTACACTGTCCACAAAAAGTTTCTGAGTCGAGCTTAGCAGTAACACCTACATTGTTTACTTCTGGCAGCTATTGGGCCCTCAATGTAACATTTTTATGTCAAGTGTTACATACAGGAAACTGATAATTTGAAAAGTAAAATGAGCCATCTTAACCACCATTTATATTACAATTGGACCATTATCTACAGTTTCTCTTCTCGACCATTAAACCAAGCTGTGTCAGTGCACATTGGCAAACAAAATACTTGGCAGCACTTGGGTTGCCCGATGTGTTCATTTACAGTCAACTTAGATGAGTACCAGGGCCTTGGGCCTGTATACACCGACAATTCTTCAGAAAATTGTCTTATTCTCCAGAATTTACTAAATTTAAAAGTAACACACCTTCTGATTGGCTAAACCATTTGGTTTAGCCAATCAAAAGTTGTTTACTTTCATATTTAAAAAATCTGAAAATTAGGTACAAAGACTAGGCATATTCTTTAGAATGGTTGGTGAATATCTGGACTTTGGTTTCATGACAAAATTTAAGTTTCTTATTTCACTCAAATCTGCAGATACTCATTTCCAACTTGAGTTTGTTAATTGAGGCGCATTTCACTTACATTATCAGACTTAATTCAGTGATTGACTGTATGGTGTTTAACATTATTTCAGTTATATCACAGCAGCCAGTACACCTATACTAAGTAACATTCTCAAATCCCGAGTTAACACAACATTTCAGACACAACTTAGCAAAATAATGGACTTAAGTCTGTTAAAACTGAGTTATGTCCACATATTTTGCTGAGTTAAGCCTGAAACATTGTGCCAGTTCAAGATTTGAGAACATTACTTTTGTCAGTTCAAGTTTGTGAAATGCATCTTAAATAATGAACTCACCTTAAGTTGGAAAATGAGTATTAGCAGATTTGAGCAAAATAAGTCTTGATTTGGAAAAGTCTCAATATTTGTCCTGAGAGTTTTTATAAACAGGCCAACTATTGACAAGGCTGGCTGCAAATGAATCATAAAAGCTTATTTTGAGCACTGAAAAGATGTCATTTCCCTACCTGTATTGCAAAGCAGTCTTCTTGCATCATGTATGTAAAATTATATAAAATAAGGCTTTTTGGAAACATTGTAAGAAAAGAAAATGCTGGTAACCAGCATTTTCTCCTTTTCCCACAATATTTTCAAGTCTTTCCTGGACGAATTCCATAATCTCTGAGCAACATTTAATCTGCAAATGCTTTCAATTTGGTCACGTCTAAAATTTTGTTGCAGGCTGACGAGTTAAGACAAGTCCATCTTGAAAAAAAATTGCAGACCCCAATTTCAATGTTGCTCAAATCGTGAGAAATGCCCTGGATAGGATACAAAAAACTGTGGAAAAAGTATAATAAAATGTTGGATAACAACTGGCAACATTTTCTTCTTTTCCCACAAAGGGTCCTATGTGGCTCAGTGGTAAAGTGTAGGACTCATGACCTTGAGACTCACTGGACCCACAGGATTTTCTAAGGGAGTGTCCTTGGGCAAGACAGTTCAGAGCCCTAGCTTAGTACGGGTGAAACCCAGGAAAAACATGAATATGTGATATGTTGCCATGATATTACTAAAATAATGTTAAAATCAGCATAAACCACCATTCAATCTTTTTCCCACCATTCTTTCAAAAGCTTTCTGACAGGGTCATAATTACACAGGATTGAGGGTATAAATAATAATAAAGGGTTAAAACATTTTTGAAACACTGAGATATGGTGTTGATCTCCAAAAGACATCTTCACATTTTTTGGGACAAAAACAGACAAAAAATATTTTTGCTTTACATGTACCTTGAAGGTGCATTATTGCAATCTCTATTTTATCAGATATGCTCATTACCATTGGAGATTTAAATCAGTGAAATGGCTTTTCAGTCAGACTACCAAAATAAAGACCATGAAAGGCAAAAATTAATCTTTAACAGACTACTCTTCAGACTTGTTCATATTTGAAGCAGCAAGCCGCGGTAGCTCAGTCTGTAGAGAACAGGGGGTTGCTGGTTAGATCTCCAGCTCGGCCAATTGATGAAAGTCATTGTGACAGGATTCCTTTCTCTCTCACCACTGACCATTGTTTAGACGATGGTTATGTGGGAAAGCAGCCAGTGGCTTGGCAAGAATATTGTGCAAAGTACAGGTAAAAGAAACTCCAAGAAAGCATGGATAGCCATAGGTGCACTGGCTGCCACGATATAATTAAAATAATGTTGAAAACGGGGTTACACACCATACAATCAATAAATCATATTCAAAGTAAAAATTTGCAGACAGCAAATTTTAGAATAGGGCATCTTCACAAGCCAAGGTGACGATCACTACATGGATCTTACGAATTTGTCATTTTGGAAAGGGTTTATCCATTATCAGACTGCACACTTTATTTGCCGAGTCTGCATCTGCCTATATAAAGATATGTGTTCAAGCATACAAACAGATCAGCCAGACTAATTTGATTAATTAACCATTGTATAATAGGTCTACAAAACAGAAATAGATCAAATTAATCCAGTTTCTTGTTCAGTCATTGAATCAAGTGGTCTTAACATGTTGACTTTTTGGCAAGATTCCATCATTCACTTATATTAATTCTATCATTCACTTATATTAGCGGATTTGCCATCAAATCCGCTTACTGTGATCGAACTGGCCATAACCAAATACATCATGCTTAACAACGCATGTGCGTTCACTCTCATTTTTGAATAGTTGGTCTGTACTACGTAATCTGTTTCACTTCAACCAAATACATGAGTACATGCTTGAGCTCTACTCATTCTACTTTCAGTTTTAGCTAGAAAACCCTGTTTTTTGTCACTACCGTATATACAGCCCTACACATGTACATACATTCCTAAATCTTATACAAGCAGAAAACCGTGTCAGGTTGATGGATCCAAATACTACTCTTTAATAAGTAATAAATTAACAGTTACCACCTGTTCCACTAGGCAGAACAACTTTGACTTTTCTTGCCCTTGCTCACTCCACTAATTACATAAATCGGTACATGCATTACATGTAATGGAAGTTCTATTCTTCATTGTACTGTATCATAGCTTATTCCTGTTCCACAACTCCGCTTTTCAGGACTTTGAGTCCTTTGATTATGCAAGTTTTGGTAATTGCTATACACCTGAAGGGACATGACTACCATGTGATATCCCTGGTTGTCCTTCAGTCTGTCTGACTAACCAACCATCTGTCTGTATGTCTGTTAGTAACTTTGTACGTAGTCTTCAAGTGATTCATCTATACTCGTTTTCAGGCATGTTTCAGCCAGTTTTTAACCCATTTCATCATTGTTTTATGGAGCTATAATGATTCTTGTATCTTCATGCCATACGTTGCCCCCGACGGCTGCAAGGTTGCACAGATTATGATGGATAGAAAATAAACTTCATATTTTGGAGGCCTTCAAAGCAATCGCTGTTGTCACTTTGGTTTTTTAAATGAGGACAAATCCTTTGTATTTTTCTATCCCTTACACCATATAATTATATTGGTAATTTATCTATCTTTACACAGATGAGCTATTCTACACACTTAAGCTTTAACAGAATTTTTTTTCTCTAGCTGTAAGGATGTATCTTTATACCCCTTGTTTAAATCTGAAATTATCTCTAACATGTGTACCTTCATGAGATGACAGTCAAGGAGGAGGTATCTGGTCAAAGTCCAAGCAGGGAGAATGAAAGGTCACATGCTCTTAAAGTGTGTCCATGAGCCGAGCCCCAGTAGTGTAGTCAGTAGCATACAGGACTAGAGAACAGTGGGTTGCTAATTTGAATCCCCAACTTGGCCAATTTCTTTTTGAGGACTGGTAATAGTAACTGCAACAGGATTCATTTCTCTCTCACCACTGATCATTGTTTTGATGAAGATTATATGGAAAAGCAGAAAGTGGCTTGGGAAGAATATCGCGAAAAGTACTGGTAAAAGAAACTAAAAGAAAGGCTGGATAGGTTTACTGGCTGCTGCGATAAATGGTAACTGAAATAATGTTCAAAAGGGTGTGCAACACCTTTCTTTCCAAATCCATTACTACAAAATCCTGTGTTTTGACGATCCGGAAGAAGTCACCAGTATTTTCTCTTTTTCCCACAACGTTTCCTACCCTTTCAGATGTACACCTAGTCTTTTGTACCCTATTCAAAATGTCCTGAGGACGTATCTTTTTGTTTGTTTATGTTCCCTTTGACAAACAATCCCACGTTTTAACGCTCCTTATGAAGGCTTCTGAACACATTTTGAGAAATCGAGAAAAAGCTGGTAACCAAAATGTTCACCTTGTCTCCTAATGTTTTCTATCCCTTCTAAGAAAAACCCATCTGCATCAATTGAACCACATTTAACTCTTTACCACACAGTCCCGAGTTTTAACGACCCTTACTGTGAAGGCTCCTGAAAATATTGTGGGAAAAGGAGAAAATTGAACCACATTTAACTCTTTACCACACAATCACAAGTTTTAACGACCTTATGAAAAGACTTTTGAAAACATTGTAGGAAAAGGAGAAAATGCTGGTAACCAGCATTTTCTCCTTTTCCCACATTGTTTTCTACCCTATCACAGATAGGTATTATCATTTCAGCTACATTTAATTTGTCATCTGCAAACTGTTTCAATTTGGTTGAGTCAGAAATTTTGCCGTTTGGTAATGAGTTAATGAGTCATAAGCAAAACGTTTCAGTGTGGACGAGTCTGAAGTTTTGTCATTCTGTTGTGAGTTAACATTTTACCAAATGACAAAATTTTGGACTGGACCAAACTGAAAGCATTTGCAGACGACAAATTAAATGTAGCTCACATGATGACTTCTGTCTTTGATAGGGTAGAAAACATTGTGGGAAAAGCAGAAAATGCTGGTTACCAGCATTTTCTCCTTTTCCCACAATGTTTTCAATAGCCTTTTCATAAGGTCGTTAAAACTCGGGATTGTGTGGTAAAGAGTTAATAGAATGTACAAATATGCAGACATAGTCAAGAGAAAAACAAATTTAACTTTTGTGCCTTTGCAAAACAATAATGTATTTCAACACTCAAAGAAAACAGATTTTAAAAACTTTGTGGAGAAGGAGAATTTGGAAGGTATTTAATGCTGTTTTTGAAATCAATTTATTTTTATTGCTATAGCACCTGCAAATATCCTTGCCTAAGAAAGTTCTCGTAATTTCTTTTAGCAGTACTTGGAATAATATTCTTCCCAACCACTGGCTGCTTTCTTGGTTCAGCACTTGGTTGTCTTTTGCCCTTTACCAGATGACAGAATTTCAGACTGGTCCAAACTGAAAGCATTTGCAAACTAAAAATTTAAATTGTCCCAGATGACAAAATTCGTCCTTGATTGGGTAGAAAACATTGTGGGAAAAGGAGAAAATCCTAGTTACTAGGTTTTCTCCTCTTCCCACTATGTTTTCAAAAGCTTACTCAGGGTTGTAAAATGTCGGAAGTTCTTTTACGCTACAGGGTTCACAAATTTCATTTTGCAGTCTTCAGCCTATAAAAAAAATTGTTTTTTACCCACCATGACCCATTTTCAAACTCGTCCGAGAGATCATCAAGACAAACATTCTGACAAACTTTCAAGAGCATTGGACTGAAAATGTGGCCTCTAGAGCGTACACAAGGTTTTTCTAAGATTTAACCTAGTGACCTAGTTTTTTACCAGACATGACCCATTTTCGAACATGTCCGAGATATCGACAAGGCAAACATTCTGACCAAGTTTCATGAGTATCGGACTGAAAATGTGGCCTCTAGAGCGTACTAAAGGTAAAAGTTGACGACGAACAACGCACATGGATGATGGATGCCAGACACAGCACTATCACAAAAGCTCACCTTCAGCACTTCCTGCTCAGGTGAGCTACAGAACCAACATTATACAACAAATGAAGAAATAAATGAGTCTGTTCAATTTTTTGTATGACAATGTTTCCTACAGCCTCACACTGCACAGTTTTCATGACGGAAAATGTTCAACAACAACCTACAAGTACTGCCCTTGTATCTGTACAAAGACCTCATTCATATTATGGTAAGGCTACAAAATTTGTTAGGGGTCACTGTGTTTCCTTCCACCCCCTTCAGTTTAAGAAAATCTGTTTTGATGTAGAGAACTAGTCGATTTATTTCAAATACGCTGTGTTTGGATACTTGAAAATTTCATTGGTAACAATGATAAAACCGACTGCCAGAGGAAAAGCATTTTTTTTCAATGCGAAACTGGTATTAATTTTTTTCGAAATATCGAAATGACCCCTATCAAAATGTGAGTAGTATATAATACTTGACTTAACTCTTTATCACACAATCCGACTTTAAACCATCCTGAGAAAGATGCTTTTTGAAAACATTATGGGAAAAGAAGAAAATGCTGGTAACCAGCATTTTCTCCTTTTCCCACAATGTTTTCTACCCTTCCTGAAACAAATTTCAATTTTCAGTCGCATCTATTTTGTTGTCTGCAGATGCTTTCAATTTGGAATAGTCTAGCATATTGTCGTTTGGTACAGGGTTAACTCTTTACCACATAATCCCAGAGTTTTAGTGTCCCTGAAGAAGAGAGTTTTTGAAACTATTTTGGGGAAAAGAAGATGTTTGTGACCAGCATTTTCTCCTTTTCCGTATTTTCTATCTGATCAAAGCCAGAAATCAGCATTTGAGCGACTGAAATTCAGTTTGTCATCTGCAAAATTTAATGCTTTTGGGAGAATACAAATTTGTGTTGTTTGGAAGAGTTAAGTCTTTGCCAAATGACGACATTTTAGATTTGTCCAAATTGGAAGCATCAGCAAATGACAAATTAACCCTTTACCAAACAATCCCTGGTTTTCACGACCCAGAGGAAGAAGCCCTCTGAAAACATTATGGGAAAAGGAGAAAATGCTGGTAACCAGCATTTTCTCCTTTTCCGACAATGTTTTCTACTCTTCTAAAGTCAAGTTTCAATTTTTGAGTCATGTTTATTTTGTCGTCTACAAATGCTTTCAATTTCGTTAAGTCTAAAATTTTGTCATTTGGTAAAGAGTTAAATGTGGCTCAAATGATGAGATTTGCCTTTCAACTGGTTACCATTATTTTTCCTTTTCTCACAATGTTTTCAAAAGCTGTCTTTCCCAGCGTTGTGAAAAAATTGGCTTACTTGATAAAGGTCATGGTTTAAGCCAAAAGTTACCATTGTGGCAAGATTGGATCATTAAAGATCAGATTCCACAAAATGTGCAGTCTGATCTTTGATCTACACTTTCTGCTTGCTTCAACATCATGGACAAAAGCAACCTCAGCATTTCTTTTGGTCCTATTTAAAGACTAAAAAAACTGATTGATTGAATGGTGTCTAATGCCGTTTTCAACATTATTTCAGTTTTTATATCGCGGCGGCCATTGCACCTATCCATGCTTTCCTGTAGTCTCTTTTACCAGTACTCTGCACAATTTTCTTTCCAAGCCATTGGCTGCTTTCCCACATAACTATCGTCGAGACAATGGTCAGCCATGGGCGAGGAATGAATCCTGTCGCAATGACTATCATCAATCCTTGGATGGAAATTGGCCGAGCCAGGAATCGAGCCCACAACCCCCTGTTCTCAAGTCCTGCACACCACCCACTGAGCTACCAGGGCTCAGGGACTAAATAAATATCTGTTGCATTTACATATTTGGCCCTCTCAAGATTATTATCTATTACCTCCCAAAGCAAAGTTTCAGGACACAAACAAATCACTCTTTTAACCCTTTACCACACGATCCCGACTTTTAAAGACCCTGAAAAAGAAGTCTTGAAAACATTATGGGAAAAGGAGAAAATGCTGGTTACCGGCATTTTCTCCTTTTCCCACAATGTTTTCTACGCTTACCAAAAAATTTTCAATTTCTGAGTCACTTTTATTTTGTCGTCTGCAAATACTTTGAATATGGTCTAGTCTAAAATTTTGTTGTTTGGTAAAAGAGTTAAGATAGGGACTATCAATGTAAATTCAGGTCATGCACATCAATATTTATAATATCAAAACATTGTGGCCAAAGGAAAAATCACTCAACATTCACATGCTGCAAGATGATAAAATGTTGTCCATTCACCAGAAACACAATTTCATATACTTTTCGAACATGAAAAAGCATTAATTTTGCAGACTGGTTACCAACATTATTTTTTCTTTGGTCGAAATAGTTTTTCAAAAGGAGCCTTCCTAAGGGTCCTAAAATATGGGATCATTTTGGTATAGGGTTAACTCTACCAAACAACAAAATTTTAGAAGTGTCCAAATTCAAAGCATTTGCAGACAACAAAATAAACATGACTCGAAAGTTAAATCTGGGTATAGGATTAACTCTTCACCAAAAGATAAAATTCTTGACTTGACCAAATCGAAAGCACGTGCATGAAGGACAAGAGAAATGTATGTCAAAATGATTGATGTCTTTGATAGGGTTGAAAACGTTGTGGGAAAAACAGAATATGGTGGAAACCAACATAATATTTCTCCTTTTTCCATCATGTTTTCAAAAGCCTTCTTTGTCAAGAGCTGAGTGGCAGAGCCCCAGTGGCGCAGTCGGTAGCATACAGGACTTAAGGACATGAGGTCACTGGTTCGCATCCCCGGCTTGGCCTATTTCTTTCCCGGGATCAATGATATTAATTGCAACAGGATTCATTTCTTTCTCAACACTGATCATGTTGAAAAATGGCATTAAACACCATACAATTAATCAATCTTTCTCAAGGTGGTTAAAATTCCTGACAATGTGGTAGGTGTTAACCCTTTACCACACAATGACGCCTTTTGACTCCCCTGAAGAAGAGGCCTTTTGAAAACATAGTGGGAAAAGGAGAAAATGCTGGTAACCAGCATTTTCTCCTTTTCCCACAAAGTTTTCTACCCTATCAAAGAAAAGTTGCGTCATTTGAGCCACTATGAAATTGTCTTCTGCAAATGCTTTCAATTTGGATAGGTCTTAAATTTTGCCATGTGGTAAAGGGTTAAACTTAAGCTCCTGAATAAGTGAAATGGAACTTTCAAGTCAACAGTAAAAACTCAAATTTTGCTACTTCAAACCCATTTTTAGGAGGATAAATATCTCCTTATCGGACTGTAGATCCAAGATCAGACTGCACTTTCTGTGCAGTCTGATCTTGATTGTCACTGTCCGCAATAGGTTCATGAGTCGGGTTTAGCAGCCTAAGGCTTAAGACTTACTAATGATAACAGTAACTGAAAGGTATATAAATAAGCCATTGACCTTTTTCATCTCTATTTATCATACAAATATGATTACACACTCTTATCAACTCTTAGAGCAGTAAGTAGCTGAAACCCTGTAGCTGATAAAACCTAATCAGCTACTTCCTGAAACATATTTTGAATCCACCAAATGACACAATTTTTACTCTTTATCAAATGATAAAATTTAAGACTGCTCTCAGTCGAAAGCATTTGTAGACAACAACTCAAAAGTAGCTAAAATGACGATTTCTGTTTGATAGGGTAGAAAATATTGTGTGAAAAGGAGAAAATGCTGGTTACCAGCATTTTCTCCTTTTCAAACAATATTTCAAAAGGTCTCTTTTTCAGGGTCATTAAAACTCAGGGTTATGTGGTGATGGGTTAATGCTTGTCCAAATAGAATGCATTTGCAGACAACAAATTAAATGTGGCTATAATAAAAAGAGCTTTCTAAAAAGATAAAAAAAAATCATGGGAAAATGAGAAAACGCTGGTTTAAGGTTATGAACATTTTCTCCTTTTCCCATATTTTTTATTCAAAATCATTTTGTCTCAAGGATCTTTAAATCATGGGTTTGTTTGGTACAGGGTAAAGTCATCACTTCCCACAACCAAACTGGCAGCAAAAAAAGCTCATTAATCCTTTACCACATAACCCTGAGTTTTAACGACCCTCAGAATTCACTAATCATACTTCATTCATAATGATGATCATACCTAGATGTCTGCTGCAAGTTTGTTTCAGGGGACTATGATTTACAGATGACAAAATTTTACATTTCCATATTGAAAGCATTTGCAGTCGCCAAATTAAATATGGCTCATGATTATCTGATTTGTCTTAGAAAGGGCAGAAGACATCCGTGTTACCAGCATTTCCTTCTTTTCCAAAAATGTTCTCAAAGGCTTCTCTGTCAGGGTAGTTGAAAGTCTGCATTGCGTGGTTAAAGGAGTAAATAAATGTGAACCAAATATGTGGTTTTTTTAACCCTTTACCACATAATGACGACTTTTAACGACCCTGAGTGACAAAGAAGCTTTTTGAAAACATTGTGGGAAAAGGAGAAAATGCTGGTAACCAGCATTTTCTCCTTTTCCCACAATGTTTTCTAACCTATCAAAGAAAAATTGCTTCAGTTGAGCTGCTATGAAATTGTCGTTGGCAAATGCTTTCAAGTTTGATAGGTCTAAAATTTTGCTGTGTGGTAAAGGGTTAAATAGTATTGTTTCAATAAAAATTTATCCTTTCACTAAACAAACATATTTTAACAACCCTAAGACAGACAGCTTTTGAAAACATTGTGGGAAAAGGAGAAAAAGCTGGAAACCAGCACCTTCTTCTTTTCCAACAATGTTTTTTCATCCTTTCAAAGATGATTTCCAACAATTTTTGCCATATTTAATTTGTGTTCCGCAAATGCTTTCAACTTGGACTAGTATCAAATTTTGTCATTTGGCTCTATATTCATGCCATTAACCCCGTTAATCAACAACAAAACTTTAGAATGGTCCAAAATTGAAAGCATTTGCAGACGAGAGATTAAATATTGCTCAAATATTAAAATTTGTCCTTTAAGCTGTAGAAAGCATTATCAGAAAAAAGAGAAAATGCTGGTTATCAGCATTTTCTCCTTTTTCCACAAGTGTTTTCAAAAGTAATTTTTTATGGGGATCATTAAAACTTGAGATTATGTGGTAAAGGGTTATATAACTATCAGCCTACTCCTATGCACTGACCTTGAACGAACAAGTCTACATATCTATACTTCATGTCTATCCGTTTAACACTATACAAAACAATATATTTTAGACTCAATCAAATTCAAAGCATTTGCCGACCACAAATTTAACCAAGCTTAAAAGATGACTGCTATTTTTGAAATGGTAAAAAAAAACATTGTGGGAAAAGGAGAAAATGCTGGTTACCAGCATTTTCTGCATTTCCCACAATGTTTTCAAAAGCCTTCTTTCTCAGCATCACTAGAACTCAGGATTGTACTGTAAAGACTTAATTCACAAATCAAAACTTCAGTTCTTTATGTGTGACCAGACTGTGTTTTCTCCTCTCACTGACAGGCCTCAAATTTGTTTTTTCTAAGGGTAGAAAACAGTGTGGAAACGGAGAAAATTATTACACCAGCATTTCAACAATGTTTTCGAAAGCCCTATTCCTCAGTGTCGTTAAAAGTTCAGATTAGCTGGCAAAGGGTTATAATGTCGTAAAACTAATCAAGCATGCACCAGACACTTTTTAAAATATTTGAACACAGTTTTATGCTTGTTTTTTTTACTACAAATCAATAAAATAAAAAGAGAACTTCATTTCTTCAAACAAATCCTCTTTTATCAAAGTTCTTTCTATTTGTCCCTTGAGGGCAAAAAATAAACATCTCCAAAACGGGTACGACGAATCACCAAAATACCACAGAAATACCCCAATTTTTTTTTAAATTATTAAGCTTTAGATAACTGAAGTACTTCAAACAGATTGGACTATGTCAGCCGAACATCTTCAATTACAATCGCTTCACTTTAACAGAAGAGAACAGAACGTCACGAGGAACTTGCGTGTTTCGATGGATCAGAGACCTACATCATCTAATGTCTGATTTGGGTCTACTTCTTTCGCAAATGAAGTGGATTAGCAATCTCTTTTGTGTGTGTTTATCATTCAAAGAAATACAAGTAATTTGTGATGATGTCATATTGATAAATCTTTAGTCTAGATTGTCAAAATCAAGACTGGGTATTTCGGTGTGTAACAGGTCAGACACGTGAGTGTTTCGGTGATCATTCTCCACGTACATCAATTATCTGTGTATACAAACAACATCATTTTTCTCAATAATGATAAATACTTTGATTAAGAGTGTTTTCTGAAAAAAAAAATCTTGCATACTTATGTCAGTTATCTGAACCCAACAATAAAAAATAGGGGTATTTCGGTGTTTCGGTGGTATTTCGGTGATTCGTCGGACCGCTCCAAAACAATTCACACACAAGTACCGACATTACTTCTTTTCTTCTTTTAACTCTTTACCAAATGACAAAATTTTGGACTAGTCCAAATTAAAAGCATTTGCAAACGACAAAATAAATGCGACTCATAAATTGAAATTTGATTTGGGAAGGGTAGAAAACATTGTGGGAAAAGGAGAAAATGATGGTTACCAGCATTTTCTCCTTTTCCTACAATGTTTTCAAAAGCTTTCTTTCTCAGGGTCGTTAAAAGTCGGGATTGTGTGGTAAAGAGTTAAATCTTTACAAGGAACTTATGAACACATCACTAAGTCTTTGTCTTCAAGTTGTCTTTGATGATGTCTTTGTTTATTAAAAACTGGCATTTGAACGGCATTTCAAGGACTTGGGTACGTATATGTACTGTTCAATAATATGTAATTCTTTAGGCCGAACAAAAAAAATATCTCTGTTTAGGGTTTCCGTCTGAGATGCTGTATGTAGGGGTTTCTTTTTTTTAAGAAACTTTTTACATGGACCATGTACTGAAATCACACCCGAAATTTTTTTTTTCAATTGTAGGGTAAAAAGTTTAGTGTTGGCAGCATTTTCTAGGTAGAGTCTGGAAACCCTTAACACAGATATTTCTTTTAGGCCTTTCTTTATAATATTCGAAGAAAATCCTTAACAACATAGTATCTGTATCATGTATTTAAGACCCCTGCCTCACCCCCCACCCCCAGGAAATGGATTTTGAACTTTGAACTTTGAAGGTAAATGAGAAAAATGAGAAAACAGAAAATGCAGGTGACCACCTTTTACATAAAATAAATTTCATCAGATCAGCCACAGTGTCTATTTAACCCCTTCACATTACAATCCCAAAACAGATATTTAATCACCTTGAAAAAGCAGGCTTGAAAATATTGTGGAAAAAGAAGAAAATGCTGGTGACCAGCATTTTCTTCTTTTCCCACAATATTTCCCACGAAACCAAAGACAACTTCCACAATGTGAGCCACATTTAATCTATCGTCTGCGACTACTTTGGGTTTTAGACAAGTTTAGTATTTTGTCATGTGATCAAGGAATTAACTACAGACTTGCTTACTAAAATATTAGTAAAGAGGAATCTAAAATTTGCCACGTCATTTTATCGAGTAAGAAGAACGAGTAAGAAACCTACCGTGAAAATAACGCTGAAAGGCCTTTACGTTTTGATGGCTTTAGAGACTTATCTTCAAAACCACTATCTTGCGACGGATTTTTAGATCTTTCAAAAGAATTCCTTGAATGTAAGTTAATCTCCATGAAACCTGCATCTCCTGTATCAATACAATGTCCGGTTCCATCACCTTCGTCTAGACTAGCAGCAGATATTGAAAAGTCAGTGCCAGTGCTTAGGCTTGAAAGACTTGATGCATCTGTGAATGTTCTGAGTAAGGATTCGTTTGTATTAATCCTGGGAAAATTGCACACAAAATCTGAACTATCACAAGTAAGCTGATCAGGTTCCTTAGTTCTAATTAAATATTCTGTCTCTCCTATACTGGAAGAATCATCTAAACATCCTGGGTTCAGGATCTGAACACTCTGCAGTGAACTAGTCTCACTCTTAGCCATTTTCAATGGCGAGTTCCATTGACTACTGCGTTGGCTGCTAAAACTATCATTCCGCAATATATTTCCTTTCAAAGACACTGGGTTTTCAATAACAATATCATTTTCTTTCACTACAATCACAGGGTTACTGGCTTCACTTCCTGATTGGTCGTCTTTCTTTTTCTGTGCAACAAGCTGTTGTGTTTTGGGGATATACAGTAATTGTAAGTCAAGACTTTCAAGTACTGTGGACAGTCTCTTGTTATCATTTCCCATCTGTACGTGAACATCCTGTGATAGAGAGGCAGGGGAAATGAGTAATCCAGAATTGACATTAGTGGTTGTCACAGCAACTAAATTGTTTACGTTTTCACTAGAAACTGAATTTGATATCACTGTGTCAGTTTCAGCAAGTGTTCTAATGTCACCTGTCATGTTGTTTATGTCAGTTGAAACATCCAATGAAGTATTGGCGATTGATTCTTTGTTGTCAATCAAAGTCTCTGTTGATATACACAGGGATTCTGATGTAGCTGAAGTAGCTTCTGACATTTGTAATTGTCCTTCAACATCAGAATGAATGTTATTCACAACATTCATTTGATCTGACCCCATACTGACCCTGGTTTCATCGAACACTTCGTCCTCAGCATCCTGAATTTCCCTTAATCTTGCTTTCAGACGATCGACATCTTCATTGTTGTTAAATATATTTACAGTCAGTATATTATCCTGATTTGAGGAATTTTCTTCAGCAAGTACGCCTGGCATCTCGCAACCTGTAGATGTGCTTTCACACATGTTAAGTTTCATTCTTCGGTTTTCCCCTCGTATGTGGACTTCATTGTTTACAACACACCTTCAGACGTTCAGTGCTCTATTAAAGATCGTGGCAACATTTTTAATACAATAATTTTTAAATCAAAGTTAAGAAAAATAAAATAAAACAAAATCATATAATTCCGATCTTTGCTACATGGCACAGCAGGAACTAGTAGCAAATGGCACTGTTGTGTCATTCACAGTGCCGTTTATTTTCCTTGATTGTTGACATTGTTATCAGGAGTAGCCATTTTGGAATTATGCAAAATAGGGGGCGTAACTTCAAAAGGTATTTTGGACGCATACCTGTGTTTTTTTTTTTTCAGTAGAAATGAAAGAAACTTTCATGTATCCCAAGTTCATATATTCAGAAATTTATAATGTTATCACTATGCTATATCAGACATTGGGAAGAAATTTCTTTTTTTCCCCCCAGTCATTTTTTTTCACAGACTGGTTACCGTTACTAAAATATATTTGATGCAGACGCCCTGTATTCGCTACCGCTGATTTTCGATACTCGGTGAAGATTTCCGTGACAAGTATTGTAGACCAACCCATTTTGCCGGTTTATCTTTGTTCAATATCAGTGGCAATAATAACGTTGAAGTTATCGGGGGTGGGGGGGGGTGGGGGGACTTGCCCCTACACCTGGACCAGGTTCGCACCCGCAGTCCACGATTTGTTGATCTATAGGACAGCTTTAAACTAGTTAATATATCAGCTAAAACGAAATAGTGTTTTAAAGACCCGATGGAAGAAGCTTGTGAAAACATTGCCGGAAGGGAAAAAAAATGCTGCTAACCATTACCCACTGTTTTTTTTCTTCTTTTTTTTCAAAAAGATCTTTAACGCAACATCAACATTTAATTTGTATGTGAGTGCTTATAGTTTTGGCTGGTCTATAATTCTATTGAGTGATAAAGGGCTAAAATAGGATGCTTTTGCTTTAACCTAAAGGCTGCTATGCACGACTCAAGGACCTTTTTGCGGACAGTGTAGATCAAGATCAGACTGCACAGAACGTGCAGTCTGATCTTGGATCTACACTGTCTGACAAGGAGATTCCCCTTCCCCCCCACCAGATAACTTTGAAATAGCAACATCTGGGTTTTTACTATCGACTTGAAATTTTCGTTTCATTTATTTAACAGGTTAAGGGATACTGAAATTAAGGTAGATCTCACTCGCTAAAGAAACAACAAAATAACCATGAGTAGGTCTACGAGGCTTTCGAAAAACCTTGGGTGATCAGTAGATCTCCAATCAGATGTAAGCCACAGATCTCATATTATTTTGCAGCGGCAAAGCCAGTCGCAAGAACAAAACGGTCAAAATGAGGACACCGAAGGAGATGTTATTTTCCAGACATTAGAAACAAAATATTGATAATTTCTGAAAGGCGGAGATCCTGAAGACATATATGAACCTGTACATGTGAATTCAATATCAATCTAGTTTTTGTTTTTATAAAGCCGGTCACCCTTTTTCAGACTTGAGACCGACTAAGACTTTAAAGATTTTGAGGGGTGGGTGACTATCTTTTTTTTTAAATTATCATTTTCAAAGTTATGGGGGGGGGGGGGGGAAAGAGAGGCGGGGTCAGAAGTGAATGTCGTGTTTGGGCTCACTTGAGGTATGCTGAATGGTTCCCTCTCCGTATTATATATCCTACTAGAATATATATCTCAAATTCCATTTTAAGTAACGAAGTGCCAAAGGGACTTGACTCTTTAGCATACAACAAACTTTAGACGCTTTTATATTCAAAACACCTTCAGACGATTAATTCAGAAGTGGTAAAAATGAACCTAGTCTCTCCGATAGGGTAGAAAACATCGCGGGAAAAGGAGAAAATGCTGGTTACCGGCATTTTCTCCTTTTCCCACAATGCCTTCTGTCCCAGGATCGTAAAAAGGGTTAATCTAGAAAATGCAGAAAATGAAACAAATGCATAATATATTTTTTTTAATACATCGTAGAAAATGAAGTGCATATGGTGAAATATAAATTTGCACAGACCATATCATTTCGACACAAATGATGCCAACAAGACTTTTGGCATTTAGTGTATTGACTATTGTCCTGCTTGAAATAATGGGCGGTATCTTTACAAATTAGCTAAGTACTGAACAATGAGGAAAAAAGAGTCGCCCTCCGCTAATAAGATACGGGCAAAAGAACAGGCAAAGGGGCGAAAGCGGTGTCAAACTGCTTGGGGACGATTTCTCCGGAGAAATCGTCCCCTGGGAACGATTTCTCTGGAGAAATCGTCCCCAAATAAAGTTTTGGAGAAATCATCCCCAACTTCAAATTCCATATCGTTGTTCAAGTTGTCACAGAAAAATATTTTTGAAGTTTTGTTTATGTAATGGTATGATGATTGTTTAACTTTGTGATTTATATTTTATTGTTAGAGAAAAAGGTGTTATATATATATATATATTTTTTTTTTTCTTTAATAGAAGATTTATTTGCACTTTGTAACTTATGATGTATTTTACATTGCTTTAAAAAAAGATGTTTCATTTTACATTTTGGATGTACATTCTATTAAAAAAAAATGTTTGATTTTACATTTTTAACCCCCCCCCTTTTACATAAAATTGCTTTACAGATGTTGTGTTTTGATGTATTTTTTTCATTAGAATACTTGAATTATTGTCTGGTCTTATATCCATATTGCTTATGTTTTGATATATATATTTGATGGTATTGAAATTTTCTTAGATCGATTAGTGTTGTCAGTTATTATTTGTGTTTGTGTTTTATTGAATTCGAAATATTTATACTTTGTTTTGACATGTAGCAGGGATCCTATCTATACATATGTGTATATACGATCCCTGCATGTAGCAAGCAAGGAAGATGAAATACGCTGACTTACAATAAGCAAAATCGATAGAATGACTAATAAAGCTGAGTAATAAAACTTACGTTGGACAATGAATCATACCTGTTAGTGAAAATAAAGTCCTCAGAAAACAAGTTTTCTATTAAAAGTAGCATACTTTTTCCCAAAATTTATCCTAATCAAACACATGTTGAGTTGATTAATG
This sequence comes from Hippopus hippopus, assembly GCA_946811185.2. Classification (NCBI taxonomy): domain Eukaryota; kingdom Metazoa; phylum Mollusca; class Bivalvia; order Cardiida; family Cardiidae; genus Hippopus; species Hippopus hippopus. Next base: position 13,475,669 of record OX328106.1, read on the forward strand.
ACAAGTTTCTTTATTGTCAATTACGTAGCACAGTAGATTGACGATCGCAATAAAAGGTGTTTTATCACCATTTTAATTGTCAATCAACTACCTCTATTTAATTCCCATTGATGACCGGCGTGTTTGTCATGAAATTAGTTATCACTTTATGAGAGATTATTGGACCAATATATACATAATTACAATTGAAATTCAGATAAGCAACTATTATAATGATTTATTAAAGCGCTTCAACCGAAGCAAAAATTAACATGATGTTAGCCGAGAAAGCCTTTAAAAACATTGTGGTTTTGCTTCAAGCACAGGATGCTCTGTGGACAACACGCTAAATCAATGTAGTTGATGTTGCGTACTTTTGAGAGAGAGAGAGAGAGAGAGAGAGAAAATCGGCTGCTTGAAAGATTTTTGTAGAATCAAGTCGCTACGATGTAGCGTGCACTGATCAGTATGCCTCTAATCCCCAGATTTTCAGAATTATCCACATTGAAAGCATTTGCACACAACTTAAGTGTCGCTAAAATGATGGATTTGTCAGTGGAAGAGTAGAAAACAATTTTGGGGAGGGTAAGGGTTAAGCTGTTGGTAGGGAAGAGTTTGAAGTAAGGAAATTTTACAGAATCAACTTTACAACAATACAGGATTCCCCCCCCCCCCCCCCCCCCCGAGTTCGTACAACGAAATATGGTCGGGCCCCCATAGTTCAGTTGGTAGCGAAGGAGACTTGAGATCAGGGGATCACCAGCTCGGTCAATTTCTTTCTGAGGATTGATGATAGTTATTGCGATAGGATTCATTCCTCTCTCATCGCTGACCAAACATACCTATGAAATCCAAGTTGTTCGATTCTCTGCAAATAAGTGTTTTCCAAAAATGTCCCTTTACCAAAGGACATTCTGTAAAAAAGTTGAAAGCATTTGCAGAATACAAATCAAATGTTAATAAAAACATTAAATTCGTCTTTCAAAGGGTAAAAATACTGTGGGAAAAGGAGGTAATGCTTGTGTGGTAAAGGGTTTCAATATACAGTAATCTGAGTCAATAAAACACTCTCAATGGGATCGAACCAGTGACAACGGTGGTGTGTTCTCTGAACGCCTACCAGATTTAATTAACACCTATCTGGAAGGGGGGATTAAGGGGCCTACTGAGGGGTACTGATATTTATAATTGTACTGGTATAGGTAGGAACTGGTGTTGTCATTTGTAAGGTTTGAAATAGTAAGAAGCCTTTTGAAAACATTGTGGGGTTAGGAGAAAAGCATTTCTTCCTTTTTTCCACAATGTTTTCTAAACCTTTATTGATAATTCCATCATTTGAGTTATGATATGTTTACTTATTCATGATTAGCCAAAACCATTTTTCTTTTTATTATTTTTATGAATAAAGTTAAATGGAATATAAATCTAGCCTTTTATCAATTTTTATTGTTAAATAGATGCTATTTACCTGTAGTTAAGCATCACAACTATTCCCCAAATAGACCCTCCTAATCCCCAATTCACACCCTATGTTATTTTATAGGAATAGGCGTTCGGGGAACAAACCGGAATTGAACCTCATATTAGGCAATGGAAAACATACAAGTAAGAACGGGCAGGAAAATGTACGAGAGAGAGAGAGAGAGTGAGAGAGAGCAAGAATGAGAAAAAGAGATCTTCGGACGATAAATCAAAATATTGTGCATATAAAAATACATTAAATGACAAGCGAACGACTACACACATATTTTAATAGTATATATTTTGGTTTCAAATCATATTCAATCAAAGACATATTTTAAAAATCAAACAGGTGTAACCTATCTGTGACAGGTGTTAAAGGTGTGAAATACATCCTATCAGTGTGAAATTGGCAGTATAAACAATGGCAAAACTACCAAATGACTCTTGGATTAGGGTAACCAATACACAATCTACGTACTAAAGACAAGGAACATTAAAAACTATTTTTTATAGACAACTTGAATAACAATATAGATGAAATTTGAAATTGGGGACGATTTCTCCAAAATTTTATTTGGGGACGATTTCTCCAGCATTCGCGAAAGCTGGTCTTCCGAAAAAAAGTATTTGATAACCCTTCTAAATGGTTCTCTAATCCTAATGTTCTGCAACTATGACGCAGAGCACCAGCGTTATACTGTACACATCCGGTCTACTGCTCCCGCGTTCATTTAGACCTAACTCATAACGAAATATTTCTGTTTTAGAGAATAAGATACTTACTAGTGTCAAAAATTCTTTTTCCGTACTCTATCGCATTAAACTTGCTTTTTTTTTCTGAAATCATGGTTTACCGAATGCAACCTTATCCAGAATAAAACTTGAATGAACTCGATCTAAAGAGAAAAATCCAGTGCTGATTAGACAAAATGTCGACAAGAAAGACACGAACGAAAAACTTAGATGATGAAGAGGTAAATACGTCGTTTTGATATTGCAGTAGACCAATTTATTCGATTTTTTAAAAACTTCAACACTCGTAATTTCACTTTTAACTTCTTTCTGAATTTTGATCAGACAGCTGGCTCCGGGCTTGTTTGTCCCAAAGCCAGTTCGTCCATGGACTTGTTCATCCCTGGTCTTATTCGCCAGAAACTTTTCATCCCACACTACCTTGTCAGTCATACTGAATTTACAGCGCTATATGCTGTGAATGAAGTTATTTTACATGTAAAGTACTTTGAGTAAAACTTACCAAGGCTTTGTGTTTGCCTTTCTATTGTCGAAGTTGGCACTATTGTCTGCTCCCATTCTGCATTCCACACAGGCCGACTTGAATCTAAAGTTTTCGCAGATGCATTAAAACGCCCTTTTCACAGACCATGGCCCGTGCACTTTGAAGTACTTATTAATGTTTGTGAGCTTATAAATGATCTAGCCATTGAGATCTTCTTTATTACAGATTTTTGTCAATGATGATATCCATACCAAGCGGAGAAAGAGGGGACCAAAGAAAGAAACTATGCAGGATGTGAAAACAAAAGATCCAATTGAAAAGCCAGATGATTTATTAGGTATAAGTTCATTCTGTTTTATGAATTTTCTTGCAGTATTTTATCTGTCCGACTATCTCTAAGGATGTTGGCCAGTATAGATACAAGATCATGCTGTGTCTGTGAATCCTCATCAGATTTCCAAAGTGTCAGTGAAAACAAATTAATCTTTTACCAAATAATGCTCTGTTTTTGCTACATAGATTTAAAAAAAAAGAAGGCTTTTGTGAGAGAAAAAAGTATTTTCTTTTCCTACAATACATGTATTTTTACCTTTTCATGAATTCTTATTGATTGAGCCACCTATGAGTCATTCTTGCAAATGACTGCACTGTGGACAAGTCTGAAATTTCAACCTCTGGTAAAGAGCTTAGCCCTTTACCACACAATCCCTAATTTCAAACAATCTCGAATTTATACCAAGCAAGTCCTATGGGACCATAAAATCCATTTTGTCTAACAACTAACTGAATTCTGATCTAGAAAGTCTTTTGACATGCAGAAAAAGGACCAGTAGGAAAAAGTCTCGACCCAGGTCAGCCTGCGCGAAATGCGCAGGCTGACCTGGGTCAATACTTTTTGCAAATGCATGAAACCCTCTTTTGCAATTTGTTTCTTGTAGCAGGCAACTTTGCAAAATGTTCATTTTGGCCTGAGAAAAATTGCTTTTAGTGAGCAATTTCTTACTTTTCTACATTCCTTATTTACATGTAATCACATATTTAATTCTTAGCTCGCCAAATTAATATTATATACATGTTCAGTCTAGAAATAAGACCCAGATTTGCACTTTAACCCTTTACCAAAGTTTTAGCCGCAGCCAAATCGAAAGCTTTTGCAGATAACAATTTTAAGGTGGCTCAAATGGTGCACTGTTTCTATGACAGGGTAGAAAACATTGTGGGAAAAGGAGAAAATGCTGGTTACTAGCATTTTCTCCTTTTCCCACAATGTTTTCAAAAGCTTTCTTTCCCAGGGGTGTTAAAAGTCTTCATTGTGCGGTAAAGGGTTAAATGTCACTCATGCCCAGAGTGTCATAGCAAAGCAGATCTGTACTGAAGCAAAATTGTAGATCAAACTACATGTTTTATGTAGTCTGATCTTGATCTACACTCGCTACAGAAACAAATAGTTGCAAAAAGTGCTTTCAGGGTTAAACCTTAATGTTCACAAGAATTTTTCAGGCCTTTTGCTACAAATTTGTTGTTGGAAGTAATGAGATAGCGAAAAGTAGACCTTACAGTAGGGAAAGATAAAATTGTGTGTACATTGTTAAAATGAATTTTGTTTGTATTTAATCTTATCAGCTGAATTTGACCTTGATGGAGTGACGGATGAAGAAAGGGAACAGATAAAGGTAAGAAATGATATTCTTTCTGTCTGTTATCTTTTTGGATAAGGGTGTCTTTATTAGTTTATTTGATGGACCATACAGAGAACCTTATAAATGAGCCATACTCTGGCAAAGGGGGTTTAATGGATCTCCAGAATGCAATCTACCAAGCAAGTCATATAATTATGGATCATAAAATCCATTTTGTTAAACAACTGACTAGTTCATGTGAAAATATGATCCTTGGACATGCAGACGATCATGCAAACAGCAAAAAGGTTCAGCCCATGTCAGCCTGTGTGGAATGCTCAGGCTGACTTGAGTCGATACTTTTTGCAGATGCATGAAGCCCCCTTTTCACAGAGAATGATTCATAAATATTACAGGATTTCAAAGTCTACAATTTTTATTTTACTAAACTCTTTGCAGACTGAAAAATAAATCTCAAAAGATGTTGTTTTTTTCTGTTTTAGAAAAGACAACAAATCAATGTGGGAAAAGGAGAAAATACTGGCTACCACTAGTTCTTCCAGTGTCCAAAATGTTTTCAAAAAACTTTCTAAGAATCATCAGTACATAGTGTTGTGCGGTAGGAGATTGGAGGATTGCAGGAGTTTAATGACCAAAATATTTATGTTTTGACAAACACCAATGTTGTGGATACTTATAGTGAACGTTGTGTAGGGAATAGGGTTTGAATCAAGTTTGACCCCTACCACATGATCCCAAGTATTAACGACTCTTAAGAAAGACAGTTTTTGAAAACCTGTTGGGAAAAGGAGAAAATACCGTAGACCAGCATTTTCTCCTTTTTCCACACAATGTTTTTTATCCTTACATAGACAAACCGTATCATTTAAGCCACGTTGCCTTTGTCGTCTACAAATACCATTGAATTGGACAAGTCTAAAATTTAGAAATGTGGTACTGCGTTAAGCTTTTGGTGGTTGGGGTAATTAAGTGTAAGTCACTTTTTAAGTGAATTTCTACACTATTCTGTACTTTAAGGCCTGGTCAGACCAGCTAACAGATATGTAACGGAGGGAAAATGGACAAAAAATTGCAGAATTTAATTATCCGGTGACAAAATTCATCTTTCCTGCCGCTCGAGGCTCACGCGATCGGTGTGTGGAGCGAAGAAGCCACACAATGACCGCACGAGTATCGCATATGTAACTGAGAAAAACATGGCTTTTATGGGAGACTCATTTTCCTTTTATGGTATAAAGTAAAATCTTTGAAAGATTTCTTCTCTAAAACTATTCATTGGATTTCATTGTTGTTTTGCAGGTAAGTTCCTATGGTGGTTGTCTACCAAATTGTTTCTTCAGTGAGCTAAAATGCAGGATTGAATGATAATTGTTAAAAACTTCCTTTCGCCATTATAGAAATATCAGGCCTGTGGAGCGATACAGGCGCTCAAGCGCCTCTAGTTTATCCGTTACTCGTCCGTTAGCTCGGTGTGACCAAACCTTTAGATCTGAACCAGTATGTTCAGATGCAAAACTGCTTTAGAGCTTAATTATGTGGGTTACCTGTACATTCATGACGTTAATCATGTGACATCATCATTATGCCAAAACAAAATATATGCGTGGTTCCGATAACATGTGTTTGAGAATTAGGGTTCGTAGGTCGAAAAATTATTTTATTCTTTCAAATTTTTTTTTTTTCCCAAACTGGCTCTCGAGTTGATTAATAGTGGTATAACAACATAGAATTTTCCAACGATGACGATAACATTACATTGTGGTCAGGTACAAAGTGATCAACTGGTGAAAGAAAATGTTTAGGGTCTGACATAAAAATTACTAGACACAGTCATGTAACGAGAACCACATATATATTTTGTTTTGGCCTTTTTGTCAACCCAGTGATAAAGTGACTGGCAACAAGGTTATACTGTTTTCTATAGATGGCAGTGTTAGCATCAAAAGAGGAGAGTTTTCAGAAGATTCAGCCTGATGCCAGATCAGAGCCAGATGATGTAATAAGACTGGATGATGTTGATGAGATAGATGATGAAATAGATGATGGAAGCATACCTGTGGAGAATGAGGATGCAGGAACACAGATGTCAGATGAGGACATTTTGTCGGAGACCAAGACAAATCATGTAAGTCCAGAGCTCCGGACAGAGGGAGTGATTTTGATTTCAAAATTGAAATTGAAAATATTAATTATTCTCCACTAACCCCTATGTTATAGGTACTCATTAGAATCGTCTTATAGAGACGATTCTAATGAGTACCAACAACATAGGGTTTGGAAGAGAAATAATGGATTTAGAATACCATCACTCCCTCTCATCTGGAGCTCTGTTAAGTCAGTCCAGTCGTTGATGCAGATATACATTGTTCACATTGTACATCCAAGTGTTACATTAAATATTTAGCACTATACCATACAACAAAATTTTAGACTCTTCAAAATTTCAAGTGTTTGCAGCCGAAAAATTGAACGTAGTTCAACTTACTGGATTTGTCTATGATAGGGTAGAAACATTGTGGGAAAAGGAGAAAATGCTGGTTTCTAGCATTTTCTCCTTTTTCCACAGTGTTTTTCAAAAGCCTTCTCTACTAGGGTTGTTAAAATTAGATATTGTGTGGAAAAAGATTTGTTCATGGGGCACTGGAAAAAAGAAATGGACATACTCAGTGTGTATGTTTCTCATGTACAAAGTATATAAACACAATAGCCATTTGAAATTTTGCTTGATGCTCCTTACTCAGTTGAGCAATTTTGGACCCTCAGCACTCTCTTGTATTTCAATTCAAGACAGGGGAACAAGAAAATCCATATTGTTTGCCAACACAGAAAGACCCAAAAAACAGTCAAGATCAGAAAGAATATTTAATGTCAACTCAGGAGGATGAATCAGACAATGTGAAGATGAAGGAGGGGTCTGGGATAAAAGGCCAAGTATGTTTTTTGTTTATTATTTACCCTCTAAGTGCTATGCACAATTAAATTGCTTTATGGACAGTGTACATGAAGATCAGTCTGCACAGGTTTGCAGTCTGTCGTTCGATGTACTCTGTTCAATATTTTGCAGTGTTCTGAGGAGGTTGAAAATTGACATACGTTGGGGGAAAAAAAGCTGACATTGATAAAACATGGGACACTTTTTTGAAAAAAAAAAAAACCAAACAAAATGAAATCCATTTTACTTAATTGTAATTCACCTTTTAATTTCTGCAGGGTTTAAATGAATATACATGTAGTTATGTAAAAAGGTGTTGATTAACTGGTAACCACTTCTTGTTAATATTTGTTTGGTAAAGAGATAGTTACTAAAGGTCAAAAAAATCTGAATTAGATATAAAAAGGCTGCCGTTGAAGCATGCATATTGAAGTATCAGATGCCTTTGTCAGGTGTTTGCAATCATTGCTTGAGCTAGGCGATTTTGTCATATTTGGCTAGTTGGTATCTGGGTACCTTAGGCTATGTGTTTTGCAGCTATTGGTGTTGGACCTAACTGCAAATATTTTGTTGGCAGTCAATCTGTTTCAATATTTAACCATGAACTAAACAGTCCTACACTTAACAACCCAGTCTTGAAAAAATGTTTGCTGGAAAAGGAGAAAATGCTAGTAAAATACTTTTTCCCCAATGTTTTTTGCCCTCTCAAAGACAAATCCTATCATCTGAGACACATATAACTTGTCGTCTACAAATGCTGTAAGGTTTGGTAAGTCTCAAGTTTTATTGTTTGTTGTAAGTCAGTACTGAGTGTCAGAAATTTGGAATTACATAATGGGTGCGGGGTAATTTTGAGTTATGCCTTTACCACACAAGCCCGAGTTTTAACAACACTGAACAAGATGGCTTTTGAAAACATTGTCGGAAAAGGAGAAAATGCTGGTTACCAGCATTTTCTCCTTTTCCAACTATGTTTTCTACTCTATCAAAAACAGAAATCATCATTTGAGCTACAATTATCAATTTCTCTGTAAATGTTTTGAATTTGGTTGAGTCCAAAGTTCAGTCGTTCGGTAAAGAGTTATAGTAGCAGGTGCTTCTGCTAGTTTTCCTCATTCACTGCTCCACGTAGGCCTAACATATTTCTAGCTGTGGTGTTTGTTTTTGTTACTAGTGATATGATCTCACTGCAAAAATGTGTACACAGTAAACTTTTCTTGCTTTTTAAGGAAATAGGCCATGCAGAAGAGTCAACTGATGAAGAAGAAATATTGCTAGACTTTTCAAGAAGTACCCTAAATGAAGATGAAGAGGACTTTGAAACTCAGAAACCAGATAGTCTGGTATGCTAACTTGACATATGTTTTACTGTAGCAGGAATCCCATTCACATACACATGTACGTAATTCATGCACTTAAGGATAGGGCACCCTAATGGGATTCATGTAACATCGCCTTTCATCGCCCAAAGACATACAGATTCAGCTAAGACTCGGGTACTCCGTAATCGATCGGCCGACAGATGTTGGTTCCCATCATCAATTACGGATTACCCGAGTCTTAGCTGAATCCATACGATATTTTGGCAATGAAAGGCGATGTTACACATACCCCATTAGGGTGCCCTGTCCTGAATTGAATAATGACACACAAAAATATGAAGTGAAACATGCATGCATGCACTGGTTCAGGGCTGCTGCTGTCAATCACCAGTGGTGCCAATTGGAAAAAGTTAGAAAAATACTGTTAAATTATTGAAAGGCTATTTTAGAAATATCAGTATAATGTAAAAAATCAAATATTTCATTTTCCAGACTGAAGAAACCCAAGGCTATGAAACGACCGCAAGTTGTAGTTATGTGAATGACGAGAGACAAAAACCTCTTGAAAAGGTAATAAGGATTATTTATTAGGTATTTGTAAATTAGACATGTTGTTATAATGGTTTTGTTTTGAAATATGGGTTTGGAAATACTTGCTGTACACTGTAAATCCATGTTCAAATTTTCAATTTGTAGAGGGATCTATCCAGACTGTAAAAAAGGTGACAAATCAATTTGAAAAAAAAAGGGAGAGGGTAGAGAAAATTAATATCAACAGTTTTTTTTAGGCACACAGTCACATGGTCAGCTTGATCCTCTTTTGTTATGTGTCATAGCGTTTTAGAAATATTCACCCCAAAAATGTTTTACTTCGGTTTGTCTAGTAAAAGCTTTTCCATACATGTTTGATATATTATAGGTGTTGATCTATTAAAATCAACTTAAAAACTACCTTACATGTTCTAGGGGGATGGTAATGACAGAAAGAATGGTAGAGAACAAGAAATTTGTTTGGTGGACCTTGACCAGAGTGATCCTCAGTCTTCAAGTTTACCACTCAGCCCTTTGAAACAGGAAAGGAATCAGACCTCATCTCAAGAGTCAACTGAAGTGAATCAAGGGTCATCAGAGAGGTCAAAGTCAGTAGACTCTCAGGAATCTGAAGGTTTTTCACCAGCACTTAAAGATGCAGGTTCTTTGGAGGTAAGACTTGGTTTATTTCACATTGGTTGATTGATTAGATGGTGTTGTATGCAGCTTTCAACATTATTTCAGTCATATCACGAAGAAAGCTCACATGTCTATGTGTGTCCTGGGTTTCACCAGTACTAGGCTAGGGCCCTGAAGCGTCTTAGTCAAGGACACTCTCACGAAAAGCCCAGGGGCCTCCAGGTCATGAGTCACAAGTCTTACACTTTACCACTGAGCCATTATGTTTATGGCATTCTATGAATTACTGTTGTATGATAAATTGATTGGTACCCAGCCATTACTCTTTCAATGAGGGTTGTTGATTTGATTTGTCCTTGAATGAATCAAAAACATTGTGAGTAAAGACAAAAACATAACTGAGCCTTAAGTGATGGTCTTCGTCTTTGAAAGTTTAGAAAACATTTTGAAGACTGGCATTTTCTCCTTTTCTCACAACATTTTCAAAAAGCCTTCCTCCTCAAGGTCATTTAAACGCAGGATTTTTTAGGATAGGATTAAATCAGAACTTTTCATGAGCCTTAGACAACTGTTTCAGATCCTAAGTCACTAAGCTGAAAGATATATCTGAAGATTTCAAAAGTAGCTGCTATCAGTAAACAGTTGTAGAAATGATAACTAGTATTTCCATGTAAAACTGTCCTGTCATAGTCTGTTTAACCACTTACCAAAGGACAAAATTTTAAAACTGGTCCAAATAGGAAGCACTTGCAGACAACAAATCAGTTATTGCTCAAATGCTGAGATTTTTCTGTGACTGGATAGAAGAAATTGTGGGAAATGGATAAAATGCTGGTTACCAGCATTTTCTCCTTTTCCCACAATGTTTTCAAGACACTTCTTGCTCAGGGTCTTTCAAACATGGGATTATTTGGTAATTGGTTAAGCTTTGGGTCATATCCCTTACTTATGAAAGTGTCAAAAAGAAAAACTATTTTATGGAATGGAACACAGTTGTTGGGGTTGATATATAGAAGATATTGTGGGAAAATGAGTATTGACTAACAGCACGCTCTTGGTTCTTTTTAGCTCGGCTGCTTTCAAAGAAAAAGAGTTCTTGTCATAGCCCTGGCATCGTTGATGTGTCTGCGTTGTTGTCATCATGGGAAACCTTTGACATTTTGTAATATTTTTGTTTTTACTGAAGATGTTTACTTCAAACTTGAACAAGTTGTTGACTATCAAAAGAGGAACTTATACAATGGGGGCCGGTAATGGGGACAGGTAACCATTGAAATATGATGCAATGGCATTAACTGGGCCATATACACTGTATGGCAATAGCTAAACAAGACAAAGAAGAATTATGATTTTTTTTTTTTTCAGACTCCCTCCTCAAATGGTCCACTGCAGAGACATTTCAGAGCTGTGAAAGTTAAAGTAAGTGTTGGCCAATCCAATTAGCTGAGACAACAGCTCTGGCTTGCGATAAAAGGGTTGCAAATTTGACCCAAGCCTGGAAGAAATTGTTCGATGAAAACCATTGCAGCAAGAATCAGCCTTTTTATATGCAGCACATCAGTTTGAAAGTGTTGTATATAGAGCAGACTAGGAAACTATGATGCATGGATGATGAACTGACTTTAAGTGTTTCCATAATTTTGGGTTTCTGTTAAGGCAAACCACTTTTGGAAAAAATTTTTATGAAATAAGATATTGCTTGTTTTGAGCAATGTCTACCTTGGTTCTAATTTTTTTTTTGGAATTCATTCTAGGTACATGTATTATAATTAAATATGTTTTGGTTATTCATATTTCACAAGATGTTTCAAAATAATCTTCATTCAAGCCTGGATAATGACCTTATTCAGCATTCAACCCTATAGAAACAAAGCTGTTCTTATCTTTTGATCAAAATCTCTTAGTATACTTTATCGGTGATACTACTGGTAGTACTACTAGCAGAAATAAAGAGAAAGAATATGGGATTTATTACTTGTTGTTGGAAAAAGCTTTAATTTTTATTGTCCTATGTTTTTGTATCAATAGATAGTTCAACCTACAATATTGATCCTTCAGATTTTTTTTGTATGTGACAAGAGAGATGTTTTATTACTGTAGTGAAAATAGTTTGCTGAATATAGAAAGCCTTACAATGGCTGTCAGAACTACACTGTAGTCTGATCTTTGACATACCCTGTCCAACTTCTTTAGAATAGTCTGACCAAAATAAATGAGTCGTGTTCTGTGAAAAGGAGGCTTAATGCATCTGCAAAAAGTATCGACCCAGGCCAGCAGTCCACGCAGGCTGACTTTGGCAGAAACTTTCTGCAATCAGTCAATTATCTGCATGTCGAATGACCATTCTACCTCAAAATTAAGTTGTTAGCGAAAGTGAATTGTATGGATCCACAATTGTATGACTTGCTTAATATCGTGGATCACAGTGATGCATTAAGCCCCCTTTTGCCTGAGCATGTCTCAAATAATAATAATCGAACTACATATATTGCTATACATTGGTGTCTGAAAATGGTTGTTTCATTGACTTGTCATTTTGAAGTTTGCCCCTTTCAGCCATCAAGAGGTCCACTATATTACTGCCCAGTTGGAATGGATGTTCAGAAATATGCGAAAGTAATTTCCCAGTTGTTTGATATCTACAATCGAAAATTGAAAAATGCTCAGCATCTGTATGGAAGCAGATTGACGTGGCCGGAACCTGTAAAACCTGGTCAGCACCATGAGAGGTCAATAGATGCAAAACGTAGAGGACATGATGTACACTTTTTTGACTTGTCTGAATGTGATGACAATGATGACTTTAAATCAGAGCGGAAAGATGCTGAGAAATCAGAGAGAACATGCAAGGAATCTGAAATGGAAGATGATTTACCAGAGCTTATTGTTGAAAATGCAAATGATCACCAAATTGTTCAAACAAAGAAAACTAGGTTCTTTGCAGAAGAGGCTGCCCAAATAATCTGTAATGAGGAGGAACTTAGATCTGATCACCAAACAAAAATAGGCATAATATCAAATTCTGATAATAAACGAGATGGAGTAGACAGAGGAAAAGCAAACAGCCGGAAGGCTTATAAAGTTCCAAGGCTCAAAGATCAACCAGTCGTTGTTGCAGATACTCAGATGGATGAAAGTGATGAAGATTTCCAGGAAAATGCTAAAAGATCCAAAATGGATGTTGTAGTTGAAGAGACACAGTTTTGTAATGAAGAAGAGTGGTTAAGTGTGAATAAAAACACCCAAAAGTTTGAACAGTTAGGCCAGAAGAATAAACTTAAAGGTTACACTATACCACATAAAAATGTTGGGACCAAGCCTGATACACAGTCAGGCAAACATCACAAAACAGAAAGTGAAAGTAGCAGTACAAAGAAACCTCTTGGTAAAAGGAGGAAGGAGGTTGCAGAAGTTTTGGTAGAAGACAAACAAAAATCTGATGGTGAAGAGGTAAATCTTGGCACTGAGGTGAGAAAAAGAGCAGGGCGTAAATGTTTTAAAATTGACAGTACTTCTGAAGACGAGTCTATAGCAGAGTCACAGGAAAATAAAATGGAGCATAGAGAAGAAAATAAGCAAATTGATCCACAAGGATTTTTTGCAAAAATCAAATCAAAAGTTAGCAATTTGATTTCACCTATTTGTGCGGCAAAAGGGGAAACAGAAAACAGAGAAAATCAATCTTTAACACATGGAAAAACTACCAGAAAACTGTTCTCTGAAAATTTAAACAAATTTGATAAAACCCCAGTCAACAAATCAAGAGTTGGGTTGAAACATGACTCAGAATGTGAGCCTGCGGATGTTTTATTTCCAGCTAACATTAACACAACACTGAAAAATAAAACAACAAATACTTGTAAATCTTTCAGTCGAAATACCAGTAAGGATTCTATAGTGTCAAATAACTCTGAAGAAGTGTCTGTTGCCAGTAGTCAAGTTTCCACAACTCTGCTGAACGACAATGGTGATTTGTATTCCACCCAGTTTTGTGAAATGAGAAACGAAAACAAACCAAGTAAGAAAAGGAAAGCTGTCAGTCAACTTGAGGAATATGAGACACATGGGTACAGAAAGGGTACAGAGAATGAATCTGATGCTTCAGAAGAAGAGATTGTAATAATTGATGTGGATAGGAAAGGTACTATTTCTCAAAATGAAAAAGGAGGTAGAAACCTTCTAATGAATAAGAAGCAAAGAGTTAACAGAAAAATTGATTCATGTTTCAGTAAAATAGACGAGAACAAAGATGTTACTAAAGTTTCAAAATTAAACCAACAACTTGACGATGAAGCAGAAGAACACAATCTTGATGATCAAGGTAAATATTTGTCCATAGATGAAGATCCATTTCCTAAAACCTATGGCAGAAGACCTTTAAGAGAAACACGATCAAGAAAAATAGTGAATTCTGGTATTTCTGAAAAAGATGACGAATTTGGAAAGAAATCCACAACTAGTTTGAATTTACAGAATGAAAACATTGAAGCTCACTGCAGTCAAAAGAGACAGAATGTTGAAATGGTACAAACCAACAACAGGACAATTACGAACAAAGTATCTGGTTGGTTGGTTGAACAAGTAGATATGCCACCAGTGGATTTACAGAATTTTTCTGGTCCTAAAAAGGCAGTGGAAGATAACGAGAATATGGATGATAAACATCTAAATTTGACAGGTATACAAGCTAAACAAGCACAAGATGTGGTCAGTGTAGATTCGGATGAGATACAAATTAGAGAAGATTCCCCAGGTGAAGACAACCCTAATGCTGGTGTATCTAGGGATGATGAGGTAAAGTATGATTTAGCAAGTAATCTTCTTGTTTTACCACATACCGTATTTCTCCTAATAAAAGCTCCCTGGAGCTATGCAAAAAATAGATAGGGAGCCTTTATTTTGTACCCGTTTTGCAAAGCAAAAAGTCTGTCCAATTTTGTATTTCTTTGTGTTTTAGTGATTGTTAACAGGAAATATTAATCAAAATAGAGGAAATATTCACCAAATTCTTCAAATATTGTCATTTTAATCAACTAATGTACATTAGGTTATCATGATTTAAAGGTTTTTTGGGGTGGGGGGCACTACTATTAGAGAGGGTGCTTTAATTAGGAGAAATATGGTAGTCCCGAATTTTAATGACCCAGAGAAAGAAGCCTTCTGAAAACATTGTGGGAAAAGGAGAAAATGCTGGTAACCAGCATTTTCTCCTTTTCCCACAATGTTTTCTACTCTTCCCAAAACAAATTTCAATTATTGGGCCACATGTATTTTGTTGTCTGCTATGCTTTCAGCTTGGACTGGTCTAAAATTTTGTCAAGTGGTAAAGGGTTAACTGCAGTGGGACTGTGGGTTTGTCCATTATTTGTCTTTTGGTCTTTCTTGCAAAAATTCTGGATCCTGCAATGGCTTAAATCTTTCCACTTGACAAAAATTTAGACCTCTTCAAAACTGGAAGCATTTGCAGACAACAAATTTAACACAACTCAAAAGATGATTTTTAGCACTCTACTGGCCAAAGTTATTTCATAGCCTGGTTTCTGTTGTCTGTCCATCCTTCAGTCTGTCTTTTTCTTGTTTACTTGATAATGTCTGCATTTGTTGTTAGAACTTTGTAAAACTTGCACAGTTTCTTATATTACCAATAGCTTGAACCTTACTGATTTTGGGAAAAAAATCTGACAATTACTAAGGGAAAAGTAGCCATTTAAAGTTGAAAATTTACATTTCTTTTTAATATGATAACGTCCACACTTGTGATTTGATTTGAGAGAAACTTACACAGAGTCTCTAAAGTAACGATGGTTTGAACCCTAAAGATTTTTAAAAAATCTGACTGTCATGAAGGGAAAAGTAGCTAAGTTCAAGATGAAAATTTTACATATTTTGTTTATGCTATAAAGTTGATATTTCTGATCCAATTCTGTTAAAACATGCACAGATCATTTGTATTACTAGTATTTAGAAATTGAACTATACTGAAAATGGAGAAAAACCAGAAATCAGTTTAGGAAAAGCAGCCATTTGACTTAGTCTTCTTTACTCAACAAGGTCCACATTCTTTGAAATTTGCAGGAAACATTTAATACAATGAGTACTAATACCCTATCAAATTGGGCTGGATTCCAAACAGTTGGTATGAGAAATTGTATTCTGATTATTTCACTATTTGTTGATGAATAACACTCAAAATTCTGTTTCAGCAAATGAACATGATAGAGTGTCCTCTTTGTGGTAAAGAGTTTTCTGTGCAAGTGATTGAAGAACATGCGGGAACTTGTGAAGGCCCAGAACCTGGAGGTTAGTTTTGTTTGTGGTTAAATATAATTTTTAACAGTATTGTAGTTATTTCACCATAAAAGTTGGATGAAATCTCATTTGCTTAGACAGAAGATTTCAGCCAGTCAGATGGCTAGTTTTAGATTGAAGAATACTTATGGAATATTATGTTGTAGTAACTATTCTGGTGCTTGTATTTAATTCGAGCAGTGTGAGAAAATTAGATGTGCGAGACTGAAGGTAAAAATTTTCTTACGCAGCCAGAAGTAAATACAAGCACCAGGAAAGTGACTACAACATAGTATTCCTTTTATTATATACCTGCAGCTTTCAACGACAAAATTTTGCAATTTCTGACATTTTATTAGAAAACGGTAAACAAAATGAGACAATTAATAGTGTGGAAGGTAGTAACTCTGTTTTTATGAATGGCAGATTAATATTACAGCGAATTTAAAAATTAAAAATTTACTGGTATATAATAAAATGGTTTATGAATGTGTATCCTGGTTTGGTCAAATATGATTAGGACCATGAAAGTAACTTGAATTATCAGTGTATCAAGACTATAGAAAACTTTCACACCCATTAACTGTCTACCAAACGACAAAATTTTCGACTAGACCAAATTGAGAGCATTTGCAGACGACAAAAGCTACTGAAACAATGATTTCTCTTTTTGATAGGGTAGAAAGCATTATGGGAAAAGGAGAAAATGCAGGTCAACAGCAGGTTTTCCTTTTCCCCCAATGTTTTCAACTGTCAAATCTACCAGGAACATGTAAACTCGGGATCGTGTTGTGAAGGGTTAAAAGATAGATAGGGAAGTCCTGCATGGCCAAATCACTCCATTTCAGAATTTCCTTCATGAGATGAATTGAAAGAGTGCCTGTTTAACCCTTTAGGACACAATCATGAGTTTTAACAATCCTGAGAGAAAGGCTTTTGAAAACTTTGTGAGAAAAGGAGAAAATGCTGGTAACCAGCATTTTCTCCTTTTCCCACAAAGTTTTCTATGCTATCAAAGACAAATCCTATCATTTGAGTCACATTTAAAATCATTGTTGGTAAATGCCTTCAATATGGACGTCTCCAAAATTTTATCGCCCATTGAAAAGAGATATGTTTCAGGTAGCAAAAAATAGTTTTTGGTTGTAACCCCCAATCTCTATCTCACTCTTAACTAAGGGTGTCGATTTTTTTCCAAACAACAAAAATTCTAGAACAGCCCGAATTCAAATCAGTCATAGATGAATATGAAAATGTGGCTAAAGTGGTGATATTGGCTCTAAAAGGGTAGAGAACATTCTTGGAAAAGAAAAAGCTTTTGATAAGCATTTTCTCCTATTCCCACTATGTTTTTAGCTCAGTTGTTTTCGAAGAAAACATCAAGGTATTGTCATAGTCCTGTCGCCTGCACCATTGTTGTTGATTATCAAAAAGGGGAACCCTTACAATAGGGGCAGGTAACCATCAAAATATTTTTTACAGTCATGCACCTTTTTCAACTTAGAAATTTCACTAACAGTAACTGCAGCCAGAATTTTCACTAAAAGCCACTGCAGCGGAGTGTAGGCACCCACATGCACTTTTTTTTTTTTTTTCTTTGTTATTTAGTAAGAATTAGATACTAAGTCTAATTATGTAATGACATACTTTAAAGATCGGGCATTCTTATGGGATTCGTGTAACATCGCCTTTCATCGCCAAAATCGTAGTGATTTGGCTAAGACTCGGGTAATTCATAATCGATGCAGGGAAGCAGTGTCTGTTGCCCGATTGATTACGGATTACCCAAGTCTTAGCTGAATCAGTATGTTTTTTCGGCGATGAAAGGCAATGTTACACGAATCCCATCAGGGTGCCCTATCCTTAATGTGTATATTTTTTTATTTCCCCAATAGAAGAAGCACAAACCATGCAGGAAGACAATGCAACTGAGAATGGGTAAATAATTTTATTACAAGGTCTTTTTAAATCCATACACGTAAAAACTTGAGTGCCTGGGGATTATATACTTTTTGAAAATGTAGTGGGAAAAGAGGTAAAATTCTTGGAGCTAGCTAAAGCTTATTTTCCCATCATCTTTTTTATACAAGTTTAAGACTTCTGTGCCCTACGATTATGCAGTTTTTTGATAACATTGTTGGAAACAAAGATAATGCTTTAACGAGCAATTGCTTCTTTTACCACAATTTTTTCTTAATAATACAGAAGGAGTGTTTTCTTGATGTTAATGCATGTTTTTTTGAATTACAATTCTTTTGATTTGTCATTGGTTTGCTTGTACAGTTACTGGCAAAAAATTTGAACCCTGACATTAATCAGTATTGTTAGTTTTTTTTACATACATGTATAAGTCTTACCGAGCCTCATAAATGAGTCATACTGTGCAAGGCTAGTAGTCTAGGTTTGTATTCACCTACCATTCTTATGAATATTTAAGAACCAAAAAGTTTAGCCAATCAGGAAATGTGTTACTTTCTAATTTAGAAAATTCTTGAGAATTAGCCTGAAGAATGGTTGGTGAATATGGACCCAGTAGTCTTGACTTTTAACGCTTGCTTGGCTATGCTCCTTTTAACCCTATACTAGAGGACAAAACTGTAGACTTTTGCATATTGAAAGCTTTTGTAGACAATAAAATCAAGTGCAGCTCTGATGATGGGATTTTGGGAGAAAACACTGGTAACAAAAAAATGCTGGGTACCAGCATTTTCTCCATTTTCCATGTTTTCAAAAGCCTTTCAGATAGGGCTGTTAAAAGTTTTTGTAGTGTTTAACCCAATTTTAACATTGTTCCTGCTATAACATGGTGGCCAGTGCACCTATTATATTTTTGTATGGAGTTCCTTTTACCAGCACTTTGCACAATAGTCTTCCCAAGCTACTGGCTGCTTTCCCCCATAACCATCCTCAAAGCAATGATTAGCAGTGAGAGAGGAATGAATCTTGTCTCATAAAACTTTCATCAGTCCAGGAATATAATTGGCTGAGCTTAAGATCTGAACCAGTGACCCGTTGGTCTCAGGTCCTTTATGCTACCAACTTTGCTAATGGAGCTTGGCAGACCTTGTAGAAGAGAAAGAACAGACGTCATAGTGGTATGAATGTTACAAAAATTGTGATAGAAAATAACTTGGATTTTTGTTTTTCAGTGAATTAGAAACATGTTGGATATGTGAGAAACAAATCCTGAAAGCTGGGTCTGAAAAACATGTGCAGGAATGTTGGACCAGAGCAGAGCAAAGAGAACAACAGCAGGTACTATATGGCCTGCAACATGCGAAAAGGGGTATTTGGACATTTGCGTAAAGTGTAGTCTCGGATCAGCCTGGGCAGTCTGCGCAGGCTGATCCGAGACGACAATTTATGCAAATGTTTTGTAGGAAAAAATCGAATGTAGTGGGAAAGTATCGTCTTGGATCAGCCTGCACGGACTGCACAAGCTGATCCGAGACGACACTTTACGCAAATGTCCGAATGCCCCTTTTCGCGTGTTGCAGGCCATATATTAATCCTTTACTTAACAACCCATTACCTAATGACCCTTTGGAAGAAGGCTTTAGAAAACATTGCATACTAGGATTGTTTGGTAAAGGGTTATTGATTTACTGCACAATTCTAAGTTTTAACAACCCTTCGGAAGAAAGCTTTTGAAAACTTTGGTAACCAGCATTTTCTCCTTGTACCAAAATGTTTTCTACTCTTTTGATGACAAATTCCAAAATTTGAGCCACATTTGTCTTCTGCAAATGCTTTTATTTAAGGTGGCATCTGAAATTTTGTTGTATGGTAAAGAGTTAATCAAAATTCTGTACTTACAAAAAAGGAATGAAATCAAACTTTAGTTTTTCCCTAGCAAATGACAACTCAATGGTGTTTTACACCGCTTTCAACATTCTTTCAGTCATATCACAGTGACAGCTCACATACTAGAATTCATGTATTTCCTGGGGTTCACCAGTACTAGGGTTTTGAAGTGTCTTACCCAAGGAAACTCCCAAGAAAAACCCAGTGGATCAGGTGGGACTCAAACCCAGGGCCTCCAGATTACAAGTCCCACACTTTACCACTGAGCCACGCAGGACCCAAACATTCTCTGCTTTAAGGATAGGGCACCCTAATGCGGATTCCCGTAACATCGCCTTTCCTCGCCTGTTACGGGAGACCATTCCTTCATGCGTGGCTTTGTCCCGATTTAAATACAATACCTAACAACTGCGTTAGGGAGATATCTCTTTAGCTCAGTGGTTATGGTATTGGTCTTTTAAACCTCGAAAAACGAGGATCTTTTCCGCCGTGGGTTCAAATCCTGCCATGCATTTGTTCATTTGTTTTTTTGTTACGGACTTTGTTCGTAAGATGGGGGCTCGTCCGGGATTGGCCATTGAGCCATTAATCCCATTTCTTGTCCAAAAATGGACATTTGTTGTCTAAATAATAGACTTACTGCCTAATAAGGCTTTGAGCCATCAATAAATGATGACTTTAAGAGGGGGTGTGTGGTACGGGAGACCACTCCTTCATGCATGGCTTTGTCCCGATTTAAATACAATACCTAACAACTGTGTTTGGGAGATATCTCTTTAGCTCAGTGGTTAAGGTATTCGTCTTTTAAACCTCGAAAAAATGAGGATCTTGTCTGCCATGTGTTCGAATCCCTCCAGGTGCGGTTTGTACTGCCATGCATTTGTTTCTTTGTTACGGACTTTGTTCGTAAGATCGCCAAAAACATACAGATTCGGCTAAGACTCGATTAATCCGTAATCGATCGGCTGATAGATGCTGGTTCCCCGCATCGATTACAGTATACCAGAGTTTTAGCTGAATCTGTATGATGAAAGGCAATGTTACACAAATCCCATTAGGGTGCCCTATCCTTAAGACACGAAGAGAAGATCACAGGAAGTGATTTTTATGTTGTGTTTTTCTTATTTACAACAGCAGAATGTGAAAGAGGAGCCCATACAAACTAGGCGAGGGAAACTGAGAAATGCCGCTGCCGAGACAACAGAACTAGTGACTGCGCGTCGGCCCTTACACAGACATAAGGAAAACACTGACCGGTATCTACCAGGTTCTTAACTAAACTTGAATGATAGTTTCACGTAGATATGTAGTTTTTCGTAGCAGAATCTCTCCGGAAGGAATTGTATTCACCAATAATTCTTATGAACGTTCTTGGTCTAGTTATAAAGTAACACAACTTTTGACTGGCTAAACCAGTTGGTTTAGCCAATCAGAAGTTGTGTTTCTTTCAAATTTTGAAAATTCTTGAGTATTAAACTGAGAATGCTCTTTAGAATGGTTGGTGAATAGTGCATGTTCTGTGCAGTCTGTTTTTGATCTACATTGTCTGCAAAAAGCGCATTGAGTCACGCTCAGTTGCCTAACAATTTAGATCTACACTGGTAAAAATATCGGCTATTTAGGCAAAAGGAACCTTGGGGTGATTTTACCTGTCTATTTCACTTATTTAACACCCAAGCCATGGTCACGTATAACCCTATACATCACTATCTGGATTTTTAACAACCTTGATGAAGAAGGCCTTTTAAAACATTGCAGAAAAAAAAAGAAAATGCTGATAACCTTCTCCTTAATCCCCACTTGGATTTTAAGTCTGTACCAAAAGACAGAATTTTTTAATAGGACCAAATTGAGAGTATTTGCAGACAACAAATTAAATGCTGCTAAATTGATGATATCTGTCTTTGATAGGGTAGAAAACATTATGGAAAAAGGAGAAAATGCTGGTTGCCAGTATTTTCTCCTTTTTCTACAATGTTTTCAAAAGCCTTCTCTATAAGAATGGCTAAACATCGGAATTGTTAAAAGTTAAGACTTTTTCTGCAGGATCATAGAGGTTATTTGTTACCATATGTTACTATGACTTATTTCAGACAGTAATGCGGGCAGTGACAGTGAGAGCACAGATGGAAGTAGTTGGTGAGTAAACTGAAAGCTTGGCTGTTTTTGAAGAAAATGTCGAGGTATTGTCATGTAGTCGTCGCCGACTGAGTCCTCGTTTTCTTGCAAAATCTTTGACATTTTATATCTCTGTCATTACTGAAGATATTCACTTCAAAGTCCAACTAGTTGTTAACTATTAAAAAGGGAGCCCATACAAAAGAGGTAGGTAAGCATCAAAGTATGACTTGATTTCTCACAGAAAATCTGTGTATGTCCCAAGCAGCTGTAGCCGTGTGTTGGAATCATCATGGGGTGCCCTTGTTGTATATGAAGATTTAGTATTGGTCGGGTTTAAATTGTTTATTCATATCATTTATTTTGCTATTCATGACCAAAGATGTATATTGTGGTGAGTGCAGATCATCATCAGCCTAAACATGTTTAGTCTGATCTTGGTACTCAGTCTTGGTTTCCCTGGTAACGGTTTCTTTCATATGTCTATAATCATATTTTAATCTTTGCATATGGGTGATTGTCAGCAATATAAGAATAAGTGTTGGATGGTTATATAATTTCAGTCATGCTCTGTGAGAAAGGGGTTTAATGCATCTGCTAAGAGTATTGACTCGGGTCAGCCTGCGTATTAGTGATATTGCACAGGCAAACTTTGGTCAAAAGTTTTTGCTATTGGTCAATTTTCTGCATGTCAAAGGTCAAAAATTTTTGTTATTTGTAAATTTTCTACATATCGAAGGATGATTCTACCTCGAGATTCAGTCGGGTTTTTTTAGATAAAATGGATTTTATGGATTCATAATCATGTGATGACTTGCTAGATATAATGCAACATGGAGATCTATGCATTTAACCTCATTTTGCCTGAGTATGGATCATTCGTATAAAAAGAATTGGTATTTTATCAACAGTCATTGGCCGTGTTTCTTGCTTTTATGTTTATGTAAGAATTTATCTTAATTTTAAGGGAAGATAGTGAAACTTCTGGCTCAGACGACAACATCACCCTCAAAAGTCTAGCAAGATCTGGGAGTGCTGCACTTGTAACAGGGCCCTGGAACAAAAAGGAACAAACAGAAAACCAGTCTGTAGTGACTCCTGATTGGTTGAGAAATGGGCCCAGTTCACCAATCAAATCATTTGTACCAATATCTCAACAGGAGGATGCAGAGTATTACCACAAACAGTTTAATTATAACAGAGAAAAAGTTGAACAAAGACAAGCCAAAAGAAAGAGAGCAAATGGAAAATCTACTAGGCGTAGGAAAAAGAGAAGAAAAGTGAGAAGGAAAAAATAAAATGGTGCAAGAATATCTCTATGTTCAAATTTTTTACATTTTCTTTGTGAAGTCATCATTCTTTTTGTGTAGATTGTTACTTTGTACTGTTAAATAGAGGATAATCTACAGGCTGTGTGTGATATTAAAAATCTGTCACTAGAATGAGTTGTGATGAGGTTGAAAAAACAAGTCCGAAGGACAAGTTTTTTACCAGTTGATTATCCTTTTTATTATATTCCTAATTCACTCTCTTTTAATTATAATATTATCAAAAATGGTACAATATGAGCAATATAGGAAAAAAGTAGTTCCGGCAAACATTTCTGAAAATATATCATCACTAGTGATGATACCATATATATCATCACTAGTGGTGTTATTCACTGTGAAATCTCAGTAATACACTGATAGGAATTTCAATGTAGAATCTGAGATAATGCAATTGTTTTGGTTAATTTAACTAATTTGCTAACAACTGTACTGTTATCTATTGTTCAGGTCTTAACCCTTTACTACACAATCCTGACTTTTAAGGACCCTAACGGGTGTAAAATTCCACTCGTCCGGTCGTATTGACGAGTAACATTTGGCTTCGGGCAAGTAGTAAAAATGCCAAGCTCATCCTGTTGGACGAGTACATTTTAAAACTAATGAATTCTAAATTTGTCAAGTAAAATTCAAATTACAGGTTGTTCCACGGCGAACACAAAATGAAAGTAAAACTGAAATTACAGAGCGTCTCTTCGATCACGATACAGGATGTTTATGTTTATTACGCATGTTCATCTGTAAAGTGCTTGACGGGTTTTCTGTTCACGGCGTCGGTTAGACTGGTATACCTTTATGATCTATGCTACAATTCCTATATTGTTAGATCGGGACAGGTTTACCAGTCAAGCCACCGGAAAAAATAAGTATTAAACACCGTCTACTTTGTTTATATCGACACCGTAGTATATGCAGTAGAAATGGTCATTCAAGTCCGCAAGTTGGGACAGGTGATAGTGTCATAAGGATGAGTAACTTTTTCTACCCACTAGTACCTACAGGACAAGTAGAAAAAGAAAAAATCTTACACCCCTGCCTAATGAAAAGGACTTCTGAAAACATTGTGGGAAAAGGAGAAAATGCTGGTAACCAGCATTTTCTCCTTTTCCAACAATGTTTTCTACAATTTTAGAGACAGATCTCATTATTTGAAGCATATTTAATTTGTCCTCTGTAAATGCTTTCAATTTGGACAAATGTAAAACTTTTTCATGTGGTACAGAGTTAAAAAACCGTTCCACAGCAGTTGAATATAATTTTAATCATAGTTTAGTATCAGGTAGCAGACAATGTAGATGTAGGATCAGACTGCTTATTCAGTGCAGTGTGATCTTAGATCAAAGTTATCTGCAAAGGCTCTTAAAGTTACCATCTACGGCAATAGAGTTAAGGTAAATGTACATATATGGTGTTGGACATGGACAATTGTTGCTTCACTAATTTCCAAGGGGAAAAATCGGTTACCACAGAACTCATAAATAGGTGCAATTATTCTTCAAACACTTGCACTTTAGCAGACAATGAGATAGTATATTTGTCTATATTGAGAGTGTTTGCAAAATGAAAATATACTCTGTATTTTAATGACCCTGAGAAAAACGCCTATGTACAGTATAGTGGCAAAAGAAAAAACGCTGATTACAGGCATTTTCTCCCTTTCTCATTATGTTTTCTACCCTTTCAAAGACAAATCATGTCATGTAAGCCACATTTAATCTTTCATCTGCAAATGCTGTCGAGTAGAACGACGGCATCTATGGCAATAGAGTTAAGGTAAATGTATATATATGGTGTTGGACAATGACAATTGCTGCTTCACTAATTTCCAAAAATCAGTTACCACCAACCTCATAAATAGGTGCAATTATTCTTCAAACACTTGCACTTTAGCAATGAAATTGTATATTTGTCTATATTGAGCGTGTTTGCAAAATGAAAATATGCTCTGTATTTTAATGACCCTGAGAAAAACGCCTATGTACAGTATAGTGGGAAAAGAAAAAACGCTGATTACAGGCATTTTCTCCCTTTCTCATTATGTTTTCTACCCTTTCAAAGACAAATCATGTAAGCCACATTTAATCTTTCATCTGCAAATGCTGTCAAGTAGAACAAGTCTAAAATTTTTTTTTCTTTTTCATGAAGAGTAAAATGTAAATCAAATGATAGAATTCATTTTAAAAAGAATAGAAAATATAGTGGTTACCAGCGGTTTCTCTTTTTCCCACAATGTTTTCAAAAGCCTTCCTCCTCGATGTTGTTAAAGCTTGGAATTATATGGTAAAGGTTTAACACTTTACCACACAGTTCTGAGTTTTAACGACCCTGAGGAAGAATCCTTTTGATAACATTGTGGGAAATGGAGAAAATGCTGGAAAATGCTGGTAACTAGCATTTTCTCCTTTTCCCGCAATGTTTTCCATACTATCAAAGACAAACTCTATCATTTGAGCCACATTTAAATTGTCGTCTGCAAATGCTTTCAATTTGGACAAGCCTACATTTTTGCTGTCTGATAAAGAGTTAATTTGTTTGCAGTAAGATTTAAACTGTCATCTGCCAAAAGTTAATGTATGAAGTCAATTTTGTTATTTATAATGCATGTTATGGTATATTCAGTTCATTGAATGAATAAAGTTAAAATATAATTCTAATACTTTCTGTCTCATATTTTCAGTCCTTTAAATCCTTTACCACACAGTCCCTACTTTTGACGACCCTGAGAAAGAAGCCTTTGAAAAACATTGTGGGAAAAGGAGAAAGTGCTGGTAACCAGCATTTTCTCCTTTTCCCACAATGTTTTCTACCCTTCACAAAACAAATTTCTAATTTTCAGTCACTTTTATTTTGTTGTCTACAAATGCTTTCGAATTGGACAAACCTGAAATTTTGTCGTTTGGTAACGAGTTAACCCTTTACCACACAATCTAGAGTTTTAACGACCCTGAAAAAGAAAGCTTTTGAAAACGTGGGATAAAGAGAAAATGCTGGTAACAAGCATTTTCTTCTTTTCCCACAATGTTTTCCTATCTTTTACAGACAAATCCCATTACTTCCACATTTACTATGTCCTTTGGAAATGCTTCCAATTTGGATCTGTCTAAAGTTTTGTCATGTGGGAAAGAGTTAAATGTGTTTAGCTGATTATTCCTTGTTCACTCATAAGAGACTTCAATTTTTCATCAGACATATTTTGTGAATATTCTTCAACATATATCAACGTGTAAAGGGATAAATGAATGGACTTAACTTGTCCAATTAGGAAAACAGACCAAAACATTACAATGTCAAAGGCGTTCTTGCCAGACTATTTCTCAAAATAGCAGACTGTGAAGATCCATGGTGCAGATCGTACTGTGTAGTCTTTCAACCTTAATGTTTAGTTAAGAGAGTAAAACACTGGGCTTGAAACCCAGTCATCGCTGATTTGATTCACAGCCTGCCCAAGTTAAAGGATTGATGAAAATCATTGTGACAGGATTATTTTGCTTTATTGCACCTTTACATTGTTTTGACAATATTTATGTAGGGAAGCATCCATTGCCTTGGAAACCAGTAATGTGCACAGTACTGGCAGAAGAAACTCAAAGGAAGCATTAATAGGTGCACTGATGCATCTGTAGTAAAGTTAAAATTTGCATTTTACATTAAACAATCAAAGTGGTTTACTGTAAAGAAAACAAAAAGGCCATATTGGACCTGACCTCAATGCCATACATGGATCTGTGGTGATAAGATAAATTGACTTCCTTGGTTACGGTTGCTACAGGCTCCCAAACAACCAAAGTAAATACATATACAGTATAGCAGATACACTACTCAAATCATGCTTTTGTGACCGTTTCTCTCGATAAAATTCTGGAAAATGTTTCTATTGTAAAGGTTTCTGCCGCTGATGAATTCTCAATAAGGAATTTAGAGATGCTTGAACTAATTTACACAAGGATATGAAAAAAAGAAACCACAAATTTCGGAGCTACGTATAATGCAATAGATCTGCTTGATTCAGCAAGGTTTTGAACTTCAATTAGAAAGAATGAAACACCTGAACAAACTTCAGTTTTGCCAAAAAATAAAGGAAATTAAAGATGCCTATTGTTTTTGTGAGGCAGGTTAAGTTGGCTGGACATCATATTTGATAAATTAAAATGAATTACAAGCATTTGGAAATATCCATCGGTCTGATTCGACATAGAAGTCAAGGAAATGTTTAAATTTCAGGTTCAGGTTAAACTGGTAGTCTGATGATTTTAAAATGCGTTAAGTGTGCTGTCAATTAACAAACTTGTTAATATCATTGACGGTGGGTTATTTTATCTTATGATGTACCAAGACAACAGGTGGTCAAGAGAATTTGGTTTGCAATCAAACACACATCTTATTAATTAACAGTTTACTGACACACCTTTTGAAATGGCAGAAGTGCTAATCCACTTAAATATGGTTAAATCAAAAATTAACACAATTTGCCTTTTGAGCTGAACTTCCAACCAGAATAGAACAGAACTAAGACCTTTTCATGATTGAAGTGAGGAATGTACACGTCAGTATGCTTATTGTAAGTAGCAGATAGTTTAAACCCAAAATTAAACTGCATATTATTTGAAATCTGATCTATACCTACACATTCAGCTTATTTTTCCCCATCAAGAGTTACGATTAACGTCAAACTGAAACAATGATGACAAGTGTCGCTTTTCCGATATGCAAAGGCTATTAAACAGGTTTAATATTCAAGTGAACATATTTTCTTTTTATTAATATTTCACATATTTCAACCTTTGTTTTCCACTTTGCAACATTTTGTGCCTCTTTCAGAACAAAAAAAAAAAACTTGCATTAATTAATCCATTGTGTATAATTATACTGCTCAGAAAATTCTCGTGATCCGATAGGATAATATGCCCCGGACATATATATCATGTACACTGCCAAAACTCACGTAATTTTAAGCAGTTTCCTTTTCGGGAGCCCCGTATACATAACTACACTTTCAGCACAAAATCCAAAATGGCGTTGTCGATCGATCGATACGAGCCGCCCACAAGACAAACATACTAAGTAGCCTGCCCCATATTATTACTGGTTTCCCTTGATGGTTGTCATTAAAACAGAAAGAATGTTTTTTTTTTAAATAAATAAATATAGAACTTTATGTATTATCGTTTGATGTTATTCTAAAACAAATACGGGGGGGTTGAAACGAGCCATCCCTTCGTCAGGTAAGCAAAATTGTGAAGTGTCGAAACTCATACATTGTGCATAACGTTAAAAGGATAACCTAATGGTCATTTGAGGCAACTAATGGTCGTTTACTTTTACCAACAAATCATTAAAATTCATAGTTACTTACCTTGAAGTTGTTTAAATCCACGTTTAGATATAAATACGACGAATGTCTATCGAAGTGACATCATCAAGATTATGCACCAAACTGCACGTTTTACCAAGGTTTCAGTGACGTCAGTTTTCATGGAATTGGGGCACTCAGAAGGGAAATTCTAATTCGTCAGCGTACTTCATCTTTGAGACCACAAAACAGGGAAATTTCGCTTAAAACACGTTGGAATGGTAAAACTTTGCACTATAATAAATGGCCGATGATATTTACCCGACAGTCGTGTACACACTGAAGAAATTTCATACTGCGAGTCCGACTGTCGTGTACTCAATGAAGGAAAACTCGTTGGGTGCCCGACGGTCGTGCACGGACTGATGAAATTTCGTCTTGGGGGCACGATTACGTGCCCGCAATTTCCGATTTCTTCATTGAGTACACGACGCGGTCGTGTACGCACTGAAGAACTGGAGTCTTACGTACACGTGTAAATGGGTTGGGCCAAAACGCAGACTTTTACGTGAATCGGCACGGCGTAGACAGTCTCATTGGAGCACACGGCAATAGTCATTTATACAGCGTGTTACAGAACAAATGCATGCACAAGCGTAGCTGGCATCCTTTTTATACGTCCGAAGGCTCGTATTACCTCATACTGTACACCCGGTCGTCCGTCCGTCCGTTTGGAATTTCTTGTGTGCGCAACTCCTCCTACAGTTTCCATCGGAATTAGATCTATTTGAAATTTGCCACAATAGTATTCAGTCGTTTCGGCACCAAGTCATTTCTACACCCAGTCAGTTCGAGTCATATTGGAACAAAATCTCTATGTGCCCTCTAAAATAAGTTATTTTATGTATAAAAGTACTTTAGATAAAACTTCTTCATGCTTTGTTTTCTCTCTCGAAGTCGTATCTTAAATAAAACAGAAACTTTGTTTATGATTCAAGACATGAACACAGTATGTCTCAGCACCGCCTCTGCCTAGGCTAGCGGCCTTTCAACACAAAATACTTTGAAAATCCGTATCAAATCTGGCTTGATTCCAAGCAATTAGATCTAGTTTTGATAAATTGCACTTCTTTTTTTTTCACTGTTTGTTCATCATGCAGCTTATGCGGTCTTAGTGGATTCAAATTTTTGCATCATGAATTCATAATGCATGCTTGCAAAAAAGCCAAATTCCTGCCAATAGAGTAATTTCAGGTCCTCAGGGGCCTCTAGTTGGATAAATGGATTGAGGGGTGGATGTATGAATTTATGGTATTTAACACTGTCTTTGACATAGTTTCAATTACACCAGTAATTTTACGAGAAACTCGAATGTTTTCTGCAGAAGTTTTCAGAGAGTAGAATATGTCGTTTGGAAGAGTGCTACTGCCTGCTAAAATTTGCCGGGCAGTGTCAAGTAAACATATCTGCACAAATTTGTTGTTGTACGAATTATGATTCAATTATCTGAGGGGAAAAATCCTTTTCCCCCGTTTCTATAATTTGCATATTTTCATATTATCTTCAACGTTTGAAATAGATTACCTTTGAAAGCTTAGTAATGGTGAAAATTCCTAACACATCGCCCACCACGCCACTCTCAGGACTATCAGTCCTTTGATTTTGATAGCTTGGAAGTTATGGCCTGAACAGAAATTCAAGTGAAAAGTTGGCTATTTCAGAAGTCAAGGGTAGATAATTTCAGAATATAAACAACAATCCAAATTTTGAGAGTCACATGCACAACTAGACATCATGGGGATTCATTGTGGCAAGTTTGAAGTAGATCTAATTCCGATGGAAATTGTAGGAGTTGCGTACACAAATAACTGCTAACGGACGGACGGACGACCGGACGACCGGGTGTATAACATAATACGACCCTTCGGGCATGACACCCTGTATAAATGACTATTGCTCCACTGAGACGGTTTACGCCGTGCTGGTTCACATAGCAGTCTGCGTTTTGGTCCAATCCATTAATACGTGTACGTAAGACTCCAGTTCTTCAATGCGTACACGACCACATCGTGTACTGAATGAAGAAATCGGAAATAGCGGGCACGTCATCGTGCCCCCAAGACGAAATTTCATCCGTCCGTGCACGACCGTCGGGCACCCAACGAGTTTTCCTTCATTGAGTACACGACAGTCGGGCACCCAAGAAGTTTTCCTTCATTGAGTACACGACAGTCGTACTCGCAATATGAATTTTCTTCAGTGCGTACACGACGGTCGGGTAAATAGTCACTTTCATAATAAATTCGTTGTACAGTCAGGTGGCAAGGACTTGGAAACTTGTTTACGGCAGTGGCGAATCATGTCGCCGCCGAGGTATCGCCCACATGATTCGCCACAGCCGTGAACAAGTTTCCAAGTCCCTGCCACCTGACCGTACAACTAATAAGGTACACAACGCCAATAAGACCTTCATTGTACATGTCCCATCGCAAAGTATTATCAGGATGCAAACTTGTAGCCTCTGCGTATATCTCAGGTCAGCTGTCAATGTTTGCTACGCACATCTTTTAAACTTTTTCTTAAATTTAAGCGTTTTTAACACAAATAAATACTATTACACCTCTCCAACGTTAACAGTCGTTTATTTGGGAGCCCAAATAGCCGACAGCAAGGCTGCACATCGGGTAAAATGAACGTGCTAATCTGATGTCTTGGACATGAATACCAGTTTGTGGAAACATTTTGCCTAATGTCCAAGACCTTTTTCATGTAGAAGCAGATGTTTTTAAAGGTATGTTCTGCAAGTTTGTTTCAGGGGGTGAAAAGTTATCCATTCCAAATCATGGCTAACTTTACCATGCAAATCAAACCCGATAACTGCTATTTGACCGCTATGTAAGCCAATTAAATCATAAGAGTTTGATCCCTTTTGACCGTGAAATCGATCACATACGGATTGGTATATCGACTGGCGATCTCTGCAAACCCTTTGCACTAATAACCCGAATATCGCGCTTCGAGTGCAAAGGGTTTCAATTTATTGGAAAACAACTCTGCAGGATATATCCTGCGTTTGTAAACTACTGGGGTACCAAAATTATAAAATTCATTTTCCTTTCAGGTCTTACAATTTGACCTACCCCAAAGAAAGGGTTTGAAAACTTTTGGTCAAACGATGGAAATGCTGGTGACCAGCATTTGCTCTTTTTCTAACAATGTCTTCACGCCTTAACTGATACAATTTCCGTAATTTGAGCCATATTTATCGTGTTGTCTACAATTGCTTTTAAATTGGGGCAGTCATACATTGCCAATTCCTGTAGAGTATGAAAAAAATTAATCCCGCGGGACAAGTTTCTTATGATGGGACAAAAGCCGGGGTGGGGGAAGGGGACGAACGCTTGAAATATAACAGTATGTACATATATTTATTACATCTTTGGAATTCAATCCCTGCTTTTCTTATTATATTAAATTCAATCTCTGATTTTTTTTCATAGTTTTATTAACAAAAATGGTACAATAGTAAAAATACATCGGTTGGATACATCTTTGAAAAGCTACCCACACAGCTAGGGATAGTACGAAGAAGTTTCTCTTGTTACAATGTTTTTGAAAACATTAATCTCTAACCTGCAGCACAGAACTGTTACATTCTCAGCAGACAGCATTTTATTGTAATGGTTTTGTATGGCATCGTCACAAATGTATATTAGGGTGGGGAAAGTGTGGTGGGAGATGAGACCACACGGGTATCGTCTGATCTATCTTGAACAACACAACCGAATACAAATTTTACTTATTAACCTTTATGGTCGACAGGCCAATTCTGTTTTAAATAACTTCGTCACTTTTTGAGAACACGTCAGTGGTTTTGTGAGCACACGGTAGACGAAGTGTGTCTGCACATTGTGTTGAAAAGTCAAAATTATCTCCAGTGAGGTCAGAAAGCTTATTTATTGTTCTTTAATTTGGCATAATTTTCAGTCATTTAGAAAATAAACTTTTGGACCTTTTTACAGTTTTTTAAAGCAGCTATCCTATTTTTTTCTTTTTCCCCGATTGTTCGGATTGTGCCGGAGTTCCCCGATGATGACCGCGTCTCAGTGTTAGATAAGACGCCTATGGGGTATCTTGATTGTGTTACGTAATGTTATACATTAACATACGGACCCCATGCTATGTTTAAGATATACAAATACCTACATGACTGCAGTTTACACCCAGGTTGTTTGATCATGACAGTAACCCTGTGAAATATGCATTAAGTATCATATAGATCAGATATAACACCAGACTTTTGATATTTATGAGATTATTTCTAAGGATTTAAAATCAAGTTTATCAAGATTTTGAATAAGGAATTCTTCATTTGCTAACTATTTCCACTGTTTAGCTTTTAGATTCAAATGTATGACGATTAATGCCCTATCAAAAGTACTTTATGCCGAGAACTCACATATTCATGTTTCGTTGCTATTTTCAACCTGATCACATGCATTTTCTCCCTTTCATGTGTTTTCAAAAGCTTTCTTTCTCAGGGTCGTAAACCCGTAGGATAATTTGCAAATGTTCTTGACTGGCAAATAAATCGAATTTTCCCGTCAATAATTTAAAACTTTTTACAATATGGAAAACTTTTTGACTTCACCAGATTAAAAGCAATTTCAGACAATGAATTAGATATAGTTCAAATGATATTCTTGACTTTGAAAGAGTATAAAACATTGTGGGAAAAAGAAGAAAATGTTGTTTAATATTGTGGGAAAAGGAAGCAAGGCTGGCTACTGGCACTTTTTCCTTTTCTCACAATGTTTTCAAAAGCTTTTTTTCAGGACCGTTAAAACTCGGGAGTGTGTGGTACGGGTAAAATCGATACTCCCAAAATGCCGAATTTTCTGCTGATTTCAGTCACCTGTTGATATTGCGATGTCAAGGATTTTTTTTTTAACCAAAAAAATTTCGACATATAGAATCGATTAGGCCCAAGATCAGACTGCAACTCAAAAAAAATCTATAGTAAAAATAAGAAAAAAAAAACAAGAGGGCCATGATGGCCCTGTATCGCTCCACTGGCTAATAAGTAAAATTCCTACATGCCTTACATTACAATACTTGGCCAATTGGTTTTGAACATAAGACCCCTGAGACAGTACTAAAATTGGTAGCCCAAGTTCTTGTGGTAAGTAACAAGAAGATTTCTAAAGATTTCAATACATAAGCCCATGTAAAACCTCTGACCCCTGGGGTGGGGTCAAATTCAATCCTAGGGCTATAATTAGGGTACTCTTGGTAGAGGCCCACTAGATAAAGCCATATGCAAAATTTGGTAACCCTAGGCCATATGACTGAGAACAGGGAGACTTCTAAAGTTTTGTCTATATAAGCCCATATAAAAATTGTGACCCCTGGGGCGGGGCTGATTTTGACCCCAGGGCTATAAGTTGGGCACTCTTGATAGAGGCCCACTAGATAAAGCCACATGCTAAATTTGGTAGCACTAGGCCTTATGGCTAGGTGCTGGGAGATTTCTAAAGTTTTCTCTATATAAGCCTATGTAAAACTTGTGATCCTCCTGGGGTGGGGTCAAATTTGACCCCGGGGCTATAAGTTGGGCACTCTTGGCAGAGGCCCACTAGATAAAGCCACATGCAAAATTTGGTAACCCTAGGCCTTATGGCTAGGTACAGGGCAATTTCTAAACTTTTCTCTATATAAGCCTATGTAAAACTTGTGACCCCCGGGGCGGGGTAAAATTTGACCCCAGGGCTATAATTTGAAGAAACTTGATAGAGGTCTACTAGATAAAGCTACATGCCAAATTTGGTAGCCCTAGGCCTCATGGTTTCTGACAAGAAGATTTTCAAAGATTTCCAATATTTTTAAGTTTTGTTGCCATGGCAACCAGAGTTTTTGAAGGAATTAAATTCTTTCAAGAAATTCTGAAGAGGACCATGGTAGGATCATTTCTGTGAAGTTTCATCAAAACTGGCTGGGTAGTTTCAGAGAAGATGTTTAAAAAAAAAGTTAACGCACGGACGGACGGACGCACGGATGGACGGACGCACGACGGACAACGGGCCATGACATTAGCCTGCTTGCCTTTGGCCAGTGGAGCTAAAAATTGGGGAAATAGCAGTTTTTATAAATCTCTAAAAAAGTTTTAACAGATGCAAATATTATGAATGTACATGTATAACTAGAGGCGCTTGAGCGCCTGTATCGCTCCACAGGCCTGATATTTCTATAATGGCGAAAGGAAGTTTTTAACAATTATCATTCAATCCTGCATTTTAGCTCACTGAAGAAACAATTTGGTAGACAACCACCATAGGAACTTACCTGCAAAACAACAATGAAATCCAATGAATAGTTTTAGAGAAGAAATTTTTCAAAGATTTTACTTTATACCATAAAAGGAAAATGAGTCTCCCATAAAAGCCATGTTTTTTGACAGATCTTTTTTTTTTTAAAGGAATTCTGTAAACCTGTATCTAAGGAACATTCCTGCAAAATAATAATGCTATCCAAATAGCGGTTTGGGAGGAGAAGATTTTTAAAGGTTTTTTACTTTGGTTGCCATGGCAACCAGAATTCTTCATGGAACACAATTATTTGAAGGAATTTGAAAGAGGACCACCAAAGGAACATTCCTGTGAAATTTGGTAAAAATCCAGTCAATAGTTTCTGAGGAGAAGTTTTTTAAAGAAAAAGTTTACGGACGCACGCATGCACGCACGCACGCACGGATGAACGAACGGACGGACGGACGGACACAACGCCATGACAATAGCTCGCTGGCCTTCGGCCAGTGGAGCTAAAAACTACACAAGGATCGCATTTTTGGATTTAATTTTGACAGGGTAGTAGACCTTGTGGGAAAAGGTGATAATGCTGGTTACCAGCATTTTCGCCTTTTCCCACATTGTTTTCCAACAATTTTTTTCACTGGATAGTTTAGTAAAGCGTAATGTTATTCAGGACCCAAGATAAAACGCTAAAATAACAATACAGTATAGAGCTAAAAACTACACAAGGATCGCATTTTTGGATTTAATTTTGACAGGGTAGTAGACCTTGTGGGAAAAGGTGATAATGCTGGTTACCAGCATTTTCGCCTTTTCCCACATTGTTTTCCAACAATTTTTTTCACTGGATAGTTTAGTAAAGCGTAATGTTATTCAGGACCCAAGATAAAACGCTAAAATAACAATACAGTATAGAAGTTTATTTCATTTTGCTTTTAACAATATGTGACACAAATGTGCAAAGTATCATTTGCTTGCATGACTAAACAAAAAAAAAAAAGAGAAAAAAACAACAATTTGTGTCTTTCATCATGTGATCACATACATTTCCCGGTTTATAGAAAATGGATTAAAATAATCTAAATTGATCTTTGTCACTCTTAACCATTTCATTTACCAGAGGACAAAATTTAAGAAGTGTCAAGACGGAAAGTATTTGCAGAGGCAACCCTAAATGTGGTCCAAATAATGGAAGTTGTCTATGGCAGAAAACATGGAAGAAATAGGAGAAAATGGTTATCAGTATTTTCTCCTTTTCCCACAATGTTTTTAAAAGGCCTTTTCCCAACTTCGGTAGAGGTTATGGTGCCTATTTAACGAAATGGCCCATTTCAATTATGGAAAAACATCCAAATTAATGCTATTTCAAGGTGGTTTTGGCCAGTACATGTTTATGTAACAGTTGTAGACAGTGTAGATCCAAGATCATATTGCAGGTTCCATGCAGTTCAATCTTGATCTAATCTGTCAGCAAATGCAATACATTTTGAAGGTTGAATGCATTCGTATTTCTTTTTCAAGAGCAGCAAGTCTACAGAAAAGAGAATGATTTGAAAAATACTGGTACATGCAAAAGGAGTCAATGCCTAATGCCTTTAATAGTACTTTCAACATTGAGTTTTCTCTATGCAGTGTTAAACACCTATCCATGCTTTTCTGCCGTTTCTTTTACCAGAACTTCCCACATTATTCTTCCCAAGTCACTCACTGTTCTTCCAAATAAACATCATTAAAACAATGATCAGTGGTGAGAGCGATATATCATCAATCTTTGAAAATAATTACTCAAGTTACGGATTTGAACCAGCGACCTGGTTGTCTAATCCTGTACACTACTGACAGTGCTGTTAGACTGGGCTCAACACAAAGTAAATGAGAACTAAAATTTAGGACAAGTAATCTAATTGGCAGAGACTGAATGTCTCGTCCAATCAGTAGATGCATCTATAGATTAACCTAATACCAGATAAAGAAAATTTACAATGACACTATGAAAACAAAATTTCAGACTTCCCAAAATACTTATAGCATTATTCTTACTGATGACAAATTGGATACGGCTCAAATGGTGAAATTTGTCTTTTGAATGGTAAAGAATTAAATTTCAAATGTTATTTGTACACAAGTCCTAGTGTACAGGACAATAAAATAAATTTCAGATTAGACCCAGCAGAGGTTGCTTATCAATTATAAAACATCTCTAACATTTTTTTTGACATGTTCATTTTATCTATCTTATTTATCATTGTGTCAAAATGTCAAAGATTCATTTTTAACTGAGCATCAACAGTAAACATTGTGCAGACATGAATTTCCATTTGGTCAAAACATGTATATTTATTCATTCTGACAGTTTTCACTAAAATTATCAGGCAATATATAGGCATTACACTTGAAGTTTTATCAAAAAAGACCCACAGAAAATTAATAAGAAACTGAAGCCAGTATATTACATCGCCCTAGCAAAAACACTTAACTTTATGAGCATGGAATAAACTCAGAAAAATATGCATAAAATCTCTTTATAATTTACATACCCAATTTACAACAATCAATATTTTACATACCGTAACAATTTACAAAACATTAACATAGGAAAATGACAGGAACAATGATACAGCTGTAATCTGAATTATCCGTATCTAACCTGCCTGATGGATTTGACCCATGCTCTGTGAAAAGGGGGCTTAATGCATCTGCAAAAGATATCGACCCACGTCAGCCTGCGCAATCCGCGCAGGCTGACATGGGTCGAAACTTTTTACTAAATTTTATAACTTTTCTTCATCTCCAAGGACCAATCTACCTCCCAATTCTGTCAATTGTCTGTCTAGAATGATTTTATGGATCAATAATAATATGATGACTTGCATGGTACATATGTAATGTATCACTGAAACACATTAAACCCACTTTTGCCAGAACATGGCCCATTTATATGTACATGATGGACGTCATCTAAAGCAAACCTAAAAACAGTATGAAAGATGGAGAAGATTCTTACAATGACCAGATTCTACGCTTGCCAGTATTGGCTCTATCTCTAATCTAGGTATCTTTCACTTGAGGATATGCAGACTGGACATTCTTAGTCAATAAAAAAAAAGGCTACATAATTAGCATTTATGAGGCTGAATTTGGCCAGAATGTCGTGGAAAAGCAGTGAAGAATCAAGATGTGGATCAAACAATGATATTTGTCTTGGACAGGGTCGAAAACATTGTAGGGAAAGAGGAAAATGCTGGTTATTGTCTGGTAAAAGGTTGAACACCAAAATCTGAGGCTACAAGAAAAAAAAAAGGCTTAACCTTTTCTGATCTCTCCCTTGGGAGAAGGAGGATGGGGAATCAAAGACATGGTCCAGTAAACCATCTCTAAACCAAAGGACATTGTTTGATTAACTTTTGTTAATGGACCA
The DNA here is from genome assembly GCA_946811185.2 of Hippopus hippopus. Lineage (NCBI taxonomy): Eukaryota > Metazoa > Mollusca > Bivalvia > Cardiida > Cardiidae > Hippopus > Hippopus hippopus. The sequence continues at coordinate 13,513,967 of OX328106.1, forward strand.
TTAGACTATGTGACAAACAAAATACATGTATATAGCATTTAGGCCTTGTGCTTCAAAATGAGATCTTTACTATCCTCTCCATATAGGTGACGTCTATAGGACTCCTAGGGAAGAGCCATCTTTAACAGGGTCTCAATTTGATCATTGTTAACTCTTTACCAAATGACAAAATTTTGGACCAGACCAAATTGAAAGCATTTGCAGACAAAAATTAAATGTACTTCAAATGATTTCTTTCTTTAATATGTTAGAAAACATTGTAAGAAAAGGAGAAAATGCTGGTTACCAGCATATTCTCCTATTCCTATTACTCGAACAAATTGACATGAAATAATGACCTCTATTACCATAAGTTTCATGCTTGAATTATTGTCCAAACTTAGCTTCGGGTAATGTTGTCTGCATGCGGAACTATGTGCACAATTTTTAACTCATATGAGGCTAATAGATTTGTTGTGTCTTTAAAAAATATTAAAATACCTGAAATAAACATGATTTTGTTGATTTAAACTGGCAATATGTGGCGGGTGACATAGATCTAAGATGCACTTTCTGTGCAGTCTGATCTTGATCCATGTCATCCACCAAAGCTCTAATATTTTGACTATGGCACTGTAAGGGTCAAACCCGACATTTACCGTTAACAGAATTTCCCACCGTCCGATTATACCCGATGATATAAATATTCACTCTTTAATTATTCTTTGCAGAGGTCAATTTCATGTCAATTTGTTCGAGTAATACAATGTTTTCAAAAGGTTTCTTGTTCAGGATCATTAAAATTTGGAACTGTGTGGCATAGAGTTAACAGAGGACCACTAGGTGATGCTACATACAAAATAAAAACATCCTTGACATGATGGTTTGAGATGAGAAATGTTCTCTCCAGATTTCCACGCAGAACTCCATGAAATGTAAAACATGATCTGACCCAACCTTGACTGACCAAATGAGCGTATTTTGAACAACTTTGATGAACAACTTGATAACACCAGATAAAAATGATCAGTACTCTTGGCCTTCTGTTTGCAGACAAAAAGCCCATTGTACTGACAATTCAAGCTAATTTCAATACAGTTCTGACATCTGCTTCTGGAGGTTTTTCAGTCTTAGCACTGGCAACCCTATTGATGAATATCATTCTGTATCATAATTCTGTAACACCTCCACCCCCACCAGCCCATCTCTACCTCCCTGTTCAACTAAGAGAGGTTGCCTGTGAGCTTGACTACTCAGTTTCTGAAAGAATTTTAAAATTTAGCACTGCCTGCTCATTGAGCATATCTGCTGGTTTTAAGTAAGCTATTTAGGCCAAATAGCAGACATATCTTTACTCTTTACCAAACCTGAGGAAGGCTTTTGAGAACATTGTGGGGAAAGGAGAAAATGCTGGTAACCAACATTTTCTCCTTTTTTCCCACAATGTTTTCGACTCTTTCAAAGACAAATTTGGTCATTTAGGCCAACTTTGATTTGTAGTCTTCGAAGGTTTTAAAATTGTACCAGTCTAACTGTGTTATTTGGTAAAGACAGACTGTACAGTCTGATCTGAATATACATGACTTGTACACCATACAAAGCACTTGAAACTGTCCTGGGATCTCACTAAAACCAAACAACAAAATTCTACATCACCAAATTGAAAGCATTTGCAGACAAAAAATTTAATGTAGCGTTGACTTTTGTCTTTGAAAAGGTAGAAAAACATTGTGGCAAAAGGAGAAAATGCTGGTTACCTTTTCTTAACAACGTTTTCAAAGTGTTTGTCCTCAGGGTCGTTAAAACAAGGATCGTTTGGTAAAAAGTAAATGGAATGGTTTGAATAAAAGATAAACTGGTGTTTCTCATCTAAAATCTCACTTAGCCAATAGTTCCAAGCTGGAATTTGTGTCTCAACATAATATTTCTGACATAAATCTTATAATCCAAAACACATGCCTGCTTGACATACACATATCATACAAATCAACAATATGTCATGCAAATTAACAATTCTTCCATTACTCTAAACTCTTTACCAGATGACAAAATTTTAGACTTGTCTATATTGACAGCCTTTTGAGACAAGCATCCAGTTTTGGATAAAATTATTGATTTCATCTGAGGAAAGGTAGAAAACAGTATGGAAAAAGGAGGAAGGGTAAAAAACAAATTGTGGAAAAAAGAGGAAATGCTGGTAACCAGCATTTCCTTCTTTTCCAACAATGTTTTGTAAAGGTTTTTTTTTTCCTCAGTGTTGTCAAACTCAGGGTTAAGTGGTAAATAGTTCAAACATTCATAAATGTACAATAACAACACAAATTGGCTTTAAACAATTTCCATACTGAAAGGTTCACCTTTAAAATGTGAAGCACTACAGTATAATTGTAAATCTTTAAAATGTAGATCAAGGTCAGACTACACAGAAGATGCTGAACAAACTTGGATCTACAATGTCAAGCATTTTGAGGACAGTCTAGCCAAATAAATCTGAAATTACAATCATAGACGTTTTTACATTGTCTGAAAATTTTCCTTTTCTCTTTACCAGATAAAATTTTTTTTTGGACTAGTTAGCAAATTACCCAATCAGATGTGACTCAGTTGATTGCATTCATTGTTCCGATGCCCTTTTCTTACGTTTTCAAATGCCCTCTCCGTCCAAGTCATTAAAACGTAAGTAAAATGTTAGCTCTATGAAACAACATTATTTTTGACAGTTCAAAATCCAAAATATCTGCAGAAGACAGACGAAATAAGGCTCAAACGCTAAAGTTGTCTTTGGAAGGATAGATAACATTTCTCCTTTTCCATCATGTTTTCAAAAGCCTTCTTCATCAAGTTTGTTAAAACTCGGTATCATTTAGTAAAGGTTTATTACCCAGAGATTACAAGATGAAAAACTGGATATTTGTCCAATAACAGAAATGCGGGTTTCTTGAGAGAAAAAAACAATAGCACATTAGTTATGAAACTGGATTTTCTTAATACATTGTATAATATCTTATATAGACTAATTTCTTTATTAACAATAACTTGAGTACAATATTATTAGAATAATAAAATTTATGTAAAAAAATCATCAACCCTATGCCACGAAGCAAAATTTTGGACTCGTCCAAATCCAAAGCAGTTGCACTTGACAAATTAAATGTGGTTTGAATGGTCAGGTTTGCCTTGGAAAGGGTAGGAAACACTGTGGGGAAAGGAGAAAATGCTGGTTACCAGCATTTTCTCCTTTTCCCACAATGTTTTCAATGGTATTCTACCTCAAAATTGTTTAAACTTGAAATGTGGTTCGAATGAGGGTATTTACCTAAGATAGGGCAGAAAACATTGTGGGAAAAGGAGAGAATGATGGTTACCAGCATTTTCTCCTTTTCCCATAATGTTTTTAAAAGCCTTCTACCTTTCTGTTTTTTTAAGCACGGAATAGATTGGTAAAGGGTTAACGGATAATTTGATATTGAGAGAGCACTTTTCATGTACAAAAGAAATAAAAACAATCACTGATTGCTGCACTTGAGCAATACCAATCACAGCTCTTATAGATACAAGCAGTTTTATTGGCCAAGACAAGTTACGGTCAATCGAAAAGCCACTATTAAAAAAATGTTTTAAAAAGTGAATGATTTTTTTTATTGAAAGCCAAACTTTCATCTTCACTGTTCAATGTATATCATAGTCTTAAAAAGAACATAAATTGACATCAAAAAAATGATCAGACACAAACTCGTTTTCTCCCTTAAATGCTTTTCAAAACAGTAAATAAAGCAAAAAAAAAAAGAAGAGAAAAAAGATTGGGAAAATGATAAAAACGTTAGGCCTGGAAATGACAACATCCAAAAATCATCATTGAAAATTTTGAAACAAATGCAAAAAGTGCTCATTTTGAGCAATTCCTCCACTTCTGTTAAACATTTCAAATATTTCTTTCTTTTTTTTATTAATTTATATACATCTTATTTCAATTAGGGAAAACAGTTATATTCTGAAAGCATACTTTTTCTCATATAATCTATATGGAATGTTTCAAAAAAGCTATGGAAAGAGGGAAAGCATCTAATATATTAGAGCAATATTCGGTGAAAATGGAGCTTATTGCATCTGCAAAAAGTATCCACCCAGGTCAGCCTGCAGAGGCTGGCCTGGATCTTTACTTTTGCCCCTGTCCAATTTTATGCATGTCAAAGAACCATTCTACCACATGATTCAGTTGGCTGGATTTTATGGATCCATAGTTCTGTGATGACTTGCTTAGTATAATGCAGGATGGGGATGCATTTAACCCCCTTTGACCAGAGTGTGGCTCATTGTACTAAATTTAGGTTGCTGCAGTACCCTTGCCCAAGGACATTCCTATGGGACTCAGGGTGCCACCAGTGTAATACTATAATACATTTTATGGCTTCTTTTATGATAATCTTCACAAACCTTTAAAAATGCTGATTATTTTTATTTTTTGGCTGACTCAACATGCAAATCTTAAATACTAATGGGTTTACATTTATCTGCAAAGTAGCAAAGATTATTTATCAGTTGCTCAATCTCTTAAAATATCTGTACATATATGAATATTTTAATTGTAAAACTGAAAAACAAAATCTGGAAAAAACTTTGACACAAAATGAAATGGTTGTACAGCACTTTGTCTTGTTTCATACTCAACCTATAATTTTTGTAAGCTTCACATATGCGGGCCACTCTTTGTGAAAATGGGGCTTAATGCATCCGCAAAAAGGATCGATACAGGTCAGCCTGTGCAGTCCACACAGGCTGACCTGGATCGAAACTTTTTTCCTTATGGTAAATTATGTGTATGTCAAATGATCAGTGTAACTCATGATTCAATTGGTTGTTTCACAAAATGGATTTTATGGATCCATGGTTATGTGATGATTTATAATGCACTGTAGAGATGCCATAACACCCCATTTTACTTATGCCCTGCTCATATGCATTTTCATAGATGTAATTCAGGAAACACTGTGACAGTAGAAGATTTTGTTAATAAACTGTCATTTCTCCGGAAGTCACAAAGTTTATCGTTCATCTATTTGCAACTGCATTCCTTTAGTTCTTTAAACCCTTTACCAGACAAAAAATTTTTAGCCTTATCCAAATTGAAAGCATTTGCAGATGACAATGCCAATATTGCTTAAATGATGCAATTTTTCTTTGAAGGGTTGAAAACATTGTTGGAAAAGGAGAAAATGCTGGTAACCAGCATTTTCTCCTTTTCCAACAATGTTTTCAAAAGGCTTCTTTCCCAGGGTCATTAAAAGTCAGCATTGTACGGTAAAGGGTTTACAGACCCCTGATGTAAGGGTCCAAAATTTGCATATGTTCGAACGGAAAAATCAGATAGAGATTTTCAAATGAATTCAACACCCATCACTGCTGAAAAATAAAATGACCCAAGATCTTCGATCAATCACTGATTAAAGACTACATCGTGAAATCAGTAACAAAATTTTCTTTTCTAAAATACCTCTCTTTCACCTGAAGAGAGCATGAGAGAGAGAAAGAAGTAAAAATGAAATTATGGCATTTGAGAAAAGGTTGTTAGAATTTCATAACTTTAATCGATCCCATTGGATTAACTTCATCAGTCTTTAATCCCTATGGGAAGATTTGAACTCTGGCACCTGAAACAGGCAGCTGAGTTTACCGTGATTATATGTGTTCTGAGCACCTGTATCACAGATTATGAACACATACCATTTGACTATCACCAATGGCGACAAAACATACGAGTTATGTTTTGCCCTTGTATTCGAAATCCAGGAAAATTGGTTTCAAATGTACTGTTATATCACTGTACTGTGCCTTGAACCTATAGAATCGCTAGATTTGTGTCGTGTACTATTTGGGGCCGATCGTGGGATATATGTTGATTCCCCCGTCATAACAACAGCTCCATAAAACTTCTCTTGTTCGTCTCGTTGCTTTGTAAAGTCATCTTCTAGTCTCTGCAATACAAATATTCGTACTGACAGAATTTACTCTTTTCGAGGCATCAAAATTTTACACATGTTCAAATTAAAAGTATTTGCTAGCTACGACTTTAACCCTTTACCAAACAACAACACTTTTAGACTCGACCAAATTGAAAACATTTGCATACAAAAAATTAAATGTAATTCAAACGATGATTTCTGTCTTTGATAGGGTAGAAAACATTGTGGTAAAAGGAGAAAATGCTGGTTAAAAGCATTTTCTCCTTTTCCCACAATGTTTTCAAAAAGCTTCTCTCACAGGGTTGTAAAACACGGAATTGTGTGGTAAAGGGTTAAATTATGGCTCCAACAGTGACAGGGTAAAACATTGTGGAGAAAATGAAAAAAAAAAAAAGTTACTAGCATTTTTCTCCTTTTCCAAATGTTTTCCAAGTATTTTTGTTCAGGGTCTTAGGTGTGTTGCATCCTGGTATTTGACTGACTGATTGATTGATTGATTGTATGGTGTTTAACATGGTTTTCAACATTATTTCACTTATATTGCCGTGGCTCCTAGCATTTGAAAAACAATGCTGTCAAAATCTTTCCGTTTTTCAAGTGAGAATGCATGCGTGTAATTGCATCAGCATGAATCAAACTTCATCTCTTCATCAGACGACAAAATTTTCGACTAGTCCAATTTCAAAGCATTTGCAGATGACAATATAAATGTTACTCAAAATCTGAAATTAAATTTGATTTTGGAATGGTAGAGAACATTTTTTTGGAAAGGAGAAAATGCTGGTTGCCAGCATTTTCTCCTTTTACGACAGTATTTTAAAAAGGCTTTTCATTTAGGGTCGTCAAATTCAATTTGTGTGGCAAAAGATTATAAACATAAATTTGACTGACCTGCTTTCTTGGAATTAACATGGCTTTCCATTCCCTGAGTTCATTGGAATATTGTTCATCAAGTTCTTTTATTTTCTGGGTTTCATGCTCCATTAACATCTTTCTCTTCTCAGCCTGAAACAGATCATTTCATAACATGAAAATACACAAGTCTTTCTCCCGGAAGTTTCAAAGAAACCCCTTCATTATCATACTTAAAGAGACATCTTTGCAGCCAGAGAGTAAACAAACGCTGTTAAAACTTGACAGTGTTACAATCTAGTCAGCTGTGTAAACATAGATAAAAAATCAATATAAGGTGTATGAGGTAAAAAAAAAATGTAGGGATTTGTCTTTGATTTAAACCGGAAACTGGGGTTGTTATGTCTATGGCCAGCCATAATAGAATGAAATGCATTTTCTATCTGCCGTAATCTGTGCAACCTTGCAACCATCAGGGGCAATATTTGGCATGAAAATTACAAGAGTGATTTTAGTTTCATAAAATAAAGAAAAAAACGGTTAAAAAACTGGATGAGAACAAGTGAAGATGTATATTTAAACAAGCTACTGTGTGTGTAAACTAAAATTTTCTTGAAACAGAGCTCCTGATAAGACGGAGTGATGGTATTCTAAATCCATTATTTTTATTTCCAACCCTAAGTTGTAGGTACTCATTGAGTACCTATAAGATAGGGTTTAGTGGAGAATAATAAATATTTTCAGTTTTTAAATCAAAATCATTTTCTCTGTCTGGAGCTCTTCCCTTCATACTAAAATAAGCTACTGTGTGTGAACAAAAAATCCCAACTGAATTTGACATATGGACAGACTTGTTTTCCAAAGCCTTCTTCATCAGAACTGTTAAAACTCCAGCTTGCTTAGTGATGGGTTAAGGCTTTGAAACCTCCATGGCTCCAAACCAAAGATTTAGCAAATCCTGATTCAATTGCAGAATAAGTTTAGTTATGGTACCTGCTAATACTAAGGTGTTCAAAAGCCATCTGCAGCTGGCCCATCAAAATATTTCCATATAAGGGGAATAACTAAAATCCAGACACTGTAACCCACCTGTAACTGCTCCAGTTCCCGCAGGCTGGTCTCATTTCTGTACACAAGCTCCTCCCACTGTTTTTTGTGCTTTAACTCCTGACGTAATTGCTCTGCCTTCATCCTCTTCTTCTCATTTTCTTCAAACTGGAATTTTCAAGTGGCAGCTTTAACTTAGAACTATTTCTCATGTCAATATTTACACTATAAAATGTATATTAACATGAACTATTTTGAGCTAGTTTTATTTTCCCGCGACATAAAATATATTCCTGTTATTTTAACATCTACTTTACTCAAGGCATATTCTAGTTTCTATTGTTCAGGTGCCCTATTCACTAACCATTCTTAAGAACATTTTTGGTCTTATTCTCCAAGATTTTTTAAGTCTGAAAGTAACACAACTTCTGATTGGCTAAACCAAATGGTTTAGCCAATCAGGAGTTGTGATACTTTCAAATGTAGAAAATTCTGGAGAATAAGACTAAGAACGTTCTTAAGAATGGTTGGTGAATACGGACCCTCAGATCTACTGAATGGTGTTTTTATTCCTGGTGCGACAGTATTTCAGTCATATAACTGTAACAATAATAACGAGCGATAGCGAGTTACAGGCAAAGCCCGTAACGAGTTAAGCTCCTTTTGCGGTAACACCGTTCTAGATTTTTAAAAATGAAATTCCGATTTCGTTCTGGGTTTTAGTCTAAATCTAAATAGGGATGACTAAAAAACTGAGTGTCTTCCGGTTAGTCGCACTGCGTCACACGTATCACAATCTTTTGCACAAGTACCTGATTGGTCAAAAATGACAATATTTATCTACCGATCGAATGATTACTTAAAAATCATTATCAGTTTAATGAGTAAAGATTATCTAATTTCTTACTTACTTTCAGCGTATTAAACGTCTATTTGTGTATGAACATACGCAATGATCTATGCTAGCAAATAATGACGTCATTAATCATACTATTCTTACGTCATGCACGAGCCGTTTTTTCGCGGAAAATATTGTGTCGTAGAAATCATGACTAGTTTATTTACTGTTTCAAAATAGCATTTAGAGAGAAAGCCGGATTTATGATCTGTGAAAAGGGGTCTTACTGCATTTGCAAAACTTTTGACCCAGGTCTGCCTGTGTAGTCCGCGCAAGTTAACCTGGGTCAAAACTCTTTGCTAGATCTATTTTTCAACGTTTTGAATGTCAAAGGACCAGTATGTATGCCTTTCGAATCAGTCAGTTATCATACAATATGGATGTATAATTATGTGATGACTTTCTTGGTATCATACATCACCGAGATGCATTAAACCCTCTTTTACTGCAACATGGCTCAAGATTTTTGTTTGTTTGTTTTTTCCTTTTGTGCGTATATTCATTGCGGCGGCAAGTGCACCTACCATGCGTTCAGGACTGAAGTTCCTTTTACCAATACTCTGCTCAATATTCTTCTCAAACTACTGACCGATTCCTCATAAAAGTCAAAGTCTCTCTTATATAGGTCTAGATCTACATGCAGTGAGGAAATATTCCCGTAGAATGGTCTTTACAAGTGTGTGAACCAATAATTATTCCAAGTTATTTTTCTAGACATAAATTAACGAAAGTGTCAAGGAACTGTCTTTCTTTTGTTAAGGAAATCAGGGACATTCGCCCTATTTCACATGTACAAATCTACGAAAGAAAAATGCTTTCTGCTTTTGACAACGCTCAAAATTAGTTTTGGCACAGCCGGAATTCGAACTCACACCCTTTGATTTCAAGATCTAGAATCTAGCTCGTCATTCGAATTAATACATCTATATATGTTCCACAAATCATTCATGTTGCTCATATTGAGGCTTTGCCTTTTTCATATTATATTAAACTTTTCTACACATATCAATGTGTTTTCTGGGTTTACCAGTACAAGGCTCGGGCTCTGCAGTGCCTTGAACAAGGACATCCTCCTCAACAAACTCTGACAGGGGTGAGGATTGCATCCAGCAATGTATGATTTTAACCATATAACCCTTTACCAAACAGTAAAATTTTACACTTGTTCAAACTCAAAGTACTTGCCAACAACAAATTTAATGTGGCTAAAAATGTGAATATTGTCTTTGATCGGATAGAAAACATTGTGGGAAAAGGAGAAAATGCTGATAACAGCATTTTCTCCTTTTTCCACAATGTTTTCAAAAGTCTTCATCTCCAGGATCATTAAAACTTGGGATTGTGTGGTAAAGGGTTAATGGAGACCAAAATTTAGGTGGTTTTTCTGGCAAAGACAAATGAAAACCAAAAACACCACTTTCTCCTTTTGTTATTTCTATCTTGACACAAGTCTTTATTAAAAATGAATCACTGAGAGAAACTGTAACAATTTTTTACCTGTTTCATTTTAGCTCTTTCATCTTCTGGGTTACCAGCAACGCTTAGTCGTAAACTTTGTTTGAACATGAGTGAGCGAGTCTTCGATTCCTGTTTGAGTATTTTAGGAAGACGTTTCTTCTCTATTACATGTCTATGTTGCATTTCTTCCTCTTTGGCGACGTTACTTCTCTTCATCTGCTCTATTTCCTGTACAGGTGAAGATATAAACATTATCATACATTAACTCAATGTTACTTTTTAGTCCCCCATCACTGGACTACTTCGCAAAAATATTGTCAATAAAAAAGAAAATTGATTATAACAATACAAGAATTTTTACTTACCTTAGCATATTTCACCAATGTGTTACTCATAAAATTTTGAAGGAGTATAAAAAGAGCCTGTGAAGCAATAGAGTAAAATATTTACTTGGTAAATGTGTTGAATCAAAGAATGCAACTGTTTCTGATAAAGCATGAAATGCATGCTGTTTTTGGGTCTACACTGTCTGATATTTCATGGGACTCTCCCGCCACACCGGTCTTTAACTCTTTACCATATGACAATATTTCAGACTGGTCCAAATTGGAAGTACATACTGAAGACATATTGAATGTAGCTTAGATGTTGGAATCTGTGTCTGAAAGAGAAGAAAACATTGTGGAAAAAGGAGAAAATGCTGGTTACCAGCATTTTCTCCTTTTCCCACAATGTTTTCAAAAGGTTTCCTTCTAAGGGTCGTTAAAAGTAGGGATTGTGTGGTAAAGGGTTAATTCTGACATATTATTAAAATGATCAGTTACCTTCTGATGTCTGGTGAGCATCTGATGTCTCTTCAAGAAGAACATGTCTTTCAGCTGACTTTTGGCAAGTTGGTGTTTTTCATGTAACTGTTGTTTTTCTAACTCCCATATGGCTGCTTCTCTGGCTGCAATTAGAGCACATGATTATTTCAGAAAGACATTTCCTTCACTAACTGTTATTTACAACCAGTTGAATTATGAAGTAGACTGGTCCTTAGACATGCAGAAAATTTGCAACTAGGAAAAAGTTTCGACCCATGTCAGCCTGTGTGGACTGCGCAGGCTGACATGGGTTCACCATTTGTGCTGATGCATTAAGCCCCCTTTTAACAGAGCATGACTGAAGTAGTTAGAGTAGTTTACTTAGTTGTTTCACACAGTTGTTCAACATTGTTTCGGGTACCAGTGTATCAATGCAGAGCTGGCTCCTTTTCCACAGATACAGAGTAACGAAGTGCAATGCGCAGCATTGAGATAAGATATAATCAGTTGAATTGTTGGAGTGTCATTTCACACTGTTTTCAACAATACTGCACTTATATGGAGATGACAGCATGTATTCACAGTATCAGAAAAACAAGGCTGGAATTCTGCATTACCTTGCCCAAGGACAATGTTACATTTACACTCTGCTAAGCTGTCACTGAACACAAACTTACCTCTAAGAAGCTGTTGTTTCTGTTGTAAGAACTGACTCTCTAACATGGCTATTTTCTGTCTGTGGGTCTCTGTTAATTGTTTCATGTGTTTGTCCATTCTCTCTTGTTGAAGCTCCATAAAGTGTCTCTCCTGTTTGAATATAAAAATGGTGTGATGTCATGTTCAAACCATCTATCATTTCTTACTTTAGTCAACATTATTTACTCTTCACCAAACAACAAAATTTTGATTGATTGATTGAATTGTATTTTACACCGCTTTCAACATTATTTCAGTCATATCATGGCAACAGCTCACATATTCAAGTATTTCCTGGGTTCCACCAGTAATATACTAGGTCTGAAAAAGTTATTAAACTTGCAACCAACAGGTCATGAGTAAGATACCCTAACCACAGAGGTACCTGGCCGGACTCACCTTTAGATATTTTGCATTTGGAAGAGTCTTTAACTCTGTAACAAGCGGCAAAATTTGTGACTCCACCAAATTGAAAGCATTTACAGACATCAAGTCGAATTTGGCTCATCAAATGGTGGGATTTGTCTTTGAAAGGGTAGAAAACATTGTGGAAAAAGGAGAAAATGCTGGTTACCAGCATTTTCTCCTTTTCCTGCAATGTTTTCAAAAGCCATCTCTTTCAGGGTCGTTAAAACTTGGGATTGTGTGGTATAGGGTTAACAGGGAAAAAACAACCTACCTCATCTTGTAACTTGATTTCTTTCTGTTCTTTACGTTTTCTTAGATCTTCCTTCCGGGCTGTCTTGGGTAACAAGTCAAATTCTTGTTTCATCAGCTTCAAGTCCTGTTTTTGCTTTTCCTTGAATCCTTTGTACTCTTTTTCCTGCAAATATTTTCAGTACAGATTTCAGATTTACTAACCCTTTACCGAACAATCAAGTGGAAAAGACCTTTGAAAACATTATGGGAAAAGGATAAAAAAAAAAACTGGTAACCAGCATTCTGATATTCTTCTGATATTCTTATCAGAGAATTACTGGGATTTCACAATGAATAACACCACTAGTGAAGATAAATATTGTATCATCACTAGTGACGATATAGTTTTAGAATGTTTGCCGGAACTACTTTTTCCCCATATTGCTCATATTGTACCATTCTCGATAATTATTAGAATAAAAAAGGGTGAATTAGGAATATAATAAATAGGATAACAAACCTGGTTGTGTGTGATATTAAAAATCGATCACTTGAATGGAGTTTGATGCCGTTAAAAAACTCTTCCTTCCGACTTGTTTTTTTCAACCACATCACACCCCATTCCAGTGACAGATTTTTGATATCACACACAACCAACTAGTTGATTATTCTCTATTTTTCACACAATCCCAAGTCTTTATAACCCTATGAAAGAAGCCCTTTGAAAACATGAGGGAAAAAGAGAAAATGTTGTTAATTAGGCATACAAATGAATTGAGAATTATGTGGTAAATGCAAGGCATGCATGTCGTATAATGTACATGTTTACATAATAACAGTGTTACACAATCCTGGTTAAACAAAGATCAAGGGAACAATTTATATGCTGATCAATTGATGCCTTTGACTCTCTGACTCTTTACAAAACAGCAAACTTGTAGACTTGTTCACGTTCAAAGCATTAATTTAAAATCAAATTATGGGATTTGTCTGTGAAAGCATGGAAAAGTAACAGTACAGAAAAGGAGAAATATGTTTTCAGAATTTTCTCTTTTTTTCACAATCTTTTCAAAAGGCATTTTCCCACTGGGTTGTCAAAACTAAGGATTGTGTGGCTAAATATACTGAATAATATTGTACAACCGCTTTAACTTGTCACTTGATGAATATTCCCTCTGTTTATGTGAACTTTTTATAGATCTCTGATAAATTTACGATTTTATAGTATATTTACATGGGATTATGTGTCCAGGTATTTTACCTGCACACCATGGACATGGCAACAAGATCAGTTTATTATACAAACATATTCAACTGAGCTCCGTTTAGAACGAGGCAAATATGGGAAAACCGAACAAAATTACAGCAACAAAATAGTGACAAGTTATAACGGTTTCACAATACATGTAAATGACAATATTTTTTTTGCATAGCAGTATAAGCTGGCTTTTGACCAACTTCAAGATTTTATTCTCGAATGAATGGTTATCTGCAATCGGTCAAATATGCGGACATGTTTATATTGAAGGCCTTTTTGCTGACCCATTTATGACACCTGTAAACCAGAGTTGCTACTGTTGATCAATACCTCACTGTGTTTATTCACACCTTCACAAATAGATCACTCATCACAACTCAGCAAATTCTTCAACTACAGCTAACCTTGTCTGTATCAAGGTAGTTTCCATTTTGAAGAACTGTAAGTCATATGATCTTAACCCATAAAGCGCTGGAACCGATTTAAATTGTTTTTGCTGACAGTTTAGATCAAGATAAGACTGCACAGAACGTGCAGTCTGATCTTGGATCTACAATGTCTGCTATTTTGTTACATCTTCTGGCCATAACAACAATGAAAACTTGGTACTGCAGATTCTTTTCATAATTGAAGTGGTCCATTATATTAATTCAGCTCTGTAAGTGTTAAAGATGGCTGCGCCCATGCAAACTGATAAGCAATAACATTAAGAGAGAAAATGCTGGCAAGCAGGATTTTCTGTTTCAACAAAAGGTTTTCTATCCGTTCTAAAAGGAATTCCAACAATTTGGCTAAATCTGCAAAAATCTGCAAAATAAAATGATTTCAACTGATTGATTATTATGTTGTTTAACACCCTATTCAACATTATTTCAATTATTTTGCAGCAACCAGTCCACCTATACATGCTTTCCCACAGTTCCTGTTACCAGTACTTCCCACAACATTCTTCCCAAGCCACTGGCTGCTTTCCACATAGTCATGATCAAAACAATGATCAGGGGTGAGGGAAGAATGAATCCTGTTGCAATGACTATCATCAATCTTTGGAAAGAAATTAGCCGAGCCGGGGGTTCCTACCAGAGAACTCTGTTTGTAAGTCCTGTTTCTCTACAGGGTCTCGAATAATGGTTGGTTGGTTGGTTGTATTGGGGTTTAACGCCACTTTAACAGCTAAGGTCATATCATGGCGGTCGGTGACGCACATGTGTTTCCTGGCTTTCTCACACCAGTACTAACACAACTTTCTTTCCAAAGCCACCGACTACTTTTCTCACATGCTTCAGCAGAGGTGAGAGGCGAAAATACGCCGGAAAGAAAGTTCGCCTCAACCGGGTATCGAACTCACAACCACCAGGTCATGAGTCGGACACGCTCACCACTAAGCCACCCGGGCGGGGCTCGAATAATGGTTTCCATGTTGAAAGCGTATGGCAAAGGAATGAAAAGGTAACAAGGTGGTTTATGCTCACCTGTTCACTCTTGATCTTTTTGGCTGCTTGTTTCAAGTCGGCTGCTTGACTGGTTTCAGCTTTCTCAACCTGCTGTTTCTGTTGCTTGGTTAGAGTGTCCATATCTTGATCATAGTTCTTTACCAAACTCTGGAAAAGTAGAAAACAAAAACACCATTCAGTATCAATAGATAAATTCTGGTATATCTCCTTAACACATAATCCTTTGGAAATTAAACTTTTGAAAACAATGTGGGAAATGAAGACACTGATGGAAACTAATATTTTTCCTTTACCTATGGTGTTTTCTGACACTTCAGAAATAAATTACATCATTTGGGCCACATTTAATTTGTCTAAAATATTGTTGGTTGGTAGAGGGTCATCTGAGCTCTGAGTTCATAAAATAAACCTTTTCCAAACCAGGAAAATGGCCTAAATATTTAAATTCAAACATTGTTTTGGTCAAAATATATAACTGAAAGTTGCGGAGAGTATGCATCAAAGATCTGGGTTCGTATTCATCCACCATTCTTGAGAATGTTGTTAGTCTTATTCTCAGAGATTTTCTAAACTTGAAAGTAACACAGCTTCTGATTGGCTAAACCATTTGGTTTAGCCAATCAGAAGTTGTGTTACTTTCAAATTTAGAAAATCTTTGAGAATAAGACCAAAAAAATTCTTAATAATGTTTCGTGAATATGGATCCAGAATGCATCCTCTAAGCAGTGTGACTTTAGCATATACTATTTGCAAATACATTATCATTTCAGTAACATTTAACTCTTTACCAAAAAATCTCATGCTTTCACAACCCTCAGCAAGAGGCCTTTGAAAAGATTATTGGTAAAAGAAGAAAATTATGATAACCAGCATTATCTCCTTTCTCCACAATGTTTTCTACCCTTTCTCA
This sequence comes from Hippopus hippopus, assembly GCA_946811185.2. Taxonomy (NCBI): domain Eukaryota; kingdom Metazoa; phylum Mollusca; class Bivalvia; order Cardiida; family Cardiidae; genus Hippopus; species Hippopus hippopus. The sequence goes on from OX328106.1 coordinate 13,529,924, forward strand.
GACAAATCCAGTCCTTTGAGCCATGTCATTTGTCATCTGAAAATGCTTTCAAATTGGACAATACTGAAAATTCACTGTTTGGTATAGAAATAAACGTTTTACCACACAATCCCAGCTTTTAATGACCCTGAGAAAGAAGCCTTTTGAAAACATTGTGCGAAAAGGAGAAAATGCTGGTAACCAGCATTTTCTCCTTTTCCCACAATGTTTTCTAAAAACAAATTTAGATTTTTGAGTCACATTTTTTTGTCGTCTGCAGATGCTTTTAAGTTGGACAAGTCTAAAATTCTGTCGTTTGGTAAAAGTTAATTTATTGTCTGCAGATGCTTTCAATATAAACTACATGTAGTCCCTTATTTTCCCATCCAGTAAAGAGTTGATCTGAGTCCAAACAATGTTGAGCAGAAAAAGAGGAATAAAACCTCTGCAATGACTGGCTAATCATGACTTTAATTTATTCTAAATAATCATTTAATGACTTGCATCACACAGATGCATTAAACCCCCATCTTGCCAAAGCGCCGCTCAAATGCTTTAGCACAGCTTGACCCATTTTTTTTCTGATCAAAATGAAGACTCCTCTCGAAAGAGAAAGGACAGAATTGGAGAAAATCGGTGGATATACACAGCTTGTGATATTTGAGGACATGAAATATTCATAACTAATCCTTTCCCTATTATGTAGAAAGTGTTTATTTGTCAACGTATTGATCAAGTTACTCAGAAACAAGATCATTGCTGTATCCTTTTCGTAAATAGACACATCTCAAACCATTTCAAATAACACAAAGGATTAACGTTTAAACAAATGGAAAATATCAAATTCAACAAAAGAAAAATTTCAATCACAATACGAAAGCAAGAAATTGCTTGTAACAAACAATGCCTCCCTCTCTCCCATCATGTTTTCAGTTGCTTTCTCCTGTCAGAAGCAATGAAGCTGTAATTGTTTAGTTATGGTTTTGTACACTGTGAAATGCTCCCAAAGGAGAAATTATTCTTAGATATAATCCACTCCTCACATTGTTTTATGTATTCTTTATTCGTTGATGGCAACTTGGATTATGAGAAATCTTTGTTGATGTATAATGCCAGTCAACCCATTATCCTTCATCAAACAATCCTGTGTTTTACGACCCTGAAGAATGAGGCTTTTGAATACATTGAGGAAAAAGGAGAAAATGCTGGAATTAGCATTTTCTTGTTTTTCCACAGTAATTTCTACCCTTTCAAACACAGGCCTCACCATTTAGGCCACACCATCTTGTTGCCTGCAAGGGCTTTCAATAAAGGACAACTCTTTTTTACTTTTTGTCTGGAAGAAATAACCCTTATAGCACCCCTCACAGTAAGTTGTCTTAAACAGCCATTGTAGACCAAGATCAGAATGCGCCATCTTGAAAATCCATTATTTTTGGTCTTATTTCTGGAATATTAGGCCCAGTAAGGTCTTAATGCTGAGTACATGATGTAAATTACACTTGGTAAAACCCTATGAGGCTGTTTTGGGCTGAATGTCTCAAAAAATATCCAACAGAGCAGACTCAAGTTCACAGCACTTTCTGTACAGTCTAATCTTGGTCTACATTAACCAGTATTTTGAGAATTAATTTGCACAATCATAATTAGGCAATCCATCTGACCGACTAAATGTTCCTTTACATCACTCTCAACACTATTTCAGCCATCCCACAGTGATGGCTCAATCATTCAAAGTGTCCAGTGGGTTTCATCAGTTCTAGGCAGTGGCTCTGAGGTATCTTGCCCAAGGACATTTCCACTGAAAAAACTCAGTGCCTCAAGAAAGGATCTAATCCATGGCCTTCAGATCGCAAAGAAAAAGACTGCTTCTGTAAATTTTGTGGGAAAAGATGAAAATGCTGTTAATCTTTCCCACAATGTTTACTATTATTCTGCAGACAAATTCTAAGCTTTTTTAGTCGTCAAAAGTTGTCATAATGGTCAATGTCAAAAATGTTACAGATCGGCAGAGTTTACATTTTGATAAATTTTTGGCTCAGGCTAAATCGAGTGCATCTGCACATGACAAATGAAATACGGCTCCCAAATGGTTGGATTTGAAAACGAATAAGATTAGAAAATATTGTGGGAAAAGGAGAAAATGCTGGTTACCAGCATTTTCTCCTTTTCCCATAATGTTCTCAAAAGCCTCCTTCCTCTGGGACGCTAAACATTGGATTTTCTGGTAAAAGGGTTAACAAATGAAAGTGTGGGATATCAGATTGTCAACTTTTCATCTAATAATTATGGAAATGGAATTCTACTGCTACCAGTCCCTATGACAACAGAAACCATAGTAACTGCAGCAGTTTAACCAATTACTATACAAGCTATCATGTTTTTTTTAAATACTGCTGTCAGAAGCATAACTAACGAGGGGAAATAAGTACGTGACCCAATGCTCTGTGATCAGGGGGTTAAATTTAATGCATTTGCATTTGCAAAAGTATCGATCAGCATGTGCAGTCAGTTTTCTGCATGTCAAAGGACCAATGTATCTCAATATTGACAGTTTGTTGTTATACAAATGGATTTCACGGATCCATAATTACGTGATTACCATTTGAGCCACAATGTTTTCTGCAAGTACCTTGGATTTGAAGATGTCTGAAATTGTGTTGTATGGTAAAGAGTTAAAAAACAATTTCACCTCTATCAGAAGTCCAGGCCCACCCACACCTATCTGAATATTGTTGTTTACCCTCTATCAAACAATCTAGTGTTTTAACCACCTTGGAATATTTGAACTAGAGTGCATTCAAGGTAATTGTTGACCCCTGGATGATGCATAATGAACACAACACTATCACAAAAGCACTTCATGCTCAGGTGAGCTAATAAATTGCGGAAAAAGGAGAAAATGCCGGTTATCAGCATTTTCTCTTTTTCCCACAATGTTTTCTACCCTAGCAAAGGGCATATCCAATCATATGAGTCCCATGCAGTTTGTGGTCTGTAAAAGCTCTGAATTTGGACAAAAAAAAAAACTTTTGAATTTCGTTGTCTTCTAAAGAGTTAACCTGTCTAGCAAGAAGGGTACTGAAAACATTGTGGGAAGAGAGGAAAATGTTTGTAAGTAGCATTTTCTCTATTTTTCTATAGTGTTTTCTACCCCTTCAAAGCCAAAAACATTTTTTCTTCCCTAAGTTCATAAAAAACTCAGGATAATTAGGTATGATGTAACAGGTTAAGGAATAACATAAACTTTGCATGCAGCCCCATAACAACCTTGGTATTACAGCAAAACAAATCTACAGACAAATTCATGTACGAAAACGTCAGAAATGTCAAGTGACTAAAATGAGAACTGCAACATAAAACACCACCCAGCCATTTTCTCAGGAAAAACATGTCTGAGTGTTTCTTGACCTTTCTTTCCTGTCAGAACTTTTCTTGGTTTTCATATCATTATGTCCCAAAGCAAGTTTTCAGCCAATGACTTTAAGCCACACAATTTTAATGACCCTGAAAAATAATATTTTTGAAAACATTTTGGGAAAAGGAGAAAATGCTGGTTACCAGCATTTTCTCCTTTACCCAAAATGTTTTCTATCTTTCCATAAACAAATTTCAATTTTTAAGTCAAACTTATTTTTGTCATCTGCCAATACTTTCAGTTTGGACAAGTCTAAGATTTTGTCAGCTGGTAACAGAGTTAAAGACATCCGTATAAATATGGATAAATATGAAAAAAAAAGTTTAATTCTTTCTCAAATGACAAAATTTTAGGCACGACCAAGTTGAAAGGTGTTGCAGATGACAAATTAAACATAGCTTAAATAATGATTTCTATTGTTGATAGGGTAGAAAACATTATGGAGAAAGGAGAAAATGCTAGTCACCAGCATTTTCTCCTTTACACACAGTGTTTGCACTAGGGTTGTTAAAACTTCAGATTTCATGGTAAAAGGTTAAATATACACATGGAAAATTTTGTTTCTTTGTTTGTATTGGAATTAAACACTGTTTTTAACAGCTTAGGTCATATCACAGAGGTCTGTGCACCTTCCTATGTGTTTCCTGGCTTTCTCACACCAGTACTAACACAACTTTCTTTCCAAGTCACTGACTATTTTCTCCCATGCATCAGAGCTGACAGTTGAAAAATTACCTGAAAGAAAGTTTGCCTCAACCAGGTATTAAACTGGCAACCACCACGTCACGAGACAGATACGATAGCCAGGGAGCTATCCGGCCGAGCTAACCAAGTAAAAAAACTTGCAGCTGATGCCTTTTAACTTATCCATGTTAAATAGATATAATTGCATAATATCATTATCAGATTCATGTTAAATAGATATATTTGCATAATATCGTTACCAGATTCATGTTAAATAGACATATCTGCATAATTTAAAATTTAAGACCTATCCAAATTGAAAGCATTTGCAGACGACAATTTCATAGTGGCTCAAATGACGCAACTTTTCTTTGATAGGGTAGAAAACTTTGTGGAAAAAGGAGAAAATGCTGGTTACCAGCATTTTCTCCTTTTCCCACAATGTTTTCAAAAGGCTTCTTCTTCAGGGGCATTAAAAGGCGTCATTGTGTGGTAAAGGATTAAGACCTGAAACAATTTAGTGGCAGACTACTCTGAAGGCATTCTAGTAACCCTTTACCACACAATCCCAAGTTATAATGACCTTGAAAAAGAAGGCTTTTGAAAACATCACAGGAAAAGGAGAAAATGCTGGTAACCAGCACTTCCTCCTTTCCCGACAAGGTTTTCTAATGTTTCAAAGATAGAAAATACTTCAAAAGATAAAAAATATAACTTGGACTCCTTTTTAATTTGTTGTCTGCAAATGCTTTCAATTTGGAGTGAGGTCTAGAGGTCTGAAGTATGGTGAAGAGTATATATGAATGATGAAAATAAAGATTAAATAAATGCACAAAGAAAAACTTTGCAGCTGATGCTTTTGAAATTATTCATGTAGATTATGGATAATCACATGACCTGACTCTAACCAGATGATAATTTAATAATTTTTTTACCATGCCTAAATTAATACCATTGGCAGACAATGGATTAAATGCAGCTGAGAAAATTGGGTGTCTTTATGAAAGGGTAGAAAACATTGATAGAAAAGGGGCAAAGAAGCATGGAGCTGGTTACAATCACATTCTCCTTTTCCCACTATGTTGTCAAAAGTTTTCTTCCTCAAGGTCATTGATAAAGGGTGTAGACCTGAAGCAGGTTTGCTGCAGACTAATTTGGAGACATTCTAGTAAAACAACTGGGTAATCAAAATAAGGGTAAGATATATGCATGCAAAACCATTTGCAGTCGACGCGTTGGAAATTATTTATGTAAATTACAAATAATTCCATGATTATGGTTTCGTACATAACTAGCAATAAACATTTCTCCTTTCACATAAGCATTTTAAAAAGCAGCTTGCTGCCAGAAAAAAGGAAACTAAGGCTGTCACGAACTCTTTACCAAGTGACAAAAGTTTAGTGGAAAATGAAAGCATCAGCAGACGACAAAAAAAATGTGACTAAAGAATTGAAACTTGCTTTGGGAAGGGTAGAAAACATTGTGGGAAAAGGGAAAAATGCTGGTTTCCAGCATTTTCTTCTTAAACTATAATTTTTTTCAAAGCTTTCTTTTTAAGGGTCATTAAAAGTCGGGATTGTGTGGTAGAGGGTTAAAACCAGAAACAACAACAGTGATTTCTTCGAAGACCCCCAAAAAATGAAATGCATTTTCTATCCCTTGTAATCAGTGCAACCTTGCAGCCGTCAAGGACAACATTTGGCATAAAAATACAAAAACAAGAGGGCCATGATGGCCCTGTATCGCTCCTCTGGCTAATACCTAAAATCCCTACATGCCAAACATTACAATACTTGGCCAATTGGTTTGAACATAAGACCCCTGAGACAGGACCAAAATTGGTAGCCCAAGTTCTTATGGTAAGTAACAAGAAGATTTCTAAAGATTTCACTACATAAGCCCATGTAAAACTTCTGACCCCTGGGGTGGGGTCAAAATCGACCCTAGGGCTATAATTTCGGTACTCTTGGTAGAGGCCCACTAGATAAAGCCACATGCAAAATTTGGCAACCCTAGGCCTTATGAATGAGTACAGGAAGATTTCTAAAGTTTTGTCTATATAAGCCCCTATAAAAATTGTGACCCCTGGGGCAGGGCCAATTTTGACCCCCAGGGCTATAAGTTGGGCACTCTTGATAGAGGCCCACTAGATAAAGCTACATGCAAAATTTTGTAGCACTAGACCTTATGGCTAGGTGCAGGAAGATTTCTAAAGTTTTCTCTATATAAGCCTATGTAAAACTTGTGACCCCCCGGGCTGGGGTCAAATTTGACCCCGGGGCTATAAGTTGGGCACTCTTGGTAGAGGCCCACTAGATAAAGCCACATGCAAAATTTGGTAACCCTAGGCCTTATGGCTAGGTACAAGAAGATTTCTAAAGTTTTCTCTATATAAGCCTATGTAAAACTTGTGACCCTCGGGGTGGGGTCAAATTTGACCCCAGGGCTATAATTTTAAGAAACTTGATAGAGGTCTACTAGATAAAGCTACATGCCAAATTTGGTAGCCCTAGGCCTTATGGTTTCAGACAAGAAGATTTTCAAAGATTTCCAATATTTTTAAGTTTTGTTGCCATGGCAACCAGAGTTTTTGAAGGAATTAAATTCTTTCAAGAAATTCTGAAGAGGACCATGGCAGGATCATTTATGTGAAGTTTCATCAAAACTGGCTGGGTAGTTTCAGAGAAGATGTTTAAAGTAAAAGTTAACACACGGACAGACGGACGGAAGGACGGACGCATGCACGACCGACAATGGGCCATTACGTAAGCCCGCTGGCCTTTGGCCAGTGGAGCTAATGATTATAGCTTCATAAAACAGAGATAAAATGGGTGAAAAACTGGCTGAAAAAACCAGTATAGATGTATCTTTAACTCTTTCACTACTGAAGAAATAAATTACATTTTCTCAAAGGCTGCAATACAGTTCTGCTACAAAATCAAGAGACAGTTCGGTGACAATCTGGAATAAAGGAGTGGACAGTGCAGATCAGAGATCAGACTGCATGTTCTGTGCAGTCTGATCTTGATCTACACTGTCCACAAAAGCTTCTGGTGTTGCCTGTGGTATGGACAGTTAAAACTGAAGGAGTTGGTTGTTACCTGCATGTCTGCTTCAAACTTTCTGTCTTGTAACTCTCTGGCCATTTGAGCTTTGTAAATCAGGTCCTGATACTGTTTGTTCTCACTTTTCTGTAGCATCTTTAGTTCCCTCAGGTCCTGTTTCCTGGAAACACATAGAAATCATTGTTTAATCATGTCCAAGAAGAGACACATACAGATCATTAACTCTTTACCAGAAAACAAAAATTTTGGACTAGACCAAATTGAAAGCATTTGCAGATGACGTTAAGTGTGGCTCAAATGATGGAATTTGTTTATGAAAGGGCAGAAAAAAAATTGTGAGAAAAGGAGAAAATGCTGTGTTATATCACGGCGGTCAGTGCACCTATGCATGTGTTTTCTTGCTTTCTCACACCAGTAATAACACATCTTTCTTTCCAAGCCAACAACTACTTTTCTCACATGCATCAGAGATAAGAGGCTAAAAATCCAAGAAACAAAAGTTTGCATCAACTGGGTATCAAACCCACAACCATAAGGTAGTCAGATATGCTAACTGCTGAGCTACCCTGCTCAATAATGAGCAGCTTTTTCTTTGGCCGAAGACATTTCACTGACCTACATTGGAAATGAATTAATACGATAATATTAAAATCTAGCCTTCCTGCCATGTAAAAACTCCATACTGGGGTCACTTATGACAGCAATTTGTGTTTTTCTGATAAAAACAACAAAATTGATGCATAATTCCTTTCGCTATCTATAGGGTCAAATTCTAATGGACCAATTTCTGACTAAAATTACTGACAAGGGGAGATAATATCCCACAACTGACACTTTCCAGACTTTTATACTGTCCACCCACAACCACACCTAACAATCCTTAACACTTTTACCATACAATCCCAAGTTTTCATTACCCTGAAAAGGAAGTCTTTTGAAACATTCTGGGAAAAGAAGAAAATGCTGGTAACTAGCATTTTCTTCTTTTCCCAGAATGTTTTTTACCCTATCAAAGACAAATTCCATCATTTGAGTCACATTTAAATTGTCATCTGCACACACTTTCAATTTGGACAAGTCTACATTTTTGTTGTGTGGTAAAGAGTTCACTCTAAATTCTTTACAAGTTTCAACGGTCTTGAAGAAGAAGGCTGTGGAAAACAATGTGGGAAATGGAGAAAATGCTGGTAAACAGCATTTTCTCCTTTTCCCACAATGTTTTCTACCTTTCCAAAGATACCTTCCACCATCTGAACCATATCTAATTTGTTGCCTGAAAATGCTCTGGATTTTGGACAAATCCAAAATTTTGTAGTTTGATAGAATTAATAATTATGATAATAGAAGTAGAGATTTGTTTAAATTAAAAGCAATTGCAGATAGCACATTCAATGACGCTAAAAAAATAGGAATTTTCTATAAAATGGCAAGAAAAAACATGTTCCTCCTTTTCAAACAGTGTTTTCAAAGGTGTTTTTCTTCAGGGTGGTTGAATCATAGGGTTGTTTGACAGAGGGTTAAATGGTAGAAAACATTGTGGGAAAAGGAGATAACACTGGTTTCTAGCATTCCCCCCCCCCCCCCCCCCGACTGTTTTCTAATGTTTTCTTTCTTAGGGTCATCAGAACTCAAGATTGGGTGATAAAGGGTAAATTTCCTTCTACTCTTTGTTCTTTTTAGCTCTTGAGGAAAAGATCTCCACTTTTTTTCCTATAAAATCTTTAAAGGTTAGTTTTTTGTACAATTCAAAGCAGTTGCAGACGACAAATCAAATACAGCACAACTAATGTAAGTTTTCCATGATTGATTGATTGATTGACTGAATGGTGTTTTAGGCAGTTTTCAGTCATATCACAGCAACAGCTCACATATTCATGTATCAAGTTTTCCATGAAAGGATAGAAAACATTGTGAGAAATGGAGAAAATGCTCTATCAAGACCCCCCCCCCCTTCAAGCCACCTTTAAATTGTTGTCTGCAAATGCTTTCAATCTGGACAAGTCTAAAATTTTGTCGTTTGGTAAAGAGTTAAAGACACACAAAACATGATTCTTCCCTTCAAGAAACCCATCAATTATTTGCAGTAACAATAAAAAGGGCAAAGATCATCTTGCAGCGTAGAATAAATGAGAAATGAGAAGTGATTCACCGCGGAAGTGATCACGCTCTGTCATGTTTCCTGGTAACGGAAAGAAAGAAATCCTTCATCAACCATTTTAAGGATAACAATTGCTGACGTCAAACGCTTAGTTATATTAAGAAGTTAGCTTTCCTTATATAGACGTTCTCTGCCTTTAAAGCTGACACATTTTTCAAATGATTTCTTTGGAAGTTTTCTGGATTTTTCTCTATTGATTTCAGTTATCATCTATTTATCCCTGTACCAGACGACAAAATTTTAACCTTGTCCAAATTGAAAGCATTTACAGACGACAATTTCAATGTGGCTCACATTGTGCTATTTTTCTATGATAGAGTAGAAAACATTGGGGAAAAGTAGAAAATGCTGGTTAAAAGGCGGCATTGTGCGGTAATCAATCGAATATATAGCCGACAACTCTGGTAGTTACATCCTTCTAAAATCAAAGTCTACTACAAAAGGACAAGTGACAGAAGTATGGCAAAAGAAAGCATTCCTGGTTACAATGCAATATCTCTTCTGCTACACTGTTTTCATATTTTTATGCTAACAAATGCAGTTACTTTACTGTTTAGAACAAAAATCCGAGATTTAACAACCCTGCGGTCTGGAGAAGGCTTTTGAAAACACTATGGGTAACCAGCATTTTTTCCTTTTCTCACAACGATTTCTGTCCTATCTAAGACAAACATTTTCATTTTGAGCTGCATTTAATTTGGCAGTTGCCAACGGAATGCTTTCAATTCGATTGCGTCTTAAGTTTTGTCTTTTGGTAGACTTAATTCTTGACCAGATAAGAAAATTTTGAACTTGTCAGAGCATTTTGCAGAGTTTTCTGACCATCCCAAAACAAATTTCAGTATTTGAATCACATTTAATTTGTGGTATACCAGTGCTTTCAATTTGGACTAGTTGAAAATTTTGTCCATTGGGAAAGAGTTATAAGTTCATCTTCAATAATTATGGCTTTCCATAAAAGCACCTAGCCTGCTCATACTTGCATTCTATTGGTTACAATATAACATTTTGATGACTGTTGAGGAAAATTAATTTCAAGGATGCCATGAGCTGTCTTCTTTATTTTCACTTCCCTTTCTTTTTTTACTGGCTAATAAAAAGACCATCCCCTGCACTAACAGAAAATTGATCAACATTGATCACCATTAAAGGGGTTGCACTGAACTCAGTGAGAAAAGAAAAAAATAAAAGTTTTGTTTTTTACTGAAAAAGCAAAAGCTATCTCATTTTTTTTGTTTGTTTACAAAATCCCAAAATTTTTATTGTACCTGAGAACGGAGCCAAAACATTGTAGGAAAAGCGGAAAATGCTGTTTAGCAGCGTTTGCCATTTCTGCCCCTGCCGAATTTTTTGTCAGCAAATGCTTTGAATTTTGATAAGTCTAAAATTTTTTGTCCTGTTGTAAAGAGTTAATAAGGAGATAATTCTGTGATATTCAAAACAGCATGCCAAAAAATAACTGAGCAGTGCTCGGGGAAAAGGCTGTTTAATGCATTTCCCTTCAGCATTACCAAGCAAGTCATCACATAATTATGGATCCATAAAAATCTTTTTTGTCTAACAACCAACTAACCATGATGTAAACTGGTTCCTTGACATGCACAACATTTACAAATAGCAAAAAGTTTCAACCAAGGTCAGGCTGACATGAATGGATCCTTTTTGCATTCAACCCCCTTTTCATAGAGCTCAATTGTTTTGTTCAATAAGCATTGCCCCATATATTTCTAATAGAGAGTGAATGACGAAATGTGAGCAAAATTGGGAGAACATTGTGTCCACACTAAGCATTAGTCTAAAAATGAAAAGGATATTACATGGTAGACAAACAAAATGACTAATCATCCACAACAATAACTGACTGACAGACCAATGGAGTGGTCACCAAGGATTCCAGTTTAAATCCCTGCCTCCCCAACAGATAAACTTCATATACTGGTACCCAGCTGGAAAATCTCAAGTGGAAGGCCCAGAAATAATTGAAAGCACCAAATCTTGGGACATATGAGGGTTTGGGTTCAAGCCCTAGGGCTGAGCGAATGAAACAAAAATACTATACACAACAAACACATTAAAGAACTTGGCGTAACTTAGGATGAGTCTTGTCCTATATCTTGTATTATCCCCCCTCCCATAACATAACTAACAGCCGACTGGGGCCTTGCCCATATGGACAAGCCATAAAGGTGTAAATATTGACAGTGGCAATAAATGAAAGGAAAAATTCTAGTGGCAGTACATGAAAGGAAATATTCTATCAGACAAACTTCAGGCAGGGGGAGAGGGGTTAAAAAGGAAATAAAAAGAAAGTTGAACCAAGAGAAATTCAGAAAGGACACGACTCAGTATTCTATCTATAGGATAGAACCTAGGAAATTGTTTCCTGATCTTGAATCCTGTCTGTGACTTTTGGCTGTCTATCACTGTCATACAGATACCGAAAACCAGCAATGGGTCAGACAGATAATACATAGAGAGTTAACCCTTAATTACACAGTCCTGTGTTTTAACTAACCTGAAGAAGAAGGCTTTTGAAAACATTGTGGAAAAAGGAGAAAATGCTGGTCACCAGCATTTTTATCTTTCACCACAATGTATTCTATTCTATCAAAGTAAGAACACATGTCATCTTTTGGGCTATGGTTACTTTTTATTGTCTATAAATTCTTTCAGTTTGGTCAAGTCCATATACTTTGTCTTTTGGTAAAGAATTAAACCATAACCCGGTCACCAGCATTTTTTCCTTTTACCACAATGTTTTCTATCCTATCAAAGACAGGGCAGACATCATCTTCCGGCTAATGTTACTTTGTTGTCTGTAAATTCTTTGAATTTGGTCAAGTCCATATATTTTGTCTTTTGGTAAAGGATTATGCCTTATGACTGCTATTATTTAACAAAATGTACAGCCTAAAGTCCTCACAAGACGCAGAAAATTAAACCTGTAAATCATTGTCACAAAAATCTATGTTGTTAGGTACTCAATAAAATTGTCTCAATGAGACAATTCTAATAAGTACCCACAACATAGGTTTTAGAGAAGAACTTTGGTGCTACTACTCTTGGAACCCCTCATACTCCTCATATCAGTTTGTAACTGAACTCTTTTCCAAATGACAAAATTTTAGACTGGTCCAAATTGAAAGTATATTCAGACGACATGTAAGATGTTGCAAGAACGATGGGATTGGTACCAGTAAGAATTGAAAACATTGTGGGAAAACATTGTGGAAAAAGGACAAAATGCTGGTTACCAGCATTTTCTCCTTTTCCAAAAATGCTTTCAAATGCTTTCTTTCTCAGCGTCATCGTCTGCATTGTCGTTGTAATGAAAAAAATGTATTTATAAGTGTCAAACCAAACAATACAAGAAAGAAATCAAAGAAAATTGAATGTCCAATTTCTTACTGGATGCAACAGGGTCTCATAAAAATAATCAGAGCTGACCAGAAGAAATTGAAAAACTTGTTGATTCCACAGAATGACTTCCAGTCATTGTCCATTCATACAATGTCATGAGTGTTTTCATTAGATAGGAAATTGAAAGATTGTGACTTGATGTTTTCTATCACGGAAATAAAACCTCTTATTTGGTTTTTTTCCTAATGTTCTGTTTGAGTTTCCAGAATCAAGTATATTTTTTATTTTGCTCTGCTGTTTTCGAAGACATTGTTGAGGTATTGAGCCTTAGTGTCGTCATCTGCCATATGCAAAAACTTTGACATTTGGTATTATCTCTGTCATTACTGAAGATAGTTATTTACTTCAAACTTGAACTGGTTGTTAACTATACAAAGGGGAATCCATACAACTGGGGCAGGTAACCATTAAAAAAAAATGTCACAAAGTTATGCCCCTTTTTCAACCAGCAATTTTCCCTACAAGCAACTGCAGCCAAGGGTTGGCACCAGCATGCAGGGTGCTATTGTTCTACTTATTACAAAATTGTCATTGTATCAAATTTTGGGGAATTAAGGTCTTAAAATCACTCTGGCAAAAAGAAAAATTTCTCTTCCATGAGAAATCTATCCTTCCTTAATGTCTTCCAACATCTGCCGCGAGATGGAAAATTGCTATGGGAACCAAATTAATTTTCAAAAGAAGACAAAGTTTAAAAATTGCCCATATTAACCCTGCACCATACAATCTTGACTTTTAATGTTCCTGAGAAAGAAGAGAAAGAAGGCTTGTGAAATCATTGTGGGAAAAAGGAGAAAATGCTGGTTACCAGCACTTTCTCCTTTTCTCAAAATCTTTTCAATGAGGCTTCTTTCCCGAGGTCGTTAAAACTCAGGATTGTGTGGTAAAGGATTAAGAAGCAAAGAAAGACAAATATATTTGTTTTACAGACAAAATATTGAAGAAAGAAATGATTTATCTATCAACTGCAGATTTTCTCCCTTTTTCACATTTTCAAAAACCATCATCCTCAGGGTCGCCAAAACTCAGGATTGTGTGGTACAAGGTTAAGACCCGAACACAGACAAATATCTGTTATACAGCCAAAATATTGAAGAAAGAAATGATTTATCTATCAACTGCAGATTTTCTCCCTTTTTCACATTTTCAAAAACCATCATCCTCAGGGTCGCCAAAACTCAGGATTGTGTGGTAAAAGGTTAAGACCCGAACACAGACAAATATCTGTTATACAGCCAAAATATTGAAAGAAAGAAATCATTTATCTGTCAAGTGCAGTGACACTGTACATAAGAACCACTTTAAATCTTGGAGACATGGAGTCTGCTCCGCCTGACAAAGGAGTTTTAAAAAACAAAAATACTTCGCCACTTTTAATCCCTTTGACTTCAAATCACAGCTAACATTTTACCAAACATATTCATGTTCTTAGGTCCCAGAGGAAGAATGATTTTGAAAATATTCTCACCTTTTCAAAAGCAAATCAGATCATTTGACTGATTGATTACATTGTGTTTTACACTTCTTTCAATATCATTTCAGTCATGTTACGGCAACAGCTCTCATATTCATGTACTTCCTTGGTTTCGCCAGTACTAGGCAAGGGCTCTAAAGTGTCTTACCCAGGAACACTCCCACGAAAAACCTAGTGGATCCAGTATGGCTTGAATCTAGGGCCTCTAGCTCATGAGTCCTACACTTTGCCACTGAGCTCGCAGGACCCTTCCATCATTTGAGACACATTTGTCAGCTACAACTGCTTTCAGTATGAATCTGTCTAAAATTTCAAGTCACATGGTAAAATCTGTTGTTGCTTCAACAGACCATGATATAGAGACCATTGTAAACAGTTTTTTGGTTATATTCAGGCAGCCAGTGAACCTACCAATGTGTCCTTGTAGATTCTATACAGAACTTTGAACACCCTTTCCAAGCAATGTCAATTTTTACCACTTTCCTACATAGTCACAAGCTTCAGGTACTTGTTGAAAGAATGTTGAAATGACCTTCATCAAACCTTGGACAGCATTCTACGCAGCAGGGATTCATACTCACATAATGAATCACCTCCCATCACTACTAAGCATTAGAGGCCTTCATGTCAAGGCAGAAACACAGCATTTTCCGACTATGATCTACAACTCTTTACCATACAACATTATCAATTTGACCAAATTGCAAGCACTTGCATACAGCAAATGAAATGAATCAATTGATGAGATCTGTCCTGGAAATGGCAGAAATTATTGTGAGAAAAGGCGACAAAATGCTGGTTACCAGCATTTAACAGCATTTTCTCCTTTTCCGACAAAGTTTTCAAAAGCCGCTTTCCTCCAGGTCATTATAATTCAGGATTGTATAGGTTAACCCTTTACCACACAACCCCAAGTTTCAAAAAAAACACTGAAGGAGAAAGCTTTTGTAAACATATTAAGTGAGAAAAGGAGAAAATGGTGGTAAAAATGTTCTGTTGTCTTCTTTCTTAGAGTCATTAAAGCTTAGGATTGTCTGGTAAAGGGTAAGGTAGCCTTTCTCATTCTTTGAGCGCCAATAACAGGGCCTTGCCGTTATTTTGATACAAGATTCTGAAGTACCTTGGAGCCTATTGGTGGACAAAATCAACCACTACAGTGTTTAGTTTCCAAGTTAACGACTTACCACATAATCCCGAGTTTAAGCAATCCTGTGGAAGAAGCCTTTTGAAAACACTGTGGGAAAAGGAGAAAATGCTGGTAACCAGCATTTTCTCCTTTTCCCACAATGTTTTCTACTCTGTTAAAGTCAAGTTCCATTATTTAAGCCACACTTAAATTGTCGTCTGCAAATATTTTCAATTTGAACAATGAAAAGTCCATATTTTTGTCGTCTGGTAAAGAGTCAATATCAAAGTCAATTCAGGAAGTGGTGAGTGCTTATTTTACAGCAATAACTGGTACTATATGTAAGATTTCGGCCACAGTTTTCTCGTGCACTTGACCTTTCAAGGACTAATGTCTGAATATTTAACTTATTTTCACAGAGCAATATTTTCGATTTTAATTAAAGTTGGTTTGACTCCACTCACTAATTTAACCCAATACTACACAGTCTCTACTTTTAACCACTCTGTTGTTGAAGACTTTTGAAAACATTAATGGAAAAGGAACAAATGCTGGTAACCAGCATTCTCTCCTTTTCCCAAAATGTTTTCTTCCCTATCAAAGAGAAAAATCATCATTTCAAAGACATTTAATTAGTCATCTTCAAATACTTTCAATTTGGTTCAGTCCATTAAATTGTATCATTTTGTAAAGAGTTAACTCTTTACCAAATGACGAAATTCTGGACTTGGCTAGATTAAAAGCATTAAATTTTTGCAGAAGACAAACCACATGTTGCTCAAATGATGATTTCTGTCTTTGATAGGGTAGAAAACATTGCGGGAAAGGAAAAAATGCTGGTTACCAGCATTTTCTCCTTTTCACACAATGTTTTCAAAAGCAGGTCTCTTTCGGATTCATTACAAGTCAGGATTGCTTGGTTAAAGGATAACTCTTTTCCAAAATTTAGGAAAAGTCCGAATTAAAAGCATTTGCGGACAACAAATTTAATGTGGCTCAATTTGCTGTCAATTGCCCGATACAGGAGAGAAAAGACTGTGGGTGAAGGAGAAAATGCTGATTACCTGCTGTATCTTTTCTTCCCACAATTTTTCCAAAGCTTTCTCTGTTGGGGCTGTTAAAAGTCGGATTGTGGTGTAAAGGGTTTACTCCTTGTAAGCCAAATGAACCCAACCTACGTTTTTTAGTCGAGATTGACTATATGGTGTTTAACACTGTTTTCAAAATTATTTTGGCTATATCGCTGTGGCCAGTGCACCTATCCTTGCTTTCCTGGATTTTCTTTTATCAGTACTCTGCATGATATTCTTTCAAAGCCACTGGCTGCTTTCCAACATAACCATAGTTGAAAAAATGGTCAGAGGTGAAAGAGGGGAATGAATCCTGTTGCAATGAATATCACTAATTCTGGGAAAGAAACTGGCTGAGCTGGGGATCAAACCATCGACCCCGTGTTCTCAAGACCTGTACACTTCTGACTGAGCTGCTGGGGCTCGGCTCTTTTCAGTCTAGAAATAATACCAAAATAATTGCGATTTCAAGGTTGCGTTTGTCTAAAAAGTCTCTGCAAAGCAGACAATGCAGATTTAAAATCAGACTGCATCTTTTGTGTTCAGCCTGGTAACCAGCATCTTTTGCCTTTTTTCCCATAATGTTTTTAAAAGCCTTAGTCCTCAAGATTGTTAAAACTCATGATTGTGTGATAAAAGATAAACCTTATGGCAAACAAGAAAATTTGAAACTGGTCCAGACTGAAAGGATTTGTAGACAAATTATTTCTTTCTCAAAAGGCGAGATTTATCTTGATTGAAAAGAAAATTTTGTGGTTAAAGGAGATAATGCGGATTTCCAGCATATTCTCCTTACCCAAAAAAGGCCTTAATCAAGGTCATAAAAACATGGGATTATTTGGTAAAG
The DNA here is from genome assembly GCA_946811185.2 of Hippopus hippopus. Taxonomy (NCBI): domain Eukaryota; kingdom Metazoa; phylum Mollusca; class Bivalvia; order Cardiida; family Cardiidae; genus Hippopus; species Hippopus hippopus. Next base: position 13,547,165 of record OX328106.1, read on the forward strand.
GGTTAACTCTTTACCATATGAAAAAATTTTAAACTGGTCCAGTTTGAAAGCAGTTGCAGATGACAAAATAAATAAGACTGAAAAATTGAGACTTGGTTTGAGAAGGTTAGAAAACATTCTGGGAAAAGGAGAAAATGCTGGTTACCAGCATTTTCTCCTTTTCACATAATGTTTTCAAAAGGCCTTTTCTTCAGAGTCGTTAAAAGTCGGGATTGTGTGGTAAAGGGTTAAAAGGACACACAAATGGGACCAGCACTCCAAGTAGGGACTGAACCTAGAACCTATGGATTAGACATCCATTCCCTTGGCCAATGTGCTAGAGTGAACCCCAGATACTCGGACACCAGTCCTGCTTTACCTTTGCTTATACAAAGATGGATAGGGCAAGAAGCCAAATAGATAGACATCTATACAAACTTATTCTAAACAACATAACCTGCCAAATACATTAAGTAATTCCATGCTGCTTTTTTGCAGTTTGGCCGATTTTCATCTGCTACTATCACTTACTATCCCTTAAAGTGCCTTTCAAGACAATAGTTGGCTTTCTGGCCAGTGTAGATCAAAGATCAGACTGCACAAAATGTGCAGTCTGATCTTTGATTTACACTGGCTGCTTTGCTAAGACATTTTCGACAAAAGCAACACTGAAACTTCAGTTATTTGGATCATACTTGTAGACTTAGAACATCTGCTGGGTTTATTCTGCACTCCAAGGGTTATTATGTGTTTATCATATTTGAGCCGCGCTCTGCTGAAAGGGGGCTTAATGCATCTCCGTAATGCATTGTTCCAAGCAAGACATGATAAAATTCTGGATCCATAAAATCAAGTTTGTTCAACAACTGACTAAATCATGGAATAGAATGGTCCTTGGACAAACAGAAAATAGACCAAAAGCAAAAAGTTTCGGCCAAGGTAAGCCTGCGCGGAGTGCGCAGGCTAACCATGGTGGATACTTTTTGCAGATGCATTAAGCCCCCTTTTCATATAGCACAGCTCATTTATATGAAGCATTAACAAAAAACACTAGGAATGCTGTTCTCTGCTACTTGCAACATTATTTCAGTTACACCAAGTGTACAGTTCACCTACTCTAGTCTCTCCTGGGTTTCACCAGTACTTGGCTGGGGCTCTGCAGTGCCTTCACCAAGGACACACAAACATGACTGGCATGGCCAGTAGGATCACACCAGTTTTTCCCTAATTAAAACGGAAACACGTCAACCCTTATTCAAATACATTCAATTTTTTCAAAGGTTCTAATAATTAATTAATTCAGTGGCGTTTTATGCTGCTTTCAGTATTAATTCAGCCATATCATGGCAAAAGCCATTAACCCTTTACCAAACAATCCCGAGTATTAACGACCCTGAAGAAAAAGCTTTTTGAAAACACTGTGGGAAAAGGAGAAAATGCTGGTTAACAGCATTTTCTTCTTTTCCCACAATGTTTTCTACCTTTCTCCAAGATAAATTTCATCATTTTAGCCCAATTCAATCTGTTGTCTACACTTTCAATTTAGACCAAAATTCTGTCGTTTGGAAAAGAGTTAAGGCTCTGACAAGTCTTGCCCAAGGGCACTCCCATGAAAAAACCTAGCGCTTCAAGAGAAGCTTGGGCCATCAAGGTGGCCAGTCTTAAACTTTACCTGTTACTGAACCTTGCAGGACCCTTAAGGATCCATATGAAGAGAGATTTTAAAAACATTGAAGGAAAATGAGGAAAAGTTAGATACCAGGCTTTTCATGGCCTGGGATTAGTCTCAATAATGAGCCGGTTACGGTGCTTCTTTTAATATTTGGACATTTACTGTGCACCTCATCGTCTAAAGTCTGTCGTGAATTTTCCAGTAGCAAAGCTACAGCACTGTACTGAATTTCTGTTTGGTTGATTTAATCTGTATTGCAGCTAAATGCAAATAAGTTTTAGTGATATACATGAACAAGGACAAATTATTAAATTTTTCATAACCAAGAGCGCTTGTAGAAGTCGTTTATAAAATGTAAATATAAAAAACCTACGAAATTTATCGCGTTTGGCGGCCATTTTGTGTCTACTTTAGAAGAGTAAATATGTCATGTGACAGATGAATATAACTATTTTTTCTTATTTAAATTGAAAATAATTGTATTTGAAATGAAGAATCCTTGAATATGCAAGCAGCAGGTATTTTCAAATTCTACATCTGTTGTCAATTTGTGAAAATATGAGAGTTTAAACAATTGCCCACAAAATCTGTGAGAGATTTCAACTATTTTTTTATTGATAGTCTCTGTACCCAGAAGCGACCAGTCAAAAAGTAACATCGCTTCTGGGGACAGTTATCTGTACTAGGGCTGGGACAAGAATGATAGGCTCAGACAGGATATTCAGCATAATTTCCTTTGTGCTCTTCCAGAAGGGAATCTTACATCTGATTTTTATACTACTACAGACCTTTTCATTTTCTGAAACCATGAACAATAAAATGATCCATTTGTTACTTCTAGGGTAGCAGGTTATGAAATATTTTTAACAGGTTAATGATTATCATCAATTAAGGCAGTTTCAACTCACCTGTACATGTAGATGTGACAATAAGTGTCGAGAATAAAAGTGACTTTCGGTGGTATCTGTGGATCACTCATTTCATCTTGTACACTATTTAAAACGTTATCTGCACTTTCGGAACAGCGTGTCTTATACTTATGAGCCTCAATTTGATTTTCCAGATATCCTATCACATTTGTAAGGTCAGTCTCCGATACAGAAAACGTGTTATACCGATCCTGCTCTGGATTGTCCCGCCACATATCTTGTCCAACATGGTCACAGAAACCAAAGAATAATGCCACATCTTTTCGAAGGCCACTCGGACTTCCAGAGGCATTTGACGATGTTGATGAATTCCTCCTTTTATGTGTATATGGAAACAGACTTAAACTACTGAGACTCGATGCTATCGACATTGCCCTGGACTCAGAGGCTTCACTGTAGTGAGAGTTTGAAGTGTCATCAGTGCTTTCATCTGTTTCACTTATTCCCTCTCGTAAATTGTAAGTCATCATATCACAGCGAGGCAGGGACCCGTGTAAATCCGTAAAATTTGAACAGTTTGACCTAATGCTACCACTTCCATATCCAAACATTTTATACATTTTGGAGTGTTTTTCTTCTATATCTCCTTTCAAAAATATCAGACTCTCACAAAATTCCAATCACATATTTTTTTGTCTACCTGCTACAAGATTAACACCCACATCCTTGCCATTTTCATTTCAAGTTTTTCCAGCAAAAAAGCAAAAACTTAATATTTTTCTTATCCACACGTCCTACACTCCTCCAAGCAATAGCTCAGAATGAGCATGTATACGTTTCTAAAGCCAAGAAAACCAATAAAACATCTCTGTGAACAAAACTGGAGGGGTAAAAAGGAATTTCTGACTTTCCCCCCCTTATAAAACATGCATGGACTAGGCAGAATTTCTTAGCAAATGTATTTATTCTCCTTCTATTCCCGATTTTTCATTCACACTTACAAGATCAATTACACACAATGAAAAATTTCAGTAATGAAAAAAACACCCAAATAACTGACATTTTAAGGCTGCTAGTTGACAGAATGACTCAGCTTATAGCAGACAGTCTAGATCAAGATCAGACTGCTTGTTCTGTGCAGTCTGATCTTGATCTACACTGGCTGCAGAGGCACGTAGTTGTGATAAGCACTTAATAGGTTAAAAATTTCTCTGAACAGTTCTCTCCAGTGCTCCACACTAACCAATCTACTAATCTTTCCAACAAGGAAGACTAACTGAAGTAGATCTACATAATACTACTCAGTACTTGGAAATACCCCCCCTTTGCTGTACTGTCAGTGAGCTTTATTGCTGCATCATCATTGGTCTACGGCTTAAAACCATCAATAAACTCTTCATACTTTCTCTCTTAACTCTTTCCATACCATAGACGACACCAGAAGCTTTTGTGGACAAGGTACATCAAGATCAGACTGCACAGATCGTGCAGTCTGATCTCTGATCTACAGTGTCCACTGCTATTTTCTACATTATCACCAAACTATCTCTTGTACTTGCAGAGGAAATGTATTTTGAACTTTTGAGAAAATGCAATTTATTCATTCAGTAGTGAAAGAGTTAAAGCACCCTGTGTGACAAGGATAAAATCAAGATTAGACTGCACAAACTGCACAAAATGTTCAATCTGATTTTTCATTTACACTGTGTGGCTGGGAGCATTGAATGATTTTTTTTTTTGTATTTCCTGTTTAAAGTTATTTTGTTTAATTAGCCCTGGAAGGATTAACAGTCGGTTTTGTTTATTTTCAAATGCAGTATGGTCTGAAGTGACTCTCAAGATGCCTTTAACACTTTACCAAACAACATAATTTTAGACTAGTCCAAATTGAAAGCATTTGCAGACGACAAAATAAATGTGACTCAAAAATTGAAATTTGATTCAGGAAGGGTAGAAAACATTGTGGGAAAAGGAGAAAATGCTGGTTACCAGCATTTTTTCCTTTTCCTACAATGTTTTCAAAAACTTTCTTTCTCAGGGTTGTTAAAAGTTGGGATTGTGTGGTAAAGAGTTAACTTCCCTATAATAACCTTTTACCAAACATTCATGAGTTTAAACAACTCTGACAGAGAGAGCTGCTGAAAACATTGTAGGAAAAGGAGAAAATGCTGGTAACCAGAATTTTCTCTCTTCCCCACAATTTTCTCTTCCCCTATTAAAAATAGAGACTTAATTCCCGTTACATTTTAATATTTCATCTGCAAACAATTTAAAATTGGACAAATCTGAAATTTTTTTTGTTTGGTAAGGAGTTTAACCCTAAAAGCACCTTTCATGACTATAGCTGCATTGTGTCAAATGTAGATCATGATCAGACTGCATAAAACATGCATTCTGATCTTTGATATACACTGTCCACTTTGCCCTAACATTCTGAAAAAGAGTGACCTTAACATTGCAATTATATGGGTCTTACTATGAGATTGAAAATGTCTCCAGGGTTTATTCTGCACTCTAAGGCTTTAAATTAGCTCTCAAAGGATTAAAAAAGTAAGCTTTCTATGAATTCAACAACAGTATGGTCTGACACAACTGTAAAGATGCCATTAACTTCCCTATTTTATAGTGAGTAAGTAATTCCTTCTAGATTTGTATAGCTGTCCTTCCCATATCCCATAGCGGTGTATGAAAGGAGTAAAACATGCATATCAGCCATGCTCTGTGAAAAGTGGCTTAACTCTTTACCACACAATGCCGACTTTTAACGACCCTAGGAAAGAAGCCTCTTGAAAACATTGTACGAAAAGAAGAAAATGCTGGTAACCAGCATTTTCTTCTTTTCCAACAATGTTTTCTACCCTATCATAGAAAAATTGCACCATTTGAGTCACGTTGAAATTGTCGTGTGCAAATGCTTTCAATTTGGACAAGGATAAAATTTTGTTGTCTGGTAAATGGTTAATACCATCTGCAAATAGTATCCACCAGGTCAGCCTGTGCAGACTGTCCTAGGCCGCAACTTTTTGGTCAATTTTCTGCATGTCAAAGGACCAGTCTACTTCACGATTCAGTTCGTGGTCAGACAAAAAGGTTCTTATGGATCCTTAATTACATGATGTCTTGCTTGGTGCAATGCATTACAAAGATGCATTAAGCCCCCCTTTTGACAGAGCATGGCTTAGATACAATTTCATGTTAATTCAGATTTTCCTACGACAGAAAGTATGGGGAATCAAACTGATATGTGCAAAAACTGAGATTGATTGATTGATTGTATTGTGTTTAATGCCATTTTCAACACTATTTCAGTTAAATTGCAGTGGCCAGTGCACCTATCCATGCCATCCTGGAGTTTCTTTCTCCCAGTATTCCGCACAATATTCTTTCCAAGCCACTGGCTACTTTCCTACATAACTTTTGTCAAAACAATGGTCAGCGCTGAGAGAGGAATGAACCCTGTCACAATGACTATCATCAATCCTTGGATAGAAATTGCCCATGCCAGGTATCGAACCAGCGACCCACTGTTCTCAAGTCCTTTAAGCTACAGACTGAGCTACCGGGGCTTGGCTCAAAGACTAGGATAGAATAGTAAACAGTGTGGCAAACTGATAAACAGCTCATGAAAACATTTTGTTTGTAGTGTGTTTAAAACCATTTTCAACATTATTTCAGTTATATTGTGACAGCCAGTGCACCTTTCCCTCCTTTCCAATCCTTAGAAAGAAATTAGCCAAGTAGGTGAACCAAACCAGCAACCCTCTGGTACCAACCTTATCAATCCTTGTATGTTATCAACAGTGCTACCAGGTTTGACTAGCTAGAGAGAAATTTCACCACCAATCAAAAATACTCATAACTTTTACGAAAACGAAAAAATTTTGGACGAGTCCAAATTCATAGCATTTGCAGACAACAATTTAAACATGGCTAAAAGGATGGAATGTATGTTCTGTAGGGTGGAAAATGTTGTGGGAATAGGAGAAAATGCTGGTTACTATGCTTTAAAAAAAGCCTTCTCTGTTAGAGTCGTTAGAAGTGGGGACTGTGTGGTAAAGAATTAAACTGCTAAATAAGTTATATGGAACTCTCAAGCCAATATTAAAAACCTGAATAATGCTGTTTCAAACTTATTTCTGGAGAAAAAATATCTACTTATCTAACAGTGTAGATCCAAGATCAAACTGCACAAAACGTGCAGTCTGATCTTGATCTACACTGTCCGCAAAAGGTCGCTGAATCACACTTAGCAGCCTAAAAGTTAAACCTTCCAACAGGTGATGCATAAAAAACTTATGCACTTCAAGGAAAGGAAGAAATTTTGTTTGTTTGATTTCTAACATTTCCAACAGTATTTTAGCTATATCACAGCATTTCCATTCCTTTGCATTCCTGGAACTTCTGTAACTTTTTGCCTCAAGACAAAATATACACTTGTCTAAATTGAAAGCACTTGCAGACCACAGTATAAATTTTGCTCAAATGATGAAATTGGCCTTTGATAGGGTAGAAAGTATAGGTTAGAAAACTATAGGAGAAAGGAATCACCATCCCCTGGCCCTATGCAGTATGACTTCCTTCTATTCTTGGATGGACATTTAGGCCAAGCCCAAAACTCAAACCCATAACCTCTGGTATCCTAGCCTGACTTGCTATCACTGCTCAGAAAGAGTAGAACATTACATCTATAACCCCTGATATTTAAATTCCAGGCTGCATTAGATAATTATGTCAAAATACCAGTCTGAAAGTACTGTATCCTCTCTTTTTAATGCGCCTCCCCCCTAGTCAGTGCCAACAGACAAGTGATGGCTTTTCGAGAAACCTGCTGTATTTAATGCAGAATATCTATTTCAGTGCAGGTCATGATTCATTTGGACAATCAAATAGCATTCACAATTAATATGGAACACTGGTCTTCCATTTTTTCACTTTCTTAAAGTTTATCCAAGTTACCTGACCATTTTTTTGTTACTGGAAGTTTACAACTGAATCAGAACTGTATGTATCTTCAGATAGTCAGGCGTTTTAATGACATCTATTTGTGAGATAATTAGGATTCTGTCAATAAGTTTATTCTAGCAGATTTATTTCAACTGTATCAATGGATTGGCCCTCTGGTATTTAGCCAACTTTCAGTTAGAAAAAAGCCGGGAGAGCCTTAATTAAAGGGGGAGCATCAATAAGGTACAATGTGGTATCCCTCAACAAGCTGTGCTACATTAACTCTTTACCAAACAATCATGATGTTGTGATGACCCTGGAGCAGAAAAAATTTGAAAACATTGTAAGAAAAAGAGAAAATGCTGGTATACACTATTTTCAACGCTTTCACAGACAAATTTAATTTGTTGTCTGCAAATGTTTTCAATTCAAGCAAGTCTAAAAATTCTGCTATCCGGTAAAGTTATGCTCTAATATACTGAAGTATTATTTTGATAATTTGAAGCTGGGACACAACCAAGAAATTGGACAATTTGCAAAGAGCATTTTCAAGCATGCACCCTTTGCTAAGCCGGTATCCCGTATTTCTGTAACCCCGCAGAAAAAGGCTATTGAAAACTGGTAGCCAGCACCTGCTCCTTTTCCTTCTGTTTTCCGCCCTTTTGAAGACATATCTGTTCATTTAAGTTACCTACAAGTTAACATTATGCAAAAATTTATGCTTTCAACATTGACAAAATTTTGTTGTCTGGTAAAGAGTAAAATGATCTTACATGATACTGGGGGCAAGTTAACCCTTGCAGCGCCAATGTAACTCTTTACCAAACAACAAAATTTTAGGCTAGTCCAAATGGAAAGGGTTTGCAGAATACAAAATAAATTTGACTGAAAAACTAAAACTTGTAGTGAGAAAGTTAGAAAACATTGTGGGTAAAGGAGAAAATGCTGGTCAACAGCATTTTCTCCTTTTCTCACAATGGTTCCAAAAGGCTTTTTTCTCAGGGTTGTCAAAAGTTGAGACTGTGTGGTAATGGCTTAAACCTCCAACACATTTTCATCCTAGAATAACTATCCAATTAATTGCAATTTCACATTTGTTTTTGTCTACAGTGTTTCTTTGTGCAGCCTGATTTTGACCTACACTGGCCGCAAAGGCAACTACAGTCTTGAAAGGCACTCTAAGGGTTAAGATCAAGATCAGACAACTCAGAAGTTGAAGATCAACATAGGAAATACAGAATGTATTTGTACAAAGATAATGTGCAGTTGAGCTTAAGACGGACCAGCAATTATGCCTACAGATACAGATTTTTGACGGACATTTTTAATTCAGATATGGATAGTCAGGATGAAAAAAGGTTTAATAATTATTTGAATACATCAGAAAACATTGCGGAAAAAGTAGAAAATGCTTACAATGAGCATTTTCTCCCCTTGGCACATGGTTTTTAACCCTTAAGTTGCGCGACTCACTGACCATTTGCAGACAGTTTCCATCAAGATCAGACTGCACAGAACATGCAGTCTGATCTTTAATCTACACTGTCCAACAAGGAGATAATTTTCTCTAAAGAAATAAAGTCTGAAATAACATTATTCGGGTTTTTACTATCGGCTTGTAAGTTTTCTTTAACTCTTTACTGGATGGCAAAATATCAGACTGGTCCAAATTGAAAGCATTTGCAGACGACAAATTGAAGGTAGCCCAAATGACAGAATTTGTCCTCTATAGGGTAGAAAACATTGCGGGAAAAGGAGAAAATGCTGGTTACCAGCATTTTCTTCTTTTCCCACTATGTTTTCAAAAGCTTTCTTTCTCAGGGTCGTTAAAAGTCGGCACTGTGTGGTAAAGGGTTAATAAGAGTGCTCTGTGCAGTCTGATCTTGATCTAAGAGTGATCTGTGCCGTCTGATCTTCATCTAAGCGTGCTCTGTGCAGTCTAATTTTGATCTGAACGCCCTATAATGGGATACTGGATGTGAAATGTCCTCAGGAGTTAACACTAAGAGTTAGATGAAACTCTATAATCAGCTGTCAGAAAAAAGAACCCTCTAATCAACAACCAAAAAAAAGTTCTCCCCCACTCCATACTGTCTATAATTATTTGATTCATCAGAAACCATTTGCACACCACATTCAGCTTCCTGTTCTACCAGTAATTCCACTTCCTGGAAAAATCAAGTGGCGGTCATTCAACTTGTATCCAAATGACTTCATTAGGGTTTTCTTTTCTCTTACGTGGACAAATTTTCTCCTCCAACAATTCAGAAGACCATATAGAGAACTTCATGGCATCTAATTGTATTCGTTCCTAGATCAGAATGCAGCCATTAGATCTATATAAAGGCATTATCATATATCAGTATCAAGTATTGTTTGTGTGTTTGGTGTTTAACTCTCTATCACGTAAGTTAATGACCTTACAGAAGAAACCTTTTGAAAACATTGTGGGAAAAGGAGAAAATGCTGGTAACCAGCATTTTCTCCTTTTCCCTCAATGTTTTCCTCATTATCACAGTGTGTTAAAGTAGAAAACAATGTGGGAAACGGAGAAAATGGTTACCAGCATTTCCTCCTTTTTCAACAAAGTGTTCAAAAGGCTATGCTGGTTACCAGCATTTTCTCCTGTTCAAACAGTGTGTTCAAAAGGCTTCTTACCCAGGGTTGTTAAATGTTGGCATTATGCGGTGAAGGGTTAAACGCCATTCTCCATATCATTATGGCACCTGTGCATTTATCCATGCTTTCCTGGAGCATTCATTACCAGCAAGGGCATAGCCAGGTTTATAGAATTATTACGGGCTTTGAATTAAGACTACTATTTCACAAAATTAAAGACATGTCCATACTTAAAGCATCTGCAGAGTACTAATTAGGTTTAAACATATTTATTTTACATCTATTGAGAAACAAGTCCTTACACCTTATACTAATCTCTCTCGATTCTGCTTCCTGGGAACTACACCTGAAAGTACTAGCGCCGAATGTGTGTGCAAATGAAAAACCTGAAAGTTGTCACCCGCTCCAGGGTATTGAACTTGGAACCTTATGGTTATGACACTGACACTCTACCATATGGTCAAGAGTTCATTTACTAATTAAATGTAGCTCAAATAATGATTTTTATCTTTTAAAGTGTTTTCAAAGGTCCTCTTCCCCAAATTTGTATAAAATGACATTGTTCAGTAAAGAATTATCAATGTGAATGACATTATTCTCTAAGACAATGTGACAAAACCGTTCATATTCCCCTTTTTTTACAACTTGCCCTTGTATATAGCTAGTTTAGCCCTTTACTACATAATGCTGACTTTAAACAACCCTGAGAAAGAAGCCATTTGAAAACATTGTGGTAAAAGGAGAAATTGCTGGTAACCAGCATTTTCTCCTTTTCTCACAATCTTTTCTTCCCTTGAGAATCGTGTTAACCCTTTACCGCACAATGCCGACTTTTAACAAGCTTAGGTAAGAAGTCTTTTAAACACATAGTGGTAAAAGGAGAAAATGCTGGTAACCAGCATTTTCTCCTTTTCCCACAATGTTTTCTTCCCTATCGAAGAAAAATTGCACCATTTCAGCCACATTGAAATTGTCGTCTGCAAATGCTTTCAATTTGGACAAGGCTAAACTTTTGTCAACTGGTAATGGGTTAAGACTACAGCGCCAAGCCTCAAACAAAATGCTTTTAAAGCACAAATATTTATAACCACTATAAAGCATCACAGACGATTAATAATTCATACTAGGTCCTTCTGATCTAAAAAGATATGCAGTCAATCGATTACACATCCACCTAGCCTCTCTGCAATCCAACACAATATTGTTCAGAAAATATGTCTTTCCGACATTTTTGCAGGTAAAATTTAATCCAATTTAACTTTCAATACTGTCTGCACATGATAAAGCATCTGAGTCACTGTTTACATCTAGACTGCATGTTTTTTTCAATGGAGGTATTTGATTGGTTAATTCATAATTGAACACTCCAATCAAATTAATTTCACATGGGAAAGTTTAAATACAATATCCCAACTTTGCTCATGTTATCATGTACTTGAGAATCTCGGACAAAATGAGTCATAATAATGTACCACAACATGGTGACGGCTAAATCAATGAAATAGCCTTTTATATGCAGAAAAATAGCCAAACTTATGACTGCTATTTCATGTTTTTTTTAAAAGATAGCCAAAAGTGTAGATCACAGAATGTGCAGTCTGATCTTTGATCTACACTGTATGCAAAGGCAACTTTAGCCAGATTCAGCACATTAATGGAGCACATTGAAAAGTCTCTCACAGGCTGATTAATAAGTAAGTTCTCAATTATAGCAATAATGATATTTAATACATGAGGAGTTAAAATTTTATTTTCAATATGAAGGACTAATTTCTTCAAAACTCCTTCTGTACTTCGGGTTTCCTGTCTGTCTGGCTTATTTAAGCTGTTTTTGACCTTTTACCACACAATCCAACTTTTAATGACACTGAGAAAAAAGTCTTTTGAAAACATTGTAAGAAAAGGAGAAAATGCCAGTACCCAGCATTTTCTCCTTTTCCCACAATGTTTTCTTCCCTTCCCAAACCAAATTTAAATTTTCAGTCACAATTATTTTGTCGTCTGCAAATGGACTAGTATAAAATTTTTATCGTTTGCTAGAGGGTTAAATCAGGTTTACTTCTCATTTTCATTTTTTACATTCACAATTAACCAATTACCAAATAATTCCAAGCTTTCATGACCCCAAGGAAGTTTAGGCTATCAATAGTTGATCCTTTTTCACTATGTTTCTTGCTCTTGTGAAGACATATCCTATCACTTGGATCACTTTTTACATCTACAAGTGCTTTAAAAATAAATGATTCTAACATTTTGTCATCACTTGGTATAGAGAAAAGGTCAGCATTAGGTGTTCTTGAAAAATAATGAAGACCTAGATCAGACTATCTAAACTGCAGTCTCATCCTTTGTGTTCAATATCCAAAGTTCAAAATGAAACCAATGTAATCAATGACTTGTAAATGATATGAAAAAATGGCAAACTTCCCCTTTAACAAGTGAAAAAATTTCATGTGTCCAAAATGAAATCATTTGCAGATGACAAACTAAATGCAGCACAAATTGTCTTTGCTTGCCCAATTTCTTTCCAAGGATTAATAATTGTCATTGGGACCGGATTCATTCTTCTCTCACTGCTGATCATTATTTCAACTGTCAGGTCAAATGAAAAGCAGCCAGTAGCTTGGGAAGAATACTGTGCAAAGTATTGATAAGAGAAACTAAAGGACAACATAGGTAAATGCACTGGCCCCTGCAATAGAACTGAAACAATGTTGAAAACAGCCTTAAATACCATACAAACAAAGACAAATCCCATCATTTGAACCAACTAGAATTTGCCGTCTGCAAGTGCTTTTAATTTCGTTCAGTTGAAATGGTGTCATCTGGTACAGAGTTAACTCCTCTGAGAAAGAAGCCTTTTGAAAACATTGTGAGAGAAGGAGAAAATGCTGGTAACCAGCATTTTCTCCTTTTCCCACAATGCTTTCTATCCTTCCCAAACCAAATTTCAATTTTTCAGTCACATTTATTTTGTCGTCCGCAAACGTTTGCAATTTGGACCCGTCTATAATTTTGTCAGTTGGACTAAAGAGTTAAGTGTAATATTATTACTAAGTATGGCATGATGAGACACTTAAGGACAGTTTTGAAAATATAAGTATGTTGCACTTGTTAGCTTCACCCTTTACTACACAATCCTGCATTTTAACAACCCTGAGGAAGAAAAAAGCCTTTTAAAAAACATTGTGGGAAAAAGAGAAAATGCTGGTTACCAGCATTTTCTCCTTTTCCCACAATGTTTCCAACCCTAGCAGAGGTAAACTCTGTCATTGGAGCTAAATTTATATTGTTGTTTGCACATGCTTTCAATTTGGACCAGTATGAAATAATGTCATGTGGTAAAGACATAAAACAATAAATTGGGAAAAACTGGTATGGAAAGAGTTGAACATAAACAAAGCATCTGTATCAATACAATACCAGATAAGGCCTAACAAAAAAAAATCTGTGTTTAGGGTTTCGGTCCAAGATGCTGTAGGTAGGGTAGGTAGGGATTTCTTTTATTTTTTCAGAATTTTTTTTACATGGACCATGCACTGAAATCACACCTGAAAAAAAATTTTTTTTTTCAATCGTAGGGTAAAAAGTTCAGGATCGGCAGCATTTTCCTAGGTAGGGTCGGGAAATCCTAAACACAGATTTTTTTTTTTTTAGGCCTAAGCAAGCCCAAATTTGTTTGCATCTTGAAGCAAACAAATCTTGAAAACATTCTGGCAAAAAGAGAAATTGCTTGTAACAAGCAGATCCTCCTTTTGTCATGATGTTATCAAAATGTATAATCATGTATAAAACCTTCTTTCATGCTGTATATGGAATTGTATTCAAGGTTTTCTGCTGCAAGTTTGTACAAAAAAGATTTTGCTTAGCCCTCAAAGTGCTGAATAAAAACCAACATAATTATTCATCCTAGAAATACAACTTGAATAATTAGAATTTCATAGTTTCTTTAAGTCTTCTGTGTCTTTGCAAAGCAGACAGTGTAGACCAAATATCAGGCTGCATATTTTGTGCAGCCTGATCTTGATCCACAATGGCTGCAAAGACAACTATAGTCATGAATGGCACTTCACCATTCTGAAGGGAAACCATTCTGTGAAAAAGAGCAATAATTTATTGCTGATACTAAGTAACAACTTCTTTTCCAGCAATGCTTTCCTTACAAATCACAGTAGTAAATTTTATCCTCTTTTCTTCTCATGTTTTTTTTTCTTTTTACTCTTTACCACACAACAAAATTTTAAACCTGTCCAAATTTAAAACATTGGTAGGAGACAAATTAAATGGGGCTCAAGTCATGAATTTGTCTCTGGCAATGTAGAAAACATTGTGGAAAAAGGAGAAAATGCTGATGACCAGCATTTTCTCCTTTTCCCACAATTTTTTTTAAAAATTCTTTTGTGAGGGTCACTAAAACTCAGGAACGTATAATAAAGGGTTTAGAAAACACATTTACTAGTTTTTGGAAGGTCTAAATTTGTTAGCTATCTTGGTATTTAATATTGTGTTTCATGCTTTATATTATAGCTGTGGACAGTGCACCTATCTATGCTTTCCTAGAGTTGCTTTTTCCAGTACAATGCACACCATTCCTTCCATGCCCTTGGCTGCTTTCTGATATAAGCACCATTAAAACATTGTTAGCAGTGAGAGAGAAATGAAGCCTTTTCTATCTCAATGACTATCATCAATCCTTGCAAAGAATTTAGCAAAGCTGGGGAATCAAGCCTGCCACCTTGGGGTTTCAAGCCCTGCAAGTTACTAAGCAACTGGTTGATTGATTGTATTGGAGTTAAACACTGTTTTAACATGTAAGGTCATATCAGAGCAGTCAGTGCACTAACCCATGGGCTTCCTGGCTTCCTCACACCAGTACCAACACAACTTTCTTTCCAAGTCACTGACTACTTTTCTCACGTGCATCAGAGGTGAGAGGTGAAAATTCGCCAGAAAGAAAGCATGCCTCAACCGGCTATCAAACTCACAACCACCAGGTCACGAGTGGGATATGCTAACCACAGAGCTACACGGCCGGGCTACCACTAAGCAATTGGGCTTGGCCTACAAGGTCTGAAACAATATTATGTCTTTTTAAAACTCTTTAACAGATGACAAAATTATGGACTTGACCAAATTCAAAGCATTTGCAGACAACGCAATAAATGTGCCTCAAAAACTGAAACTTGCTTTTCAAAGGGAAGAAAACATCGTGGGAAAAGGAGAAAATGCTGGTTACCAGCATTTTCTCCTTTTCCCACCATGTTTACATAAGCATTCGTCCTCAAGGTTGTTAAAAGTCGTGATTATGTGATACAGAGTTGATGGCCTTCCTCTTTGTTGTTTTGATTATAGTGCAGTGGGACAACAGTTTTCTCAAGGCCAAAAGAATTCTTTGTTTCAACTGAACTCTTTACAAAACCAGAGTATTGTCAACCTATCCAATTTGACAGCATGTGCAGACAACAATTCAACATGTGGCTTATATGATGGAATTTGCCTTTAACCCTTTCCCACACAATGACGACTTTTAACGACCCTGAGAAAGAAGTCTTTTGAAAACATTGTGGGAAAAGGAGAAAATGCTGGTAACCAGCATTTTCTCCTTTTCCCACAATGTTTTCTACTCTTTCCAAAACAAACTTAAATTTTTCAGTCACATTTATTTTGCCATCTGCAAATGCTTTCAATTTGGACAGGTCTAAAATTTTGTTATGTGGTAAAGTGTTAAAATGATGTAAAACAATGTGGGAAGAGAAGTTGGTCCAACCAGCTTTCCTCCTTTACCCAAAATGTTTTCAAAGTCCCTTTTTTTTTTCCTCAGGGCTGTAAAAAAATTGTATCATTTGGTATAGGGGTAAAGTACTTTCATTTTTGAAAACCACAGACCACAAGAAAAGAGATGAACAAAGTCTTGTAATATTTCAAGATGACACTTATCATGAAACAATCAGGTTGCACCAAGTCCCATCTATTATTTTAATTTGCCTAGGTTAACTTCATTTCTACGCCCCTGCAGCTGACAGATAATAGAAAATACTTTGGGAAAGAAATTGATTTACCGTATGGTGTTTAACGTTTTCAACATTCAGTTATTTCGCAGCAGCCAGTGCACCTATCCATGCTTTCCTTGAGTTTCTTTCACCAGTTCTCCACACAATAGTCTTTCCAAGCCACTGGCTGCTTTCCCACATAATCATCATCAAAATAATGGTCAGGAGTGAAAGAGGAAATAATCCTGTCACAATGACTATCATCAATCCTTGGAAAGAAATTGGCTGAGCAGGGGATCAAACCAGCAATCTCCTGTTCTCAAGTCCTGTAAACTACCCACTGAGCTAAAGGGACTTGGCTTTAAGGAATGAAATCAGCAATCGCTTTCAAACAAACAAGTCCTTCCCTTCCCACAATGTTTTTCATGCTGTTTGAAAACCTTTTCCAATGAACACTTAATCTGTAGTGTATTTTGTAATAGTAATTAGTATTTAGTTCTAATAATACCCCAGGGGTGTGGAAATCTTGAAATTTTCTACTTGTCCATGGACAAGTAAATCTAGAAAATCTACTTGTCTGTCAGATAAGCTTACAAAACAATTTTAAATAGCACACAAAGACCTAACTGAATGTATCGTAGTTTGTAGATAATGATGTTCTTTTAACCATTTAAATTTGCTTTGTTTAGGTTTTTAAAAATAATGATGAAAATAAATCAAGCAAACCTTTACAGGGCTTTTTTTCCAAAAATTGGGAAGGGGCCTTAGCCGTTCATTTTGGGATATTAAAGCGTGATTTTGGCCAAATTGGGAAAAAGCCTACTGTCTTTCAAGGTACATCAATAAAACAAATTAATGGCACTGTGCATACATACAGTAAATAGAAAGGTGCAACAATTTAATAATTGAAAAAGATTCAACAGTTACAGAATAACTGCTTAAACCATGACCAAATATCTCAGTGTTTGCACTTAAGCCCTTTTTAACACTACTTTGGTACACCCATGGGTGCCGGAGTTAATACTTTAACAGAACTGCTTACCAGCCATCATATAATACAAGGGAATCATTATCTGTGGAAGTTAAAAAGCTAGGCTTGGTTATTGTGTATGGAGATGTAGAGTTTGCATCATGTGCAGTGATAATAATTGTCTAGTTTTCAGACAACGGGAGATCGGCAACGTCCGACAGACCCGGCACTTCAGGTTGAGACTCAGTATGCAGAGATTTGATTACCTGCAGATCGATCTGCAAAGAATTTGAACGTTTTACGCCGAAAGTAAAAAGACTGCGCTGGCCTTTATCGTCTACAGCCCTTATAACAAACTTTTTGTAATGTTTCCCGCTTCTTGACATGTTTTACTTGGATACAGCATGTTTGGTTTTCTCTCAAATACGTTTACTGCAACCGAGTAAAAATGTGTTCCACAGTGTTAAATTAAGACAACTTCTATTGTCAGCTGTAAGTTTTTGCAAACGACAAAAAAGAATTTAATATTGAATGATAGGGAAATGACAACCGCGTCAAGTCTACATGTGGTGTTATAATGTGCGAAAAATAACTAACTCGGTTCGGTTATGCTTGCCTCCATTAAACAAACCAAATGGCGCCAAGAAACCACAACATTTCGGCCGTACTGCAGCTCAGTCAAATTCAATAAAAAGCCTGCGTGGGCGATAAAATCAGAGTCAGCAAAATGTTTTTGATTCCAGATATCAGGGAAGAGTTTATCATAATTCAATTTAAAATGTTGTTGTTTACGAAGTGAGACTAAGAGAACATTTCTATTTCTCAAGGATTATGTTATATAATGCAGATCTTTACTTTCAATTTCCTCCTCGTTTCCTACTTGTCCGCGGACGAGTAGATCGCAAAAAGCCACTTGTCCGACGTCAAATTTACCCGAGTCGGACGAGTCAGACGTAGGATTTCCGCACCCCTGTACCCTTTACAATAATGTGTTAATCCTTTACCACACAATCCCTAGCATCAATGACCCTGATCAAAGAAGGCTTTTGGAAACATTATAGGAAAGAGACAAGAGCACCACATGCAGGTGCCATCCTCGGTTGTGGATGCTTGGTTTTTAGTGAAAAATTCTAAATACTATAGGGAAATAACTGTGTCAAAAATACTTTGAAAGTTACCTTCCCTTGTTGTATAGGTTCCACTTTTGATGGTTAACAACTTGTCCTAGTTTGAAGTAAATTTCCTCTGTAATTACAGATATCCCAAAATGTCAAAGTTTTTGCAAGATGATGACGCAGACAAGAACAGCAGGTCTGAGACAATACCTCAACATTTTGTTTGAAAACAGCCCTGCCAAAGATGCTGGTAATCAGCATTTTTCTCCTTTTTCCATAATGTTGTCTATACCATCAAAGACAGAAATCATCATTTTAGATACATTTGTTTTGTCATCTGCTCATACTTGTAATTTGGTCAAAATATTGTCGTGTGGTATAGGCTGTAAGAATTGACCTGGTAGGACATGGCTAACCTTTGACAAAAGTCAACCACTTTATTTTTCATTTTAGTGGCCTTGCACCAGTTCGGATTTGCCGGTCATTAATCTAAACAAACACATTCATCATATTCAATACAGTATCCATCATCTAAAACGCAAGTACAGCTACTTACGATGATTTCCGAATTACCTATTTCACCTTAATGTAAAATGCAGTGAACTGAAACATAGCTCTGCCCTGCCAGGTCAATTCTTACAGCCTATATATAGAGTTTAGATGCATGCACATCCTGTAAAAGTTTGTGCAAAAACCCTAGCAACACAAACATTCACACTAAGTCAGCTATAGGCCATATTAGGGACCTAAACTCTTAACCAAATGACAGAACTTTAGAATTTTCGAAATTGATAGCATTGCAGACAAAAAATCAAGTAAGTTTCCATGTTATTTATCTCCGATAGGACTGAAAATATTGTGGGAAGAGGAGAAAATACCAAACAAACGGGACTTTTACCTAAATTGAGAAAGTTTTCAAAAGCCCTCTTTCTAAGGGTCATTCAAGGTCAGGATTGTTAGGTAATGGGTTAACTGATACTAATAATATAACAACAACAGCTCAGTACTTGCTTTCTGGTTTTCACCCATAGTTGGCTGGATCTCTGAAGTCTCTTGCCAAAGGACATTCTCATAAACAAGAGGACCATGATGGTCCTATATCGCTCACCTGAGTATATTTGTAACTTATATGGAATACCACATATCAAAGCCAGAAGCCATTCTTTTTTGATAAGGCATACCCGGGGGAGGGGAGGAAAGCCATAATGTGACCCCAATAAGAATTACTCTAACAACTTTTGGCAGAGGGTCACCAGAACTTTGCTACAAACAAAACATGAAAGTTTTAGTCTCTCACTTGTCACATGTAATTTTCTTCCTTTTCAATGTTAAATAGGGTGCGCCCGGGCAGAGCCTTAACTCCACCCAAGGGGTCAATTTTCAAAGTTTTGGTAGAAAGTCTCAAGATGATGTTACATACAAATTAAGAATGCTCTAGCCCTTATGATTTGTCAGAACGAGAGTTTTAAAAGATTTCCTTCTTTTTTTCTATGTAAAATTGGGTGCACCCGAGCAGAGCCCAAATATGACCCCAAAGAGATAATTTTAACAATTTTTATAAAGAGTCACCAGATGATGCTACATGCAAAATATGAATGCTTTAGCCCTTATGGTTTGTCACAAGAAGGTTTTAAAAGATTTCCTTCTTTAATTCTATGTAAAATAGTGTGCGCCCGGGCAGAGCCCAAATATGACCCAAAGGGGATAATTTTAACATTTATAAAGGGTCACTAGATGATGCTACATGCAAAATATGAATGCTTTAGCCCTTATGGTTTGTCACAAGAAGATTTTAAAAGATTTCCTTCTTTGTTTCCATGTAAAATAGTGTGCGCCCTGGCAGAGCCCAAATATGACCACAGAAATATAATTTTCACAATTTTGGTAGAGGATCAACAGATAATGCTACAAACCAAATATGAATGCTCTAGCCATTATGGTTTGTCAGAAGAAGATTTTTTTAAAGATTTCCTTCTTTGTTATTATGTAAAATAGGGTGCGCCCGGGCAAAGCCCAAATATGACCCTAGGGGAATAATTTTAACAATTTTGGTAAAGGGTCACCCAATGATGCTTCATACAAAATATGAATGCTCTCGGCCTCATGGTTTGTCACAAGAAGATTTTTAAAGATTTTTTCCATTTTCAGCCATTTTGTTGCCATGGCAACCAGAGTTTTTGATGGAATTAAATTCTTTTAGCAATTTTTGTAGAGCTTCATCCAAGGAACATTCCTGCCAAGTTTTATCAAGATTGGCCATCTGGTTTTGGAGGAGAAGATTTTTAAAGAAATTGTTAACGGACGGACGGACGGACGGATGGACGGACGGACGGACGATGACCGATCACAATAGCTCACCCAGAGCACTTCATGCTCAGGTGAGCTAAAAAAACCCATGGCGAAGAAGAGTAAGGATTGAATAAAGGACCTCTGAATTACTAATCCTACATCCACCCCACTGAGCCATGCAAGACCCTACCGATATGAGCCACACTCTGTAAAAAGGGGATTTAATGCCTCTGCCTAAAATGTTGACCGAGGTCAGCCTAGGCAGTCTGCACAGGCTGATTGGAGTTAAAACTTTTTGCTAATTGTCAACTTTCTGCATAGCATTGACCAGTCTACCTCATGATTCAATAAGTTGTTGGACAAAAATGGATTTCATAGATCCATAATAATATGATGACTTACATGGTATAATGCATCATGTAGATGCCTTAACCCTTTACCATACAATTCCGGTTTTTAATGCCCCGGGAAAAGAAGCTCTTAGAAAACATTGTGGAAAAAGGAGAAAATGCTGGTAACTAGCATTTTCTCCTTTTCCCACAATGTTTTATACTTTATCAAGGACAAATTCCGCCGTTTGAACCACCAGTAATTTGTTGTTTGCAAATGCTTTCAAGTTGGACAAGTCTAAAATTTTGTCATTTGGTAAAGAGTTAACCAGCTTTCCAAAACATCGAATTTTGGACTCTTTCTATTTCAAAACATCTGCAGACAATAGATTGTAAACTGTGCAAATGAACTTGAGCTCTCTGATAGGGTAGAAAACATTGTGGGAAAAGGAGAAAATGCTGGTTACCAGCATTTTCTCCTTTTCCAATAATGTTTTCAAAAGTCTTCTTTCCCAGGGTCGTGAAAACAAGGGATTGTTTGGTAAAGAGTTAAAACCCCATTTTGCTCATATATATGGACATTGTCATTGACATAATACAAAGGAGAAAAGATTATTTTTTTTTCTGGAAGCAAAGGATTGATGAAGCAAGAAAAATGTCTCTCTTTTTCTTAGAGAAAACTGAATTAGATTAGTTTCTGGACGGGGAAAGCCAATGATAGTGAAAACAAGATTTTCCCAGCAGGAAGTAAATCATATTAATCCTTTACCACACAATCCTGACTTTTAACGACCCTGACAAAGAGAGCTTTTGAAAACATTGTTGGAAAAGGAGAAAATGCTGGTAACCAGCATTTTCTCCTTTTCCCACAATGTTTTCTTTCCTGCTAAAGACAATCTCATTATTTGAGTTACATTTGATTTGTTGGATGCAAACTTTCAATTTGGATGAGTGTACAAAATGTTCCCCAGTAAAAGTAAATCCCATTAACACGTTACCCTTTGCAGACATCTGTCACATTGTTTTGCTGCACACCAGTTTTGAAAAAGCTGCCTTAACTCTTTACCAAACAATCCCAGGTTTTCACGACTCTGAGAAAGAAGGCTTCTGAAAACATTGTGGGAAAAGGAGAAAATGTTGGTTACCAGCATTTTCTCCTTTTCCCACCATGTTTTCTACCCTTCCCAAAGCAAATTTCAATTCTTGAGTCACTTTAATTTTTGTCGTCTGCTAATGCTTTCAAATTGGACCAGTCTAAAACTTTGTCATCTGGTAACGAGTTAATAAAGAATTTTCAAGGTAGCTGAATGCGCTGGATTTTGACCTACTTTTTGGTACTGATAACAAATGAATAAAGAGAAATTTGTGATTGGTCAAAATGCAGACATGTTTATTTCAAAGGCCCCTGCCTATCTGCTGGCAAATTTACACCTTCTATCTTCCCTAAAGATATTTCTTGTTGCTCATATCTTAAAAGCATTTTTCTCTAAATTTGGCCGCAATGTTTTCAAATGTATTTCTATTCTAAACTTGGATTTTTGCTGACTACCATGGTATTTAATAGTAACAAGAGCACTGCATGCTGGTGCCAACGCTCTTGCTTTCAGACTGATTTTCAGTGAAAGTTTTTCGTCAAAAAAGGGTATAACTATGTCAAACATATTTTGATGGTTACCTGTCCCTGTTGGATAGGCTGTCCTTTTGATAGCTAATAGCTGGTCTGTGTTTGATTAGTAAATATCTTCATTAATGACAAAGATATTACAAGATGTCAAAGATTTTGCTTTACCACATAACCACCCTTGGAAGAAGGGTCAGCGGTGACAGAGGAATGAATCCTGTCACTATGACTATCCTCAATCCTTGGAAAGAAATTGGTCCCGCTGGAGATCGAACCAGAAACCCCCTGTTCTCAAGTCTGTATGAAACCCACTAAGCTACTTGGGCTCGGCAAAAGTGTAGAAATTTGCCATAGCACATTTTCACTTAGTTTTAAAATTCTTTTTTTCTACCATGTTTCCATGTTGAATGGTAAAATTTAAATCTTAATATATATTTTGTATACTTGTGGCTGCTTCTGGGCCTTTAATCCTTTCCCAAAAAACAAATTTTAGCCTCTTTCAAATTCAAAACCTCTGCAGATGACAAATTCAATATTCTTACAAAATGAGCTTAAGATCTCTGATAGGGAAGAAAACACTGAAGGAAAAGAAGAAAATGCTGGTAATCAGCATTTTCTTTTTTTCTCACAATGTTTTCAAAGGCATCTTTCAGAGAGTATGTTGTAAAGGTTAATGAACAGTGAGTATATACATACATATGATATTGAATTGATACCATCTCTTTCATTATGATATTACAACTAAATAAGAATGTACTATGTAAACAAAACATGGAACATAATGCAGCTTGCATAGATAACAATGGAATGAGTACATGCTCCTCTATCTGATATCATTCCCTTATCTTACATCAACACCCTTTATACAGAGAAATTTTAGTCATTTTACTTCTGGGATGCTCTTTAACGCTACACCACATGACAAAATTTTAGACCGGTCCAAATTCAAAGCTTTCACAGACCAAAAACAAAATATGGCACAAATTATATTAATTTGTGTCAGAAAGGGTAGAAAATAATGTCAGTAATAGAGAAAATGCTGACTACAAACAGCAGAAGTTCAAAAGCCTTTTACCTCAGGGTTGTAACAGATCGAATGTATGGTGTTAAATGCCGTTTTCAACATTATTTCAGTTATATCGCAATGGCCCATGCACCTATTCATGCCTTCCTGGAGTTTCTTTTATAAGTACTCCGCACAAAATTCTTCCCAAGCCACAGGCTGCTTTCCCACATAACCATCATCAAAACGATTGACAGCAGTGAGAGAGAAATGAATCCTGTTTTAATAACTATCATCAATTCTTGGAAAGAAATTGGCCGAGCCAGGGATCAAACTAGTGACTGCCTGTTCTCAAGTCCTGTACGCTACAGATTGAGCTACCGGGGCTCAGCAGAAGTGTAGAAACTTGCCATGGCACCTTTTCACCTAGTTTTAAAATTCATTTTTCTGCCATTTTTCGATGTTGAATGGTATTATTAAAATTTTAATGTATTTATAAACACCCACATTGTTTACTTTGGGCTGCTACTGGCCCTTTGACCTTTTCCCAAACAACAAATTTTAGACTCTTTCAAATTCAAAATATCTGCAGATAATGGTCTCAATAATGAGGCACTACAGTGATTTTTTTCATATTTGGACATTTATTGTGCACCATACCGTCTCAAGTCCATTGTAAATTTTCCAGTAGCAAAGACAGAGCGCTATACTGACTTCCTGTTTCGTCAGTTTAATCTGTATTGCAGTGACATGCCATTAATTTTTAGAAACAAACATGACCAAAGACAAATTATTCAACCTTTCATTACCTTGAGAGCTTGAAGAAGTCATTTATAACATGTAAATCTCGAAAAAAAAATGACGAAATCTTTCGCGTGGGGCGGCCATTTTGTGTGATGAACTGTTTTTTTCCTATGCTGAGCGTATTTCAAACGAAGGATTATTGAATACGCAAACAAGGAGGTATGTTCAAATCCTAGTTTTTTGCTCTATTTGTGAAATTATGAGAGTTCAAACTTGCGCACAAAATCTGTGCTGAGATTGTTTTTGTCTTGATCGTCTCTGTACCCAGAGGCAACCAGTCAAAAAGTAACATCGCCTTTGGGGACAGTTATCTGTTCTACTGCAGATGACAAATTCAAAATCCAAATGGCAATTATTTCCATGTTGCAAAAATTTCCACTTATACAGTATTGTGTCAAAATAATGGCACCCAAAGTCAGTACAAAAATCTGTACCATTTGCCCTTCGAATTAGCGCAATCACATGACCAGCCAGTCACGTTTTCCAAGAAACTTGCAACCTGTATCCAGATAGAATTATCAGAAAACTGATTACAACCATGAATTTGCTGCCTGAGATTGTCTTTACTGTTTAACCCTTTACCACACAATCCCGAGTTTTAGCGACCCTGGGGTAGAAGCCTTTTGAAAACTTTGTGGGAAAAGGAGAAAATGCTGATAACCAGCATTTTCTCCTTTTCCCACAATGTTTTCTACCCTTTTAGAGTCAACTTTCATAAATTAAGCTACATTTAATTTGTTGTCTGCACTAGCTTTGAATTTGGACGTGTGCAAAAATTTGTCGTTGGGTATAGAGTTAATCCTTTACCACACAGTCTTGGGTTTTCAGGACCCTGGGAAAGAGAGCTAAAGAATGCATTGTGGGAAAAGGAGAAAATACTGGTTACCAGCATTTACATTTATTTTTACCTTTATTTTCTCTGATCTGTCTGAAAATTCTGAAAATCATTTTTCTGTTTTTAAGTTCAAGACACCCATCCCAAACCCACTCTGAAATACATATATGCAGAACTGTTCGTGAAAAACAGTTTTTACAGTGAGCACTATACTAATACTTGGTTCATTTTCAAAGCAAGCCATTTGATCTTCATCCTTTGAATCAAACCATCTCAATAAATAGATGAGAGCAAGATAGTGGATGCACTTAAATGAAAGGTAAAAAACATGGTTCAAAAGTTTAAAATTTTTGAATGAGACATGAATCTATGGCCAGCTTTGTACTAATCCTGCTGTGGATACATACCAAGGTTTCAACTTTTGTACAGTAATTAAATCTTTACCAAATAATCCCATGTTATAACAAACTTGAAGAGGAAGCGTTTTAAGACTTGCTCATTTTAGAAAGCTTTCCAGATGAAAAATTAAGTGTGATTCAAAATGACTTTTGTCTTTGACAGGGTAGAAAACATCATGGAAAAGGGAGAATGTGCTGGTTACCAATTTCAAGAGCCTCCTCTGTCAGCGGATTAAAATTTAAGTCTGTGTTGTAAAGAGTTTGAATTTATAGATTAAATGGTGTTTTTTTCCACTTTCAGCATTATTTCAGTCATATCACCACGACAGTTCACATATTCATGTACAAATTATCCTGGGTTTCACCAGTACCGCACTAGGGCTATCAAGTGTCTTACCGAAGGCTACTCCCACAAAAGCCCAGTGCTTCCAGTGAGGCTCCAACTCCTGGCCCATTGCTTCCAGTGAGGCTCGAACCCATGACCTCCCGGATACAAATCCTACACTTTATCACTTTGCTAAAGGCTGAGGGGTTTAGCCTTCTCTAAGCACAAATATACCTGTTTCCAGAACAGTTGTTTATTTTCAGTTTGTTACAATAGCAGTCTGTTACAATAGATCAATTTTGAAAGGAGCATTCCAATATCAGCTGTACTGCATCTTCAATATTCCCTTTAAACCTTTACCTCACAATACCAGCTTTTAAAAACCTCAGGATGAAGGCTTTTGAAAATATTGTAGAAAAAGGAGAAAATGCTGTAACCAGTATATTCTCCTTTTTCCACAATGTTTTCTACTGTATGAAAGACATACTTCAAATTTTGATTTACATCTGATTTATCATCAGCAAATCCTTTCAAGTGGGGCAAATTCAAAATTTTTTTGCTTGGTAAAGAGATAAAGCGATACCTAATTTTGCGATACAGATATGAATTCTCTGAAACACCAAAGCAACTGTTTGCAAATCTGGTGAACTCCATCTTCAACATTCTTTATAATAACCTTTAAAATACAGGTATGAATTCCTTTGGACATGCCAAAAACTGTTGTGTATAACAGGGTTTTAAAGAATTAACACTTGGTCTATGGTTTAAATCTTCCCTCCTTAAGCCTATTTGACACAACTCTCCACACTAAAACTTGCAAGGCACACACATAAATATGATGGGGACACAGTATGGTAAGTTTCAAGGAATTAATGAGATACTTGTATCAGAAATTGTGCCAAGCCCAGTCGGTAGCGTACAGGGCTTGAGAAGGGTTTGCTGGTATATCCCAGGCTTGGAAAAGTGGCTTGAAAACATTACTGTGTGAAGTACTGGTAAAAGAAACTCCAGGAAAGCATTGGATAGGTGCACTGGCCGCTGTGATATAACTGAAATAATGCTGAAAACAGCATTAAATACCAAACAATCAATCAATCAACCAGATATTACTGACACTGACAGACAACAAGGCCATAACACAAAACTTAGTGACCCTTCAAGCACACTGACTCTTAACCCTTAGGCTGCTAAGCGCCACACACTGACCTTTTGCGGACAGTGTAGATCAAGATCAGACTGCACAGAACGTGCAGTCTGATCTTTGATCTATGCTATCCGATAAGGAGATATCATTCCCCAAAACATAACTTTGAAATAGCAATATTTGGGTTTTTACTATCAAATTGAAAATTTCATTTTAGTTATTTAGCAGGATAAGAGTTAATTAGCCCCAAATAAACTCAACAGACACTTTCAGTCTAGGAATGAGTTCCAAAATATTGTTAATTTCATTGTTTCTTTAATCTAAATTCCCTTCATCTAAGCAGAGAATGTAGATCAAAGATCAGACTGCACATTTAGTGCACAGTCTGATCTTAATCTACACTGGATGCAAAGACAACTATCATTATGAAAGGCACTTTCAGAGTTAACTCTTTACCATACATTAATATTTTACAGCAGTCCAAATTGAAAGCATAATTTGCAGACCACAAACCAAGTACGACTCAAAAACTGAAATTTTTCATAGGAAGTATAGAAAACATTGTGGGAAAAGAAGAAAATCCTGGTTACCCGTATTTTCTCTTTTTCCAACATTGTTTTCAAAAAAGCCTTCTTCCTTAGGGTCGTTAAAACTCAGGATTGTGTAGTAATGGATTAAACAAGCCAGAATGAAGAAGAAATAAAGGATAATTGTCTGTTTCGGAGTATGATCGAGTATAATTGAAATTTCTTTCATCATGTGAAAAGTCAGCGCTACATTTTCATGATTTGCAAAGCTGTGAGTGAAATTATGGCCTTTTCTTTTCACGAGATGAAAGAAATTTCAATCATACACTGGAATAAACATTACCCTCTTTCTTGTAATATCTTCACTTTCATTTTTCTTTTCACGCCTAATTTTTGCTCATTGTGAAAAGTATGGGCATTTTTCCAGCGAAAAAGATCTATTAAATTCAGTCAGATTTGGACTAGCTGTAATAATGACGTCATGACTGATATTGACTATGTCATAAAACATGACGTTCACCCGCTAACAATTCATTCATGTTCAATAAATTTCCATGGTATGTCAGAAAATAAAAGTTATAACATTCACCAGTAAATCATAAAATTTACCAATGAATTATAAGGATATAATTCTCTATTAGATATCTACAAACTACTGAAAAGCACAAAAGAAATAAGCACTCTCTCATCAAGAAACTTCTATCTTCCTGGCACAAATATTAACACCTCTTTCTGTGATCTTGTAAGTTACATGTAAACCACTTGTTTGCTTTCATCAGTCCAATTAACCTAACATTCTGTAACCCTTTCAGTGCCATTGGCGAAAATAGAGTCTTTTGCAGACTAGCATAGATCAAAGATCAGGCTGCACAGAATGTGCAGCCTGATCTTTGATCTATGCTGTCCATTTGTTTTGTCAAGCCTATAAGATAAGAATCTTTCTCAGTTTCAGTGGATGGCATTTTAAGGCACCGGAAGAGTGCAAGTTTACTTATTAGGTGCTTGAGAGTTAACCCTTCGAGGGCCAAGTGGAATCAACCCCATCGATATTTTCAGACTAGAAAATAAAACTCGAACAATTGCAGTCTTAATGCTGTTGTTGGTGAGAATGTCTCTGCAAAGCGGACAGTGTAGATTCAAGATCAGACTGCACAATTTGTTCTGTCTAATCTTGGATCTATACTGGCCGCAAAGGCAACCATAGTTGTTGAAAGGCACTTCAAGGGTTAGCCCAGCATTCTTTACAATACAAGACATTCTATGTAACTCCTTCCATATGTATGTGAAAGCTTGACAGACAGTTTTTACAGGTTTGTGTGGAAAGTCTAGAATCTTCTTCTCTACCAAAGTGACTTTAATGTCCCAGATAATCTAATCAACAACATTTCAATAACAAACAATTAACCCTTTTGTCACTGAACAAGAACATCACTGCTTTTGCAGACAATTTAGATTAAGATCAGATTACACAGGATGTGCAGTCTGATCTTGGATAATCAATTTTCTCTTTGTTGCCAGATATTCTGACAAAACAGCTTTGAATGTTTGTGAAAATCTAGTAAATTACAGCATTCCAATAACAAAAACAGCCTTTGTAGCACTGCACCAAGATTAAATTAAGCAATGCTTTATGAAAGGGGAATTATGCGTCCTCAAAAAATATCAACCCAGGTCAGCCTGCGCAGTCCACACAGGCTGACCTGGGTCAAAACCTTTTGCTATAGGTCAATTTTCTACATGTCAAAGGACTATTCTACCTCATGATTCAGTTGGTTGTTGGACAACTTGTATTTTATGGTGTTGACTTGCTTGGTATAATGCTTCAGAGATATGCAATAAACCCACTTTTGCCAGAGTGCTGCTCGTTTATTTGTGAAGGAAGATTGTATCAAGATCAGGTTGCATTCTATGCAGTCTGATCTTGAATCTATACTCGCCGCTTCTTTGCCAAATAAACACCTGTGAAATTGAAATATCTTAACAGGTCTTTAACCCATTACCACACAATCCCTACTTTTGACGACCCTGAGAAAGAAGCCTTTAGAAAACATTGTGGGAAAAGGAGAAAATGCTGGTAACCAGCATTTTCTCCTTTTCCCACTATGTTTTCTACCCTTCACAAAACAAATTTCAAATTTTCAGTCACTTTTATTTTGTCGTCTGCAAATGCTTTCGATTTGGACAAGCCTAAAATATTGTCGTTTGGTAATGAGTTAAAGTCATGATAATCATTTCATCTATTTAGAGCCACAAAGGCTAACCCTTACCACACAATTCCAAGTTTAACTCTCAAGAAAAAACAAGCCTGTGTTATTAGGACCCTTTGCAATCTGATCTTGGTCTACACTATCCGCAATAGGTCATTGAGTCACACTTAGCAGCCTAAGGTTTAGCTAAAACTGACACTGCAAGACAGCAAAAATACGTTCAAGACAGGGCAAATCAACATGATCTGGCTAAGCTTCCAGAACCAAAATTAACAACATTCACTGAGATGATCTGTTAACAAAGATAGGTTGTTCTATAATTAACCAAACCAATGTTTTGCCAAAACAATAAAGGTTTCAATATTGACTAAGTCAGTTATCTCCACTTTTTTGCAGCGGAATAATCTGAATCATGCTTTGTGAAAAGGGGGTTTAACGCATGTGCAAAAATGATCGACCCATGTGAGCCTGCAGTCTGCGCAGGCTGAGATGGCTCCAAGCTTTTAGCTATTTGAAAATTTTATGCATTTCAATGGACCATTCTACCTCCATATCCAGTTAATTGTCAGACTACATGGATTTAATTGATCCCTAATGTGATGGTGATGTCTTACTTGGTATAATACATTACCGAGATACATATCTTTCCCCCCCCCCACCCGAAATGTACAGTTTGGTTCTTTGGCACCACAAGGTTTAAAGACCCTCCCCCACCCACACCCACATACAGCGAAGCTGCATCAGTTTGGCATATCTATATAAGGAAAGAGAGTTCAATTAAGGTAAACTTCAGTTACAATCAATACCAACAGTACCTTACAGTTGTATGTAGATTGTTTGTGAGTGTGCATGTGAAGCTACAAAATTGATTTTCGCGCTGAACCCTTCGACTGAGATATAAATTAAAAAGACATTTTCTGTTCATCTGAACGACTGTTGCTATGCCAACAATATCTTTTGTCAGATTATCTATAACAATCAGAAAGTGTCTACAAAAGATCAAAGGGCATCTTATGTACACTTTGATCTTGCATCTAGATTAATACCTAACCACAAATCTCAAATTTTAACCATTGTGAGAGAGAGAAGGCTTTTGAAAACATCGAGGGAAAAGGAGAAGAAAATGCTGGTAACCAGCACTTTCTCCTTTTCCCACAATGTTTTCTACCCTTCTAAAGGAAAGATGCATAATTTAAGCCATATTTATAATTAGAAAATGCTTTGGATACGGACAGCTCCAAAATTTTGATGTTTGGTACAAAGGTACAGAGTTCAACAAAAGAAATACAGGTTGCATGGTAAGAGTTAACCCTCAAAGCCCAGAATAAACCCAAAAGACATTTTCATTCTATATGTAAAACCCTAAAAATGGCCATCTCAAGGCTGCTTTTCGTTCAGAACATCTCACCAAAGCAGAAAAGGTAGATCAAAGATCTGACTGGAAATTTTGTCCAGTCTGATTCTTGATATACACCAGCTTTGAAGGCAACAATAGTTGTATTAAAGACTTCAGGGGTTAAATTACATTGCAATTAATCTTGCAATCTGAGGTAAACTCTTACCTGTGGAGGCAATAATTACTTTCAATCCTTTACCACACAATGTCAAGTTTTAACGACCTTCAAGTAAAAGCCTTTTGAAATCATCGTGGGAAAAGGAGAAAATGCTGGTAACCAGCATTTTCTCCTTTTCCCACACTGTTTTCTACCCTTTTAATAGAAAATTCCACCATTTGAACCATATTTTCTTTGTCAACTGCACATGTCCAAATTTTCCTGTTTGGTAAAGGATTAACGCTTAGCAAGCCTACCACAACTTAAGTTAATATTGCACATGGTATAGATTAAGATCACACTGCAGAATGTGTAGTCTGATCTTGGATCTACCATTTCCATTATGGGAAATTCAAAACCCAATATTTGAATGTTTAGCCAACACAGTTAAGCTTTCAGATGGATGGATGGATGGATGGATGGATGTATGTATGGATGTCTAGGTGGGTGGGTGAGTAGGTAGGTGGATGGATGGATGGATGGATAGATGGATGGCTGGCTGCTTATTCCACATTTGCTAGTCTATCAGTACTTTTAGTACTTTGTTTTTCTTTACCCACAATTCTACAGAGTAGTCTAATTTATGCTACTCTCTCACTATTGCATATCAGCGGCGATTGCAACAAAATTTCTTTACGCAGGTCAATCGCCAAGAACTGAGGTGTATTTTGTTCAAAATTAAAAACACCGCATATGTACAACATTTCTATGGCGTTCTGTGGCGTATCTGTATTCGTATGGAGTTCAAGGGACGTAAAGTATGGCATACTGAGGCGTAAGCGTGGCGTATGTCATGTTACCATGGCGTAACCGCTTCGTTAGCACGATGTTCCTTTCTTATGTGCAGCCTTGCCATTGCGTAAATACGGTGGTTACTGATGGAAAATGCTGTGCTCACTTCGTTGCAGTCATTCGTTCAAAAGAAGTCCAACGTATCAAGTTAACCAATACGTTCGTGTGACATAATAAGTATTAGAGCTACGTTCCCGCTGCGTCACTGCTGCGTTGTTTTCGCTTTTATGGCGTATGTGTGACAGGAGCTGCTACGTACGTGCCACGTATTTTTAAGTGCAGACTTAAAAAATCGACGTACCTCCGCGTACAAGGAGATCGTGCTACGTACCAAAGAGTATTAGCTACGTAAGTTGACATTACTGCAGCGTTGTCACGGGGTTCCTTTCTTATCATGATACGCCGTACATAGGCAAGCCGATATGCAATAGTGAGAGAGCGTCTTTAGGGTCATGAAAAAAAAAGGGGAAATTTTGGTAAAATGTACAGCCAACAGCCTTTTTAGTAAGTAGGCATCATCTGCCAGGCATACAGCGTTCAATTCCTTGGACAACATTTGATGTTATTAGCACCATAACAAATGTACCAGCAATTTCTTCTATTGCCAGAACATTTTCATATATTGTCCATTACAAGAAGAAGAAAAGTACCATAATTATGTGTGTGACAACGCTTGGCTGTAGTTGCTTTTTGAAATATATTTAATTACAGTGGAAATTCTAGGTCTAAAAAGGGGAAGAACTGTACAAAATTATTTTTCTGGTTACCTGCCATAGATGTATGGGTTCTACATTGGATAGTTAACTCTTAGTCTGGGTTTGAAGTTAATATCTTCAGTATGGACAGAGATGTTATGAAATGTCAATGTTTTTGCACAACGACAACACAGACGAGGACGACGCAAATGATGTTGCAAATGACACAGACAACAACAGGGCTATGAAAATACCTCTCCATTTTTTTTTAAAAACATCCAAGCTAAAAATGAATGTTTTCTGATAAAAATGAGCTTTTTAATCAAGAAGCTTCCAAAAGTTGCAGATGAGGTGATAAAGGGAAGCAAATCAAATCCCTTCAACAGTAACTCAATTATACCACCAACAACTTGTATTCATTATATAAATGAGGACCTTAATTTATTCTTTAACCCCTTACCACATACCATTCCTGAGATGGCTAAAACAAAATGTGCTGTTGGATCTTGGATCTACGGGTGCATTTATTATCATGATCATCATCATTTTAATGCATTATAAAACAAAGACTTTTTTATCCTTTACAAAAGTTTGGTATTTTACAACCCAAGGAAAGAAGGCTTTTGAAAACTTTGTGAGTAACAAAGAAAATGCTGCTAAATAGCATTTTCTCCTTTATCCACGTTGTTTTCTATCATTCCACAGACAACATAATTATAACAATCACTTCAGTCACAATTGTCACCTACAAATATTTTCAATATGGACAAACTTTAAGAGGGCGAAGAACAATGCATCTTTTCAATAGTCATATGTATAAAACTTTTGCCACAAACTAAACTTTTCATCGCAAATTGAAGAAAACTTTTGATCAGTCTGCATGCCCTGTACAACCTTGGTACTGTCTGCAAACAACACTCACATCACCCATGCTGGTATGAATAAGAGTTGGTAATTTCGTTGTAATTACCTCCCCAACCAGGGGAAACATTAACTTATTCAGCACCAATTATATTATATATACCAGACCTTGATTGGTGACTGAAAATACAATTTATTGACACTCAAGAAACATTTTTATCCTAGAGGATTGAGAAAAGTAGTGATAAACATAGATCCAAGATTAGGCAGCAAATTCTGCACACTCTGATCTTTATCTTTGCTTTCCACAATAGCCCCTGTTTTGGTCTAAGGCAATGAAAGGGTTAATTATATTAATTCACACATAGGCAAGATTTCAGCAACAGCATGAAGTTCATTAACCACTGGAATGGCCTATAAAATAGGGCCAACCTCTTTCTGCTCTCTGCATGGCTTTTTGCCGCATGGCCAGTGTAAGTAAGCTCACTGGGCTGCATTTCAATAAACTGCGTAATTTTTTGCAAATTGAGATTGTATATAAACTCATATGATCCCTGTTTTACCCAAAGGTATGAGCTGGTGTAAAGTTATGCAAATATTCACTCAAACTGTGAAGTTACGCAGTTCAGTGAAACTTGTTTTCATACTTTATACTTGCTTACCTGAACTGCGTATGCATACACCGTTTAGGTCAAAGACAGCCCAGATGGTTAGAGCGAATCAATCCCTTCCAAAGAGCATGCCAAAGTTGGACTTTGGAATTGATACCAATACTAAAAGGAGGAATAGACTAACGTCCTTTTTACAATCATTAGCACCACTGCATATGGTGTGGATCTAGGCTAGACTGCATCTAGAACATGCCATCTGATCTTTTTTCCACACCATTATGATACTTGATTCTAAACTGTATAAAGTGTCTTCATTTGTAGGGGAATTGAATTAAAGTCTTAACCAAACATTTAAACCTTTAACACACAATCCCTACTTTTAATGACCCTGAGGAAGAAGCCTTTTGAAAACATTGTGGGAAAAGGAGAAAATGCTGGAAACCAGCATTTTCTCCTTTTCTCACAATGTTTTCTATCCTATCAAAGACCAGTTCCATCATTTGAGTCACACTTAAATTATTGTCTGCGAATGCTTTCAATTTGGGAAAGTCATCATTTTTGTTGTTTGGTAAAATTGATGCCATAATCACAGAAGGCAAATTGCATGTGACCCTTATTGATGAGATATATCTCTGAAAGTGTAGAAAACGCTGGAAGAGGAGAAAATGCTGGTTGAAAACTGCAGGAGGAGAAGGTGACAAAAAATTGTGTCTTAAGACGGACATATGGACATTCTTTTTCTAGTATAAACAGGAAGTTCAAAAAGTTGCCAACTGATGTCAATGAATTGAAATAAAGATCTGAAAAGAAAGTGAACTGAGTCAGAAAAATCATCATTCTATGCATGTACATTCATCAAGCATATCCAATAATTCTCTCTTGCAGAGAAAACCAAGTGTTCATATCAATGAGAATGGCCAAAGGCATGAATGACCTATAAGGAATGATTTAGTTAATGGTTTATCATAGCTCACAGATTACTTGCTTCGGTCAATTGAGAATGGTAAATGGTCAGCTTCGGTCAATATGCATATAATTATCCTCCTCTATCTGAGAAGTATGACATTGGTTTTGCTCTTAGCCCCTTTCACTAAAATAAAGTTGCCTTTGCAGCCAGTGTAGCTCAAGATCAGACTGCACAAAACGTGCTGTCTGATCTTTGATCTGCACTGTCCGCTTTGCTTAAACACTACTGACAAAAGGAAGCAATGAAGTTGCATTTATCTTGGTCTCATTCTAACATACAAAACCAAAAATGTCCATTGGGTTCATTTAGCGCTTAAAGAGTTTACAGGTTCTCACAGTCATAATAATGAACAATTTACGATCTATTTTTGGCCATGTAACTCAGAGTATTGACTTTTTACCACACATCTAATAGGAAGCATTTGCAGACAACAAAAATAAATGTATCTCAAATGATGGAATTCTCCTTTTCCCACAATGTTTTCAAACCACTTCATCCCTGGGGTCATTAAAACCCAGGACTGTTTGGTAGTGTTAAAGAGATGACAAATTCATATGACTTCACAGACACGGGTATTGAAAGTATTCCTAGACAAATGACCAAATCTGGCTCTAATGATGGAATTTGTCTTTCAAATGGTAAAAAACTCATTGTTGGTAAAAAGAATAAAATGCATGGAAAATGCAGACTGATCTCTGATCTTAACATTGTCATGGTTTTTGACTGTTATGTTATTTTCACAAAAGCGTTACATCGGCTGTGCCTCTTTACTGATTGAATAATTCCGTTCCGCTAACTTAGTAAGTTAAGAGTTCACAAACCAATCAGATTACTAGCCTTAGAATTCAAATGTATGTTAAAGCTGAACTCAGAATGGATAGGAAAATTCGACACCTGGGTCCGTATTAACCAATGATTCTTCAGAACATTCTTGGTCGTATTCTCCAACATTTTCTAAATTTAAAGGATACACAACTTCTCATTAGCTAAATCAAATGGTTTAGCCAATCAGAAGTTGATTTACATTCAAATTTAGAAAATTCTGGAGAATTAGAGTAAAAACATTCTCAAGAATGGTTGGGCCCTGACCTCACTACACCATTTCTTATCCTGAGAGAGCACAGTTCAAGCAAATGGACATAAGTCACTGTGCTGTATGATAAACCTTTGACCTTTCTGTATTGATCTTACCGCACAGAGATAATAATGAACAATAATTATTGCCAGGAGCTCAGCCATATACATGTATTATCATCTTTTTGCCACCTTCACCACAAATATCAGTAACTTCACTTAAATCTTTACCAGATGAAAAAAATTAGACTCGTCCAAATTGAAAGCATCTGCAGACAACAAAATAAATGTAGCAAAGATGATGATTTTTGTCTTTGACAGGGTAGAAAACATTGTGGGAAAAGGAGAAAATGCTGGTAAACAGCATTTTCTCCTTTTCCCACAGTGTTTTCAAATGCTTTCTCCTTCAGGGTCGTTAAAAATCGGGACTGTTTGGTAAAGGGTTAAGTTTACACACGAATATTTTTTCAGATCGAGTTGTACAAATTCATGCTTAGGTCTTTCCAGGATTTTAAATACCTACTGCATACAACTGCAAAAAAAAACCCCCAGTTGTAAAAGGAGAAATTGAGCATTTTATCATTTTGCTTGTCTTAAACTTTAACAATTAACCCTTTACCACACGACATAGTTTCAGAATTGTTCAAATTCAAAGCATTTGCAGACGACAAATTGAGTGTACTTGAAATGATTGGATTCCTCTTTGATAGGGTAGAAAAAATTGTGAGAAGGGAGAAAATGCTGGTTACCAGCATTTTCTACTTTTCCCACAATGTTTTCCTTAGCCTTCTCCTTCAGGGTTGTTAAAAGTCCGGAATGTGTGGTAAAGGGTTAAAGCCCCTTTCATGACATTAGTTGCCTTTGTAGTCAGTGTAGATCAAGATCAGGCTGCAGTCTGATCTACACTGTCGGCTTTACTAAAACACTTCAGACGAGAGCAACCTTGAAAATGTGATCATTTGGGTCTTATTTCTAGACTGAAAATATAATTTCCGTTTTTTATTTGCCACTTCAAGGGTTAATTTATTCTGCTTATCAATATTTTACAAGGATTTTTTCACAGATGCACTATCATTGCAAGAGATAACAATTTAATCAAGACTTACTGCACCACGTAACACAATGCAGACATAAAAATGCTGAATATGCACATAGTCAAAATGGAGAATGAACCAAAATGCAAATTGGCGGAGGCATGCAGGCAACTTCATTGATTTTCGGAGAAGATCGAGACCTTAGTTACGTAATCAGATAACTATCACTGAACTTCCAATGGGAAATCGATGGCTTCCAATACATTTTACATCAGCAATTCCAGTTTCTATCTTTTGTAATTGTTTCTGACAGGCCAATTTTACATCTAAACCCTTTATCACACAATCTTAATGATCTTTGTAAATTTTTTGAAAACATTGTGGGAAAAGAAGAAAATGCTGGAAACCAGCATTTTCTCCTTTTCCCACAGTGTTTTCTATCCTTCATAAAACAAATTTCAATTTTTGAGTCATATTAATTTTTTCACCTGCAAATGCTTTGAATTTGGACCAGACTAAAATTTTGTTTTTTTGGTAAAGAATTGAACTATTGAAAATATCTAGATTGCAGGCTCTTGAAATTCCTTCTTTCCTGAGCTGATTTACTTGGAGCTAAAATGCTTGTAAAACTTAAGTTCAAGGTCAGCTAAGTTTATGCTCAAACCTAAACATCATAAATACTTCAGACAGTGAGAAAATTTTAGAAATAAACATTTGCCTACGGACCAAATTTTGGACTCAACACAATTTAAAGCATTTGCAGACGACAAACTAAATGCAACTCAAATGGTGATGTCTCTGATAGAGTAGACAAAATTGTGGGAAAGGGAAAGTATCCTGGTTATCATCATTTTCTCGATTACCCACGATATTTTCGAAGGGCTTTTCAAGTTTTCAAAACCCTGAAAAAATCAGCTTTTGAAAACATTTTGGGAAAAAGGAGAAAATGCTGGTAACTAGCATTTTCTCCTTTTCCCACAATGTTTTCTACCTCATTAAAAACCAACTCCATCATTTGAGCGATAATAAAATTGTCGTCTGTAAATGCCTTCAATTTGGACAAATCTATGTTTTTATTGTGAGGTAAAGAGTTAAAGAAAAAATTTAGGCTAGTCCAAATTGAAAGCATTTGCAGACAACAAAATAAATGTGACTGGAAAATTGAAATTTGTTTTTGGAAGGGTAGAAAACATTGTGGGAAAAGAAGAAAAAACTGGTAACCAGCATTTTCTTCTTTTCCCACAATGTTATTATAAGGCTTCTTTCTCAGAGTTGTTAAAACTCAAGATTGTTTGGTAAAGGGTTAAACATGGACTTGTTTGGTTAAGTTTAACCCTTTAACACAAAATCCAGAGATTTAACAACCTTGAAGGAGAAGGCTTTTAATAACATTGTAGGAAAAGGAGAAAATGCTGGTAACCAGCATCTTCTCCTTTTCCCACAATGTTTTCTAACCTATCAAAGATTACTTCTATAATTTGAGCCACATTTAATTTTTCATCTAGAACTACTTTGTGTTCAGAAAAGTTTAAAATCTTTTAATGTGATAAAGGGCTAAATCAGTTATATTTCGAGGGAAAACAGATTTTAAAAAAAAAACTTCAGCACAGGAATGGAAAATACAAACTTCCTACAACTTTCAGCCCTACAGTGACTCACTCCCCAGGCAAACATTGAAGATAATTTCTCCACACGTTTGGTATTGATTTTCACTATGCCTGGGATCCAGCGACATGCTCTCTAGATATGCAAAAAAGGTCTGAATAGAAATATTACATGCTTTATTAAATTGTAAATGACAGGTTTCTTTCCCCTGACATAAATTCTCCTTTTCTTCAACTCCTTTCCAGACAAGAAATTGCGAGACTTCTTCAAATTGAAAGTGCAAGACAGCAACAGATCAAATTTTGCTTTAAGCCCCAATCAATGTCAAAAGTAAACAAAGAAGGTGTTAAAATATATGTGTATTTAAATCAAATCATTTAAAAGTATGGAAATTATTGTGAAGATGACAATCTGTTATTGTACAGTAGGTAACATTATTACAGTTATATCGGACTGACCAATGCACCTATCCATGCTTTCATGGAATTCCTTTACCACTGCTTCGCAAAATATTCTTCCCAAGCCACTGGCTGCTTTCCAACATAACCATCATCGCAACAATAATCAATAATGAGAAAGGAATGAATCCTGTCACAGTCATCAATCCTGGGACAGAAATTAGCCAAGCTTCAGATTCAAACCGAAGACCCCTCGTCTCAAGTCCTGTATGCTACTGACTGCACTTGCGGAGCTTGATTTGATCATCACATACCATAATTTCAGGTTTCACTTAACACATGATAATTATAATTATGGAAAAAATAAGATTTGCATGCTAAGATCAATTTCTAGACACCAATTTATCTTTTGCCACGGCGTTTTCAAAACTGGCCTACTGCAAAACAAAGTTCTCTACCATTGGTTACATACTGAAACTTAATGAGTAATCAGGCTTTTTTTTTTTTCAAATTTTAGTGATAAACCCTGACTAATTTGACCCTTTAACTCAAAATCACAAGTTTTAAAGACCCTGAGGTGGAGGGCTTTTGAAAACATTGTTGGAAAAGGAGAGATGCTAGTAACCAGCATTTTTCTTCCATTTTCCAAAATGCCCTTTATCCTTTCAAAGGCATATTTCACACTTTGAACCACATCTTATTTTGTCATCTGCAAATGCTTCCGAATTGGAAAAAAAAATCTAAATGTTGTTGTTGTTGTTGTTTTGTAAAGGGTTAAGCAGCATGAATTAATTTTTTTACAGTTCACTAACTCTAGTGTTTGAGTACCAGGTATGATTACAGTTCCTTTGCTATCCTGATTTGGCAGATCAAGATCGGACTGCACCAAATATGCAATCTAATCTTGATCTGTACCGATAGCAATTTTGAGCTAATATGGGTAAAAGATAGTCCTGTATCTTTTTTCCTGTCTATTTTCATGGTGCAGCACGCTAATGGTATTAAGACTTGATTGAAACAAGAGCAATGCATGCAGTTGCCAACACTCGGCCGCTGTTACTTTCAGAAATAAGACTGATTTTCAGAGGAAATTTTAAATAGAAAATCGGACATAACTGTGTCAATAACAATTTGATGGTTACCTGCCATACTAGGATGGTTCCCCTTTTGATAGTTAACTCTTTACCACACAATCCCGACTTTTAACGACCCTGAGAAAGAAAGCTTTTGAAGACATTGTTGGAAAAGGAGAAAATGCTGGTTACCAGCAATTTCTCCTTTTCCCACAATGTTTTCTAATCTTCCCAAATCGAATTTCAATTTTTGATGCACATTTATTTTGTCGTCTGCAAATGTTTTCAATTTGGACAAGTCCTAAATTTTGTCATTTGGTAAAGAGTTAACAACTAGCCTGAGTTTGAATTTGATACATGTATCTGTAGTAATGACAGATATAAAACATCAAAGTCTTTGCACCATGATGATGGTTACGACAGTCAAACACCACAAAAACAACACGGACAACAACAACAACAACAGAGTTATGACAATTTCTCAATGGTCTATTTGCAAAGGGCTGAGATAACAAGAGAGTAAGAAAGAAACAACACCAGAGAAAAGAGAGGAGAAACATAGGACCAAGGGGACATGAAGAGGGGAAACAAAATCTTCTATCTAGGTTTAAAGGTATGTTGACTTATCTCCCTTCCATAATATGAGAGAACAGGGCAAACCAGACTGTACTGTCATACAAGGGCGTTTCTTTTCACCAAGAGATTATATAATATCTCTTTACAACACAATCCCAAGTTTTGATGACCATGAGAAACAAGGTTTTGAAAACGTGGGAAAAGGAGAAAATACTGAACATTTTCTCCTTTTCCAAAAATGCTTTCTACCTTTTGGTGACAAATTCCAGACCTCAAAATGTATGCATATGCTTTGGATTTGGACGAGTCAAAAATTGTGATGTGTGGCAAAGAGTTAAGCAAAGTAAAAGCTCAAGTCTTCAAAACATGGCATGCCATCCCTGTCAACTTTCCTGACACCATTATTTCAAAAACTTTTCAAGTATTTTCGCTCTAAATTTTCATTTTCAGTTAACCCTTTACCAAACAATCCTGTGTTTTAACGACTCCTGAGGAAAAATCCTTCTGAAATAATCATGGAAAAAAGGAGAAAATGCTGGTAACCAGCATTTTATCTTTTTCCCACAATGTTTTCTACCCCTTCAGAGACAAATTTCAACAATTAAGCCACATTTAATTTGTCATCTGCAAAAATCTTGAATTTGAATGAGTCTGAAACTTTGTCGTTTGGTAAAGAGTTAACCCTTTACCACACAATCCCGAGTTTTAACGACCCTGAGAAGTAGGCCTTTTGAAAACATTGTGGGAAAAGGAGAAAATGCTGGTAACCAGCATTTTCTCCTTTTCCCACAATGTTTTCTAGACTATCAGATACAAATCCTATCATTTGTATCATATATATTTTGTCGTCTGCAAGTGCTTTCAAATTCTACCCATCTAAAATATTGTCGTTTGGAAAAGAGTTAACATAAAACCTAGGATTTTGTTTATAATCAAGTGCTAACAGGCATTGATGCTTTCAAGCACATAGCTCTTTTATTAATTTACCTTTTGAACTAACTTACATTCATTTGTACGTAACAATCTTGTCTACAGGCATGCACGCATAAAGCTCTCTTTCCATTCAACCTGTACTTTAGTTGATCGTTTTCATGCATACTTCAAAAAATGAAACTCCATTTACATTGTGCATTATTAACCACTCGCTCTATCTTTCTCAACTTTTATCACTTTTGTATACTCATTCACACCTTCATTTATTTTTCACATCCTTTTCGATCTCTTTCAAATTAAAACTGGGGGGTTAAAACTTCATTTTTAACAGTAACACATTCTTTCTTTCTCTGGAGCCATGTTATGATGCAGGACAAACCTCCATTAAATAAGTATCTGTTGGTTGACTGATATATTTTGGTCAATTCAAAAGATATTTTTTCAATTAGGCAACTGGAAATGCTCCTATAAATATTCTGAGTATACTCGGCCACTTAATTCAGCTGATTCCATATCAGAATCTCTGTTAAACGCCAGCCTTAAATACCCAGGAATAGCCTCAAATAAAGGAAATGCAGAAAGGCAATAAACTTTATTGATACGCCACCCGGAGATCAGCTGACTTGCAATGTGCCAGACATACAAAGGGCAAAAAGGGTGGGGGGGGGGGGATTTACCACATTTCCCCTCAAAATTTTTCTCATCAGATTTATTTGATTTGGAAAAATGACCTAGCTGGACGCTAAAAATACCGAAATTCCATGATAATACGTAAAACTTTCACCCATGATAATGCTTGTCTTTGAAATGGTAT
This sequence comes from Hippopus hippopus, assembly GCA_946811185.2. Lineage (NCBI taxonomy): Eukaryota > Metazoa > Mollusca > Bivalvia > Cardiida > Cardiidae > Hippopus > Hippopus hippopus. The sequence goes on from OX328106.1 coordinate 13,589,791, forward strand.
AAAACATAGTGGGAAAAGGAAAAAATCCTGCTTCCCAGTATAATTTCTTGTTCCCACAATATTTTCAAAGGCTTTCATGTTCATGGTAGTTGAAACCTGGTATTGTTAGATAAAGGCTTAACGCTTTACCACACAGTTCCATGTTTGGCATCTTCTCTTTTCTCACAATAATTTCTTCCCAATGAAACTCAAATTCCACCATTTGACTCACTTTTACTTTGTCGCCTGAAAATGCTCTAAAAATGAAGATGTCTTTCATTTCATCATACAGTAAAGGGATAAATGGTCTAAAAACAGTGAGTATAACTTTATACTGTCAAAGGAGAACTTCTTGCTTCATGTACCGATACTATGTACCGCTATCTTCTCTATATGATCAAAAAGCACTGTATACAGCATTCACAAGATCCATACTGGAAAAGCACTGCAAAATTCAACTCACCTATTCCAGTGATCTTCACGCGCTCTATTTTCCTCTCCTGCCATGACAACTTTCTGTGTCGTACTAGTGACTACCTCTCCATTCACAACGAATGTACGAGTCTTTGTTAGAGTTCTGTAGTGGCTTTTATTGTTCTGTAACATCAATACAAATGCTCTTTAACTCTAAATCTTTCATGCGATTTAATTTTTTACTAGTCCATAGTAAGAAAAAACACTTCACAGGTTTAGAACTGGTCAATTCACTCAAAATATCAGTCAATTCAAGTCTTCGCAGTCTGTTCTTGATGTACATTTTGTGCAAAAATATCTTATATTGCCTCTAGCAAACTCAATGTTAAATGCTTCTCACAGGATCATACAATTTTGCGAGTCAAATAACACCAACGAGTGTATCTATTTATCATGTAAATCTGGGACTGTATTCACCAACCATTCTTCAGAATGTCCTTAGTCTTTCTAAATTTGAAAGTAACACATCTTCTTACTGGCTAAATCAAATTGTTTAGCCAATCAGATGTTGTGTTACTTTTAGATATAGAAGATTCTAGAGACATAGACTAAGAACATTCTTAAGAATGGTTAGTGAATACAAACCCTCATGATACATTTTTCTATGCCAATGGCTCAAAATGCTATCTTTTCTCAAAATGCTATCAAAAGCCTACTTCCTCACCAATGTTAAAATAACAATATGTTTGCTACAGGGTCAAAAGAGGAATAAGTCCTGTTGCAATGACTCTCAATTAACGCTGTAAAGAATTTTGGCTGAGAGGAAAATCTCACACAAAACACCCTAGTTTATTATGACACACAAACCTCAGTGGCTTGAATATGGCAAATTTCCGAGTCCAAAGAAAGCTCAATCCAATGATCTCAATCCCAGCAAACCTCTACATAATTTATATTATTTGACTATGAAAACTCTCACACCTCATAATTGGAATTTTTAAACAAATAATATGGTTCCCTCATTCTTATTTCTATGTATTTTACCTGTCTAAAGCAAAACCAAGGTTTAATCAACATTCTAACATGACATGTGAATTCGGCTATATAAACACAGTGCAACAAAAGCATGGTAAAATCTACCTCATTCTATATCGAGTGACATCATTCTATATAAAGTAAGTTGCCTGTGGCTGTTCCATGTCTTTGCACTCCAATCAATGAAAGTCACTTAACGTAAACAAATCATCATTTTCCACTCGTTTACCGAGGAGGAAGGAAAATCCTCAAGGATTTACCGATATTAACTGTTTTGATATAAATTGACAACAATGGAACTATATGAAATGTTACCAGCAAACACATGTAAATCAAGTGTCTTTTCAAGTTGAAGGTTAGTTCAAAATTGACCGGTGTGGCATTGGCAATGGGATTAGGAGTGGGTGGAGTAATATTCAGAACATTCAAAGCAACTACAGCTCCAATGCTTGACAATACATTCATTCTCCTTTGCCATTTGAAAGGGAGAAAATATAACAGTAAAACAGTGTGATGTTTTTATGTTGTGTTTGATGCCTTAGGTTTTATTGAAATTTTCGTTCTTTCATATTTACGACTGGGCAGTGGGGTTTTGTTTGGTAAGTAAGTGGAACAGCCGTGGTTTATTCAATGAAATATAATCTGCATCTGCGTTTTTACACTAAGTATGAATTTGTTTTCCTTTGATTAAGAGTTGGTCATGTTGGAATCAAAATAATCTTCTTTCTATCGTAGTTTATCACTTAATAAACCACCGTTGTGAGTTATGAGGCGCAATGAATAAACCACTTGGACTGTCGCCTTGCGGATTATTTATTGTGCCTCATTACTCACAACCATGGCTTATTGAATGATAAACCACAATAGAAAGAAGATTATATCTTAAATAAGTCATTGATTTTTACCCCTTTATCTGTTAACTGAGTATGTCTGTAATCGTCTATCAATTAACCTTTAAGCTACTAAATAAATGAAATGAAAATCTCACAAAATGGTAAAAACACAAATTTTGCAATTTCAAAATTGATTTCACTGGGGAAAAATACCATATCAGACAGTGTTGATCCAAGATCAGACTGCACATTCTGTGCAGTCTGATCTTGATCTACACTGTCTGCAAAAGATCATTGAGTCGCACTTAGAAGCTTATGGTACTTGTTTCTGACACATTCTCAATGACTGCTATGTCTTGAACAAGAGTGCCATCGTCACAATATACGCTGCCGCATTGCAAAACCTTGACAATATGTGATAGGTCACATGATGAGAAACATTCTGTGAAAATTTCATCCAAATCTGTCAAGAAATGTGGGAGAAGTTGTGTTCACAAGAAATGGACGTATGTATGGGTGGACAAAGGGATGGACAGACGGAGAAGATGACGCCAATATATGTCACCTCCGGCAGCGTATAAAAATAGGTTTGTCCAACTGCTGATAATTCAAATAATTTGCCCAATGGTGTTCAAGCTACCAAGGTTTGACTCTAAAACGGTATCATTTAGACTACTTACATTTCTAGATTTGATATGGCCTTTATTTCTGTTTCTGGGCGACTCTTTTGGCTCCTCTTTTTCCATACTATCTACAGTGTTGATACTTCCCGTGTCTGACCTCTGATCTGAGGAATCATCGTCAGGATTCGATATGTCTAAAGGTTCAACCTTATTCTCTATAGAGTCTATATCAGTCTGTGGAACACTGGTTTTATCCACTGGACGCTCCGGGGATTTTGACTTTTCTTTCAACTCTTTAATCTCATTCTTCGATGAGTCTTTGATTCTGGATATATGTCCGTTAACAATTATTGTAGTTGAATGGGGAGGAACTGGCTGTCCATGAATAGTCACTAAATCGTCAACATCTGACACAGGAACCTTTTCATCGCCTTCAGCGATCTGAACCTTAACAGTTTGAATCTCTAATTCCCTATTTTCTTCTTGAATTTTTGTGTCTTCTTCTTTCTTATCTTCCCGTTTCATACCTGGAACTTCTTGTACAATATTCAGTTTATCATTTGTGTCATTGGTTTTAACAACATTTGTAACTTTAACAGTCTCTGGACTTTCACTTCTTTCCTGATCAGTTTCTGTACTTTCACTAACAGGTTGATCTTTTTCCGGACTTGAGCTTGATGTCCATCTTGGACTAGGTTTTTCTTGTTCTTCTTTCTCCTTCTCTTCCCTCATTTTTTCCAAATTATATATGATTTCGGACACACTACTCTGTCTTTTTACACCGTTTTCATCCACATCGAGGTCAGACACCTCATCAATACCTCCCTCCTCCTCTGCCTCTTCAATAACTTTGTCAATGGCATGTAATACAGCTGCTGGCACAGATGGTTCATCGGATGTACTTGTCAGAACATCCTCAATTATTTCATCTACGATACTTGAAGCAATTGGAGTAATATCAATTTGAACATCTGGCACTTTTGCTGGGCTTTCATTCTGCAATAAAAATACAGGATATAAAGAACATATAGTATATAATCTCCTATTTTCTTCTCTAAAACAGTGTGGCAAAAGGAGAAATTTCTCCTGAGCAAAATTTTGCTTCTGCCAAAATGTTTTCCCAAGAATTCACGTACTAAAGTTATGATGAATATTTAAATTTTACTAAAATGATTTCAAAGTCCTTCACAGCAAATCTGTTTCAATAAGATTCTTAGAGGCAAAAAAAAAAAAAAAACAGTTGAACCCTTTACCATATAATCCCGACTACTAAGACCCTGAATGAGAAGGCTTTTCAAAACATTGTGGAAAAAGGAAAACACTGGTAACCAGCATTTTCTCCTTTTCCCACCATGTTTTCTACCCTATCACGGACAAAAATGATCATTTGAGCTACATTTATTTTGTCGTCTGCAAATGCTTTTAATTTGGTCGAGTCCAATATTTTGTTGTTTGGTAAAGAGTTAAACTTTCCATTGAAAGTAACTTGAAACATCAAGAGCCTTAAAAACTGTAACACATACATGAGTCTATTTTGTCATCAACTTAATATATGTGTGCCATTAACAGTTTTATGTGTTGATTAAGACCTTTATTATTAATTTTCATCAAAATCTTCAAAAAAGTTTTGAGAATGTGCTCAACAATTACTCCAAATCCTAAATTCAAAACTAGCCATCTGATTGGATGAGTTATTCTGCATTCTAAATTTGAAATTTGATAAATATGTCCAATTTAGATGAGAATTTAACTTGGAATGATAAGGACCTAGAAATGTGTCACTAGAGGCCCCTGCAAGCCCTGTGGCCTTGACTGTTGAGCTGAAGACAAGGTTGTTGCAACAAGTCGTCTATCTATGGTGATCATTTGTGCCAAATTATATTAGAATCGGACAATGTAGTTGGAAGTTATTGGCCAGACACAAACAGCACTGTTTACCCAACACACACACATACTTACACACACACAGATAAGTGTAAAACTATATGCCCCCCCCCCTCCATTTTAATGGCGGAGGCAAAAAAAATTATGATCACTAGCTACTTTTTATAATTATCATTGTTAGTTGGTTGGTTGTATTGGGGTTTAATGCCACTTTAACAGCTGAGGTCATATCATGGCAGTCGGTGACGCACATGTGTTTCCTGGCTTTCTCACACCAGTACTAACACAACTTTCTTTCCAAAGCCACCGACTACTTTTCTCACATGCTTCAGCAGAGGTGAGAGGCGAAAATACGCCGGAAAGAAAGTTCACCTCAACCGGGTATCGAACTCACAACCACCAGGTCATGAGTCCGACACGCTCACCACTGAGCCACCCGGGCGGGCAATTATCATTGTTAAAACCACTATCTAGGCACGATGGTATTACATGTATGATATACTCTTTCCTGGACAACAAAATGGTACACCCATCCATACTATACGAATTTTAAGACAAGAAAATAAATGTGCCTAAAATATCTTTGACAGAGAAGAAAACACAGTGATAAAGAGGAGAAAATATCATTATCAGCACTTTTTCCTTTCCCAACAATGTTTTCCAAAGCCTTTATCCTAAGGATGGAACAGAGTTAATTATGACACACTATCTACCTGACTGGACGTGTCTGACTTGTCATCACCACTAGGTCCAATACCCTCGTCTGATGATTTATCCTCTGTATCTCCAATAAACTGTGGAGGAGGTGTTATAGTATCTTCAGTCAGTGTTACTGTTTCTTCAACTGTGTCAGATTCTGTCATTCCAACTTCCACTGGCTTTTCTTCTACTACAGGAGTTTCATCAACTCTTGGTGATTCTTTGTGCTCAGGTGTAACTGATTCTTCAGGTTTCTGAGCATCTTCCTTGAGATCTGGGGAGACAGAACCTTCAGATCTGGGCGAAGATTGGTCGATAGACGGAGGAGCAGGGGCCTGAGTCTTCTTTGGCGACGCTGTTTTCTGTGACCCGGTGTCAGACTTCGGGGTCTCCGGTCTCTCAGGGGTTACAGACCTTTCCTCAGATTTAGGTTTCTCCTCTACTTTCTCTGGTTTTGTTTCTTTCTTACTCTCTTTAACCTAAATACAAGGTAAGACCATTACTATATATTCTATAAACCCTTTACCATACAAGCCTGAGTTTTAACAACCTTGACCAAGAGGGCTTTTGAAAACATTATGGGAAAAGGAGAAAATGCTGGTAACCAGCATTTTCTCTTTTTCCCACAATGTTGTTTCTCTCTTACTCTCCCTAACCTATATACAAGGTAAGAGCATTACTATATATGCTGTTAACCCTTGACCATACAATCCCAAGTTTTAACGACCCTGACCAAGACGACTTTTGAAAACATTATTGGAAAGGAGAAAATGCTGGTACCCAGCATTTTTTCCTTTTCCCACAGTTTTCTACACTTCCAAAAACAAATTTCAATTTTTGAGTGACATTTATATTGTCATCTGCAAATGCTTTCAATTTGAACAAGTCTAAAATTTTGTCATTCGGTAAAGAGTTAAAAACACCAATAATTTGTAACCATCATTTTCTCCTTTTCCCACAAAGTTTTCAAAAGCTGTCTTTCTCAGGGTCTTTAAAAGTTGGGATTGTGTAGTAAAGAGTTAATCAATGACACTCACATTAGACCAGCAAAACCAGATTAAAAACCACAAAATACTATAAATAGAAAGGAAAACAAGGGAGCTGCATGCGGGTGCCAACACTTGGCTGCAGCTGCTTGATTTTCAGTGAAAATCCAAAGTCGTAAAAGGGACATAACTGTGTCAAAAATACTTTCATGGTTACCTGCCCTTGTTCTATGGGTTCCACTTTTGAACCTGAACAACTCATCCAAGTTTGAATTAATTCTTTACCACCCCAGTAAAATACAGACTTGTCAAAATTGAAAGCATTTGCAGACAACAAAAAAAAAAACATAGCTCAAAAGATGGAATTTGTCTTAAGATAGGGTGGAAAACATTGTAAGAAAAGGAAAAAATGCTGGTTACCTGCATTTTCTTTTCCCACACTGTTTTAAAAGACTTCTTTTTCAGGGTCGTTAAAACTCGGGAATGTGTGGTAAAAAGTTAAATATCTTCCGTAATTACAGAGATATAAAATGTAGAAGTTTTTGAAAAAGTCAAAGTTTTCGTACCACAACGGCGACACTAGCAAAACCTTGACGTTTTCTTCGAAAACAGCCCCGCTAAAAATGAACAAAAATGTACTAAGATATGAAATGTCAGAAATAATGATTACCTCTGGGAGTCTTTCAGGAGTCTTTTCTTTTGCTGTCTGATCATTACTGCTGATGGACACAGAATCTTCACTCATGTGTTTCTGGAATGGAAATTTGAACCTTTTCAAGCGCCTTTCACAACTTACTCTATTTGCCTTTGCAGCTAATGTAGATCAAGATCAGACTGCACAAAACATGCCATCTGATCTTTAATCTACACTGTCCGCATTGCCGAGATATAACAGACAAAATCAAACTTCAAATTACAACTACATGTATTTGCATCTTTTTCTCAACTGAATATGTAAGTTGTGTTAATTGTGCACTGCAATGGTTAAAACTGATCTAGCATAAGCAAAAGACATTGGTTTCCAAAAAAAAGCATAGTATAAACCCCCATTATGAGCAATTATTTTACAAATATTACATTTCATGCCCTTAAAGTAGACAGCTTTTAAAAACTATTCATGAAACTACAGGGTGACCCCAAAAAAATGCCACCCATGAAATCGTTAATAACATTCACAATCCTTTTTGCAATCCAACCATATTTGGTACAAATGAACTTCGTGTCTATGCCTGAGTTGTCCACCAAGTTTCAGCCATGAATGTCCAATAGTCTTTGTTTTATCTTCGTTCCATGATATGCTCCAAATGTGCACCTTTGCGTTTAAAGCACACCTGGATACGACATGCAAAATTGTCAATAACTCTGACAAACACTCAATATTGCTCTAATTTTGGCGGTGATGGCCCTCTTCAGTTCAGGAATAGTCTAGGGGTTGTTCTGATAGACATTATCTTTGAGATAACCCCACAGGAATAAATCTGGGGGGTTAAGGTCTGGTGAGTGTGAAGCCCATTCAGGATCACACCTCCTACTGATTAGAGGATCACCAACGTGTCCCAGCAGCCATTCCAACAAGTCATTTGAAGTTAGGGAGTTGCTCCATCCTGTTGAAACCACAGTTCATCCCTCACAACACCTCTTTGTCTACCCAAAACTTCTTAACAACCACTAGGTAGCGCTCAGTAATGATCGTGATTGACCGTTCATTCTAGTCTTCAAACCAGTAGGGACCGATGATCCCATGTTTTGATATTGCAACCCATGCAGTGTACCTGATGGAGGGCACCTAGGCCTCTGCAGACAATCTTCTGGTGGGGTTGTCCCCCAGAAGATGTTATTCTTTGAGTTCACTCAAAGCAATCAATGCTGAGGGACGAGTGTGTCAGAGTTACTGTCATTTTTGCATGTCGCTTGCAATGCAAAGGTGCATATCATGGGATGGAGATAAAACAAAGACTGTTAGACATTCATGGCTGAAACTTGGTGGACAAGTCAGGCATAGACTGAAGTTCATTTGTACCAAATACGATTGGATTGCAGAAAGGATTGTGAATTTCATTGTTGATTTTATGGGTGGCATTTTTTTTGGTCACCCTGTAGTTACAACAATGATTGTTAGATGTAAGCTATTTGAATGGGATGTTGTAAAATATTTCCTTCCCACACACACTCTCTCTCATATTTCCTCTCTTCATTTCCCTATTCCTTCCTCCCCTCCCTCCCTCTCTTTCCCCCCCCTCTCTCTCTGTCTCTCTGTCTGTCTCTGTCTATCTGTCTCTCTCTCTTGACTGGAAAAGCCTTTATAATAGAAAAGTGATGGTTGGAAAAGTGACTAGTTGACAGTGTAAAACTATACCTTAATTTCTTTCATATCTTCCTCTTCAGTCAAGTCTTCAACAGTCTCGACAACTTCTGCTTTGGATTCCGAGATCAAACTTAAAATACACTTCTTACTTGGAGGGGTCTTTATGAAAGGATGCTGGAAAGAGAACATAATAAATAAATTGTGATTGTAGAGCACATGTCTGACAGAAGATCCAATCCAAACAAACTATATATTTGAGCCATGCTCTGGCAAAAGGGTGTTTAATGCATCCCCTTGATACATTATACCAAGCAAGTCATCACATAATTATGGAACCATAAAATCCACTTAGTCTAAAAACTGCCTGAATCCTGAAGTAGACGGGTCCTTTTACATGCAGAAAATTTACCAATAGCAAAAAGTTTGACCAAGGTCAGCTTCTGCAGTCTGTCCTTTTTGCTATAAATCAATTTTCTGCATGTGAAAGGACCAGTCTACCTCATGATTCAGTTATTTGTTAGACAAATGGATTTTATGGATCCATAATTTATGTGATGACTAGGTTGGTATGACGCGCCATAGAGATGCATTCAACTCCCTTTTGCCAGAGCATGGCTAATACCCAACTACATAATTAACTCTTTACCAAATGACAAAATTTTAGACTTGTCCAAATTCAAAGCATTTGCAGACAACAAAACAAACACGACTCAAAAATTGAAACTTGACTTTGGAAGACTAGAAAACATTGTGGGAAAAGGAGAAAATGCTGGTTTACCAGCATTTTCTCCTTTTTCCCACAATGTTTTCATAAGGCTTCTTCCTCAGGGTCGTTAAAACCAGGGATTGTTTGGTAATGGGTTAAGACTATAATGGTAAAACTATGTATAAAGAGTGATAATCTAGCCCCTGACAGTTATTTACTTGCCATTTCTACCTTCAGGATTTTTTCATCAGTTAATTTTTTTTGTTTGTATCCATAAAAAGTTATAAAAGGTTTCGCTCATATTTTCCTCTGAATACTGTATACATGGATATATGTTGAATGTGCGAATTACCGAATACAGACATTTTGCGTCTGGAAATGTTTGCGAATTCAAGACATTCGTTATTTTTAGGTTTTACTTGTTGTTAAATACACGAACAGAAAAGCTTGCGAATTTTTCAAAATCGCAAAAAATTCCACGTCTCAAAAATTTCCACCTATACAATACCTGCAATAACATTTCAGCAGTAGGTCTCTGGTCCGGATCTTTAATAAGACACTGTTTCAAAAAGTCATGGAAATCATTTGACCTGAAAATAAAGACAAAGAGGATACCATTATTTATCCTGTCACTTGCAATAATTTTGACATAATAACACGGTACCATATATCTCTTTTCTGTTAACCATCAGTTGACCATATTACAGTAGAAGTCCATACTTGTCTACTAGGACAACTTTTGAATAAACATCTTAATGCTTGAATGAAAGTATCAACAACAAAAGCTGTTGTTGCTATTTAACTGTCAGTAGTTTCAACATGTAAACCTACTTTTTGCTTTTCACCACTATTCACCACTTAAAGAGAAACACTTGGTGTAGACACAATTTTTTTTTGTGGGTAAACATCATGTTAATGATGTAGTTAACATCGTTCATGACGTCATTATTACAGTTCCATGATACAGTATATGGAAACTTTATATAGTTCTTGATTTTTGCCCATAGTGAAAAAGATGTGCAAAATATGTGCATTATTTCAACTAAATATTCAATTAAGTCGCATATTGATTATACATGAGTAACACAATTAACATAATATATGGTTTGTGTCTTAAATTGGGAGAGTTTATCAGGCTTGGCTCCAGAATTTTATTCATCTGCTTTTAGCTCACTAGATAAAATTCCTATGCCTTGCCCAGTATATTTTCCCTATCTTAGACACCAACCATTTATTCTCTATGTTTATCACCACACTAAATCAACAGATAGCCAAGATCAAGACAATGCTCTTGTAATTTCAAGATTCTTTTGGCCAATCTAACTAAATGTATCAGTGTAAACTTCTGATCAAACTAAACTTTTGAGCCATCAAGTATTGGTCTACAATGACTCCAAAAGAACCTTATAGTTTGTTCCTATCATTTATTTGATCTAATAGTGGTTTATCATGCTTTCAACATAATCTCAGTCATATCACAGCAACAGCTTAAATATACATGAGCCATTCTCTGACAAAAGAGGACTTAATGCATCTCTGTGATGCATTAACGGAAATGCATTATGCCAAGCAAGTCATGGCTTAATGAGGGATCCATACAATCCCTTTTGTCTAACAACAAACTGATTCATGAGACAGAATGATCCTTTGACATGCAGAAAATTACCCAAAAGCAAAAAGTTTCAACCCATGTCAGCCTGCGCGGACTGCGCAGGCTGGTATGGGTTGATACCTTTTGCAGATGCATTAAGCCTGCTTTTCACAGAGCATGCTCACATATATGTCTGTGGTTTCACAAGTACTAGGCTTGGCCACTGAAATGTCTTGCCAAAGGACACACCCACAAAAACGAGGATCCAGCTACGGGCCTACAGACCATGAATATTACACTTTACCACTAAGCCACCCAAGATCCCAAGTTTGCCCTGTGATCAATCAAACTAAAAGTACAAACCATCGTTTCTTGTTATCCAGAGTGGGCGGTTCAGCTTTCTGAATTTTGATGAGTACCCTCATTGGGTGCATATCATGGTTGGGCGGTTCTATCTGAGCAAATTCTATCAATGTGATCCCAAGTGACCATATATCAGCCTTATAGCTGTATGGGGTGTCCTTCAGGGTCTCACAAAGGATTACCTCTGGGGCCATCCTGTAATGCAGAAAACAAACTAAATCAATCCTGTACCATACAATATTAGACTGCTAGAAATAAACCACTGCAATGTAGATTTTGCTTTCAAGAGTTGAAAGATGACAATTTAAATGTTGCTCAAATAATGGAATTGGTCTTTGAAATGCTAGAAAGCACTGTGGGACAAGGAGAAAATGTTGGTCACTGATATCTTCTTCTTTTCCCACGTTTTCAAAAGCCCCCATCCTCAGGGTTGTTAAAACTCAAGATTTACTACTTTCATTTCAGTGCTATTTACACCTTTTGAAAATTTGTGGGTGAAGGGCAATACCTTTGTACATGCCAATTACTTTGTTTTTCCCACACTGGTTTCCACACTATCGGAAACAATGTTTGGCTTTCCTTCATTTGTGTGTTTTTTTTTTCTTTTGTGTATACATGTGAGCCATGTTCTGTGAAAAGGGGGCTTAGTGCATCTGCAAAAAGTATCGACCCAGGTCAGCCTACGCACTCCGTGCATGCTGACCTGGGCCAAAACTTTTTGTTATCAGTCAATTTTCTGCATGTCAAAGGACCAGTCTACCTCATGTTCCTGTCAGTGTTAAACAAAATGGATTTTATGGATCTATAATCATGCGATGTATTGCTTGGTACAATGCATTTCGGAGATACATTAAGCCCTCTTTTCACAGAGCATGGCTCATGTATTAGTCGTTATTTTTTTTACTGTTTTAACCCTTTACCAAACAATCCCTGGTTTTTACGACCCTGAGATAGAATCCTTTTGAAAACATTGTGGGAAAAGGAGAAAATGCTGGTAACCAGCATTTTCTCCTTTTCCCACAATGTTTTCTACCCTGTTGGAAACAAATTTCAATTTTTGAGTTACGTTTATTTTGTCGTCTGCAAGTGCTTTCAATTTGGACCAGCCTAAAATTTTGTCGTTTGGTAAAGAGTTAAATACTACTATTTACAGTACGGGTTTAATCCATAACTACACGCTTCCTTATGCCTCTGCAGAAGGAAGCTTTTGAAAACATCATAAGCAAGTGCAGTGCACCTATCCACACATTCCCAGAATTTCTATACGAGGTCAAGTCACAACACTCTTCCCTAGCCACTAATTATCTTGGCAGAAAACCAAAGTCAGAAGACCAACTGCCAGACCCACACCATGACGGACAGACTAGTAACTAGCATTTGTTTATATTTCCCACAATGTTTTCAAAAGCTTTTTTTTTTTATCTTAGAGTAGGTAAAAACAGACTTGTTAAGTTTAGGGTTAGGATAATGAAATTGGAATAAGATTGCAGAATGTGCTATTTTTGGACAATGGGGAATTACTTTAGCTCACCTTTGAGCACTTAGTACTCAGGTGAGCTAAAAAGAAAACTAGTGTTCAGGTGAGCAAAATAAAAGATTACCAGTATGGTGTGCCAATGAAGGAGTCCCTTCGCTGTAGTGTCTTTGTGTTAAATGCTGATACACCAAAGTCAGCTGAAATGAAAAAAAAATTCTCTATAATACATGCTTTGCAAATAATCACTTGACCTTTAACTATTTACCAAATGCTGAAATTTTAGACTTGTCCAACTTGAAAGCATTTGCAGATGACAAATTGAATATGGCTCAAATGATGGGATATGTCTATGAAAGGGAAGAAAACATTGTGGGAAAAGGAATTATGGCTTTTGTCTCTGAGACTGTAGAAACCATTGTGCAACAAGAGCTTCACAGAGCAGCGCATATACACCCGAAGGGGCTTGTCAGTGAAATGAGTTAAAATCTATAATGCCTAGAGATCCAAATTTTAAGAGTCACATGCACAACTACACTCATAGAGATTCATTGTGGTAAGTTGGAACTTATTCCAATGGAAACTGTAGGATGAGTTGTGCACACAAGAAATTGCTAAGGGTCAAACAGACGGACGGACGGACGACCTGGGCCATAACATAATACGACCCTTCGGGCATATAAAAAGGATAAAATGACTGTTTCCAGCATTTTGCTCCTTTTACCACAGTGTTTTCAAAAGTCTCTGAAAAAGTATCTCTGTCACAAAAAAAGTTTTAAAATCTTTACCACACAATCCTGAGTTTTAACAACTCTGAAAGTGGAACATTTAAAAACATTGTCAGAAAAGGACACAATGATGGTAAGCATTTCGTTCTTTTCCAGCAATGTTTTCTACCCTATCAATAAAAAAGTCCATCATTTGAGCCACACTTTATTGTCACCTGCAAATGCTATTAATTTGATAAAAAAGTCTAAATTTTGGAAGTGTTGAAAAGAGTTAACCCTTTACCACACAGCAAAATTTTGGACTTGTCCAAATTGAAAGCATTTGCAGACAACACTTTAGATGTGACTGGAGTTATGCCTTTTGGCTACGAAAGGGTAGAAAACATTGTGGGAAATGGAGAAAATGCTGGTTACCAGCATTTTCTCCTTTTCCCATAATGTTTTCAAAATCTTTCTTCCTGAACGTCCTAAAAACTCAGGATTTTGCGGTTAATGGTTAACCGAATAACTCCCCAAGAAAAGCATGAAGATGACAGAAATATGTGTGGTATTCCGCTCATTATTACGGAAGTGATACCTTTCACATTTTTTTTGTGGGTGTAGAAGTTATTATATACAATGTCTTTTTTCTGCTCAACCCTTCACCACCCAATACCAATTTTTAACAACCATGAGAAAGAAAACATTTGAGTTAACTAGCATTTTCTCCTTTCCCCACTAGGTTTTCTATCTTTTGAGAAACAACTCTTTCATTTGAGCTTAATTTTTTGTCGGCAAATGATTTCAATTTTGGACCAATCTAAAATTTTGTTACCGTCAGAGAATATTCTAGACTTTCAAATATACAGCATTTACAAAGGACAAATTAACCACTTTACTCATTTTTCAGGCAGTTTTCAGCCATTTTCAACCAATTTCATCGTTATTTTATGAATTATAATCATTCTTGTATCTTCATGCCAAATGTTGCCCCTGATGGCTGCAAGATTGTACAGACTACAACAGACAGAAAATGCATTTTATGTTTTGGAGGCCTTCCAAGGAATCGCTGTTGTCATTTCTGGTTTTAAATGAGGACAAATCCCTTGGTAATCTATCTGTGTTTAAACCTGTGGCTAGGTGATTTTACACACTTTTAAATTTTAACGTTTTTTTTTTCTCTCTAGCTGTAAGGATGTATCTTTAAATGTGGCCTACTTAGCAGAGGTATTTTTGACAAGAGCTGAAAACATTTTCGGAAAAAAAAAAGACATTGCCAGTGCAATGATATAGATGATAGCTGAAAGCCACAACAGTACACCCTTTGGAAAATTATGCAACAACAGTGATAATGACTGCAGCTGAAGTATACTCAAGACATGTTCCAATGAAACCCTACTTTGAATTAACTCTATAGAAAAGGACAAAATTTCAAACTTGTCCAAATTGAAAGCATTTACAGATGACAAATTAAATGTTACCCAAGACATGAAATTTATCTTAAAGGGGAAACGCTGGCTACCAGCTTTTTTTCTGTTTCCAACAATGTTCAATAGCCCTCTTTCTCAGGGTCATCCAAAGTCAAAATTATGTGGTAATGGGTTAGCAAACTACATTGTTCGGCCCTATCTGAAATGCTTAGACATATGTTTTAAAAACCCTACAGAACCAGATCTGGAAAACAATGTGGGTAAAGGCAAAAAAGCTGGTTACAAACCCACAATGTTTTCTACAATCGTTTTCCTTTATTTTTTTATTTTGATCCCACTTTAATTTGTCCTCTATGCTTTCAATATGGACCAGTCAAAAAATTTTGTTGTTGGGTAAAGAGTTTAACAACCAAGATTTCAATACAAAAGTTTTTGTATATAATCAATTGGTTGATCAGGAAGTAAAAAAAATCTTAATCATAAAATGTATAAAATGCTGATAAGCATTTACACACCGTCAAACATATCCCCAGTTTCAGCAATTCTAGGAAAGAAGGCTTTTGGAAACATTGTGCAAAAAAAGAAAAGAAAAATGTTGGTCACCAATATTTTTCCCATTCCAGCAATGTTTTCAAAGAGACTTTTCTTCCGGGTCATAAAACATTGGATTGTTGGGTAAAGGGTCAAAATGGGTATTCTTCTTGAGCACTAACCTTGTTTTCCTCATTCACAAAAAAATGGAGAAATTGTAGTATCACTTACAAACAAGAGTTGACTTGTTACCCCCAGCAGATTGCTCTTCTGTTACCTCTGACAAATCTACATAATAAGCCGTGCTCTGGGAAAAGGGGTTTAACTCTTTACCAAACAATAAAATTTTTTAACTGTCCAACTTGAAATCATCTGCAGAGGACAAATTAAATGTTTCACAAATTAAGTAATTTTTCATTTTGTTTTAAAAGAGTAGAAAACATCGTGGAAAAAAAGGAGAAAATGCTGGTTACCAGCATTTTCTCCTTTTTCTCACAATGTTTTCTAAAATCCTTTTCCTTGAGGTCATTAAAACTCCAGATTGCGTGGTGAAGGGATAATGTATCTTTGTATCAAGTTATACCAATCAAGATATCACATAATATCAGTGTATTCTCTAAAGCGCATTTTTTGCAATTTTGACTCACATGTCCTGATAAAATTCCTGAGTTGGATTTTTTCTGACGCACTTTTTAAACTACATTTTGCTGATAATCTGTTTGAAAATATTGGTGAAAAAATCTAAATGATAATCAGTGGCTTTTGTAGACAAGATAATAATTATGGATCAAATGAAGGGGGTTTGTTTTTGACAGGGTAGGATTCATTGTGGGAAAAAGAGAAAACATTGGTTACCAACAGTTTGTCCATTTAACCCTTTACCACACAATCCAGACTTTTAACGACTCTGAGGGAGAGGCCTTTAGAAAACATTGTGGGAAAAGGAGAAAATGCTGGTAACCAGCATTTTCTCCTTTTCCCACAATGTTTTCAACCCTTCCAAAAATAAATTTTGCTTTTTCAGTCACATTTCAGTCTGGAAATGCTTTCAATTTGGACAAGTCTAAAATTATGTTGTTTGGTAAAGAGTTAAGCGGATTTGTGTAGCAAATCTGCTCACTGTGATCAAAGTCTGGCCTAAACCAAATACACCATGCTTAATGGCGCATAAGCGCTTACTTTTAGTATTGAATAACTGTTGGTCTGTACTATGTTATCACTGACTTGAACCAAATTATTGTCATACATGCTTGCGCTCAACTCATTATTGTCATACACGCTTGCGCTCAACTCATTCTACTTTCAGTTTGAGCAAGTACACTACAACCTTGTTTTTGTCACTAGCATATACAGTCCTACATGACTGTGTAAATATAGTCCTACATTTTATATCAGCAGAAAAATGCATCAAATTTATGGATCAAATTGCTAAACCTTAATAAGTAATAAAATAACAGTATCTGCACATACTGCTCCACAGAGCAACTTCAACTTTCCTTGCCCTTGCTAACTCAACAAACTAAAATTTTACATAAATATGTAAACATGTGCATGCATTACATGTTATGTAAATTTTATTTTCATTACACCATATCATAGCTTAATACTGTACCACAAATCCGCTTTTCAGGACTTTGAGTCCTTTGATTCCACAATGTTTTCAAAAGCTTTTTTCTTTGATCTATGAAGTCCAGAATTGTTTGGTAAAGGGAAGGAAACTTATGAATTCTCATTGGTAAAATGCACTGTACAAACCTTGGGCAAGGCATTGCAAAATCACAGCCTGATATCGATGAAACCAGAAAATAGCATGAATATGACTTATCACGGTGTTGTCTCAATGATAGGACTAAATAGCTTCTTACAGCAACATGAAACATCATTCTAGAAAATCTACTTACCGGTAACTCTTCACCAAACAACAAGATTTTGTACTTTTCCCAACTGATAGCATTTGCAGAATACAACATAAATTTGTTTCAAATATTGAAATTCTTTGTGGCAGGGTAGAAAATATTGTGGGAAAAGGAGAAAATGCTGGTTACCAGCATTTTCATGCTGGTTACCAGCATTTTCTCCATTTCCCACACTTTTTAAAAAGGCTTCTTTCTCAGGGTCGCTTAAACTTGGGACTGTGTGGAAAAGGGTTAACCTAAAAATTCATTCTTAAAAATGATTAATACAGACTTAGACTTGCTTTTGTAGAAAAATACAGATCAAGATCAGATGACACATCAAGGCTGACTACTCTTCGATTTATTCTGTCAGCTATTTTGTATATTTTGACAAAAAAAAACCCTTGAAAGTAGCAGTTTATACTTTCGAGATCTGAGGAATGGCTATAACCCTGTTTTACATCTCATTTAAATTTCAATCACAAACCCTGTCAGCTGAATAATGAGTTATATAACTCATCACTGATAAATCAAGCTTTAACCCTTTACCAACCAATCCCGAGATTTACCAACCCTGGAAAAGAAGGCTTTTGAAAACACTGGTACAATGGACAAATTGCCTGTTACAAGTGATCTCTTTTTTACCACAAAGTTTCCTACCTGACAAAAAAAATTAACCCCATCACTTTAGCAACATTTCATTTATCGTCTGTAACTTGCTTTCAATTTGGACAACTGAAAAATGTTTCAGTTTAGTAAAGGGCAAACTCACTACAGCCTTCAGATGAATTTTCACATCTTGCAAGTTTGCAACTGACAAGATTTAACCTTTACCCCATGGCAAAAGTTTATACTGGTCCAAATTGAAGGAATTTACAGACAACAATCTAAATCAATTTAAATGTAATTTAATCGTTTACTGCACAATGCCGACTTTTAACGATCCTGGGAAAGGACCCTTTTAAAAACATTGTGGAAAGAGGAGAAAATGCAAGTAACCAGTATTTTCTCCTTTGCCCAGATTGTTTTTACCCTATCAAACTTTGCACCATTTGAGCTACAATGAAATTGTCGTCTGCAAATGCTTTCAATCTGGACAAGGCTAAAACTTTGTAGTCTGGTAAAGGGTTAAATGATAGTATCTGATCTTAAATAGATAAAAAATACTGTGGGAAAAGAGGAAAATGCTGGTTACTAGCATTTTCTCCTTTTCCCCACGTTTTCAAAAGCTTCCTTTTTCAGGGTCGTTAAAACTCAAGATTGTGTGGAAAAGGGTTAAAAAGACTAAAGCAAACTGAGGACTTGCTTGTAGACAGCAAGTTTCCTTTTGCTCCGATGGTTTCACATCTATTCAAGTATCAAACCTCAAATATTGTTGGTATCAATTTTTCTAAATTTTTTATGACTCTTACCAACACAGCAAAATTTCAGACTGGTCCAAATTGAAAACATACATAAATTGCAGATCAGATGACAAATGTTACACAAATGAAAGTTTTTTTTGGGGGGAAAGGGTAGAAAACATCATAGAAAAAAGACAAAATGCTGGTTACCACCTTTTCTCCTTTTCCAGCAGTGTTTTCAAGAGCCTTATATCTTAAGGTTGTTAAAACCCGGTATTATGTGGTAAAGAGTTGAAAGAAAAACCCCAGGATTGATTGGTTGTAGCAAGCAACTAAGTCAATCACTGCACAAATAGAACTTTTTATGCACTTGCAAAGGTCAGCTGGTAACCAGCCTTTTCTCCTTTTTCCAAAATGTTTATTTCTATCAGAAAGACAAATATCATCACGTGAGCTGCTTTTAATTTGTCGTGGCCCTGCCAGGTAGCTCAGTGGTAAGCGTATCTGTCTCATGACCTAGTTGAGGCAAACTTTCTTTCTGGTGATTTTTCACCTCACAGCTCTGATACATGTTAGAAAAGTAGTCAGTGGCTTGGAAAGAAAGATGTGTCAGTACTGGTGTGAGAAAGCCAGGAAACTCATGCGTTGGTGCACTGACCCCAGAGATATGACCTAAGTTGTTAAAATGGCATTAAACTCTAATACAAACAAATTCAAGTTGTTGACTGCAAATTCTTTCAGTTTGGCTGACTGAAAAAATTTTGAAATTTGGTAAGGATTTAAACATGTAGGGTAGTTAAGGATTATGACCCCAACTCATTGGTAAACACAGACGTTTTCCTAAAGGCTATTCGGCCAATCTGGGCAGCTTCCGTCTTTTAATATGAGAGTATGGGGCTGTAGATTCACTAACTCATCGGTAAATATCGTGTAACATTGACGTTTTCGTAAAGGCTATTCGGTCAATCTTGGCAGCTTCCATCTTATAACCCTTTAAAACACACAATCCCGAGTTTTAACAATCCCTGAGGATGAAGCCTCTTTAAAACATTGTGGGAAAAGCATTTTCTCCTTTTTCCCACAATGTTTTTCTACCCTATTGAAAACGGAAATCATCATTTGGGGTACATTTACTTTGCTGTCTTCAAATGCTTTAAATTTGGCCAAGTCCAAAATTTTGTCACGTGGTAAAAAGTTAAAATTAGAGCTAGGGGCCGCAGACCTTAAAAAGCATTATACATGCTGCTTATCCATATATATTACAAGGATGCTGCTAACACTGTCGTAGATTATCTACACTGTCCATAAAGGCAATCCAATTTGTAACCTCAGCACTAAGGAAAGAAGCACTTATGTTGAAATGTCATGTTATACAGATTTACAATCAGGGAAGGAACTTGCACAACAAGGAAAGATCATAAAAATTGATTACCCCTTGACCACACAATTCTGAGTTGTAACAAGCCTGAAAAAGCCTTTTGGAAACATAGTGGGAAAAGGAGAAAATGCTGGTAACCAGCATTTTCTCCTTTTCCCGCAATGTTTTCTACCATCCCAAACCAAATTTCATTTTTTGAAGTTTTTAAGTCACACTGATTTTTGTTGTCTGCAAAGACTTTGAATTTGGAATAGACTAAAATTTTGCTGTTTGGTTAAGAGTAAATCCTTATAGTGCAGACAAAATCAAGACAGTAATTTTTCAGTCAAGAAAAGACCAAAATAACTGCAGTCTCAAGCTTTTTATTTTGTCCGCAGTGTGTCAGAAACATAGACAATGTTGGTTGGCAGTGCACTGTATACGTGGATATATATGTGTGTAGAAAAATTTGCGAATTACCGATTTAGGGCATTTTGCAGACAGAAATGTTTGCATATTCAAGAAAATCATTATGTTGGTATACTTGTGGTAAAATATGTGAACAAAAGTTTATACATTTTTCAAATTCCCGAAATCGCAAAAATTTCCAACAAAAAATGTTTCTTGAAAACATTTTGGGAAAAGAAGAGAATGCTTGTAACCAGCATTTTCCCTTTTTCCCACAGTGATCTCTACAGATGATTGTCAAAAGCTTTGGTTGACTGACTGTATGTTGTTTAACATCGCTATCAACATTATTTCAGTCATATCACAGCTACAGTTTACTTATGCATATGTGTCCTGGATCATTTCGTAAGGGGTTAATCTGTTATTTCCTACAAAAAGCTGATGTCGCTGTCCTTAACTCTTTCATTACTGAGTAAGTAAATTGCATTTTCTCAAAGGCTACAAATACATTTCCGCTGCAAGATCAAGACACAGCTCAGTCATAATCTAGAATAAAGCAGTGGACAGTGTAGATCAGAGATCAGACTGCACAGAATGTGCAGTCTGATCTCTGATCTACACTGTCCACAAAAGCTTCTGGCATTATCTTTGGTATGGAAAGAGTTAACACTGCACTAATCATCACAGGACAGTGAACTGGTTTAGCAACATAATCCTTCAAACCCCACCACCACCACCACCACTATGCCCTTTAACACTTTATAGAACAATCCCATGTTTGAAAGACCCTGAGGAAGAAGGCTTTTTGAAAAGTTTGTGGCAAATTGGAAAAAATGCTGATAACCAGCATTTTCTCCTGTTCACACAATATTTTCTACCCTTTAAATCCCTTCATTTGTGCAACATTTCATATGTCGTAGAGTCACTTGTAAATAGTTTCAATTCGGACAAGTCTGAAATTTTGTGGTCTGGCAAAGAGGTAGTATTCTATCACAATACAGTGAACCCTGAGATTAATTCGACCAAATGCACTTTAATTATTGTCCACAGCCACCCAAGGGGACAAACAGAATCTGCCTCATACTATATAAGTGGAAATGTTTGTGATTTCACCAATTTGAGAAATTTGCAAACTTTTCTGTTCGCATACTTTAGCACAAATATACCAAAAAATAACGAGTGTCTTGAATTTCCGTACGCAAAATGCCTGCAATTGGTAATTTGCAAATTTTTCGACATGCTTCTATATCCACGCATGCAGTAACCCTATGCCAAAACGATCTCGTAGAAAAAAGCTTTTGGACATTTAAGAACAGTGTTGAAAAATGCAGAAATTGGCAAGAAGACAACTTGCTCTGAACAAATTCTGGATTTTTGAGGCCCTCTGCAGCAAATAAATTTTTATTTAACCCTTTACCACACAATCCCGAGTTTCAAAGACCCCTGGGAAAGAAAGCTTTTGAAAACATTGTGGGAAAAGCAGAAAATGCTGGTAACCAGCATTTTCTTCTTTTTCCACAATGTTTTCTACTCGATTAAAAGAATGTGTCATCTTTTGAACCACCTTTGACTTGTAGTATGCCATTGCTTTGAATTTGGACAAGTCTAAATTTTTGTCTTGTGGTAAAGGGTTAAAATCATTCTGATGGCTGAACATGTGTGTACAATTAATGAATCAAGAATCTGTCACAGTATATTTTTTAACATGGATGTAGTTTCTGTTTCCAATTATCATATTTTCCTTTTATATTTTATGTTCATTTTCACAAATAGGTGTGTGGCTATGAATAAATCTAGGATGATGAAAGACACAGGCCACAACAAAAAGTCATCATTTTATTCTTTAATCCTTTACCAGACGACAAAATTTTGGCCTAGTCCAAATTGAAAGCATTTGCATACGACAATTTCAATATTGCTCGATTGGTGCAATTTTTCTTTGAATGGGTAAAAAACATTGTAGGAAAAAGAGAAAATGCTGGTTACCAGCATTTTCTCCTTTTCCCACAATGTTTTCAAAAGGCTTCTCTCTCAAGGTCATTAAAAGTCGGCACTGTGCGGTAAGGGGTTAAACCTTTACCACACAACAGAATTTCTAGACTTGTCCCAATGAAATTCTTTTGAAGGCATCAAATTACATGTAGCTCACAAAGATAATTGCCATCTTTGAAATGGGAGAAAGCATTGTGGGTAATGGAGAAAATAGCTGGTTACCAGCATTTTCTCCTTTTCCTATAATGTTTTCAAAAGTTCTCCTTTGTTAAAACTCGCGATTGTGTGTAAAGAGTTAACCCTTTACAACATGACAAAATTTTAGACTTATATACATTGAGAGCATCTGTAGAGGAGAAACTTACCATGGCTCGATTGATGAGATGTGATTTTGAAAGGGTAGGAAACATCATGAGAAAAGCAGAACATGCTGGCTTCCAGCATTTTCTGCTTTTCAAACAATATTTTCAAAGGCCTTCCTTTTATGGGGTCGTTGATTTGTTTGTTTGTATTGGAGTTTAACACCATTTAAAGAGGTCATATCACAGCTGTTAGTGCACCTATGGATGAGTTTCCTGGCTTTCTCACACCAATACTGACACAACTTTCTTTCCAAGCAACGGTCTGCTTTTCTCACATGCATCCAGTTAGAAGTGAAAAATCGCCGGACATAAAATTTGCCTCTACAGGGTATCCAGCCCCCAACCACCAGGTAATGAGTCAGATAAGCTAATCACTGAGCTACCCTGCCAAGCTCAAGGTTGTTGAAATGCGGGATTATGTGTCAAAGGGTTAAACCTCTAACAAACAATTCCGTATTTTAACAACCCTGAGGAAGAGGGCTTTTGAAATCATAGAGGGAAAAGAAGAAAATCCTTGTTACAATCCTTTCTTCCTTTTCCAACAACTGTATTTACCTTTTCAAAGAGAGCAATCATTTTTTTAACTACATACAATCTGTCATCTGTGGGTGCCTTCAATTTGGTGGAACCTTAAATTTGATCGGCTGATAAAGAGTTTAAAAAAAACACCTCTCATATCCTGCTGTATTATATTGACTCATTACCTCTGAGATAAATTTGAATCACTACACTTTGAGAACATCCTAGTAGGAAAGGATACTCAACATGTTTATTGGGTCTTAAATTTTAACCACAAAAAGATTTAAGACTTCTACAACTGGAAAACATATGCAAAAAAAAATTTAAATGTTGCTTAAAGTACTAAATTTGTTTTTGAAAGGGCAGAAAACATTGTTGGAAATGGAGAAAATGCTGGTAAACCAGCATTTTCTCCTTTTCCCACAATGTTTTCTGAAGCCTTCTTTTTTAGAGTTATGAAAAAACTGAATTGGTTTGTGTATAGGATGTCAACATGTAACATCCTCAACAAAAAAAAAATGACTCATAGTGATTTATTTCTCTTTTTAAGTCAAAAAGTTTTCAAAACTGGTCAGCACTATAGACAACAAAAATTATCCGCATGTGGTAAATGAACAAAAAGAGGGGTTTGACACGGGTATGTAAAACGTTCATGTAGCATTTACGGTAAGCCTTGAAAGCAAGCCATATTTTTTTTTTACCCTTTACCACACAATTCCAAGTTTTAACAACCCTGGTTACCAGCATTTTCTCCTTTTCCTATAATGTTTTCTACCCTTCTAGAGAACTGAAGCTCATTTGTATAAATATTGTATAAATATTGAATTTGTTGTTTGCAGTTACTTTCCATTTTGAAGAGTGAAAAATTTGTTGTTTGGGAGAGAGTATCATTTAGTACATGTTTAATACAGTCTAAATAATGAGACCTTTCCCATGCTTCTTTGCACATTTGGACATTTTTTTGTTCACTATATTGTCTCAAGTCCATCTTGAATTATCCAGTAGAAAAGTTACAGTGCTGTTTTGACTTTCTTTTTTGTTGGCTTAATCTGTATTGCAGTGAAATGCAATTAATTTTAGTGACACACAGGACAAATTATCAAACACTTCATTTCCTGAAGCCCTTACAGAAGTTGTTTATGTAAATCTCTGGAAAATATACTAACAAAATTTATCACGTTTGGCAGCCATTTTCTGTCTAATTTTGTGAAATGTAAACATCTTCAGTAAAAGATGATTTTTCTCATGTTTGAAAGATATAAGCAAGCAACAGGTATATTAAAATTCTAGTTTTGTTGTAAATGGGTGAAAATATGAGGGTTTAATTGTGCGCACAAAATCTGTGTGGAGATTCCTACCATTTTTTATGCGACCATCTCTGTTCCCGTAATGCAACCCGTCAAAATCTAAGACTGCATTTGGGGACAGCTATCAGTACTAAGGTATGACCTTTTACCAAAACAATCCCTGGTTTTCACAAAGACACCTTTTGAAAACATTATGGGAAAAGGAGAAAATACTGCTATCCAGCATTTTCTCCTTTTCTCACAATGTTTTCTACCCTATCAAAGACAAATTCCATCATTTGAGCCACACTTTTATTTGTCATCTGCAAATGCTTTCAATTTTGACTTGTCCAAAATTTTGTTGTTTGGGAAAGGGTTAATCCATAACTTGCTGGATGTCCTGTGTGGCTCAGTGGTAAAGTTTGGGACTAGTAACCTGGAGACCCCGAGTTCGAGCCGCACTTGATCCACTAGGTTTTTCATGGGAGTGTCCTTCGGCAGACACTTCAGAGCCCTAGCCTAGTACTGGTAAAACCCAGGAAAACATAAATATGTGAGCTGTGACTGAAATAATATTGAAAGTGTCGTAAAACACCATTCAATCAATCAACCACAGCTTGCCGAGTACATAAATTATGAACATGTTAAGCAATAAGTTACCAGCAAGTGGAAAACATATGGAAGCTGTTCCAACCATAAAAGCTGAGATAATTGCACAACATTGAAGATCAGAAACCTAACTGAATTTAAGTGAATTGAAAACTTAAACTACATCGCCGAGCTCCGGTAGCTCAGTCTGTAGCGTACAGGACTTGAGAACAGAGGGTCACTGGTTCAATCACCAGCTCTGCCAATTTCTTTCCGAGGATTGATGATAGTCGCTGTGACTAATATCTCTCTCACCGCTGACCATTGTTTCGATGATGGTTGAGGGAAAGCAGCCAGTGGCTTGGAGGGAATATTGTGCGAAGTACTGGTAACAGAAACCTCAGGAAAGCATGGATAGGTGCACTGGCCGCAAAGATATCACAATAATTTTGAAAACTGCGTTAAACACCCTACAATCAATCAATGATCTAGACAGCATGGAAGCCTGTTGCATGCTACAACTCTAATTACCTACAAAACTTCTTTATAAAAAATAATTTCAAATTAGGCATATAGGTACACCAAAAACCCTTTATATCGTACGACTTAAGTATGTTAACCCTTTACCACACAATCCTGAGTTTTCACGATCTTGTGAAAGAGCTTAAGCCTTTCCAAAACATTGTTGGAAAAGGAGAAAATGCTGGTAACCAGCATTTTCTTCTTTTCCAACAATGTTTTCTACCCTATCAAAGCCAAATTCTATCAACTGAACCACATTTAAACTGCCATCTGCAAATGACTTTAATTTGGACAAGTCTACATTTCTGTTGTCTTGTATAGAAGTAAGCATTGTCAGTTTATATAATAGCTTCACAGTTGGCTGACTCTGCATTCCTTCTCTACAATTTATATATAAAACCAATCAAGCGCTAAAAACACTTTTTGAGTTGCTGTTGAATTTAGTAAAGATCAAGGTCAGATTGCATAGGATGTGTATTCTGATCTTTGGATCTTTACTTCCTGTTTCATTATTCTGAACACTATTCTGATCTTTACAACCTTGAAATTACATCATCTGAACAAGTCTATTTTCCTTTTCAGAATCACTCTGTGTTGAAGTCCACTAAACCAGTGAAAAATGCTGACCAGATTTCAAGACTTTAGGAGAGACTGTCAATACAGTCCAAATTTATAAAATCTTCTTTGGGGAGCCCCCCATGGAAGGGGGACACCCCTCCCCCACTTATGCCCACTTGGCCCTTTACGCCTCAAAGTGCCCTTCCAGTGTTCAATCTAGCTTTGCATGTAAGGGGGCCCATCAGGCCCACAGACACTGAAATTAGGGGCCATATTGGAAAACTGGGGGCAACACATAAAAAGTTATACTTTATAACCGATATGCTAACCTTCTGATTTAACAATTGTTGTCTTTTTATTTAAAAAGTAAATTCTCATTCATGTACAGTATAAATGGAAATTTTTGCGTTGTAGAATTTTTTGCGATTTTTATCTTTTCATGTATTTTACCACAAGTATACCAACAAATAACGGGTGTCTTGAATTCGCAAACATTTCCGTACACAAAATGTGCGTAATCGGTAATTCACAAAATTTTCGACACGCGTATATATCCGTGTATACAGTATCTATGCAAATAAAACTGCAACACTACAGAAATTATAATTGTTATTAACGCAACCTTGTTTCCAAATTTATTTTCATCCTAAAAGAAAAAAAATGACGAAATATGTCTTTCAATGCTAAACATTAAAAAATTATGATAATCCTCGTCGATCAGTCAAACTAGAGTTTAATTTTCTCACCATAAACTAACCAAATTTTGAACTGATTATCCGGGAGCCATTTTGGTTGAAACTAGTGTTTCTGTGGGGTTTTACTATCGTTGCTTGAACTAGGGGTAGGTAATGGCCCAATTGTGCTTTCCGAAGTAATATTTTCAACAGCTTTTGCCTTTTCAGGGTTCATACAGGCAAGGCCAAGTAAAATTCAAGGACTTTTCAAGGACAAATCTTTACGTTTTCAAGGACTAATTTATGAATAATATCTACACATATTCGTGAAGTCAGTACATCATTTTTGGATACAAAGTTAGCAATAATAGGAGCACTAGATGACGCAACAGGCCCAGCAACGGTAGCTATTGGGGCTCCGGGCTTGTTTGTCCCAAAACCAATTCGTCCCTGGGCTTGTTCGTCCCTGGGCTTATTCGCCCGGGCTTGTTCGTCCCACACTACCTTATCGATCTTATTGGAATGTACGGTGCTATGTGCATTCTAAAATGAATTGTTATTTTACAAAAAAAAAAAGAACGCTGAATAAAACTTACCAATGCTTTGTTTTGCCTTTCTCAAAGTCGTTTTATAAACAGAACAGAAACTTTATTAATGATTCAAGACTTGAACACACAAGGTTTCTGCACTGCCTCTTGCCTACGGCTAACTGCCTTACCACACAATATAAGTCGAAAATCCATATGTATCTATTATTTTTTTTTTTACTTTAATTTCTCTCTAAACGTAATGATGGGGATGACTCCATTGGTATTTTTCTTTTACTTTAGTTTCTTCTCTATACGTAACCATGGGGATGACTCCTTTGATATTTTTTCTTTTACTTCAGTTTCCTCTCTAAACGTGATGATGGGAAGGGCCTTTTTTGAACAGTTATATAATCTTCGGTTGAGTAAAATGGTCGGCGATTATGTGCAGTTTACACATTTTCATAATCAAAATCAGTGAAGTATCCCCTATTAACACCTTTGGTTAGCAGATACATAAGTTGGGACGAATAAGCCCAGACGAATGAGCCCGGATGAACAAGCCCTGGTGAACAAGCCCAGGGACGAAAAAGCCTGCTACCGCTATTGGGGGTGGCGGTACTATCAGGTTGTCACCTGGGGCGGAAGATATGGTTGCAGTTTGTGTTTTATTAACCTTGGTTTCCTCTTTAACAAAGACATTTGTGAAAATCCCGGACATAGACTTCTGTAGTTTCTTACGCCCCTCTCCCTTCGCATGTGACCGCAAGGCACTTTTACCCATCTGTGCCACATCGATATCTTTCCTACATGCTAGACAGTGCGCCTGATATGTTTGTTTCCTTTACCCATGGATACCCTTTCGGCTTGTCTCTGCTATAGATACACTTTCCCATTACGATAAAGAAAAAAGTTTGAAAGTTGAATTCAGGCTCCTTAGAATCATTTCAACACCATTCTGGTTTTACTTAGTCTGGATATTGACTTTTTCATGGATAAAAATGAAGCAATCAAACGTAAACCAGTCAGCAAGGGAGGCAACCCAAACATAGGAGTACGAACATTCAGACCATGTATGTTCGAACTTCGTTTTCGCCCCCAGCACATTCGCCCATTTTCATTGTGGCGCTCTCGCACGTCTGTCATTGCTTAAAATGTGCCGATTTCTTTCTAGAAAGTCCGCTATTGACTTTTAGGCCGATTTCAAATGTCTTGAATACAAGAAAAAGTGAAATTAAAGTACTTTTCAAGGTGTATGGCCAGTTTTCAAGCACTTTTCAAGGCAAATTTTGTTTTCAAGGACTTTTCAAGACTGCCCTTCATTTTCAAGTACTTTTCAAGCCTGTGCGAACCCTGCTTTTTCCGCCCCATTGAGGTTTCCAAAATCCTTTCATTGCGATGTTAACTGATCAGCGGAAGCCGATTTGTAACCTCTAGTACCTGTTTTTCTCCCAAAACAGTCTGATACAAAGATCGAACACAGGCTACAAGTTTTATCTTGGCCATAACATCCTTTGGGTTATCGATAAAATTCTCACTTGTAAGCTTTGCATTATGTTTATTGAGCAGAAAAAGCAGAAACAGACGAAAGGCACCCTAATTCCTGGAATGGCACTTTTATAATTGAGTGCGCCCCATGGGCCCGAGGTTGGCTTAAAATTGCGCCATCTGGGACATAAGGGGGCCTATGGCACAATGGCGTGCTCTAGATTGAACATGGCCCTTCTGAGCCCCAGCACCCTGCCCTTTCTTTACCATAGCATGAACGCTTACATTTGAGCTATGCTCTATAGGGGGAACAAAAGACCTTACATAAAAAGTCTTTCAGAGTCAAAAATGCTTTCCAAATCCTTTAACCATTTATTACACAATCCCCCATTTTATCAACACTGAGAAATAAAGCTTTTGAAAACACCATGGGAAAAGGAGAAAATGCTGGGAACCAGCATTTTCTCCTTTTCCCACAATGTTTTCAACTCTTGGAGACATATCCTATCATTTGCACCACATTTCATTTGTCTTCTACAGGCTCTTTCAATTTGGATGAGTTTACCGTTCTGTTGTTTGGTAAAAGGTGCATCCTCATCTGTAGTTTTGTACAGGTTGGAGGCACACAGAACTATATCATGACAAAACAACACAAAAGACCCACTATCTACTAAATGTAAAAAATTGTAAACAATTTGCGAGTTAAATTGCAGACAAATCTGATACATACCATCAAAAATTTGCCAACTTTTGATCTAGTTTTACCTTAATTTTTTTTTCTGCTAGCAAATGAAACTTTCACAGATTCCACTGTTAGCCATCATCAGTCTCCTACTAATATACATACCCAGTGTCTATTCTAGAAACTGAAAATGAGGGGGGATATTCCCTCCTCCATGGGAGGGGAGATTTTCGAAAAAATAGGAGGGACAAACATACCGTGTAGCTCACACTACAGACATTTATTCCTGTTCAAGACTATAGACTATAGACTTACTGGCCTGTTTACATGTCAAAAGACAGATTCCAGAATATCTCCCACTAGAAATTAAATTCTTCTTTGAAAAATAGGTAAGATTAAGACAGTTATAAAATTCATTCTGATAAAAATCATTGCAAAAACAGTAACATGTCTAAGACTTCGTTAAATTTTGGGGTGGACTGTTTTGACCCACTTCTGTCAAGGGAGGTTTTTTTAAAGAACATAATATGTTGTGAAACAGCTTTGGCAATGATGCTGTTTTGATCAACTAAGTGGTATTTTTGGCGAGGCAAGAGTAAATTGTTTTGGGACTTTTTCATTGTTTGTTTTTTTATGCAGGCCTGCCACGCATAGGGTCTGAATATATGCTGGATCTGAAAAAAGGTAGTGCAAATCACGTAACTGCGCATCCTAAAATAGATACTGATACTGTAAATGATATGAATTAAATTTGTGTGCATTTAAGCTCACAAATTGTTTGCTAACGGCCACTAGTTTGCATTTAGATTACCTAGTTTCACCTCTCCGTCTATGGTCAATAGAACATTCCCTGCTTTAAGATCCCTGTGGATGACCCGTTTTCCATGTATATATTCAAGTCCTTCACACATTTCTCGACACACGTATCGAATCTGCTCTTCATTCAGAGGCTTCTCCAAGTCCACCATCATACTGTCCACTGCACCCCCGCCACAAAACTCAATATACATCTATAAATAGAAATACACTAAACCCTTACTTCTTTTAAGTCGTTAACTAACCACAGAATTTTAGACCAGTCGAAATTGAAAGCATTTGTAGACTACAAAATTTATAAATGTGACTCAAAACTTGAAATTTGTTTTTGGAAAGGTAGAAAACATTCTGGAAAACTGGGAAAATGCCGGTTACCAACATTTTCTCCTTTTTCCACTATGCATTCAAAAGCTCTCTTTCTGAGGGTCATTAAAACTTTGGACTGTGTGGTAAAGAGTCAACATTTCAGTGCCACAGGAAAAACACAGGGGCTTTAGTGGACAGCATAGATCAAGATCAGACTGCATAAAACATGCAGTCTGATCTTTGATCTTTACAGTCCACTTGTAGTAGTCAAAAGTCTGAGTTTTAGTGTATTGTATTTCTGGCTGTCAAAATATGTAGAATTATATATTTAGCCCTGAAAGAGTTAAATGTAAACAAGACAACAAGTTGACAGCATTTACAGACATAAAAATATGTGGGGCTCAAATGATAGAATTCGCTACTGAATAGGTAGGAAACATGGGGATAAGAAGAAAATGCTGGATATTTGAAATTTCTCCTTTTTTCTCGATGTTTTCATTAGCCATCTGCCTTAGGCTTGTTAAAACAAATGGCTGTCTGATTAGTGAAGGATTAAACATGAAATCATTTGAATATGTCTATTACTGAGGTACCTATTGGAATGAACATGTCTTGAGAAAACAGTGTAGCAGAAGTTCTTCTTGTTTATATCATACATCTTGACTCACTCCCACTAAATACTTTGGGAGTGCTAAATTTAAACACCAATCTACAGAGGTTGGGTTCACCAACTTATTCCTTTACCAAATCACAACACTTTGGACTTTCCTAAATTCAAAGCATTTGCAGATCACAAATAAAATGTGACTGGCAGAAATTATTTCTGAAAGGATAGAAAATATTATGGGAAAAGGAGAAAATGCTGGGTGCCACCATTTTCTCCTTTTCCCATAGTATTTTCAAAGGCCTTCCTTTCCAGGATCATTTTAACACTGGACACTGTAGTAACAAGTTAACCCCATCTAGGCAGACAATAATTTTAGCCACTGGACATTTCTGATCGGTGCCAACCTAGAGACAGCACTAGTCACTGGTATTACAACTTACCCAAAGCTTTCCACCAAAATAATATGTCTCGTACAGTCCGACAACATTTTTGTGTTTACACTCAGTGAGAATATCTATCTCAACCATGAAGTCTTCCAGTTCATCCTCATCTTTAATTTCCACTTGCTTCAAGGCGGCAAATGTCAAGTTCTCTCTATTTTGTGCCTAAAAGTATACAATTATGCATTTTGACCCTAATCTTACAACATTTATAATGTAAACATTCACAAAAATATCTATTTATAGTGTGCCTGAAAAGCGACACAAACTTGGGATTCCTCATTTACAGGGCCATGGCTCTATATATAGTGATTGGATGATTTTTTTACTCTATGATGATTAATATTTCATCAAATCCAAAATTCACATTGACTTACTTAACTCCTTGACAGATGACAAAATTTTAGACTTGACCAAATTGAAAGCATTTGCAGATGACACAATAAATGTGATTCAAAAACTGAATTTGTTTTGGGAAGGGTAGAAAACATTGTGGGAAAAGGAGAAAATGCTGGTAACAGCTTCTTTCTCAGGGTTGTGAAAACCCAGAATTGTTTGAGAAAGGGTTAAGGGCATGTGTTATCCAGCAAGCAACTTTGAACAACATACAGCGATTTCAAAGATGAAAGATGCTGTGTTCTCTGGGAAAAGTTCGTATGTTGGTATATGAAAGATTTACTTGAAACAAAAGATAAACAAATTCTAGCAACAGAGTTCTGCCGAGGCCGTGTATTTGCGATTTTCTCGCAAAAAAATTCAAAATGTTGCAGAAAAAATCGGTAAAAGGCGATTCCTGTCGCACATCAAAAATCGCGAAATCGGCCGCATAACTAATACAATTTAGTGTTTTTCATGGGCGCCGAAGGTGCCCATATGCAAAATGAAATTTGATTGGATGCAGACCAAAAACATCAACCAAGTATTGATCGTGTACTTTACTGTCATGACGTAGTATCTTCTGCAATCTCATTCAGAAAATGGTTTCGTCGCCACGGCGAAAAAGGCAGGTATTATGCTAAGCTTCTCTGATCAGCCAAAGCATACCAACAATCAGAGCTCAAAGTCTGATAATGTTCTGATGCCCAGTACCCCTCCCACTTCATCAACATCATTGGAAGATAGTAAAAATCACCTGTACGACAGTTCTTAGTATTTAAAAGAATATGATCGCAACCGCAACTTTATGGGTTGT
Organism: Hippopus hippopus; assembly: GCA_946811185.2. Lineage (NCBI taxonomy): Eukaryota > Metazoa > Mollusca > Bivalvia > Cardiida > Cardiidae > Hippopus > Hippopus hippopus. The sequence continues at coordinate 13,622,913 of OX328106.1, forward strand.
AAAACGTGTTTTAAAAAAAAAAGTATGCATTTACTGAAGAAAAAAAGTAACTTCAGAACTACTACTTTTATGTATGACGTGCAGAGAACGTCTATCATAGATCAGCCTCCATGGCCGAGTCTTTTCAGGGGGATTTTAAGAAAAGTCTCAATGAGAAATAATCAGCCGTGTTAGCTGCATCTAAATCCACATCTTGGCTAGTGAAAGAGAACATACCAATTAAAAAGTATGGGTATTGGGGAACTAATTTCAATTTCTTATTTCTAAACCATTTTAATGCATACTAAATTTTGTCCCCAAATTTTTAAAAATGTCTCAAACTTTTCTCGATGAGTGAGACATTTGTCTCCACTTTTTAAAATCCTTGGCAGAACACTGTAGCAATTTTATCCTTTACAGCCCTTGCTCGTCGACACTGTCAAAGAACCAACCGACCAATTTAAAACACTTGACTGAAAGATGCTAAGGAGATAAGTAAAGAAGTTTAATTTTGCATTAAGCAAGTGTTTTCATACCTTGCCACTAATCGCATTAAATGCCTGAACATTGTGTTTAATGACTCAAACTAAATAATCAAGGTGATCAACAGTATTAATCAAAACATGTAATACTTCAGTTTTATTTTATTCAAAGACTAAAAAGAACGCCGACATCGGTAGATATATTTTGTTACTTTTTCTTCTACTGTTTTCTTTGTCCTTCATGTTGAAAATTGTTGGCATAACAGGGTTAAAAAATTTCCAGAAAAGGCACTCGTCCTGTAGGACTAGTGACTTTGAAAAAACAATTGCCCTACCTTGATCCTCACTCGTTCGACGAGAAAAACCCTTCAATTATTGGACTTTTGACATTTTTTTTCAGACGAATCAGAAATGTTGCAACGAACCTCAAATATCGGGTTTCATTAACCGGTACCAAGTTATCTGGTCAAGTTATAGAAATTAATCAAGCCCAAACAACACAGTTTTTGAACTGGTTTCGACAAAGTTTTTGCGTTAATGTCATTAATCATTATCGTTCATTTTGATAATTAGCAAAGTCGCTCCTATTGAATTAGATCTACCCAAAGCATATTAAAACATTTTTTGTTTGCAATGAAAGGTCCCGGGTTATATCATTAGGTTGACTTGAAACCGGTCTTTATTTGGAGCTGGGACCTGCACGTTTTATGTCCTGTCTTACAAACAAAGTCTGTAACACAGAAACAAATGAACAAATGCATAGCTCAAATACAAACCGCACCTGTCAGGATTCGAATTCTCTTTGGCTCAGTGGTTATGGTAATGGTCTTTCAAACCTCAAAAAACGAGGATATTTGTCCGCACCGGTTCGAATCCCGCCATGTGCGGTTTGTATTTGAGCTATGCATTTGTTGAGAACTTTCTTGTTCGTAAGATGGGGGCTCGTCCAGGATTGGCCATTGAGCCATTAATCTTAGGAAGAAAGTCTGCAACAAAGAAACAAATGAACAAATGCATGGCAGAAATATAGGGACTGGGCAGGATACAAACCTAGAACGCCCGGACGAAAGGCCAATACCATAACCACTGAGCTAAAGAGAATTCTCTCTAACGCAGTTGTTAGGTATTGTATTTAAATCGGGATATAGCCATGCACGAAGGAGTGGTCTCCCGTAACACCTGTTTCAATGTTTGATTTCCTGCATACCCTTAATTCGCTTAAGTGCCAAAATAAATAGAACAGAATGTACAGTCTCTGTTTAACAAACTAAAGTAAGAATTGTGGAAAATAAAAACTCTTCAGCATATTTTATCTCAATAAACTGTCAGTAACTGCTAAATTTCAATGAAAACACTATTTACAATTCAGGTTTCGTATTTTTAGTCAGTTATTGGCAAGATATACAAAAAAGTCGAAACTGAAAGAATCCTGTGACCTAGTTTTAATGTAAAGACTCAGCAGGTGGCGCTCAGATCAAAATATCGCAAGATTTGTAAAAATTTGTAAATAGATCGATACAGTAGATAGATCGATACAATGGGGTTGGACTATACTCCGGATGAACCATTACTCTCATAAGGCACTCTCCCTCTCTCTCTCTCATTGCTATGGTTTGGGGGCGAAACGACTAGTGGGGAAATGGTTTGGGGTGGCAAAACGACAAGGGTTCGAGGCGAAACGACTAGGGGTTGACCAGAGGGGAAACGTCTGGAGGGGGAAACGTGTTGTTACCGAATGGAACACAAACCCAGGACCCCTAAGTTACAGGGCGAGTGTTCATCTATTTTAAGCTTGTTAGACCACTTGATAGCCATGCTACAGATTGTTACAACAGTATGCTTCATCCTAGTGCACTAAGGCAGTCATGCTCAGTGGGTACCGTGCTCAGTCCCACATTCATTTTCTACTTCCCCACCCACCAAGATAGTAAGGAAAATTACCTTGTATACTTTTCCAAACGCCCCATCTCCCAACTCGCCAACAATTTCCCATATCAGAGATGGGTCTTTGTCAAGAATTATATTTCTGTTCAGCACTCCTTTCTTCCTGACTTCGCCGCCAAAGCCGAACAGTTTCTTCACACTGCTCAGAAATGACATCTTGACAGTGTCGTCTGTCCAACAATTTCACGTTCAAACAAAATTAACTTGACAAAGAAATTAATATTCATGTAAAATAAGTCTGAGCAAGATTCACTGGTTTTGTTTTGATGCGTATTCTTCATTAAAGAAACGTTGCAGGTGTTAACTTGTCATCTTTAAATTGACTTTCACTTGCAATAACTCCATATCATTCTCCATCTTGGGTTTACTACCACGCATGCGTATTTAATTGTCAGAGTGTATTCACTTCCGTGTTTATCTTTTTGGGCACGCCCATTATTTTTTCTTGATTGTTACCCAGTAATTAAATCACATATTTGACGCGAATGTCACTAGAGCTCTAAAAATTCCATTTTTCCGTGTGATCATTTGAAAATATGGATTCAATAGCACTGTCGGCTTCACTTTCAAATCAGTTCCATGGATGCATATATGAACAACAATGGCAAAGCTCGTGTAGACCTACAGTCTGTTTATAGACTGATCATGACTTAACCTACAGAGCGTACCAAAACGCCCTTTATTTTCAAAGCCCTTTGGAAGATGGCATTTCAGAATATTTATGGAAAAGGTGAATGATTATTCTTTGGCAACCACTAATGCACTAACCTAGATAGAAAAGGTTTCATTTTTATCGCTTTTTTTGTAAGGAAAAATTCAGCATTTGGTTTTTCCCTATCCCCTCTTCCATATTGAACATCGTCCGACGCCCTTAACCCTTTACCAAAACTCCGTGTGTTCACAACCCGGAGGGAGGAGTTAGGAAAAAAATGTCGGAAAAGGAGAGATGCCATTAATCAGCAATATATCCTTTTCCAACAATGTTTTTTAATTCATACACAGACAAATTAATTTTTAAAACATATTTTATTCATCAGTTAATTACAAGCATTCAATGACAAATCAATAGAATAACAAAAATAACTGACGAAATTGATTAGAACGAAAGCAAAACTTATATGGTTCTTCTCCAGGATCCAGGTACACAGTTAATGGTTAATTATAATGCATAACGTAAGAAAAAATAGTAATGGAATTTTGATGGGTGCTGAGAGAAAACCGTGAAAAAAAAATAGAACAGGGAAAAAAAGCAGATTGGTGTGGAGTGTTTAACTGGAGGACTAAAATTGGGGGTTATTTTTCACAAACTATTGTCTTCCTCCATTACTATCACAGATCACTAGATTTATGTCAGATGCTATCAGTAAAAGAACGTGTAGTAACTTACTGAGCTCTGTCATTTAGACCGAGTTTTGGAAGCCAGGAATTCACAACCAAAGACACAAAACGACATAATTATACTGAGTAAATCTTCTGCTTTGACTAATATAAGTATGAACTGCTCCGAATATTTTTTCCTTATAAGGTAGATTAAGATCTTTATCACCATATAAAATGACAGACAATTTAATGTCATCATTTAATATTTCGACTGCAAAATCTTCCAGTACTTAACGAGTATAAACTTGAATTGTGTCGTCTTGTTCGGAGTTTATTGCACTATTGTAGAAAGAGGAAGCGGAAATGTTCCCAGCAGTGTTATCCAGTCCTTTGTAACTTTACACTCGATCTATGTCTTTTGATGAAATTTGTAGCATGGTGGCCTAATGATACGTTCAATGATAGGTCGCCAAATGTCAGTATTAAACCAATGATACTTATTGATAGTCAGTCAGGTTACGGGAATAGTCTTCATGCTTCTGTGACAACCCTCGCAGCCCCAATTCAAAGAAAGCATAATTTACCAGGTTTATCATCTTTAAGAAACTCGATTAATTTAAACTGAATAGGGGTAAATTCCCCTTTTGCTGATATCCTTTTATACCCGTGTCTAAATAGAAATTCGACTAGCATCTTTTTTTCTATTGCCAATCCACTTCTGTATTTCTATCTGTAACCATACGTTAACATTGACAAATGTGAACATGTCACTTTGTTATTCGAAAATGGATAAAAACAATCAAGCAAAGAGAACCCATGTAGCAGGTGATGTAGCCTATATGCTCACTCACGATAAAATAAATCCGTTATCAATACAAAAAGGGCTTACAATATAAGGGAAGTCACACATGAAGTCATAATCCATTGTTGTTACGAGTTATTTCCCTTCCAAAGATTCCATCATGCATGACATGCTCTGCGAAAATAGAGTTAAATGGATACGCAAAACCTATCGATTCATGTCAGACCGCGCAATCCACGCAGGCTGATGGGTGGAAACTTTTTGCTCTTGGTGTAATGTCAAAGGACCCTGTCTTTGACACGCTGGATTCATGTTATGCGACGACTTGCACGGTGTATTGCACGAAGGACTCAATATACCCCCTTTTTTGCAAGATCGCTGTTGTGGAAAAAGGTGACTTGGTGCATCTCTATAACGTATTATACCAAGTAAGTCATCACATAATAATGGATCCATAATATCCTTTCTATCAAACAGCCGACTGAAACATTGGGTAGATTGGTATATGGGCATGCAAATTTACAAATAACAAAAAGTTTCGTTCCTGGTTAGCCTGCACTGACTGTGCAGGCTAACATGGGTCGATCCTTTTGGCAGATTCATTAAACCCCCTTTTCACAGACCATGACTCATCTTTAAAGCCAAGGTCATCTATTCTTAATATTGAAACCAATGTTTGAACTTTACTATTGTGGCGAAGACTACGGTGGTAAGGCAATCGGAAATATCAAATGTCACAGAGTACATAAGTCATACTAATTTAATTGGAATAACTTCTTCGAAAAGTACAAACGTCTTAGATAAAAAATACATGATTTGAGGATAAAATGCTTGATAGTTTTAAGACCAATTAAAGATACATACTCTATGTATTAGGCCTGTTAGGTTAGGTTATTTTAAATTGTGTCCATTACTGATTTCGAAAAATATTCTCTAACACGGTTTTATTCAATTACCCCGAAGAAATATACTTATAGTAAATTACTATAAGTATATTTCTTCGGGGTAATTGAATAAAACCGTGTTCTGAGCCATGTTCTGTGAAAAGGGGGCTTAATGCATCTGCCAAAAGTATCGATCCAAGTCAGGCTGCGCAGTACGCGCAGGCTGACCTGGCCCGAAAGTTTTCGCTTTCGGTCAATTTTCTGTATGTTCAAGGACCAGTCTACCTCATGATTAAGTTGCTTGTTAAAAACATGGATATTATGGATCAATAAGTTTGCGATGACTTGCTTGGTACCATGGATCACGGGGATACATTAAGCTCCGTTTTGCCGTAGCAGAGCTCAATTTTAATTATGCAATTAGACGAGTTTGAATGCAGGAAGGATTTTACTCACCCCCAGAGAAAGCTAATTCGTTGGAATGTACCTGCAATTAGAAGCACCCGTGTTAACTCTTACGGGCTGCTAAGCGCGACTCAGTGACCTTTCGCCAGCAGTGTAGATCAAGATCAGATTGCACAGAACGTGCAATCTGATCTTGGATCTACACTGTCCGATAGGAAGATATTTTTGTCATCAAAATTTAACTTTGAAATAGCAATATTTGATCTACACAGTCAGATAAGGGCACACCCCCCCCCCCCAAAAAAAAAAAAGAAAAAAAAAAAAAAAAAAACTCTGAAATAGCAAAATTTCGGTTTTTATTATCTGCTTAAAAGTCGACGTAGGTCCACTTTTAGATTTCGCACCAGAATTTCGAAAAAGCAGCGAATGTCAGATGATCAACAACACGCGTTGATTATCTGTGATCATATTCAAATCGGTATGAAAACGTCATATCCGGTGTTTTCTTCATCAGACGGAGCTCCCAAGGGACCGTATTCACCAACCATTCTTAAGAACATTTTTTGTCTTATTCTCCAAGATTTTTTACATTTGAAAGTAACACAACTTCTGATTGGCAAAATTGAATGATTTTGCCAATCAGAAGTTGCGTTACTTTCAAATTCAGGAAATTTTGGAGAACAAGACTAATAATGTTCTGAAGAATGACTCGTGAAAACGGATCCTGGTCGCAAAACGGCCAGCCCGTTTTTTTCTATTTTCAAACTGTTTACCAAATGCAACCTTACAGTGTGTTTACGCTTGCAAGCGAAAAAAGGTAGGCCCTATCTAGCAGTATCCATCGTTGTTTTACAAGAAATGTTGATTCGCAGAAAAGGACAATTTGGCCCCTCCCAGATGACAGAGAATCATCGAGGGCGTGAAAAGCTGAAAATAAATCGATAAAAAATATGTTTCGATCACAAAAGGTTATTGTCGATTTGCCTCTAAAATGTGTGAAGGCAGACTTTAGCTTGGTACTGTATTCGGCGAACCTGATAAATTGTTTCATTGTTTGCGTCTATTTATTGTCGCCATCGATTGCCTGTGTGGACGACACCCCTAGAAACCTGTTAGCCATTTAATATTGGGGGATCAAGATAATAGTGCAAGATACGGAACGAAACCCATCCTAAATGACGCCCAGTTCTTTTGCGTTTCAGGGTATACCACCACCATACGGGAATTCGATTTAAAGTCTCATCCGAAGGACCAATACTAATTTAAATTGAATTTAGTTTTTTTGGGGGATGGGTTTCTTCCTTCAAGAGCTAACAGCCTTCTAGGGTGTATCCCATATAGCCGACCGGTGGCGACGATAGATAAATCAAAACCGACCGACCGACCGACCAACGAATCAATAAATTTTGAGAGAGCGTGTCGTGTCAGTTTCACAGTTTGTGCTCCACGGTTATTTGGTACTAGGTCTTGATGAAAAGTCTTCGTTTTATATTGAGATTATAAGACTTCTGAGACAAAACTGAAATATTGTTGAAAATGAACCTGAGTGCCAACAAAATAAATAAGATATCATGAAATGGGACATTATTCAACATGTTTTCTATACGTAATTCAGTTTCTATCTTTGATTGAAATGCATCTTTATAGTCGAATAGAAATCATATACATATATATTTTTTTAAGATTAGAGAAAAAAAAAAAAAAAAAAAAAAAAAAAATGCGCAAAGGAATTTGAATGTATGCAACTTTAACCCTTTTACCAGACGAAGAAGAAATTAGACTCCTCGATTTCGAAAGCCGCTGATTTGCAGACGTCTCGTCCCGACAATTAAATATGATATGATATGATATGATATGATATATAGGATCTGACATGAGTTGACGTTGAGATAAAATTTTATTAAACGAGTCTAGGGAAAATGTTATTAAGCGAGCCTTTGGCGAGCTTAATAACATTTTTTCTTGACGAGTTTAATAAAATCTTTATCTCATACGCCAACGAATATCAGATTCTTTTTATCACATAACGATATTTGACAAATCATAGATAAGAAGATGCAAAACCATCTATAGATGCACACGCGGTAATATCAATAAAACCCATTCTCCTCTACGAAATACGTACAAAATGACGTCAAAAATGACGTCACACAATAGTGATATTAAAGGTGTATGAGATAAGAAAATTCGTAATGGGTATATTATACTGCAAACAAGGGAGGTTATGTGATAAAAACTTTGTCTATGAAAGAGCAGATGAAGGAGAAAATGCTGGTTATCAGCATTCTCTTCCTTCTTTCCAAGATCTTTTTAAAAGCCGTCCTGTAGCAATCCATTTAAACCAAGGGCCATATTCACCAACCTCTCGAAGCTAAATTCTTATTCGCTAGTCATCTGATTGGCTGATACGTTATGTCACATGACTTATTATTTCGGAATGAACCAGAATAGAATCTAAATGCAATTTATTAGAAGGACTGGTACACTACTGTACTGAATAAATTAATGTACTGAATTTATGTCTTAGCCTATACGGTCATTTGACTTGAATGATTGTTACTTTTGATTGGTCAAGAGCAATAACTAATATTGTCACCTGGTAAATTGGCCTTTCATAATGAGAGAAAAATATATACATGTGAAGCCAATAAATGAGCCATACTCCGGCAAAAGGGGGCTTAATACATCTCTGCGATTCATGGTGCTAAGCAAGTCATCGCATACTTAAGGATCCATAACAGCCACATTTTTTTTTAACAACCGACTTAATCATGAGATAGACTGGTCCTTAAACATGCGGAAAATTGATCAATAGCGAAATGTTTTGGGTCAAGTCAGCCTGCGCGAACTGCGCAGGCTGACCTGGGTCGGAACATTTCGCAGATGCATTAAGTTCCCTTTTCATCGAGCATGGCTCAAATATATCTCAATATTTTCAAGCACAGATACGATGACGTCATGGAGTTGTCACATTTATAATCGCATTCATAAATACAATGGGAACTATATCGAATCCCTATTGACGATACGATGCGATATACATGTATAACAATACGAGATGCCTTAAATCCTTTATTTGTATCTGCAAGGAAGATTACGAGGGTGCTCCCAATATAGTAAGATATTGTTTTATACATATTTTTTCCAGTATAATTCTGTAGTTTTTCTCTTTTTTCATACATAAACGATTTTTCTTTATCTGTTTTTCTCTTTTAAAAAATGGGGAAAAAAGACAAAGTGACCATGGATCAAATAATGAAGGCCTGCCTTTGAAAAAAAAAAAAAAAAAAAAATGGGAAAAGGAGAAAATTCTCGTTACCAGCATTTGCTCCTGTTCCCATATTGCTTTCAAAAGACTTTTTCCTCATCTTCGCCAGCCAAGGTATCGATCACTAGATCTACGTAGATCTTATCACCGTCACCTTGGCTTGCGAAGATGCCTTTTCCTTGGCGTAGTTAAATAATAATAAAAAAGAACCGGAATTGTTTGTTAAAACTAAGTATGTTTCTCTTTTTTTTTTTTAATGGTTAACCCTTTGGCTGCTAAGCGCGACTCACTGACCTTTTGCGAACATTGTTGATCAAGATCAGACTGCACAGAACGTGCAGTCTGATCTTGGATCTACACTGTCCGAAAGAAGATATTATTCCCCAAAAAACATAACTTTGAAATAGCAATATTTGGGTTATTTACTATTTCAAACTGAAAATTTCTTTTTAGTTTTTTTTTTTAACAGGATGCAGGTTAAAGGCACGTTAGTAAACAGAAAAGAAAAAATACACAAGTCGGGGGTCCAATTGCAGACAAATTTTATCCATACCATTTAAAGTATACTGTACAGTCATTTTTATTAATTTTGTCATTTTTTCCCCCCATACTTTTACAATGCAATTTCTGCCAGCAACTGGATCGTTGACAGATTGTGCATGCTGTACAACATAAAACAATACTGGACTCATAATATCCATACATGTACTTCTAAATGGGTATGAATTAAATTTGTTTGCAAAAGGAGCTCACAATTTCCATGCCATACGATTGATTTGGTTCATATTTGGTATGATGATAAAACGTCTGTTCAAACTTCCACCCACACCCTTATCTTAAAGTCAAGGTCGTAGATTTTACATCAAAATTTTAAGTTCTAACCTTTTTCACATTTTTCAAACCATTTGATGGATTTGCTTTATATTTGGCTTGATTACAGATACAGGTCCAAAGTTTTATCGACCTAGCCAAGACCTACATCTTAAGGTCAAGGCCACAGATTTTGAAATTTCATGCTAAAGTTTTTCAAGAGCTTCTATTTTCTAGATCGAAAGATTGATTTAGTTCATTTTTTGCATGATGATGGAAAATGGATGTAGACTATAGTCCAGTGTCATACAGCTTTACCCCTGTGCCTATACCCGTGGCCAAAAGGTCAAGGTCGATCTAATGTACTAAACTTGCCGTCAGAGTTGGTGTTCAGTTTTCTGTCCTGGGATGGGACCTTGTTGCTGTTATAAAAACTGCAACCCCGACCAAATAAATGTTTCAGGCTAGCTGTGTCGTCTAATGACAGTTCTTGTTACTGATTGTAGCTGTAAAGTTTATACGATTGCAAAGAAAGAAGTATTGGCCGTGCTCTGTGAAAAGGGGGCTTAATGCATCACCGTGAGGCATTATACCAATCAAGCCTTCATATAGAAATGGATCCCTAATGGCCACTTTTTTTAACGACCGACTGAATCATTAGCTAGACTGGTCTTTGGAAATACAGAAAATTGACCAATAGCGAAAAGTTTCGGCCCAGGTTAGCCTGCGCGCTCTGCGCAGGCTGACCTCGGTCGATACTTTTCGCAGATGAATTAAGCCACCTTTTCACAGAGCATGGCTTATATCTATTTACATTTATCGGTGTTTAAGTAGAAATTTTGATTTACGGAATAAAAACTAAATTTGACCCTTTATCAGAAAATTTGATCAATGGTCATCGGGTAAAGAAATAAATTCGTGTGCTATAAAGCTTCTACTGAAAATATTCCAGTAGTAGAAGATGCAGTTCACTTTTTCAATGACTGCCCTTTATATAATAATCAAAGTTGGTTGGGAAATAAGAGCACAGCTAACTTATACAACGTACTATCCACAATAAAAACAGATGAAATAATTAGAATTGCCAACTTTTTGGTTCAAGCATTTAAATATGGAAACGAGTTTATTGAAAATACTTCGCAGTAACTTCATCTTAAAAATACCCTTTTTATCTTTTTTATATTGTCCAATCTCTATCTAACTGTTGATATTTTATATACTTTACACCAGATTTGTTGTTATTTTCAATATGCAAAAATATGATATGCATTTCTATCTGCGAAAATGCTTTGTCTGTACACATGTTTATTTGGAAAATGATCTCAATCCAAAGAGTGGTTTCAAAATAGGACAGTGTAGGGAGTGTAGACTGAGATCAAAGAGCAAGATTGTTTGTCGTGATGACAGTCTATATTCTCTGCTGGAGGTAATTTAAACTTTCAAAATGTACTATGTAATATATAATGGGCCAGTGGCCTTAGTATTGAATAAATTATTGTATTGTATTGTATGTATTGTGCAACAATAATATGACGCTTTGAATACAAAATAAAGCTTACTTTTTTAGCTGAATTTACAATGAGCAAATGGTTTATTTCCGCTGTAAGCCTAGATATACTAGTACCTGTTTTGGCCGATTAATGACTATAAATCGACGTGTCTGTTACATTGTTATGGAAAAATGCTGGTTTAACAGTATGACTTAATTAAACACGTTGTGAATGGTATGACGTAGATGAAAATTGTATAACGCTCAATATACAAAAACACTTGCAAATTAAGTAGTTGCGAAATATTCGAGGGCTGGCGTCTACGAACATTGTGCGAATAAATTCTCTGAATGCGTTTTTTTTTTTTTTAGTTTAGTACGGTAACGCACCATATTGGCTTATTTGATTAGAACATAAAGTCTTTTTTTTTTTCAAACCCTTTACCAAACGGTGAAATTTAAGACTTGGTCAGATTGCAGAAATTTATAATTATTTACTGACGACAATTCAAATGTTTTTCGAATGATACTACATGTATTTGTCCTTGAATAGGTAGAAAACATTCTGGGAAAAGGAGAAAATGCTGGTGACCAGCATTTTCTCCTTTTCACACAATTTTGTCTTAAACGTTTTCTTTAAGAATTGATAAAACTCGGGATTGCGTTGTGAAGGGTTAATTAGTTGTGGAAAAATACTACCGTTGATGGAATTTATTGGAATGTACTGCATATAAATAATACCAGTATCAATCCACGTACGTAGTAGTTTGTCAGTAATAAGCTTTGTTAGTTTTATATTACTGCTCGTTTGGACTAATAACTTGTGCTTATTAAAAGTTGTGGTTTGTTTCTTTTATTTGTAAAATTAAGTTTAAAACATCACAATGTAGATGTTTTTGTCCAAATTGTTGGTTCATTGAGAAAGATGTTGTTCATTTACTAGATCTAGATCTATAGAATAAAATGAGCTATTAGATCTTTCTTAAACCTACCTCACCAAATTTAAAAAAAAAAAAAGATTTATTCTTAAATTTAGGAAGCCGATAGCTAGCAAATCATCACTGAAGAAGAAAGTCAAGAGTAAGGAAAAAATTCGAGTGTTTTTCCTTAATGGATACGTAGTCTCATTGGAAATTTTTAGATTTTGTTCCACAGTTTCGCAAAGACTAATGGGTATATCACATGATCAATAACACGCGTCAATTACCATAGAGGTCCGTAGTTTGATTCCTGGCACCCATAGACTATATATTATAAACAAGGGATTTAACTGTATGCAGTCCGTTACTCGCCCCCGGTTACAAAAAACAACGTATCTTTTCTACCCCATCAGTTATTCTCCTATTTTTTTCTACAGCCGAGAGCTAAAACATTTTTATACCAGAAAAACACAGCTGTTTGTCAGTGGCTAATGCAGTCTGGCTGATACATTCGCTCGAACTTGTAAACTCGCTCAACGTAGAAAAGATACGTTGTTTTTTTGTAACCGGGGGCGAGTAACGGGCTGCATACAGTTAAATCCCTTGTTTTCAGTCTATGGGTGACAGGAGTCAAACTACGGACCCCTATGTCAATTACGAGGATTCGTATTCAAATCAGTATGATGACGTCATATCTGGTGTTATAAAATTGACAAAGTTACCGATTGAAAACTATAGAGAGAGAGAGAACAAATTCAGGTTTGTTTCTTTCAGTTATAAAATTATAATTAAAACATTTAAATACAGAAGCTGTTGACATAGTCGATTCGTTCATAAAGATGTAATTCATGTATAGTAAACGTATGCTTCATGTACTAGATCTGTAAGTTTTCCAAACAACTTGATAGAGCGAGAGAGTATGAAATTGAATTTAAAACACCATAATACGGATGTGTTGTTTACATTGTTTTTTCGCCGAGAAAGATTACATTCATTTACCATAACAGTTAACTTTAATATGCTGGACCTGTAAGTACATGTACATCCTCATATCTACATTTACGGAAGAGTATGAGAGAGAGAGAGAGAGAGAGAGAGAGAGAGAGAGAGAGAGTAAACAGAATTATGACACAAAAAATATTAATTTAACTGGATTGTAAGCATAAGTTGTGTTTACAATCAAAGATCAAGACACAGTAGATCTACCCATGTGAATTACTTGAATCATTTTATAGTTCGGCTAGTTTTTTGTCTTCATATTTTGGCTACTGTCATGATACCTTTTCGACGAATTCAAGTATGCACCTGTATGTATGCAACCTCAATGTAACGAAAATTCTCATTTAATTTCAGGAATACGACGATAAGAGAAATAACAATATCAGGAATTAAACGATACCTGTCTTTGTGAAAACACACACGCACATACAGATACAGAGGAACATTCGAGAAAAATGGACACTACCGGACAAATCGCCGTGTCATTTCTAGGAATTGCTATTGTACATTTTTCATTTTCATTGGTGTTGGTACTTGCACTTAGAAAAACTAAGCATATACCTTTTGCCTCAAGGTTTTTAGCTACCGGACTAATCACATTTGACACATGCTACATTGTTGGGTCTACCTTGCGGAAATTCGTCCATGACCCTTTGTTGAATACCCAAATAAATGTTTTGTGCTTCATATTTCTTCAGTTGTCCTATTCAACAATGGCACTGATGGCTCTAGATCGAATGGCAGTGCTTGCCCGTCCAATGAAGTACATCCGGATTGCAACAGAAGAGTTAATTAAGCGTGTCGTGTATTTGGTGTGGATATCCGTTATAGTCTCATTCACGTTGGTCCGGTACCTCGGCTGCTGGGCTGTACATAAATCCTCGGCCGTGTTCAACGATCCAGGGACATGTAATATGGTTGTAACGTTTTATTACATTGCACTGGTTCTTGTAGTGCAGACTGCAAGCTTCATCAGCTATATCGTGGTCTTAAAGATTGTCAGGAAGCAAACTTTACAAGACAACCTCAGAGTGTCTCTCAAAGATCTCAAGACTGTTTTACGCACATACAAATCTACAACCATGGTATTTATATATATTATTGTTATGACAATCACCTCCTTAGCCTACGGGGTCGTCATAATGCTTATCAGGGTCAATGTTATAACGCCAAATGATATAAGAATCTCCATAGACATCGTTGGTGTCTTTAATTCGTTTTTGGACCCGTTTTTGTACGTTCTCTGGTACAAGGAATGTAGACTTGAGTGTAAAAAATTGGTTGTGGTGCTGTTTTGTTCTTATTTCAATTTCGATAATTACCCTCGTCGACCTCAACGTGACACTGATATTTTTTACATCGCACACTCATCAAATTCGAAAAACCTCGGATGACCTGATGGTTAAGTTAATTGTAGTTCCGGAATCGGCCGAGATGTGACGAGTGACGCCATTCGGAAATTCCCGGGTGATCCGATGATCAACTTAGATGGAAGTACGGAACCGGCTGAGTTGTGACGATGACTGAGCAGTGAGCACTACCGTCTTATGTATGCCGGTGTCACATTGTTCCGAAATTGACACTAGATGGTGATGCGATATATGAAATTTTAGCTCCGAACACCCATGATCAGACACTTAGAAGCGGAAGCAATTGGGGCTACGATGTCTACAAGGTCACATGATGGCATCCGAATAAATAGTGAAGGCCACACGAAAGTGTGATTTTTTTTAATTAAAATCTACTAGAAACACAAAGGCTTTACGATGGCTTCAGGGTTTCAAACTGACAGTATGATATATGCCAAAGGTTTGCTTGAGTAGGCCTACTTGTGCTCAGGAATCTGAGAAACTCCATCAGCGGTCACACTGGCTCAGCCCTTCAGCTGCTAAGCGCGACTCAATGACCTTTTGCGGACAGTGTAGATCAAGATCAGACTGCACAGAACGTGCAGTCTGACCTTGTATCTACACAGTCCGATAAGGAGATATTTATCTCCAAAAATAAGTTTGAAATAACATTATTTGGGTTTTTACTATCGGCTTGAAAGTTTTATTAAAGTTATATAGCAGGTTAAGGGTTAACACGCTATTAGACTTTACAAAATTGAAATTATTTGAGCCGTGCTCTGGCAAATGGGGGCTTAAAGCATCCCCGTGATGCATGATACCATGCAAGCTATTACACAATTATGGATCCACAAAAGCCAAATTTTTTAACAACCGACTTAATCACTAGGTAGACTTAGCCTTGGACATACAGAAAATTGACCAATAGCGAAAAGTTTCGGCCCAGGTCAGCCTGCGCGGACTGCGCAGGCTGACCTGGGCCGACACTTTTCGCAGATGTATTAAGCCCCCTTTTCACAGAGCATAGCTCATTTTCAGATGGCAAGTTAATTGTCATTCAAATGACAGAATTTGTCTGCAAAGTGGAAGAAAACATTGAGAGAGAATAAAAAAAACGCTGGTTGTCTGTATTAACTTCTTTTTCCATCTATGTTTTTCAAAAGTCTTCTCTCTTCATGGTCATTAAAACACGGGATTGTTAATTATGGTAAAGGGTTGATTTCATTCGATAGACGATGACAGCCATTACGAGTCAATTTACGAGTATCTTTTAGAAACTAGAAATATGTTTCGCCGAGCCCGGAAGCACAGTCGGTAGCGTACAGTGCTTTAGAACAGGGAGTTGCTGGTTTGATCACTGGCTCAGCTAATCTCCTTCCGAGGATTCTTTCCTCTCTCACCGCAGATCATTGTTTCGACGATGGTTATGTTGGAAAGCAGCCAGTGGCTTGGAAAGTATATTGTGCTGAGTACTGGTAAAAGAAACTCCAGGAAAGCATGGGTAGGTGCACTGATCGCAGCGATACAGTTGAAATAATGTTGAAAACGGCGTTAAACACCACACAATCATACAATAAGAAACGTTATTCAATTTTTTGTCCTTTGAATGATAGTTTAGTCTTAAGAGATGTACTCGGGTCGACCAATCAGGGGCCGTATTCATCAATTCGTTAGTGATAGTGTCTTTAATATTTTACCCTGTCTTAAAATTGTTCTTACGACATTTCTAAATTTCAAGGGAACGTAACTGATTGGCTTAAACAAATGAGGCATGCTCTGGCAAAAGGGGGTTTAATGTCTCTCCGTGATGTATGATACCAAGCCGGTCATCACATCATTGTGAATTCATGAAATCCATTTTGTCTAACAACCGACTGAATCACGAGGTACATTGGCCTTTAGACACGCAAAAAAAAAATGACCAATAGCAAAAAGTTTCGACCCAAGTCAGCCTGCGCAGAATGCGCAGGCAGACCTTGGTCGATACTTTTTGTAGATGCATTAAGCCACCTTTTCACAGAGCATGGCTTAAACAGATTAACCAGTCAGAAATTGTGCCATCTACTATCCAAATTAGACAATTACATACCTCAAAACTGATGGAAAAAATAATTGCAATGGCCTGGGTTTTGATGATTTACCCAAATAATGTTTTTTTTTTTCAAATGATCGCCGAGTAATGGGTGAGAGGGTCTTATGAAAGCTTTTGTAAATGCACGTATGAGATAAGTCACAATTTAGAGATGATAATTATGAGAAATAAGTCGATTATGGATTTTTGTTACCGTCACTGTTTCAAGTGTTACAAACATTTAGCACTTAAACGTAGGTGGAGTGGCGTTTTCGCCAATTAACACAAAATTACGAGTTTCTACTACTCTTCATGCAATATACGGCGTGAGTACATTCAGGGGAATAAGCACCATTGCTTAATCTTAAAGTAATTTCCTCATTTCCCACAATTTTCCCATACAACAATGCGAATCTCGAGTTTTCCTTTCCTTCAAAGGTTTCTCCTTTGTGTAAATTATTCAGTTGCTAGTCAAAATCATATAATCGTGAAATCTCGGCCCTTTCCGTACCTACCTCTCATTTGATCAACGAATCAGCCGAGGTTTGCCGAATGCTAGAATTACAATCTATAATAAGTTTTTGTAGTAATGGGTACACGAGTAAATTAAGAAAAGGTGAACAATGTCCAGTAGTATTTGAACCGGAAAGCCTTTGTAATATGGCCTGCAACACGCGAAAAGGGGCATTCGGACTTGTGCGTAAAGTGTCGTCTCGGATCAGCCTGCGCAGGCTGATCCGAGACGACACTTTCCGGCTACATTCGATTTTGTCCTACAGTAGACTTGCGCGAAACATAAATTTACATAAGAACGTATACCCATTTTCGCATGTTGCAGGCCAGTTATGTGAGCACAGTGAACCGGGATGAGTATCAACGAACCTCGAATCTATAGGTCAGCGTATTTTGGTATACCGGAAGAGCTATACATTGTAGAACCTCGTAGCTACTACCAAACGCAAGATGTACCGGGAGGATACTATCAAACATAAAAGCGGCCCCTAACTCTCATATTAAAAGACGGAAGCTGCCGAGATTGGCCGAATGACCTTTACGAAAACGTCGATGTTACACGATATTTACCAATGAGTTAACAAGTGAGTCTACGGCCCAGGGCTAACTCTCATATTAAAAGACGGAAGCTGCCGAGATTGGCCGAATAATCTTTGTGAAAACGTCGATAGTACACGATTTTTTACCAACGAGCTGGTGCGTCTACCGCCCCTAACTCTCACATTAAAGGATGGAAGCTACCGAGATTGGCCGAATAACCTTTTCGAAAACATCGATGTTACACGATACTTACCAATGAGTTTTTGAGTCTACGGTCCCTAAGTCTCATATTAAAGGGCGGAAGCTGCCGAGATTGACCGAATAACCCTAACGAAAACGTCGATGTTACACGATATTTACCAATGAGTTAGTGATTCTACGGCCCCTAACTCTCATATAAAAAGACGGAAGCTGCCGAGATTGGCCGAATAATCTTTACGAAAACCTCGATGTTACACGATATTTACCAATGAGTTAGTGATTCTACGGCTCCTTACTCTCATATAAAAAGACGGAAGCTGTCGAGATTGGCCAAATATTCTTTACGAAAACGTCAATGTTACACGATATTTACCAATGAGTTAGTGAGTCTACGGTCCCTAACTCTCATATTAAAGGACGGAAGCTGCCGAGATTGACCGAATAACCCTTACGAAAACGTCGATGTTACACGATATTTACCAATGAGTTAGTGAGTCTACGGTCCCTAACACTCATATTAAAAGACGGAAGCTACCGAGATTGGCCGAATAGCCTTTACGAAAACACGATATTTTCCAATGAGTTAGTGAGTCTACGGTCCCTAACTCTCATATTAAAACACGGAAGCTACCGAGATTGGCCGTACAGCCTTTACAAAAACGTCGATGTTACACGATATTAAACTGATGAGTTAGGGGTCGTAATCCTTAGACGTAACACTTACCCTGAGGGTTGTGAAGAACCTCGAAGCTGCTGGCAGATGTTTCTTGGTGTGCCTAGACGGTATTGTAGAACCACATAGCTTCTATCAAACGTAAGATGTACCGCAAGAGTACTTATATTGTATAACTTCGAAGCTGTAAACATAAGATGTATCGTGAAGGGTATTGTAGAGAACCTCAAAGCTATTATTGAACAAATAGCCTGAGCCATGCTCTGTGAAAAGGGGGCTTCCGCAAAAAAGTATCGACCAATTTCAGCTTGCGCTGTCCGCGCAAATTCATTTTACATGAAAAATACTCATTACAGTTTCTATCTTTATATTATCGTCAAACGAATGAATGAAATTTTTCGCGATACATGTATTAATTTACCATAAATTGTCTTTTAAAATCAAATGTTTACCATTTAAATCTCTGAAAAACCCATTTTTACTTGCCATTCTGAGAACTTCGTACTCTAGTCTAACAGTATTTCTTCAACCGGAAGTTCGAGTATCCGCTGGTCTTTGGCCCACCAACATGGATTGTGGACCTGTTTTCGATCATATTTGATCATATACCATCAATACCCTTTCCAAGCAAACTTGGGACCCCTTTCCGATTGCATCTTAAGCCAATACTCGGTCGAGCGGCCCACAAGGTTGATTGATTATTCAGGGCTGTTTAGATAGAATCCACGCTCGTCCAAACTCTTTTCGAGTATTGATGATAGTCAGTCCGACAGGATTCATACTCTAAAAGGTAAAACGACAATGGCAAAAATGGTGTGCTGTCCAGCCTTTCTTTAAACCCTTTATCTTTATATCAAAACTTTAGCCCTGTCCCCATTGAAGGAATTTACAGCAGATAATTCAAACGTTTTACAAATGATAGTATTTGCCCTTAACTAGGTAGAAAACGTTGAGGGAAAAGGAGAAAATGCTGGTTACCAGCATTTTCTCCTATCCGCACAATGTTTTCAAAAGGCTTCTTTCCTCAGGGTCGTTAAAGATCGGGATTGTGTGGTAAAGGGTTAGAATTAATACAACAACAACAACAACGACGACATTTTCCCCTTTCAAGAAACAACAAGGCAGCAGGCCACTTTGTACAAAATAGATTACAGTACTGATATGAATTAACGATTGAGGCAAGAACACAAGAGAAAGCATTGTGGCAAACTGGTGAAATTGCTCGTAAATAATTATTTCTAGTTTTGGTCGCATTGACTTTAAAGTTTTCTGCTGGAAAAAAAGTTGTCAACAAAACTTTTATAGAGTGTAGAAAGACTTAAGGATAGGGCACCCTAATGGGATTCGTGTAACATTGCCTTTCATCACGAAAATCGTACCGATTCGGCTAAGACTCGGGTAATCCGTAATCGATGCGGGGAAGCAGCGTCTATCGGCGGAAGGATTACGGATTACTCGAGTCTTAGCCGAATCCGTACCATTAGGGTGCCCTATCCTTAAATTTTGTTCGTACGGAGTTTTAAACTCCGTTTTCAACATCATTTCATTCACACCGCGGCGGCCAGTGCATCTATCCATGCTTTCCTAGAGTTTCCCTTTACCAGCATTGCGCACAATATTCTTCCCAGACCACTGACTGCTTCCCCACATAACCATCGTCGAAACAATGATAATCGATGAGAGGGGAATTAATTCTGTCCCAACGACTATCATCTATTACTATCGGAAAGAAAGTGGCCGAGCTAGGGAATCGAACCAGCAATCCCCCCTGGTGTCAAGTCCTGTACGCTACAGACTGCACTTCCGGGTTCGGTGAGTACACGAGGAACTTATAGAAAATCCGTAACCGCATGAACTGAATTATTAAGATATCTTTTGTAAAATTCAATAAACACACGCACACAAAAAGTATGTAACTACAAAGTTATGCAACCTAACATTTTTTTTCTCTGGTTTGACCCCTTATAAAACATTGGACATTTCCAAATTCAAAGCATGAATTACGGAAAACAAACTGAATGTAGCTCAATTGCGGGATTTGTAGTTGATAGGTTATAAGACAATATAGGAAACGGAGAAAATACTGGTTACCAGCATTTTGTTTTTAATTGTAAGCTTGATCATGAAAACAGGGAATTGTTCGGTAAAGGGTTGAAGGAAATTTTAAACAACGTAGAATGGTCTCTTACACTGGTTTGTATCTGCAAGGCTTTTTGTGTCCTATTTTTGCGAAAATGAAATACAAGGCAAAATCGATAATGGCTACTACAAGACAATAATAATGAAAAGGCAGAATGATCAATCCTTTCCCAAACAAGGCCGCCTTTTTACCACCCCGGTGAAAAAAAGGAGCTTTTGAGAACATTGTGAGAAAAAGAAGAAAATGCTGGTTACCAGCATTTTCTTCTTTTTCCCACAATGTTTTCTACCTTTGCCAAGACAAATTCCATCATAGGAGACATATCTTATTTGTCGTCTGCAAATCCTTTCAATTTGGAAAAGTCTAAAATTGTCGTATTGTAAAGAACTAGTAAGTATGTATAAGTATGTACCTCAAATATTTCTCTCTTTTTTTGCTGATGAAAAATTAAACGTCTTAGAAAATTGTTTGAGGCTGTACTATCTAATTTAATAATCTTTCTCCCCCCCCCCCTTCAAAGGTCTAATTATTGCATGACTTTTGTTGTGGTTGTTGTGAAACAATATACTTGTACATGATAAAAAAACAAGCATAATAACAGGATCTTCAACAAAATTCGATCTGTTTTCACCTACCATTCTATATGATCTTCTCCGTCTCATTCTTATGAATTTTCGCGGTTTGAAAGTGAAACAAATTCTGATTGGGTAAACCAAAATGGTTTAGCCAGTCAGAAGTTGTGTTACTTTCCAAATCTAGATTAAGACTAAGAATGAAACTAAGAATGGTTGGTGAATACTGGCCCTAATGTCATCTAGAGTGACGCTTTGGATACTAGTTTGATTGGCAAGTGGTGTTCTCTCGGCGAAGCTGAAAGTGCTGGCTCTTTGGTATTCATTCGGATGACAAATGAATAAGTGGAAATTTGTGATTGGTCGAAAATATAGACATGTTTATTTTGTGGGCCCCTGCCGATTTGCTGACAAATTCACGCCGTCTACCTTTTTAAATTTACGCCGTCTGTCTTTTTCAAGAAATTTCTTGTTTCAAATAGGACTTTTTGAATGTTATCCAACTGATATTTTCTCATGTCTTGGCCTGCCATATATGCTACATTGAGTCGCTGTCGTACATTACGTAGGCCTATGTACTAAATTTGCTTTGCTTGTTCGGCGTATATCTTTATTATCTTTAATGACAGAAGTCGAACTATATGTAATCTACAAAACTTATAAACCGCCACTTATATATGGCCATGCTCTGTAAAAAGGGGGCTTAATGCATTAGCAAAAAGTATCGACTCAGGTCAGCCTGCGCGGATTGCGCAGGCTGACCTTGGCCGAAACTTTTTGCTTTTAGTAAATTTTCTGCATGTCAAAGGACTAGTGTACCTCATGATTTAGTCGATTGTTATACAAAATGGATTTTATCGATCTATATCACTGTAATGACTTGCTTGTTATCATTCCTTATGGAGATGCAATAAGCCCCCTTTTCACAGAGCATGGCTCATATAACTTATGATTTCTCGGCACTCACCCCGTTGATTGATTGTATGGTGTTTAACGCCGTTTTCAACATTATTTCAGTTATACCCCGGCGGCCAGTGCACCTATCCATGCTTTCCTGGAGTCTCTTTTACCAGTACTCCGCACAATTTTCTTTCCAAGCCACTGGCTGCTTTCCCACATAACCATCATAGAAACAATGGTCAGCGGTGGGAGAGGAATGAATCCTGTCGCAATGACTATCATCAATCCTCGGAAAGAAATTGGCCGAGCCGGGGATCGAATCACCCCGTTGAAAAGTCATGCCACATGTTCATCAAATACTTATTTCTAAACCTCTAAACATGTGAAATTAAACGGATTAAGCTATCTCATAACAATATGTTGACTTTATTCATCGGTATTACCGTAAATCCTCAACAAAAGTTTAAATGGGTGTTTAAATGCATTTGAATTTATATCATACCATTTAAAAGTGTGGAAATTATTGTGAAGATGACAATCTGTCATTGTACGGTCGGTCCAAGTGTTAGTTGCTGACAGAGAAATTAATTTCAAAACTAGGTTAAAACCTGCCAGGTAGCTGTGTCTTTTGTTTACTTTTTGCCTGATTTTAAAATTGTTTTTTCTGCCAGGGACTAACATATGGCCCAACCACACGATAACAGACTGTCATCTCCACAATATGTTCCATACTTTTAAATACATGTAGTATTATTTAATTTTAAATGTATTATGACACCTGCCTTGATAGTTTGGCCTTTACAGGGCCTTTAATTCAGCCTCTATGTACAAACCTGAAGCTAAATTTGCCAATATTGCAAATCAAGAAAAGGCTGCCTAGAAGGTACAGTATGTTCTTCGATCTACAATGTCGTCTCTTTGACATCAAGACAAGAAGCTGTAGGCCTATACATGTATTTACATAACTTCCACGTATAAACAATTTGGGCCATGGTGTGTGAAAAGGGGGCTTAATCTATCTGCGAAAAGTATCGACTCAGGTCAGCCTGCGCAGTCCGCGCAGGCCGACCTGGGCCGAAACTTTTCGCTGATAATCAATTTTCTGCATGTCCAAGGACTAGTGTAGCTCATGATTTAGTCGGTTGTTAGACAAAATGGATTTTGTAGATCCATGATTATATGACTTGTTGGTATCACGAATCACAGAGATACAATAAGCCCTCTTTTGCCAGAGCATGGCTCATTCAGGTCTGACCACGTCAAATTGGTTGATGCGTTAAAGGCCCACTAACGGACAAATGTGACCGATGCAGGCAAGTTTAATTCTACCCGGTTTAAGATATTTTTTCTGCCAGCTACAGGGACTGTGCATAACGTGTACATATGAATAACGAACCGTATTGCAACACGAGCTCATAACAATATCTACACATGTAGGCCTATTTCTCAACGGCTTGAATTTTAAATTTACCTGCATTTTGACTCCTTTATTGATGACTTTTGGCCGTTATGAGGCCTTTAACCCTTTAAATACCGTACAATGCCAATCTCTAACGACCCTGAAAAAGAAGGCTTTATATCCGTGAAAGAGTAGAAATCAATGTCAGGAAAGGAGAAGATGCTGGAAACCAACATTTTCTCCTTTTCTTACAATGTTTTCTAACCACTCGGGGATAAATATTATTATTCGGAAAGCATTTGAATTGTCGTCTGTATAAATTCCTTCAATATGGACGAGTTATTTGCCGTAAAGGGTTGACGATCATGAACATTACAGAGATACATGTAAACTTAAAATTACCAAACAATCCCACCTTTTTACGACACTGAGGAAGATTTTTTTTTCTTGCAAACATCGGGGGGGGGGGGGGGGAGTAGAAAATGCTGGTTACCAGCATTTTCTGCTTTCCTAATAATGATTTCTTCTCTTTCACGGACAAATTTAATAATTTTAGCCATATCTATGACAAAGTTTGTCGCCTGAAAATGCTGTCAAGTAAAAGATTGATTAAACTTGCGTTTATTTATTGTCGCTACCGGTTGCCCATATGGACGAAACAGAACTTGCAGTCTGACCTTGGATCTACACTATCCGAAAAGGGGATAATTTTTCACGAAAAAACTAACTTTGAAATAGCAATGTTATGGGTTTTACTGTCGGCTTGAAAGTTCAATTAGCTTATTTCTAAAGCAGGTTTAAGGTTTAAAACAAGATATCCCATGACTTAGTAGCGATGGAGTATAATATTGAAATCCTAACGCTGGAAATCGTTGATTTTCCTGGTTTGCTTTTTCAAAGCGGACTTTCACCCATTAATTACGCCATTCACTTTTCTATTTCTTTGTTTGTTTTTTTTTTACTTTTTTCTTCTTACGTTTTCGTCTTGTAGCGGCCAATAATTCTTGGAAAGTTTACAGAAGTGGCAAATTCAAAATTATCAGTCACAACAACGCTACCTTCTCTGATCAAAAAGGATATAGTCTACATACATGTAGTTGTAAGTGTGAATCGGATAATGATAGTAATTTTACCTGTTTACCCTTTACCACATAATCCCGAGTTTTAACGACCCTGAAGAAGAAAACTTTTGAAAACATCAAGGGAAAAGGAGAAAATGCTGGCAACCATTATTTTCTCCTTTTCCACATTTTTTTCTACCCTATCAGATATTTTCGGCTAATTTGTACCAATTTTAATTTTGTCGTCTGCAGATGCTCTCAATTTCGTTGAGTTTAAAACTTTGTCGTTTCTTTATTTAGAGAGAGATGTTTTCAGTCGTCTGCTACAAATTTCTTTCATGATCATGGCTAAGTACAGGGCAGTAGATTAGTATGTAGGTCAGAATGATCTTCAAAAACATCTAGCACTTTAACCGTGACAGACATTTTTATTCCAAATCAAACTATGAAAACTCATTAATCCATGACAGATGCCCCTATTTATTCTTCAAATTACAAATATCTGTTATGTTTGCATTTTTCAAGATTATTTTTTTTTTTTTCAACAAATCAATCCAGGTACATAATGAGTAAAAAAACTCTTTCTCCGAGTTTCTCGGCGGTCAGGGTTGAAAGAGAGACTTGTAGGACGATGGCGAAGCGACAGGCCTGGTGCAATTTTTAATACGAGTTTAAGAGTTGCCTTCCTTGAATCGGACAAAAGTGGGCGCCATTTTACATTTTCTGGTCACGTCGATGCGATATTCAGAAATAAAGCCTTATTAAGAACTAAG
This sequence comes from Hippopus hippopus, assembly GCA_946811185.2. Lineage (NCBI taxonomy): Eukaryota > Metazoa > Mollusca > Bivalvia > Cardiida > Cardiidae > Hippopus > Hippopus hippopus. The sequence continues at coordinate 13,648,407 of OX328106.1, forward strand.
GGGGCCACCACTAACGTTTCAGCCTATTTCTAAGAGGCTCTGACTCGCATTTCTTGGGTTATTTACAGGTCACGCAACGATAACATTCACCGTGAGTGTGTCATTTTTTTCAAGATGCCAAATTGCACGAAGACCGTGCAACGTTATTTCCACTATCGCATATTTTAAGAAATTTCAAACTGTAATAATGACAATATCCACGAATTCGTAGTATTTTACAAGCTTTAAAACCTTTCCAAATTCATAGATCCACAGTACTTCAAAGCCAATACCATATCCATAGCCAAATACAAAATAGCTGCTTTGTAGAAAGGCAAAGTGTCTTGAAAAGATTTTAAAAGTTAACTTATGAAGAGAATCACTTGACTTACTCCCGTCCCGATTCGGGGTCTAGCTCCGATGTTATTTTTGTGAGAAACAATCACGAAAATAACATCGGAGCTAGACCCCGAATCGGGAGTACACTTGACTATACTCTGCTCGTTCTCAAACACCCCCTTCTCAATGTCCAAGTGCAGCCCATTAAATTACCTGCAATTGCCAAATAAAATCTGACGGAGAAAAAGTGAAGCTGGTGTATAAATGGACCACTCCATGTCAAAGTAAACTGTTGCACACTCTTACCCCGTCTTTATTTTTCAACAGCCCCAGTTGTGAGGATCATTTGTTGGGACAATTTAAAATGCAGACCATATAGAACAAAGAGTTGACGCATTACCATAAAATCCTGAGTTACAGTGACCCTAAGGAAGATGCCTTTCGAAAACATGAAAAGGAGAAAATGCCGGTGACCAGTAATTTCTCTCTTTCCCACAAAGACAGTTCCCATCTTTTGAGATAAATTTGCCACTGTGTTGAATTTGGACTTCTACAAATGCGTTGTTTGGTGAAGAGTTATGCAGACATTGTACACAAAGATGATTATGCCTTCTTAACTCCTTGTTCTACATTGTCTGCATTTTATACTGTTCATCATTTGTGCTGCAAGAAACAGTGCTTTTTGTCTGATGATGGGGGGTCGCTGGTTTGATCCCCAGCTCCTCCAATTTCTTTCTGAGGATCGATGATAGTGATTGTGACAGGATTCATTCCTTTCTCCCCACTGACCATTGTTTTGATAATGCTTTTATGGGAAAGTTGCCAGTGGCTTAGAAAGAGTATTGTGCTGGGTACTGGCTAAAAAAAATCCAGGAAAACATAAAGGTGACTGGTTGCTGCAATATAACTGAAATAATGATGAAAATGGTGTTAAACACCATACAATCAATCAATCAATCTCGGTGATAAATAAGCAACCAGCCTTAATGGTTGTTGCTAATATAGATATCAGCTTGTCTGAGGATGAGGTTTTAACCCTTTACCAAGCAATCCCTGGTTTTCACGACTCTGGGAAGGAAGGCTTTTGAAAACATTGTGGGAAAAGGAGAACATGCCAGCATTTACTAGCATTTTCTCCTTTTTCCCACAGTGCTTTCTACCCAATTAAAGACAGAAATTATCATTTGAGCTACACTTAAATTGTTGACTTCACATGCTTTCAGTTTGGTCCGGTCCAAAATTTTGTCATGTGGTAAAGGGTTATAAAAGTGAAGAAGTTGATAACCCTTATCCTGCTCAATAAGTCAAACTTTCAAGCCGATAATAAAAACCTGGATAATGCCATTTCAAACTTATTTTTTGGAGAAAAATGTCTCCTTATTAGACAATTTAGATCTGGGATCAGACTGCATGTTGTGTGCAGTCTGATCTTGATCCACAGTCTGAAAAAGGTCAGTGGGCCAAGTACAGCAGCCGAAGGGTTAAAACAGTCAGGAGTAGTGACCTTTGCAGGAATGTCCTTACATATAACTTTTAGATGACTTAATTTGTCGTTAGAAAGAATGTGTTTGAAAACATTGTAATTGGTTGTGGCAAGCAGATTTAACTCTTTACCAGATGAGGTAATTTTGGTCTGCTGAAATTGAAAGAATTTACAGACGACAAATTTAGAGTGGCTAAAAAGGTGGTATTTTTATTTGTAAGGGAAGAAAACACTGTGGAAAAAGGAGAAAATGCTCGTTATGAGCATTTTTTCATTTTTCCACAGTGTTTTCAAATGCCTTCAACCTCAGAGCCGTAAAAACCAGGGCTTATCTGGGAAAGGGTTAATGCCACAATTTTCTCACATGTATAATGGTCATAATTTTCAATTTACCCTACAACCCTGAGGTTTTTTTTTTTTTCAATCCTGATGAAGAGGGCTTTTGAAAAGGTGGGAAAAGGAGAAAATACTGAAAACCAGTTTCTCTCCTATTTCCACAATGTTTTCTACACTTTTACAGACAGATATCAACATCTTAACCACATCTGCAAATGGTTTCAATTCAGATAAGTCTTAAATTTTCTCATCTGGTAAAGGGTTAAACCTTTCCCAAACAACATATTTGAGACTCTTTCATACTTAAAATGTCTATAGATGATACCTTCAAAATTAGTACAAATTAATTTAAGCTCTCTGATAGGGTAGAAAACATTGTGGGAAAAGGAGAAAATGCTGGTAACCAGCATTTCCTCCTTTTCCCACAATGTTTTCAAAAGCCTTCTTCTCCAGGGTCGTTTAAACTCAGGATTGTGTTGTAAAGGGTTAAAGGTCTCTGCCATACACTGGTTTCAGGAGGTAAAGAGACTAGGATCTTTTTATTTTTTTTTCCAGATGCTGCCAATGTTCAAAAAGTCTCATATCAACACAAGAGCAATTGAGGATTACATCCTACGAGGGACTTTAAAAAATTACAGTGAGGATTCCAACAAGAGAAATGCCTTGAAGCAAGCATCCATGTTGTACAAGATGGTAGAAGGGGACTTGTATCGACATGGAAGTGAGAGGGAATATTCCAAATATGGATTGCGTGTTGTAGTGCATGATGATGAACCACAGAGAAAATTGGATATTATTTCAAAATGTCATTTGGATGAAATGGGCAACCACTATGGAATGAACAACACCATAAAAAATGTGAATAAATTGTACTACTGGCATGGACTCAGTGCTCACGTGAAGATGTTTCTGAAGAAATGTGAGCAGTGCAAGGAGCGTTCCAAGTTTTCTATGGAAGAGTGGCTTGAAGGAGAGAAAAACAATTTGTCAAAGAGAAAATTGAACCACACAGCTCAAATTTCAACAGAAATAAAAAATGAAATTAAAAGCCTAGGAAGAATTCGTAAAGCAACTCCCCCGGAGACTTTCTTTATTGTCAATGCTCGTAGAAAAGTGGATTTCGACAATCTCAAAGAGGATGCTGAAATGTTGATTGATTCTAATAACATAGAGTATGTTGTTGAAACATTGGGTAACAGTGAAGATGGACAGGAACTTGAGGAAGTGTGTCATGTTTTAAATGTCCCAGATATAGTACCACTACCTGAAAGATTTAGATCTCGAGAAATTGAGAACTTCTTAAAGTATGGTTCCTACCCTGATGACTTCTCTTCTAATCAGAAATCAGGTTTACGAGGTCCTGCTGTACAATATACTGTTATTGATGATGAACTCTATCATAACTCAAACAAAAAGAACAATCATGGCCTGAAACTAGTCATCCATGATGATAATCCAGCTCTTAAAGTAAAAATAATGGTAGAGTCACACTTGGATGATGATGGAAACCATCTAGGTCTAAATCGCACCATGCAAAAAGTCAGTGAAAAGTACTTTTGGCTCGGACTCTCACTTGATATCAGGAAATTTATGCTGAAATGCAAAATCTGTTCTCAGAACAGGGGTAAAAGGCTTGTAGAGGACACATCCAGGTTTAGTGAGGAAGTCAAGAAACTTAAAGAAAGACAGGTTTATCAAGAAACCGGACCATCAGGAGATGAAGTGTTGACAGCTTATACAGTAGTTAGTGAGGATGATGTAAATAAAGAAAGTTCAGAAGAAAACTATAACCAGGTCTATAGACTTGTTGGAAATGATGATAATGATGTAACTGAGATTACAGTTAAAGTTGTCAATGGTGAAGTTCAAGGAATTCAAGAAGGACCTCAAGTGTTTGAAATTGATGAAGAACAGTTAGCAGCTTTGGAGAGGGAGGTCACTGAAACAGACAAGGAGAAATCAATGATTGATGGGAATGACAAAACAAAGGAAAATGACAAAAGTGCATGCAATGGTGACAGTGATGGAACTGGTGGAGAGAAGAGTAAGATGGAATCTGATGTTACAGATAAATCAGTCACTGAACCTGGTCACACTGAATTAGAACTCAGAAACAAAAGTATAAAAGAGGAGCATAGAGTTATTGAAGAAAACATGGACAACAATGATGTGATTGCTGTGGAAGCTGCCATTGATATGTTAGTGAACAGTACAGCAAGTGAACAATCTGAAACTGAGACAGAAGACAGAGAAACGGTTCGAGTGAAAAGGGAGATGACTCCACCACCTTCTATTAGTCAACCCTCTTCACTGATACAATTTTATCAGGATTGTGTGTATGTACCCAGGTCCAAAAAGACGAGAGCTATCGAGAACTTCTTGCTGTATCAGACAGTCACAACTGGATATACTACCTCTAAACTTAAAGAGTTGGCAGAGAACTTTATTCTTGAAGATGATGTGTTGTTTAGAAGAGCATCACGGTACAAAGGTCGACAGATTGTGGTGCATGATGACCAGCCTGAGGTAAATTATTTTTAGCTGAACTCCTTACTAGACAACAAATTTTAGACTTGTCTGTAGCGAGAGCATTAGCAGACAACAAGTTAAACATGGTTCAGATAAGGTGATTTGCCTAAAAATGGTTGTGAAACATTGTGGGAAAAAGAGAAAATGCTTATTAAAAACATTTTCTCCTTTTTCCAACTATGTTTCCAAAAGCCTTTTCTCTCAGGTTTAACCTTGAGGTTGTGTGATACAGGGTTAAAAAATGATCTCTCAGTATTGCACATAAATTATTATCAATTTGTGAGAATTATTTTCCCACAATAATCACATGTACATGTAAGTAGTTTTACATGGCCATATTTCTTGTTTGTATTTTTTTTGCATCTTTCAAATAGGTTGAAGTACAAGATTTACCATTACGTTTATGTCTCAGGATGGATGACTTAATGAATTTTAGTCATGTACATCTAACATCTAATTCAAGATTGTTCTTTTGATTGGTCAAATACTGGTCATTTGATATGATGAAATTGCAGGTGATTCTCCATCTAATGGTGCCATATTTTTCCATTGTATTGTGTTTATTACCTATAGCCTACAAGCTAATAAGATTTCTGAATTTGAATGATCTTTTGATAATTTTTTTGAAGAAAAGAAAAAACACAAAACTGATGAAGAAGTGATTATGGTGATACTTTTTCTAACAAAAGTTGTATATGTCATGGCTTCTTTAAATTTTGATTTATTCAGGTCATTAATTTTTGGCTGAAATTTGTAATCTTTGCAGATTAAATTGAAGGTAATGCAGGAGCATCATAGAAAGCCAAATGGAGACCATTGCTCAGAAATGATCACTTTTACAAATATACAGTACAAGTTCTACTGGGAGGAGTTGAGATGGGATGTTAATAGGTAGGTCCTTACCCCTTTATCACACAATCCAGACTTTTAACGACCCTGAGGAAAAATGCTTTTGAAAACATTGTGGGAAAAAGGAGAAAATGCTGGTTACCAGCATTTTCTCCTTTTCTCACAATGTTTTCTACCACATCAAAGACAAATTCCATCATTTGAGCCACTATGAAATTGTCGTCTGCAAATGCTTTCAATTCGGATAGGTCTTGAATGTTGCTGTGTGGTAAAGCATTAACTCTTTACCTCATGACAAAATCTTAGACGTGTACAAATTGAAAGTATTTGCAGACAGCAATTTAAATGTGGCTCAAATGATGGAATTTGTCTTTGATAGGGTAAAAAACATTGTGCGGAAAGGAGAAAAATGCTGGTTTACCTGCATTTTCTCCTTTTCCTACCATGTTGTCAAAAGGCTTCTCCCTCAGGGTCGTTAAAACTCAGGATTGTGTGATAAAGGGTTAACTCTTTACTAAAGGACAAAGTTTTACACAGGTCCAAAATGAAAGCAATTGCAGACGACAAACTAAATGTTGGACAGATTAGGAAATTTTTGTTTGAAAGGGTAGAAAAAATTGTGGGAAAAAGAGAAAATGCTGGTTACCAGCATTTTCTCCTTTTCCCCACAATGTTTTCAGAAGTCCTTTTTTCTTGAGATTGTTAATACTTGTGATTTTGTGGTAAAGGGTTAAAGCAAATATTTCCCTGTCAGACGACAGAGCTTTTTAATTGTCGAAAAGATCCCGACTTTTAACGACCCCGATGAAAAAGCCTTTTGAAAACATTATGGGAAAAGAAGAAAATGCTGGTAACCAGCATTTTCTCTTTTTCCCAGAGTGTTTTCTAGCCTTTCCAAACCAAATTTCAATTTTTCTGTCACATATATTTTGTTGTCAGCAAATGCTTTCAATTTGGACCAGTCTAAAATTTTTTCGTATGGTAAAAAGTTAAGGCAATAGACTACAGATAGCTGAAATGATGAGATTTGTTTTTAAAAGGGTAGATAACGATGCACAGGGAAAAGGAGAAAATGCCGGTTACCAGTGTTAGAGGGAGAAAAAAACAGCACAACATTAATTTCAGTTCCAATACTAGCCTTTTGAAATTGCTCAGCCCGGCCTGGTGGCTCAGTGATTAGGGTATCCGACTTGTGACCTGGTGGTTGTGAGTTTGATACTCGCTTGAGGCGAACTTTCTTTCTAGTGATTTTTCACCTCTCACCTCTGATGCATGTGAATAAAGTATTCAGTGACTTGGAAAGTTGTGTCAGTACTGGTGTGAGAAAGCTAGGAAACACATGCGTAGGTGCACTGACTGCTGTGATATGACCTAAGTTGTAAAAATGCCATTAAACTCCAATACAATTAGAAATTCCTCAACATAATTCTCAGCCAGTCAGCATGTTATGGAATTTAGAATATGGTTCTGTGTAGAATAGTTGGTAAATGTGGCCCCAGTGTTGTTGATTCACTTATAGAATGTAGACCTTTAACCCTGTATGAAACAATCCCGTGTTTTTGAGAAGAAATCTTTTGAAAACATTGTGGAAAAAGGAGAAAAAGCTGGAATCCAGCATTTTCTCCATTTCTCACTATGTTTTCAAATCTTTTGTACATGATTACTATCATTCAAGCCATACTTACACTGTTGTCTGCTATCACTTCCAATTTGGGCAAGTCTATAATTGCGTCATTTGGTAAAGGGATAACTGCTTGTGTTTTATTTTATACAGGTTTTATAAACAGTGCACTACATGTGTGGACAGCTCAGGCATCGAGATTAAAACCAATAAAAGAGTTCTAACAGTCAAAGAGCTGAAGGACAAGGAAGCGGAGCAACGACGAAAAGTCTGTGAACTTGGAGTGCACGCCAAGAGAAATCGGGCTTTTCGAGAGGTGCACAAGTCTAAGCTAGAAGTTTTTAAAAGCTGGGAAAAATACGGGAAAGACATGATGGATGATGTGTTGACCAACGAGGGAGTTCCAACAACTGTCATTACAGAGGGTCTGCAGGAAGAGGAGGTGGTCACTAAAGATGATGATCTTGTAAAACAAGGTAAAAATGTAGACCAGTCCAAACTGAAAGCATTTGCAGACGACAAATTAAATCCTGCTTAATTGATGATTTCTGTCTTTGAAAGGGTAGAAAACATTGTGGGAAAAGGAGAAAATGCTGGTTACCAGCATTTTCTCCTTTTCCCACAATGTTTTAAAAAGGGGTTTCTTTTCAGGGTCGTGAAAACCTAGCATTTTTGGGTCAAGGGTTAAAAGAAAGGCCTTTGAAAATATTGTACAAAAAGAAAGAAAATGCTTGTAAGCAGCATTTTATCCTTTGCCTACAATGTTTTTTACCTCTCCACAAAGAATTTTTTATGTTTGAGTCACATTTATTTTGTTGTCTGCAAATGCTTTGAATTTAGACAAATCTACAATTTTGTTGTTTGGTAAAGAATAATGGATTTTTTTTTATTATACTTAGCTATCCAAGCCAGGTCATTCAGTTTGTTTTCTAAGGGCTAGGAACCCAGGGGTCATGAGTTTGAATCGTAGTGACCTAAAAAGAGTGTTGTGCAAAGAACTGCAAAAACAAACTCCAGGAACACATAGATAAGTGCACCAGCAGCCATGTTAAGACTGAAATTTAGTAGTTGAAAGAATGTTGAACACAAAAAAACAAACAGAAAAAACTCAGTAGAACTTAAATTGTATGTAAATGTAATCTAAAACACATCAAAAGAGAAACTTCAAGGCCTTTCTTTCTTCATATTTGAATTATGTGTTGATTTCTAATTCCCTTACTATCCTAACCCTTTACCAAACAATCAGTATGTTTTATCAACCATGAAAAAGAAGACTTTTGAGAACATTGAGGGAAAAAGAGGAAATGCTGGTAACCAGGATTTTCTCTTTGTCCCCACATTGTTTTCTGTCTTTTCAGAGACGACTTCCATTTTCAGCCACTTTTAATGTGTTGTCTGCAAATACTTTCAATTTGGTTGAGACTAAAAATTTTGTCCTCTGGTAAAGAGTTATGCATAAATGAAACTTAAACTTAAAGCACAAATAAGTTTTTTATCAACTTTTTACTACACAACAAAACTTTGGACTGGACCAAATTGAAAGCATTTGCAGACAACCGTGTGGCTTACATAATGATTTCTGTCTTTGGTAGGGTAGAAAACATTGTGGGAAAAGGAGAAAATGTTGGTTACCAGCATTTTCTCCTTTTCCAGCAGTGTTTTCAAAAGGCTTCTTCCTCAATGTCATTGTGATAAAGGGTTAACACAAGTTGTGTAAACAAGGGCCCAAATAGTCATGTGTACAGAAATAAACCTTTTATTGTCTTGCTTCTGCTGTTTTAATCCTGAACCAAAAGAATTTTTAATGACTTAGGATGAAAGCTTTTCTGAACATTGTTTAAAAAGGGCAAAAATAATGTAGAATTGTCTATTGACAGGTACCTCAGTGGCAGATGATGACGAGTCTGATATTGACATCAATTTAGATGAAGGGTCTGATGACGAGGCAGCAAGGTAAGGATGCTGTGCTTGAGCCATGCTATAGCAAAATGGGGTTTAATGCATCTCTGTGATGCATTATACCAAGCAAGTCATCAAATAATTATGGATCTGCAAAATCCATTTTTTCTAACAACCAACTTATTCATGAGGTTGAGTGGTCCTTAGACATGCAGAAAATTTACCAAAAGCAAAAAAGTTTCGACACATTTCAGCCTGCATGGACTGGGCAGGCTGACCTGGTTGATACTTTTTGCACATGCATTAAACTGGTTTTTAACAGAGCATGGTCCAACTATATCTTAACTTTTTCAATGGATCTCTCAAGGATTTCCAAATGTAATTTGTGTGTTAGGTAAAAAATATCAGTGTCACGTCATATGAGCAATTTCTTTCTTGGCTGATATATTTTCGCATGTTTAGAAACCTTATTGATGCAGATTCTCAAGTTTTCACAAGGACGCTCACAATGTGGTCTGCTGCATCTTTGAAGTAGAAGTATGGAGTTATTGTATCACAACAAAGGGAAATTGTCATTGATTAATTCAATGCTGTTTGACGCCGCATTCAACATTATTTCAGTCATATCATGGTGACAGATCTAATATTCTCGTATATCCTGGGTCCCACGAATACTAGGCAAGGAGGGCTCTGAAGTGACTTGGCTGAGGACACTCTTTGGAAAAATCCAGTGCTTTCAGTGAGGCTCGAACTAAGGGCCTTAAGGTTACAATCCTACACTTTACCACAGAGCCACGCAGGACCCCTGAAAACTGTTATTGGTATACTTAATCCCCAACTAGATATATAGGATCTGACATAAGTTGGCATTTGAGATAGGAATTTATGAAATAAGTCTAGAAAAATCTTATTAAGCCAGTGTCTGGCAAGCTCAAGAACATTTTTGTAGACAGGCTGAAAAAGATTCTATGTCAAAAGCTAAGGAATTGGTCATGAATGAATCTAGAACTGGTCAACTGCAGCAGAGTAGGTTTTATATCCATGAATGCTTTCAATCTGGACAAGTGTGAAATTTTTGGGTACTAATAAAGAGTCACTTTTGTATTGCTGTATTTTTCAGAGAGGAGAAAGTGACGCTGACAGTATATGCTACTCAGAAACAAGAACAGAGCATTCGGGAGATGTTTCAGGACCGAGGGTGGGTTTATGAATTAGAGAGTATGACTCGCTGTGTAAGTCAGAGCCAAACACCAGAAGCTGAGGAACTGTACGAGATGGTGATGATGACAACGTCTGAGCAAGATCAAGCAATACAGCAGCTGTTTAAATCGGTAAATGAAGACAGCAAAGTTAATCCTGAAGGTGAGAAATTTTTTGTGAGGTTTACACCAGTATTATACTTTGTCCTCACTATTTTCTTACTTTTATATCTTTTTGGCAGTTTAGGAATTGATAAAAAATAGTTTTATTCACTCTCTAAAGTTGTTTTCAAATAAAACAAAAAAGACAGGAAAACTTATCTATAAAAGGTGATTTGAAAATGTTGAGGAATATTATATATATAAAAACAAGATCGTAAGAAATGGACATACAGAGTGGATTTTTTACATTCTATATATAACAGTTATTGCCCATGGTTTACTGTCTTTAGTTTATGTTTATCATTGCTAATGTATATGACGAGATACATGTACAAGTTTGTGTAAGTCAGATGATGTATAACTTTCTTGCTTATTGATCAAGTTATTTTATCCTGTTCTGTGTACAGATAAAAATTGCTGTCAGTCAACTCTAGTCCTTTATAAAACAATCTATCATGTTAATGACCTTGAGGAGGAAGACCTTTGAAAACATTGTGAGAAAAGGAGAAAATGCTGGTAACCAGCATTTTCTCCTTTTCCCACAATGTTTTCTATCCGTTCAAAGACAAATCCATCATTTTTAAGTTTTGAACCACATTTGATTTGTTGCTTGCAAATTGCTTTGAATATGGATGAGTCTAAAATTTTGTTGTTTGTAAAAGATAAGCAATTAGTGTTAGTGTCCATCCTTGACCTACTAAAAATGTACATGACATTGGGAAAAAATATTGGATAGGAAGGAAGGTATTGTTTTTGGATAGTATAGTAAATATTTTACAGCAAAAGAGTAATGGCTTGAAAGTGTACATTGCTTCTAACATTGTTTTCTCAAAGTGGTCAGCCGAGCCCTAGTGGCTCAGTCGGTAGTGTACAGGACTTGAAAACAGGGGGTTGTCAAGTTCTTTCAGAGGATTGATGATAGTCATTTGGACAGGATTCATTCCTCTTACCCCTAGCCATTACTTCAGCGATGGTTATATTGGAAAGCAGCCAGTGGCTTGGAAAAAATATCCTGCAGAGTATTGGTAAAAAAAAAAAGAAATTCCAGGAAAGCGTGAATAGGTGCACTGGCCTCCGCGATGTAACTGAAATTATGTTGAAAACAGCATTAAACACCATACAATATATCAATCAAAGTGGTCAGCTATTTGAAAGAGTTGAGATGAGTTTCTTAAATAATATGGAAAACATTATACTGCAAGCTCCTGTTGTTTCAGTATTTGCAAAATCAGTCTACAACCATAGCAAACAAACTTTTTCTCCCATTGCCAAAATGTTTTAAGGAGTTGTCAGCTGCAAGTCGGATAATATTTATACAAAAGGTAATAAGTTAATCCTTTAAAAAACTATCTGGAGTTTAAACGAACCTGAGGAAGAAGACTTCTGAAAACACATGTGGGAAAAAAAGAAAATGCTGGTGTCCAGCATTTTCTCCTATCCCCCATCATGTCCTTTATTCTTAGGAAGACAAATTTCATTATTCCAGTCGTATATATTTTGTAATCTGCAGATGTTTTCAGAATGGACAGTTGTAAACTTTTGTTTACTGGTAAAGAGACAAATGTATTATTTGTGGATTTGAAAGTTACTATTTTATCAACACTTATGGTATGTTGTTGGAACAAAAATAAATTTTTTCCTTTTCTTGCAATGTTTTCAAAAGCTATTGGTATGTAGATCTCTAAATATCACCTATCAAAATTGTTTTGACAATAGATCAAATGGGAATCAAGAGGAAGTCAGAGGTTCAAAAAAGCTCTAAAGATTCTGAAACTGTTAAGACAGACCAGGCCAGGAAATCTGAAGCTAAAACATTGCAAAAGAAAACAAAAGCTAAAGATGCATCTAACAGAGATACAGTAGACAGAGATACAGTAAACAGGGATACATCAAACAAAGATACAATAATCAAAGATAAAGCAAACAGAGATACCTCGACCAAAGATAAAGTAAATAAAGATACAGTAACCAGATATACATCAAACAAAGACACAGCAAACAGAAATACACCAAACAAAGATACAGTTAACAAAGATAAAGAAAATACCAAGAAGGAATCAAACAAAGGTTTGTAATGATTAATTTGACTTCATGATGTATGCATCAGTCATACATTATACAGAAAAAAGCAATACAATCAAATAACAAACATAATTAGCTGACAGAGTTCTTCTCCAATTTCGGGGTAACAGTTATTACATGCATAGAATAAAATAACAAAAAATAGTTGGGAAAATGTCATCGATATCAAACTTGAAGGAAAAAAAAATGGGGGAGAAGGGGACAGATTTGTGTGGAGTGTTACTGGTGAGATGTCAGATAATTTTTCTTGGCTGTTATAGTGAGGAAATGAAAGATATTGGAAGATAATAACGAATAAGTAGATTTTTGTATATATCAGATTTCTTCATGAGACATAATACTATCATTAGTAGACTGCTGTATGCATGTGATATCAGCTACTGGATGGTTGTTAGTGTTTATGAAGATATATCTAGCGTATACTAAAAAGGTTACTTTAATTTTCGAAACAGTACCTTACTGGAATTTATAATGGACTTCAGGTTATCTCTGAACTTTTGACAATTATGTAGCCTATGCGCCCATAGATGAATTTTGCTGACAGCAAACTAATATCAACCTGCTGGTATTTGCAATATGGCCTCCATGCATCACTGTTTAATACACCATAAAATTCAAGGCAATATATCAAATTGAGCTAGAGTGATGGAATTCATCTTTTAAAGGGAAGAACCCATGGGACAAGGAGAAAATGTTGGTTACCAGCATTTCCTACTTTTCCCACAATGTTTTCAAAAGTTTTCTTCTCTAGGGTTGTCAAAATTCAGGATTGTGCGGAAAGGAGTGAAAGGAATTGTTATAATCTTATTTAATTTTACTGAATAGATACGAAGCAAGGAGTTCAAGAGCTCAATGAATCCATCACTGAAAGCAGAAGACCAAGACGGGAAATAAAGCGACCAAGAAGATTTAGTCCGGACAGAATGGAAGAAGAACAGAAAAGCATGTCTCCAAGAAAAACACCAAAACTTGCTGAAAAATCGAAATCAGTTTCAGCTAAAGATCAAACTGCAAAACAATCCCTGAAACACTCTGAGCAATATAGCTCAAGAAAAGGTGCAAGTTCACCAAGAGGTAGGAAACCAACTAAAACAACTGATCCTCCAATAACAAAGTCTGTTGAGAAATCACTCATCAAAAGTAATCAAGATGCTACTGTGTCAAAATCAGCAGAAAGTCCCGCTACACTTGCAAAATATGATCAAAGCAGCATTCAGTCAGGGCAGAAAAGAAAAGCTGAGCCTGTCAAGTCAGGTTTGAATAAAGAAGCAACCAAGTCAGATGTGAAAGGCAAACAAAGCAGAACAGTTGAAGCAGAGACATTAGATGTAGATATGACTCCACGCAAAAGGAGAAAACTCAATAATGAGGACAGTATGTTTGATAATAATGAGATTTCGGAAAGTGACCCAAAAGGAATTAAAGATACTTTAATGGACGAGAAAGAGAATTCTTCAGATATTGATAACGATATTGATGAAGATGATGATTATGACGATGATGATGTTCCATTCTCTGATGACGATGAACATGATGACATTGACCAGAATTCAGGCAGTTCAGGTGACGATGCAGCTCTTGATGTTTTAAAAACTGATAAAGAAGTCGAAATGGAAATTGTAAACATTGATGGAGTGTACATGTGCTCTCTGTGTGATGCTGAATTTGACAGTGATAAAGACTGCAAAGTTCACGGACTTCAGAACAAATGTTACGTTAATTGTAAAACTTGTGGTCGTATGTTCCGAAAGAATGAAAAAGTGGAGCTGAACAAACACATGTCCTTACATGAAACTTCAGATAAATTCCCTTGCAAAAGCTGCAACAAGGTATTCTCAAGTTCTCAGCTTTTAGAAATACATTCGCTGTACCATACTGGGAAAAAAGCCGAGAAATGCCATCTCTGCTCAGAGACATTTTATACATCATTCCAAGTTGCCTCACATCTATACAGAGTCCACGGGGAATCAAACCTATTTAATTGTGACATCTGTAAAGCTAAATTTGTTAATCTGAACTTCATGCAAAGTGAAGTCTTGTTCGATGGTATATTGTCCTATTTTAAATGTGTAATGTGTAACAAATAGAACTTTATTGGTAAAATGCTCAAGCCTAAACTAAACAATCCCAAGGTTTAACGACTCTTACGGACATGGCTTGTAAAAGGATTATGAGACATTCTAGTAATCAGCATTTACTCTTTTTCCACAATGTTTTCTGTCTTTTCAAAGTCAATTTCCTCCATTAAAGCCATGTTTAATTTGATGTCAGCAAATGCTTTAGTCTTGGACAACTCCAAAGTTTTTTTGTTTGGTGAAGAGTTAATACACAACAAAATTTTGTTTCTGTTCATATTGAAAGTATTTGAAAACAACATACAAAATGTTGCTCAGACAATCAGAGTTTTCATTGAAGGGGTAGAAAATATTGTTGAAAAAGCACAAAAAGTTGGTCACCAGCATTTTCTCGTTTTCCCACACCACAACTGGTTATATGCATTTCTCCTTTCCCACGATATTTTCAAGGGCCTACTTCTGGGCTGTTAAAACTTGAGACTGTTTATTAAAGGGTTAAAACTCAATTCCACTTGATTATCCATAATTTACAAAGATATCTTCAAAGTCATCAGTTAAAAATTGGCCCTAAAAATCCGGGGTTGAGGAGTTATTGAAAACCTACAGCAATGCATAACCCTTTATCCAAGACTCCTGGGTTTTAACAACCCTGAATGGACAGACTTTTTGAAAACATTGTGGAAAAAGGAGAAAATGGCTGGTAACCAGCATTTTCTCCTTTTCCCACAATGTTTTCTACCCTTTCAAAGACAAATAGCACCATTTGATCCTCATCAAATCTGTCTGGAAATCTTTTCAATAGGGATGTGACTCGGGGGTTCTAATGACCCTAAAGGGGAAGACTTTAGAAAACATTGTGGGAAAAGGAGAAAATGCTGGTTAACAACATTTTCTCCTTTTCCCACAATGTTTTCTACCCTTTCAAAGACAAATAGCACTATTTTAGCATCATCAAATCTGTCTGCAAATGTTTTCAATTAGGATGGGTCTCATTTTTTGTTTTCTGGTAAAGAGTTAGATATCAATTAAAGTTGATTATCCATAATTTACAAGGATATTTACAAAGTCATCGGTTACAAACAAGCCATGCTCTGTGAAAAGGGGGCTTAATGCATCTGCAAAAAGTATTGACCCAGGTCAGCCTGCGCAGTCCGTGCAGGCTGACCTTGGCCAAAACTTTACACTGTTGGTCAATTTTCTGTATGTCCGAGGATTAGTCTACCTCATTATAAAGTCGGTTGTTGAAAAAATTGGATATTATGGATCCATAATTATGTGGTGACTTGCTTTGTATCATGGATCACGGAGATGCAATAAGCCCCCTTTTCATTGAGCATGGCTCAAATGTATTTCAGGAGTTACGGAAAAAACTTTACAAAAGAAAATTAATAATGAACTGAGCTGCTTGGCTCTTTGTTGATAATGAAAATGCTTCTGAATCTTCAACAGACAAAAAAAAGCAATGATGTTCAAGATAAACAGTACTTTGATTACCCACTGCCAGTACATATATTCAGTTTTGTTCTAGATTCTATTGTTTTGCCTTGGATTCCTTATTAATTGTTCCATTTGCAATACAATAAAATAAATATAAATTTAAAATTGTTAGACAATTCTTATTTACATGAACTTTTTACCAGTTCAGATTTTTAAAAACGACCCAATGAAAACTTTTGAAAATATTGTGGGGAAAAGAAGAAAATGCTGGTAACCAGCATTTTCTTCTTTTCCCACAATGTTTTCTAATCTTGAAAGACTGATTTCGTGTATTGAGTCGCAATTACTTTGCCACCTGCAAATGGATTTTGATTTGGAGAAGGCCAGGATTTTGTCGTCGGGTAAAAAGTTAACTTATTACCTTCTGAAACTGCAGCTGCTGGCTATACTTGTCCTCTGGCAAAGACTGAGGGACATTCATGTCAATAGATCTGGAGCAAAATTTTCAAAACCACTGAGCCATATAAAGTGAGAGCACATACACATGACCATGCAGAGAAGTAGAAAGAGTGAGTATTTGGGTGTAGACCTGTTACTGTAAAGTGCCAGTACATGTATCAGATGTATTTATTATACTGCAAAGAAATTTCTTGTGATCTGATTGGTTAATATGCCCTGTACATACAGTCATGCATACTGGCAAAATCCACGTAAAAGCACTTTCTCCTTTGGGGGCCCCGTATACATTACTACACTGTCAACACAACATCAAAAATGGTGGCGTCAACTGGTACGAGCCGCCCACAAGACAAACATACTGAGTAGCCCACACCATATAATCACTATTTTCCCTTGATACCGGTAGTTGTCATTAAAACGGAAAGAATGGATTATATTTGAAAATAAAGGAATATAGTTACATGTATACCATTTGTTCTCACTCTAGAACAAATACATGGGGTTAAATCGAGCTATTCCTTCGATGACAGCTTCGTCAGGTAAGCAAACTGTGAAGTGCTGAAACTCGTACAGTATAACGTTAAAAGGATAACCTAATGGTCGTTTGAGGCAACTAATGAACGTATACTTTTGCCAACAAATCATTAAAATGCATCGTTACTTACCTTATAGTTGTTTAAATCTATGTTTGAATAAAAATATGTCAAATGTCTATCGCAGTGACATCATCAAGTTTATGCACCAAACTGCACGTTTTACCAAGGTTTCAGTGATGTCATTTCTCAGTAATGTCAGTTTTTATTGAATTGGGGCACTCAGAAGGGAACTTCTGTGTCGTCAGCGTACTCAATTTGTGAGAACATAAAATAGGGAAATTTCGCTTAATACACGTTGGAATGATAAAACTTTGCAGTATAATACATTAGTTGTATGGTCAGGTGGCAGGGGACTTGGAAACTTGTTCACGGCTGTGGCAAATCATGTCGCCATGATTCGCCACAGCCCCCAAACAAGTTTCCAAGTCCCCTGCTACCTGACCGTACAACTAATATTGTCATCATTTTGATTGGATTCAAGAAGGAAGATTTGTGGCAAATGTGGTTGCAGCAATAAACAAGGACCTAGGATTTTTCATCTGTATGGAGCTATTTCTCCATACTATCCCTTTACCACAGAACCCCGAGGTTTAACGACCCATGGAAAGAAAGCCTTTGACAACATTGTGGGAAAAAGGGGAAATGCTGGTAACCAGCATTTTCTTCTTTCCCAGAAAGTTTTCTACCTTTTTAGACACAAATTCCGTCATTTGAGTCATATTTCTCACCTGCAAATGCTTTCAATTTAGACAAGTCTACATTTTGTTGGTAGGTAAGGAGTTATTTTGTGAAGTATAGTGAACTTCGTTCATATATGGCTTGCAACACGCAAAACGGGGCATTTGGACATATGTGTAAAGTGTCGTCTCGGATCAGCCTGTGCAGACTAATCCGAGATGGCACTTTACGACTACATGGGATTTCGTCCTACAGCAGACACGTGCAAAACAGAAAAATTACACAAGAACGGAAAATGCCATATCAGATTAGCCTGCGCAGGCTGATCAGAGATGACACTACGCAAATGTCCAAGTGTCCCTTTTCACGTGTTGCAGGCCACATATTATAATTGTACATGGTATCATATTGAGTCATGTCAACTATTTCTGGCCCACAGTCTTATCCAAAAAGGTGACCAGTCGAGCATCTTAAGTCAATTAAAGTTTTCTTCCTCAAGGTGGGTAAAACTTGAGTATATTTAGTAAAAGATTCTCTTGGAAGAAGGCATTTCTTCATCACCTATTAAAAATTTGCAGTGGTTGACTTGGAATATATCCTTTGTACAGTCTGGTTTGTCAACATGCATCAAAGTTTGAAACAAGAATGCAAGGGAATATATATTGTGGCAAAAGGAGGACTGCTTGTTCAAAGCTATCTGTCCTTTTGCCACAAAATTTTTAGAAATGGTCAACTGTGAGAGGAAAAAAAGGTGTAATAGGCAAAAAACACACATGTGCAACTCGGAGCACAATCCTTTTACAGAATTAACCCTTTAACCCTTTACCACACAATCCCGAGTTTTAACGACCCTAATGAAAGAGGCCATTTGAAAACATTGTGGGAAAAGGAGAAAATGCTGGTAACCAGCATTTTCTCCTTTTCCCACAATGTTTTATACTCTTTCAGCCACAAATTCTATCACCTGAGCTACATTTGTTGTCCGCAAATGCTTGCAATTGGACCGGTATGAAATTTTATGGTTTGGTAAAGAATTAAAAAACAGTCTTGTGTAGAAACAACCAGTACAGGAAAGAGAGAAAATGCTTGTAGCCAGAATTTTCTCCTTTTCAGCAATTTTTTCTCCCCCCTTGAACACAAATCCCATCATTTGAATCAAATTTGTCCTCTGCATATGCTTGCTATTTGGGCCGAGCCCCGTTAGTGCAGATGGTAGCATACAGGACTTGAGAACAAGGGTCACTGGTTAAAATCCTCAGCTTGGCTAATTTTTTTCTGTGGATTGATTATAGTCATTGTGACAGGATTCATTCCTCTCTCACAACTGATCGTTGTTTCGATGACATTTATGCGGGCAAGAAGCTAGTGGCTTGGAAAGAATATTGTGCAAAGAGCTGGTAACAGAAACTCAAGGCAAGTGTAGACAGGTGCACTGGCTCCTGCGATATAAGTGAAATGATGTCAAAAATAGCGCAAGACACCATATAATCAATCAATCAATCAATCTCCATTTAGACAAGTCCAGGTCTATCCAAAGCCATGAACATAGTATGCAGGGCTATTAAAACATAAAAACTCTAGAAATTCAATATTTAGTTTTTATTCTTTCAGGGACACAAAAGAGAATATTTAAAATTAAAATAGTGAACACAAGACTTTGTCACTCTATGTCTTCTTTCAAAGCTTTACAATGTCATACTTCACAACCAACCCTAACCATTTATCTGTGTTTTTGCAAACTGATGGAAAAAGTCCTTTGAAAACAATGTGGGAAAAAGAGAAAATGCTGGTAACCAGCATTTTCTCCTTTTCCTCCATTGTCTTCTATCCTTTCAAAAAAATACCCTCTATTTTTACCCATCTTTATTTTATCATCTCTAAATGCTTTGAATTTGGACGAGTTTAAAACATTGTCGTCAGGTTAGTCTAAGGCTCACAGTCTATATTACCTTGCTTTGTCTCATGAATAAAATTAACATTCTATCTTCCAGCAGTTTTCTTATGCAGATAGGAGAATGCATAGTAACCGGCATTTTCCCCTTTTCTCTTCTTTTTTCCTATTCCCACAATAATTTTACTATTTTAAAGAGAAAGAAAAACAATGAAACCATATTTGTCATTTGCGAATTCATTTCAATTTGGATGAGCCCAAAATATATTCTTCGGGTAAATGGTAAATCACAACCAATAATTACTGCTTCCTGTCT
This sequence comes from Hippopus hippopus, assembly GCA_946811185.2. Classification (NCBI taxonomy): domain Eukaryota; kingdom Metazoa; phylum Mollusca; class Bivalvia; order Cardiida; family Cardiidae; genus Hippopus; species Hippopus hippopus. Next base: position 13,668,337 of record OX328106.1, read on the forward strand.
CATAGATATTTTGCTACATTCATCTTTTTGATTGGCAGCAACGAAATTACTCAGCCAATCACAACACTTATCCTAGAATTCAAAGATGAAGTTCAATAGGAATTAACCATTGTGATGCCAAATAAACCAATGGACTTTCTTTGAACAAAAAATGCAGCAAATAATTATTACGAATTCAAGGTGGTCTTTGTCAGAATTCCTGGAAAAGATAATGTGCCATCTGAATTTTTATCTGAATGTAATCATAAGCAATTAGCACTTTTCCACACAATCCCGTCTCTTTGATGACCTTTGAAAACACTGGAAAAAAAGAGAAAATGCTTGTAACCATCATTTTTCTCCTTTTCCCAAAGTGTTTTCTATCCTTTAATAGATTTCATGCTTTTAAGTAGCACTGAATTTGTTGTCTGCAAATGCTTTCAATTTGAAAAAGGCTAAAATTTTGTTTTCTGGTAGAGTTAAAAAGACCTAAAAAATCAAATTTTAAGGCTATTTTTGCCCAGAACATGTCACAACAACAATCAGATCAAATTTAGATCAGACTGCAAAAAAAATTCAGTTCATTCTTATTCAACACTGAAACTAAAAAGAACATGTGCTCTTAGCATTTGGAGCTAGTTGTCAGACCCACTATTACTCAAGCAAACTTCAGATTTATCGTTAATAACTAAAACTGATTGGAGGGACAAGTGAAAGAAGAGATATATTCGATTTTGAACGATATTGGGGAAAAAAAAAAGACTATACACTTGTACACACACAGTTGTGTAACAAATAGAACATTTCACTAACTGTGTTTGGACCAAAAAATTGAGCACTTAGTAACACTTTCAAATTAACAAACAGTTTTATTGCAATTACATTATCTAAAAAACAGTCCATTCAAAAACAAATAACAAACTAGGCCATGTTGGATGACAAATCTAGGCTGTTGATTAATAAAATTGTCATCAAGTAATTCCGTATTGGCAGAGTTTCTGGTCCTCGGTCTATGGTATAAGCCCAGGGCTGAACCCCAGACCTAAGTCAAAGCCATGTGGATGTTGGCTTTCTTTCCAGTAAATCCATTATCAGTAACAAAGAAGTAAAGGAGACCATTAATACTTACAGAGTATCACAGCTTTGTCGACAAAAATATTCATTCATGCAACAACAAAGATTCTTAGCAAAACAACATCTAAGGAAAAAAATATCACAGGCAAAACCAGATCTATCATTTATAATAATAAAACTTCTGACAAAAAAATTAAATAAAATATCTAAACTCTGTCAATTCATAAAACAAGAATTAAACCAGTTCCACACAGGCTATACTTTTACTTGCTCAACCCTTTACCACACGATCCAAGGTTTTAACAATCCTGAGGAAGAAAGCTTTTGAAAACATTGTGGGAAAAAAGAGACAAATGCTGGTAACCAGCATTTTCTCCTTTTTTCAACAATGTTTGCTACCTGTTTAAGGACAAATACCGGTACTATCATTTGAAACACATTAGAATAATTATCTGTTAATTCTTACAATATAGGGGAAGTCTTAAATTTTACCATGACGTAAAGGGTCAAAAGAAAATCAACTGGCAAACAGTTTTTACCACATAGGTCCAGATAAGAGGGAGTGATGCAGTTCTAAATCCAGTATTTCTCTTCGAAACCCTATGTTGTGGGTACTCATTAGATTTGCCTTGATGAGATGATTCTAATGAGTACCCACAACATAGCGTTTTGTGGAGAATAATTGATATTTTCAATTTTGAAATCAAAATCACTCCCCCTATATGGAGCTCTGTTACCAATTACGCACACATTGCTGGAAAAGACACAAATTATTCATGACCCAATGCTTCTTTATCCCTCCCAAAAAAGCCATACAAGAAAAGTTTAACCCTTTACTACACAATCCCTAATTTTAATAACCTTTAGGAAGAAAGCTTCAGAAAATATGGGAAAAGGAGAAAATGCTGGTAACCAACATTTTCTCCTTTTTCCATAATGTTTTCTATCCTGTTCAAAACAAATTTGAGTTTTTGAGTCACATCTGATAGTTTGTTGTCTGCAAATGCTTTCAATTTGGACAAGTCTCAAAAATTTGTTGTTCAGCAAAGAGTTAAAAATATGTACCTGTTTGGTAATTGGTCAAGACAAAAAATATGCCCTAGTATTTATTGGTTGCTAAAAATTGCCTGTACATATCAACACAGCACAGTTACCAGTTACCAGCAATTTTTCTTTCAAAAGGTTTTCAACCTACTGAAAAAAAAATCCCATCAATAAAGCCTAAATTGATTTGTCATCTGCAAATGCTTTCAATATGGGCAATTCTAATAATCAATTGTCTGATAATGAATTTATCAGTCCTATAGAAAACATCCATAACTCTACTTTAAAATACTGACCCTGAAGGTCTGTGAAAACATTAAGGGAAAAGGAGAAAATGCTGGTAACCAGCATTTTCTACTCTTTCCATGTTTTCTACCCTATCAAAGACAGAAATCATCATTTAAGCCACAATAAATTTGTCATCTGCAAATGCTTGCAATTTGGTACAGTACAAAATTTTGTTGTTTGGTAAAAAGTTTGTCAATTCAATCTCAAGTCCAGTGCCACAAACAACATTTGAAAACATTATAGGAAAGGGTAAACTTGCTCATAACAAGTAGTTTCTCTTTATTTAATGCTCTTCATTGGTTTATCGAGAGGTAATGGCAGATCATGGTTTGATATTTCATGGTTACGATTAGTGAACAATACTGCTTTCATATTTGCTAGCTCTTCAATTGAAGGCTGAAACATCAGTTCCCGCACATGTGCCATTCAACCAGAGGGAAACATGACGTAATTCACACGCATTTACCCTACATTTCTTGTGCTTTACGTAACATTGTAATGTGTTCTTATGTGGGGGAGGGGTACGCCACAGGGAATTACTGAAAAACAACTGTGTTGGATTTTGATGAGAGTCCCAACAAAAAAGAGGTTAAAAGCATGAAATAAATAGAGTATTGGTTTTTTTTTTCAGTGAAAGATCAAAATTTATTTTATCTCCTGAACATAATCGGTGGCTGCACCACTCGTGAAAATATTACGAATGATGTTCACGTGATGAATTAAATTTCGATCTTTCAAAGAAAAAAACCCCAAATATTCTCTATGTATTTAACCTCAATTTGTGCAGATTAATTAAACTTCAAATGCATTTTCAAAGTAATTTGCTCTATATTTGTCTCCGGAGATACAGAGTTAAGAATAATCATGCAGCACTTATTGTGCTAAACAGTAGCATGCAACATTTATCAAAGTGTACTAGTATATGTTATTTTAGTGACTCATATAATAGCAAAAAGTTTGTTTGTTTGTTTGGTGTTTTACGCCGCTTCCAGCGTCAATTCAGTCATATCACGGCAACAGCTCACTTATATATGTTTTCCTGGGTTTTGCCAGTACTAGGCTAAGGCTCTGAAATGTCGTACCCAAGGACACTCCTGTGAAAGACAGAGTGGAGCCAGTGAGGCTCGAACCTAGGGCCTCCAGGTCACGAGTCCTACACTTTACCACTGAGCCACACAGGACCCCAAAAATAGCAAAAAGTAATGAAACAGTGAATATCCTATCACTGGTGCCACACCTAATTTGTTGTCTGCAAATATTTTCAATTTTAGGCCAGTAAGAAATTTTGTCCTCTGGTAAAAACTTAGACATTTACCAGATTACAAAAATTCTAGACTTGTCCAAACTGAAAGCACTTGCAGAGGACAAATGCAGGTGGTTCAAACGACAAATGAAAGTGGTTCAATTGACAAATTTGTCCTTGATAGGTAAGAAAACATTGTGGAAAAGAAGAAAATGCTGGTTACCAGCATTTTCTCCTTTTCCCACAATGTTTCCAAGTTCTCTTCCTCTGGGTTGTTACAAGTCCTGATTGTGTGGTAAAAGGTTAAACTACAGCTGTCACTGAATGTGACTTAATACCCCCGCCAGTGCTTTGACAGAAACAGGGAATTTAACAAAAAATTTTCTAAGTTCAAGGGGAGATTACCCTTGAATCATAGGGAGTAGATGATTGAAAACTGCGTCTTGCACAACTTCAGTATACGATCAATGTATCAAATAACTTTCAATACAATAGCAGCAAAACTGCAGGAGGAGTTCGCGACACAAAATTAGTAGTATTTTGTACACAGACGGACACACCGACGGACAGACAGGCTGATTCCAATATACCCCCAAAAACATTCTTTACCCTTATACCACACAATCCTGACTTTTAACCACCTTAAGAAGTATTACTTGAAAACACTGCTGTGATTGTGGTAACCAGCAATTTCTCCTTTTCCCACACTACTTTCTACCCTTCCAAAAACAATTTTCAATAGTGTCATCTGCAAATGCTTTCAATTTGAACCAGTCTAAAATTTTGTCGATTTATAAAGAGTTTAGACAAAGTTGTTCATAATGATAAAAGAATTTTAATAAAAAACAGGTTGAAGAAATTTCTCCAGTATGTTGGTAACTCAGACAATATCATGTGATGAAACTGTGATGATTTTACCATACAATTCCGACTTTTAACGACCCTGAAGAAGAAAGCTTTTGAAAACATTGTGAGAAAAGGAGAAAATGCTGGTAACCAGCATTTTCTCCTTTTCCCACAAAGTTTTCTACCCTTCCCAAAACATGTTTCAATATTTGAGTCACATTTGTTTGTCATCTGCAAATGCTTTCAATATGGTACAGTCTAAGATTTTGTTGTGTGGTAAAGAGTTAAATGACTCTATTCCAGACCAAATCCTTCCGCATTCTGTAGAGCGAGTATCAGTTTATGTCGTAACTGTTTTTTACTTCTGTACGCAGGTAGAACTAGTTGATTGAAACAGGTGTGAGACATAGGTAATCTGAAATAGAATTTGTTTATGATTGAAACAGGTGTGAGACATAGGTAACATGAAAAAGCATTTGCTGATTACTAAAACAGATATATGACCAAAACGAAACAAAAATAGTGATAAAGCATGTGTTAGACATAGGTGACCTGGGGAACCTTTCATTGAACTGTATAGATTTATGCAATTTTTTTGGGACTGAATATTCACATGCACAATCCCTGCTTTACCCAAACATATGAACTGGCATAAGATTATGCAAATTTGTACTTAAATCGTAAAGTTATGCAGTTCAGTGAAGCTTGCTTTCAGACTTAACGCTCACTATAAAAAACTGTTTACGCAAGGTACCCTGGAAGTAGATTTTGCTTGTGATTGAAACAGATCTTAGACATAAAAAAATCAATTTTGTTTATGATTGAAAGATTTGTTACCTAAATAGATTTCATTTGTTTGGTGTTTCACTTACGATTATCTCACAACAGCCACTGCTCTTGTCCTTACTGTGCACAAAAGTCTGTCAAATTAACTGGCTGCATTGCAACATATCACAGAATTCAAACTACATTAATCTGCTCTGTTTTAGCAAGCAGATGGCTATTCTAAATAGAAATCTTGTCAAAATGACTATCATTAATGCAAACCAGCGAGTCTCTGGTTTCAAGCCCTGCACATTGCAGACTGAGCTACTGGACAGCCTTTGAAAAACTTGGGGCATGAAATGGATAACTGATACTTTTTTTTAACAAGCAACTACTCCATTTTACTCAGGATCAGTTCTTTTAACTCCTAACTAAATGGTTCAACAAAATTGAAAGCATTTGCAAAGGACAAATTAAAGGTGTCTCAAATGATGAAAGTAGTCCTTAATAGGATAGAAAACATTGTGGGAAAAGGAGAAAATGCTGGTTACCAGCATTTTCTCCTTTTCCCACAATGTTTTCAAAAGGCTTCTTTCACAAGGTCGTTAAAAGTTTGAATTGTATGATAAAAAGTTAACTGCTCCCAAAGTGGTCATAGGCAGTGATAAGAATTATCAAATGTCACATTACTTACAGATCTGTGTCTTCTGCTCGGGAGATTTTAAAGCTCATTTCCATCATGCCACCAATAGGAACTCTGTCACTACCAGTGGTAAACAGTAACACTTGCTTTTGGGTTGTGCTGGGTAAACTTAGAACTACGTCCCAAAAATATCTGGAATAGCAAAACAATCAAACTAATGACAAAGAGCCAGCCAGGGGAACAAAACAGTGCTAGCCTCGGAATACAAGTAGCTGTTTAACATAAAGACTAGTTTACCAAAAATTAGGATAAAGGAATTCATAAACCTATTTCTCATATTTTGGGAGATTTTCTGACCAAGAGAAATATTGAAGATTGTAATGAATGTTCCTTTTTGCTGACTAGAAAAATCAATTTCAATCATTTTGCACTCTGAGGGTTTTTAATTGCTTTCAAGCAATTTGGCTGGCTACTTATTACACATAAATTTTTGAAACAGGTAACAAACATGTAATCCAATGAAAATGCCTACGTAAAATGCTGATAAGGTTTCATACATGACTACAAATAAATACACTGAGGCATAAGGATATAGCAATTTCAAAATACATTATTAAGCTCGGATCTTCACCATAAGATATAAGAGCATAACCAACATTTCATGTTAAATTTTGTGTGACGACGAGGGGTTTACCTCAATGTAGCTAGGATTGCAGCATGCTTTTATAGAGAGATATTTTACTTTATGAGAGCCATAGAATAAATACCTGATTGTAGGATCACCAGACTTGTACCCATCGTACTGTGTTACTTTCCTGAGTTCATTCATGTCCAGTTTTGGATTCCCACAAACCAACATGTCGATTTCTTCTGGCCTTAACATCTGGTTTGATTAAGAAAAGAAAGACAGAATTAAAGGATAATATTTATCTATTATTTGTACTTTTGAAAACATTATGAAAAATTGAGAAAATGCTGGTAACCAGTTTTCTACCCTTTCTAAGAAAATAACCATCGTTTGACCTCCTTTAACTGTATCAACTGCAAAGTCTTTCAACACGAGTGAGTCTATGGCTGTGTCATCTCAAACAGACATATTGTGTTTCTTAGCTGTGGAAAAAAAACATACTACTACATGTTTTACTTTTTACCAAACAACAAAATTTTACACTCATCCAAATTGCAGATGACAAATTAAATGTGGCTCAATAGATGACACCTAGATCTAAAAGAGTAGAAAACATGAGAAAATGCTGGTTACTTTTCCCACAATGTTTTCAAAAGGCTTCTTCCAAAGGGTCACAGGCAAAGGTCTGTCGTCTATTTCCACAAAGTTTTCAAAAGCAAGGGAGCTAAAGATTCATTCTTGTCTAGTACAGTGTAATGAGTTCACGCTTTACCAGACGACAAAATTTTTGCCTCGTCCAAATTGAAAGCACTTGCAGACAACAATTTCAAATGGTGCGATTTTTCTTTGATAGGGTAGAAAACATTGTGTGAAAAGGAGAAAATGCTGGTTACCAGCATTTTCTCCTTTTCCCACAATGTTTTCAAAAGGCTTCTTTCCCAGGGTCGTTTAAAATCAGTATTGTGCGGTAAGGAAGGTAAGGACTTGAAAACAGGGGGTCATGGGTTCGATCCCTGGCTCGGCAAGTTTCTTTCCGAGGATTGATGATAGTCATTGAAACAGGATTCATTCCTCTTCCACCCCTGACCATTGTTTTGACGATGGTTATGTGAGAAAGCAGCCAGTGGCTTGGAAAGAAAATTGTGCGGAGTACTGGTAAAAGAGACTCCAGGAAAGCATGGATAGGTGCACTGGCTGCAGCGATATAACTAAAATAACAAGCAATTTCGTTGAAATGATATCCCTCGCCGATACATGTACTTGACTGTGTAACTTAAAATTGCTCCCAGTCGGCTATTTTTCATCGAATCAAAAAAAAAAAAAAAAAAAAGTACATTGGCGGAATGGGTTATGGTACACACGTATAAAGTTTCATGAAATTCCCTCCAAAGGTATTGGAGATATTCTCCTGGACAGACAGACGGACGGACGGAAGGACAGGCGGACAACGCTAAAATTATATCCCTCCGCCTTTGGTGGAGGATAATAATGATGAAAACTGTGTTAAACACCAATCAATCAATCAACTGTGCGGTAAAGGGTTAAACAGTCTGAATTTAGAGTTAACTGTTTCATCCTTTGGTCGATTACCAACATTTTCACCTTATTCCAACACCTTCCCCCTAAGGCTTGTAAAACATGGGATTGTTTAATCAGGTTTTACACACTCTGATAGTTGCAACTACAACTTGAACATGGATTCAAGATGAAAATGAACACTGCGGAGAATAGACTTTGGACAAAATTATTGTTTACCCAACCTTAGACAATTGCTATAAAATTACATACTGTAAAAGCTTTACTTACAATCAGTGCATTGGAGGCACACACTGTGTGAAATCCATGATAAAATGCTTTAAACTGTTGATATATTGACTTGTTTAATAACCAGTCCACATATAGATTGACATACTCTGAAAAAAACAAAGTAAATGCTTAACTTCACAGTCACTAAAAGATCCTTGATCTAAAACAAGCTCACTGCATGTAGGTGCCAACACTCAGCTGCAGTCGCTTGATTTCCAGTAAAAAATCTAAGTCAAGGGGAATAACTGTGTCGAAAATACTTCGATGGTTATTTGCCCTTGTTGTATGGGTTTCCCTTTTGTAAGTGAACAACCAGACCAAGTTTGAAGTAACTATCTTCAGTAATGACAGAGATATTGTAAAATGCCAAAGATTTTGCATATAACGACAATACCTTGAAGTTTTCTTTGAAAACAGCAGTCCTTAATAGTTATTTTCAACTTGCACATAATTCCCTCTTTGGCAGAGGACATCGAGTACTTGCATTTACAGCAGGTATTGTTTTGCTCAAGTGATGGCCTAATTTTGACCAACGACCTTAATCTTTTACCAAACATAGAAAAAATTTAAACTTGTCCAAATTCAAAGCATTTGCAGACCAAAAAGAAACACCAAAGAAAAAAAAAAAAAAAAAAAAAAACAAGAGCACAGCATGCAGGTGCCAACGCTCAGCTGCAAGTGCGTGATTTTCAGTGAAAATTCTAAGGTGAAAAAGAGGCATAACTGTGTCAAAAATACTTTGATGCCCTTGTTGTACAGGTTTCCCCTTTGATATTAAACAACTTGTCCAAGTTCGAAGTAAACATCTTCAGTAATAACAGAGATATTACAAAATGTCAAAGTTTTTGCATGGCGCAGACGACACCAGGACAATACCTACACATTTTCTTTGAAAACAGCCAAGCTAAAACTAAATTTGTGACTGAAAAATTGAAATTGTTTTTGGAAGGACAGAAACCATTGTGGGAAAAGGAGAAAGTACTAGTAACCAGCATTTTCTTCTTTTCCCCAATGTTTTCAAAAGCTGTATTCCTGAGGTTAATTAAAAGTTGTGATTGTGTGATCAGAGATTTAACAACAGTAAAACAGCGTAACTTTTTACGAGACAAAAAAAGTTTTGACGTGTCCAAGTTGAAAGCATCTAAAGTCAATGAAAATATCTGAGAGAAAAGCACCAGAAACCAAATTCACTAACTATTTAAAAAAAATGTTCTAATTTTAATTAGAAACATATGGTTTAGCTAATCAGAAATTGATTAAGCCAATCAGAAGTTGTGTTACTTTCAAATTCAGAAAATCCTGGAGAACAAGACTAAGAATGTTCTTGAGAATGGTCCATGAGTACTGACCCAGAATTTAAAATAATTCTTGAATACAGTCCCCAGTTGCCAAAATGTTAACCTTTGTTTGTCTAGGAAGCACCTTTACAACACGGAAGAAAATTATGGACGGTATTGCTTTCACACAAATTGAGTGATGCTTTGGCAAAAGGGGTTTAAAGCATCACATAATTATGGATCTATAGAATCCATTTTGTCAAGCAACCTACAAAATCATGAGGTAGACCAGTCCTTTGACATACAGAAAATGAGAAAATTGACCAATAGCAAAAAGTTTCGGCCCAGGTCAGCCTGCGCGGAGTGCGCAGGCTGACCTGGGTCGATACTTTTTGCAGATGCATTAAGCCCCCTTTTCAGAGAGCATGACTCAATTATAGTAACTTATATTTGAACACTAAGAAGCTATTTTTACCTTTCTTGTTATCCTTTGTGACTGGTATATTAGCACCACCAGGTTTCAGCTCACATGTTTTCACGTGACCATACTGTTCTGATGAGATCTGGAAAGTAAGATTATCACAGAAAGTGACGTAACTCTTCACTACACAACAAAAATGTAGACTTGTCCAAATTCAAAGCATTGGCAAATGACAATTTAAATGTGGCTCAAATGATCCACATTTACTGGTGTCATATTTTCTGCAAATTCTATCAAAATTGGTAGGTCTAAAATTTTTTGAGGGGACTTACATACATTTAGTTGATTTGAAGGAACGTTTAGACTAACTGTTAGAGCACAAAGCATAACTGATGCTGCTTTTGGATTAGTGTAGATCAATATCAGACTGCATAACATGTGAACTCTGATCTGGAATATCATAGTGTAACATTTTGACAAATCTCATTGCAAATCAATGCATGCATATTCTGTGCATGAGATATGTCATCCTAACATATTTGGAACTGTATTTGACACTGCAAAGATACAGATTTTTCTTCTGTCAGGTGTGATATTTTATCCAGGTGCGATGCATGTATTTGAGCCTGAAAATTTTCAGGTATATACTAAAAGTCTTTATTTTAAATCTGAAAGTTTTCCGGAGAAAATACGTAAGTCACACGCAGACAAAATATCACACAGGACAGAAAAAAAATCTGTATCGACAGTTTGAAATATGGTTCCAAATATGGTATGATGACATAATGATGATGTAACTCACGAGCGGAATACGTATGTGTTCATTTGTAATTTGATTGGTCAAAATTTTACACTGTAATATTCATCCCCCATTCTTAAAAACGAAGTTACTGACTACTACACCATCATTTGCCATATTTTCCTTACCATTTTCAAATAAAATGTCAAGGCATTATTTTTTCGTTGAAAGGTGTAGATATACAATAAAAGGAATATCATATTGTAGTAACTTTCTAGCGCTAGTATTTGCCTCCTACCGCGAAACAAAATTTTGACATCGCTCCAGACCAAAGGTCTCACACGATATCAAATTTTCTCACGCGGCTCAATCAAATACATGGACCAGGAAAGTCGCTGCAATATAATATTGGTTATTTACCTCAAAATTGAGACAGAAGTCATTTTCCACATCTCCATCATATTCCAGTAAATCTTTTAACCCCTTAGTTACGTCCTGGAAAAGAAAAGAGTGGTAACTAGCAAAAAAATGTTCCCAGATTTTATCATTATGGCAGTCTCAGACCTATCTAAATGTAAAGCATGTGACACCTAAAACGATTGCTGCTGTTGCAGTATAGCTCAATTCAATTTGGAGCAACCAATTTTGAAAATATTCTTGTATAGTAGCAACACAAATAAAGGTATAATACACAAATGCATGTAAAAACATTGTGGTAGAGGGAGAAATTACTTATTGCCTGTGATGTTTCCTTTTGTTACATTTTTTTTTTTTTTTTGAAATAGTGGGCTGCTCTAATAGAGACCGAGTAACATGGAGATAGCAAATAGCTACCTGGGCCAGCACTTGAAAAACTTTGGTTCAAACTTAACAGAGTTGATGTTACAACTTCTAGTTTTTTATTAACTCTACCTCACCACAAACATTTAGACAGATCCAAATTGGAAGCATTTCCAAAGGACACAGTAAATGTGGCACAAGCAATGGGATTTGTCTGTAAAAGATAAGAAAACATTGTGGGAAAAGAAGAAAATGCTGGCTACCAGCATTTTCTCCTTTTCCCACGATGTTTTCAAAAGCTTTCTCTTTCAGGGTCATTAAAATTCCGGATTGTGCGGTAAAGGGTTTAATTAGGACTGTAAAACACGTAGGGTTTAAGAAACGGAAATGAAAGAAATAATGTGTATTAAAAAGACTTACAGGAAAGACCAGCTTGAGATCCTCAACTGAGAGCTGGGCAACCCCAACTGTTGCGTTTGGGTTGTTGAAGGGCACCACTGGGGGACTCAATAGCTTTTTATAACAACAAGGTGGGAATCGGAGATCTAGAATTATACTGTTATACACCGCCAAACCCATTAACTGGTAGAAAAGTTAAGGTGAGCAGTTTAAATTTTAATCAATCTGTTAGTGCTAAGCACAACTTCATTTAATTTTGTGGGTATAGCAGATCATGCTTTGACTGCAAAGAATGTGCAGTCTGATCTTAGAAATATATCATTTAGTTTCTTGTAAGACTGTCCAGCAAAAATAGCCTTAAACTTACAATATTAGGACTTTTTCCCACTCTGAGATTGTTGATTTTATTTAGACAATGCTCTTAACTCTAGTAAAGAGTTAAATCAGCCCATTATTTGATCATATCCTACCTTTTCAAGCAAAACTATCAAACTTAAGACTGCCATTTCAGGTAGTAGAAAACATTTAGATATTTTAATTTCCATGCTACTTTGGTCAGAAATCCTCTTTGTGCAGCTGACAATGTAGATGCATTTCTGTGTTGTCTGATTTTGATCTTCATTGTCTTCAACGCCAATTGAAATGGTTAGCAACGATCTATAGCTTAACTCTGTACATGACAACAAAAGTTTTGACTCTTCAAAATTGAGATTGTTTGAATTGACAAATGTGACTCAAATGCCAAAATTAATCTTTGAAATGGTAGAAAATTTGTCGGCCCAGCCTGGTAGCTCAGTTCGTTATCGTATTTGACTAGTGACCTGGAGGTTGCAGGTTTGATACCCGGTTGCGGCGAACTTTCCGGGGCTTTTTCGCCTCTCACCTCTGATACATGAGAGAAAAGTAGTAAGTGGCTTTGGAAAGAAAGTTGTGTCAGTACTGGTGTGAGAAAGCCAGGAAACACATGCGTGCATCACTGACTTCCATGATATGACCTAAGCTGTTAAAATGGTGTCACAAACCAGAAAATGTTGCGGAAAAAGGAGGAAATGCTGGTTTTCAGCATTTTGTTTTCCCACAATGTTTTCTCAGTTGTTGAAACACAGTATTCTTTGGTAAAGAGTTAACATCCTGAAACAAATGTACACCCTTAACCCTTTACCACACAATGACGACTTTTGACACCCCTGATAGAGAAGGCTTTTGAAAACATTGTGGGAAAAGGAGAAAATGCTGGTAACCAGCATTTTCTCCTTTTCCCACAATGTTTTCTACCCTATCAAAGAAAAATCATTTCATATGATCCACACTGAAACTGTCCTCTGCAAATGCTTTCAATTCGGACAGGTCTAAAATTGGTCGTGTGGTAAAGGGTTAACCCTTTACCAGACGACAAAATATTAGACATGTCAAAATTGAAAACAGTTGCAGACGACAATTGAAATATGGCTCAAATTATGGAATTTATCTTTGATAGGATAGAATACATTGAGGGAAAAGGAGAAAATGCTGGTTTCTCCTTTTTACCACCATGTTTTCAAAAGGCTTCTCCCTCAGGGTCTTTAAAACACAGGTTTGTGTGGTAACTGGTTAATCTATAGTCTAACTATAAACATAAATTGTGCAAGGATACAACTCCAACTAGATGAAATTCCTGATAGTCTTCCCTAGGCATTGTAGAGAACCAATAAACACCAGCCACCTTGTCATAGGTGAACATGCCTGCAAACAGAATGATAAACAATGATTTATGTTGTTCCACAGTGTAGGACTGGAAGTACGCATTGTATACGACTTGGAATTCTGTACGAGGACGGTCTGTCACTTGGGTGTCAAAAATTATGTTGACTTAGTAAGTTAAGCTGGTGATTTTTCATTTATTATGATGGTTATTATAAAGTCTTCATATCCAGTTATTTGTTTGTTATGTATAGACAATATCAAGTACATGTATGTGCGCTCTGAACCTTCCTTAGAGCAATGGAGATGCTTTGATCAGTTGACCATGCTAAAAATACAGATAATTTTGTCCCAAAACAATGCCATTTTATTTGAATACTCAGCCTTCAAAGCCTACTTTCCCAACGGAAATTGTGTAAACAGTTTCTTATTCATATTTTTGTGAAAATATGTCAAGGTTTGGTAACATTGTCAACTATATTCTTCCTTATCCTTCATTTCAAATGGCATGTTGAGAAACTAACGGTTGTACAGTTGCCTGAAATCTATTAACCGCTTACAAGTGTCTGTACAAATTTCCTTTCTCAAAGTCACATACAATGCATACTTCCAGGTAAATGTAGGTTCCGTTACACAAGACATACAGAAACAAAGACAAAGTCAAGCCAAACCCATACACTGTTTGCAGGCTAGTAATTCTCCCTTACCTCTTTTCCAGACTAAAAAATTTTAGACCAGTCCATATGAAAGCATTTACACGTGACAACATACTAACTTACTTATGGCTCAAATGATGTAAATCATCTATGTAAGAGTTAGAAAGCACTGTGGGAAAAAAGTTGCATACCAGCATTTTCTCTATTTCCAACAATAATTCAATATTAATAGTTTTCATGAACATTGGCGAGTTCTGATTGGCTGAAAAATTTTTTTCATAGCTCCATGAAAAAAAAAAAATTTAGCAGTGCCGGAACTACTTTTGCAGTCAAAGTAATGTAAACAAACATGTATATACGAGATTTCATAATGTTTTTTCGGTCTGATTTTATATCGAGTCCGAAGATTAAATTGCTAGCTGAATTTGTTTTTTTCTGAATACTGAAAAAAAAGTCCAACAGTAAATTCAAAGCGAGAGCTGAAAACTCATTGTTACTCTGCTGGGTTTAAACGATCTTATTTTCAACTTAATTCTAGTGTACTGAACTTCTAATAATAAATCCACTCAATCTGCAAACGTTCAATACTGTAATGACATCATGAATTACGTCATTTGACGTCATGAAGGAGCAGTTTTACCGCGCTTTCAAATATCAATGAAAAGGACAGTAAATAAATACGCAATGTTGGATTTACACAAAAAGAGCAGTTAGTATTATTTAAGTGCATATTTGTTGTCTGTGATATTGAATTATAAGGAATGAAGAGAATTTTTTTTTGTTTTCATGGAGGTATGAAGAAAAAACCTAATCACACTTTTGTATGAAACCGCTTCGCGGTTTCATACAGTGTGATTAGGTTTTTTTTTCATACCTCAATGAAAACAAAAAAATTCTCTTCATTCCTTAAATGTTTTCAAAAGCTCCTTTCTTCAGGGTTGTTAAAATACAATGTTGTTTGGTAATGGTTTACTAGAACTTACCATAGTTAGGATGGAATATTTTCTTTATGAGCAACAAAAACCATTCTTTGGTGAGTCCTCCCATATCTAACCCTGGCTCTCCAAGAAATGTGACCTTCAGCTTCTTCTTTAGGTCATGTTGTTTCTTGGCAATCTGTTATTGAGAGAAAAAAAACAACAACCTATGAGCCATGCTCTGTGAAAGGGGGGCTTAATGCATCTGCAAAAAGCCAGGTCAGCCTGTGCAGTCCATGCAGGCTGACACTTTTTGCTATTGGTAAATTTTCAGCATGTTGAAGGACCAGTTTACCCATGATTCAGTCAGTTTTTAGAGAAAATGATTTTATGCATCCATAATCATATGATGACTTGCTTGGTATCATGTATCACAGAGATGCACATTGTAGAAAAAAGGGAAAATGCTTGAAAACAGTATTTTCTCATTTTCCCATAATGATTTTGACACTATTAGAGATTTCTGGCTAATTTGTACCAATTTTGAATATGTTGTCTGAGGATACCCTGCATTTGGAAGAGTTAAACATTCATTTGGTAGAAGGTTAAACCACAAAAGCCTGTACATCTTTACCTTCGGAACTGCAGCTTCTTTAATCCTGTATCAAACAATTCTGTGGTTTAACTACAAAGAAGCCTTTTGAAAACAATGTTGGAAATGGAGAAAAATGCTATCAGCATTTTCTCCTTTTCTTTCAAAATTGTCTACCTTTTAAAAAAGACAATTACCATCATTTAAGGTATATATGCAACTGCTTTCAATTTGGACAAGTCTAAACTTTTGTAATTTCGTACAGCATTAACTGTTTGTCAGTGGACAAAATACTGATGTGACCAAATTGAAAGCATTTACAGAGGATGTATCAAATGATGATGGGAATAGTCATTACTATGGCAGAAAACATTTTGGTAAATGGAGAGAAAAACAATCTGTCAAATAACTGGCCACTTTCCCTTCTAAACAGGGTTTTAACTGACTATTTGAGGTTAAGAGGAGAAAAAAATCATGTTGCAATGTCTTTCATTGATCACCCATACAGAACTTTGATTGATCTGAACACATAACTTTATCATATGGCCTGCAACACACGAAAAAGGGCATTCGAACATTTGCGTAAAGTGTCGTCACGGATCAGCCTGCGCACTCCACGAAGACTAATCCAAAACGAGACTTTCCGTTTGTATGTAATTTTCTGTTTTGTGCAAGTCTACTGTAGGACAAAATCTAATGTAGTCGTAAAGTGCCGTCTTGGATTAGCCTGCGCGCAATGCGCAGGCTGATCCGAGACGACACTTTACGCAAATGCCTGAATGCCCCTTTTCGTGTGTTGCAGGCCATATAGCAGCCTGAGTTGATTGAAATGAGATATCATAAAAATATTTTGATTAAACAAGCTTTGAATTACTCATTTTGCCATGATCCTTTCAATAGTGGTCAGCGGTAAATCACAGCAAAACCTTGCAGAAGGTAACAAATAAAATAGCTTCTTATGTTTTAAATGTGTACCTCATTTAGGGAATCTGAAACCAATCGATCTCGTCTGACAGTCAGATTAAAGAACAACATTCCAACATCTGGCAGTTGACGTCGCTGTACCTTAGCCACCAAACTTCTCTGCAACATACATGGAATTTTATTGTAACACAATGATTCTTTGAACTTTTAATCAAATCATGAAATTTAAGACATGCTCACACTAAACGCTTCTGCCATATTCAAGGTAACTTAAGCAGTGGAATTTGTCTCTTTCACCACCATTTCCTCCTTTTCCAATAATGTTTTGAAAAGGCTTCTTCTTCAGGGTTGTTAAAACTTTGGATTGTGTTGTAAAGGGTTAAGAAAGTAGCAGTTTTGAGTAAAAGCCAATTGCTTCTTTTCTCACCATGCTTTCAAGAGTCTGCCAATTGTCTTAAAACTTACAACTCTAAAATAACAGGACTTTTAAAGAATTTAAAGAATTCTTATTTAGATGTCTTAAACAGTTCCTAATTCGTGATGTTCTCTTAGTTTTTGCCCAGCACTCTTTGTGTAGCATTTGAAAATGCTAATAAAGTTTTGATTGATTGTATGGTGTTTATGCCGTTTTCAACATTATTTCAGTTATATTGCGGTGGCCAGTGCACCTATCCATGCTTTCCTGGAGTTTCTTTTACCAGTACCCCACACAATATTCTTTCCAAGCCACTGGCTGCCTTCCCACATAACCATTGTCAAAACAATGATCAGCGGTGGGAGAGGAATGAATCCTGCCGCAATGACTATCATCAAACCTCGGAAAGAAATTGGCCGAGCCAGGGATCAAACCCTCAACCTCCCAATACAGTTTTGAGGAACTGTTCAAGATAAGCAACTTTTCCACAATATTTTCCTTCTTTCTCAATCAATTATACATTAATTTTTCTTTTCCAGACAACAAAATCATCTTAGATTAATCCAAATTGAAAACACTTGCAGACGACAAATTGATTATAGCTCACAAGCTTGGATTTGTCTTCATTTGGACTGGTCAAAATCTGAAATATTTTCCGATAACAAGATTAATGTGGCTGAACTGGTGAGATTTGTCTTCCAAAGGTTAGAAAACATTGTGGGAAGAGGAGAAAATGCTTGTTTACAGCATTTCCTCCTTTTCCCACAATGTTTTCAAAAGCGCATCCTGGGTTCATTCAAACACAGGATTGTTTGGTAAAAGGTTAACTCTTCATCACTCGGCAGAAATGTGGATTTGTCCAAATTGAAAGCAATTGCAGACGACAATCTAAATGTGGAATGAAATGATAGATTTCGTCTTTGACAGTGTAGAAAACATTGTGAGAATAGGAGAAAATGCTGGTTACCAGCATTTCCTCCTTTTCCCACAATGTTTTCATAAGGTTTTTTCCTCAAGGTCGTTAAAACATCAGATTGTTTGGTAAAATGTTACCATACATCAGATCTATAAATCATTGCATGTTCTGTTGATCTTACCCTTGCCATGATGATCATTTGTTGTTCTGAATCTCTTTGCAATATTGTACGCTTTCCCGTTATACTGATTATGAATGGATACTGACAAAAGGAAAATCTGAAATAGAGAAAAACTTTTATATGAATCATGCTCTGACAAAAGGGGGCTAAATGCATCTCCGTGATCCATGGTATCAAGCAAGCCATCACATACTTATGGATCCATAATATCCACCTTTTTTAAAAACCAACTTAATCATGAGATAGACTTTTCCTTGGACATACAGAAAATTGACAAATAGCGAAAACTTTTGGCCCAGGTTAGCCTGAATGGACTGCGCAGGCCGACGTGGGTTGATACTTTTTGCAATACATCACCTTTGGAAGGGTAAAAAACATTGTGGGAAAATAAGAAAATGCTGGTAACCAGCATTTTCTTCTTTTCCCACAATGTTTTTGACCCTATTAAAGACAAATCATCATTTTACATTAATTTTGTCATCTGCAAATGCTTTCAATTTGGACAAGTCTACATTTTTGTCATACGATAAAGAATTAAGTCATATGTGATGCCATGTCCATTACATTCAAAACTGTCCTGCATATATCTCAACACGCCTCCAAGTTAGTTCCACAAACAGGAAAAATGAAGCACTGAAGCCAAACAATAAAGCCACTGTCAGACTATACGGCGTTGTTTAATTTCCCAGAACACCATGAGATCATAGGCAAAATCAGATATCTTTCATGACAATGGATATGTCATGGCGTTAGCACTGCGACCAAGGCATTGCTACAGAGCTCCCATGGCATGTTATCGTGTTCCTACAAAGTTCTTCTTGGCAATTCTCTGCACTCTCATGGTGCTTCCACTGCCTGCATTGTGCTTTCATGGTGCTCACACTGCATAAATGGTATTCTCAAGGCGCTCACACAATGCTGACAGCATGTTCATGACAATCATTTGCACTATCTATCACAACAAACAGTATGCATACACAGTTATTCATCAGTTGTTTCTTTGCTGTGCTCTCGAAAAGTCAATAGACTTTTCTACTTTCTAGACAATCCCAACGCGTCTACTCGAGATGCCACTGCATTGCTGTGGAGATGCTTGCGATCGTTCTGCACGCACCTCTGCATTCTACATTTTTTCATGGACGCAATGGGATTGCTGCTCAAGTGTGACAGCAGTTTAAAGCAAGATTTACCCTCCACTTGCACTTGGGTCCTGCCAGGCTACATATTCCTGCATCAAGTCCAGATTGTCCAGGGTGGGGTTATAGAACTCCATGTGTGACAACATTGGGGGATGAGACAGGAAGTTGGCAGCATCTGAAAATACAACACAATAACATAATCATCAACAGAAGTTGTTTAATGATGATGATGATGATGATGAAGATGATAATGATGGTTATCTTCATACATTTTACCACGTCTCCAGCCTTCTAATCATAAAACAACTCATTATCACACAAATCCAAATTTAAATGAGCCTGAAGTAGAGAGCTTTTGAAAACATTGTGGGAAAAGAAGAAAATGCTGGTGACCAGCATTTTCTTCTTTTCCCAAAATGTTTTCTACCCTTCTGAAGGTAAATATCATCATTTGAGACATTTTTGATTTATCATCTGCAGGTAACCAACATTTTCTTCTTTTCCAACAATGTTTTCTACCCTTCAAAAGCTAAAAATCATCAATTAAGATATTTTTAATTTGTCGTCTGCAAATGCTTTCAATTTGGATGAGTCTAAAATTTTGTCGTTTGGTAAAGGGTTAAATCCTTATCCGTTCTGAAAAAAAATTCCAGCAGATGACTTTGAAATCATCCTTGAAAAATTTGGATAGCCAGCATGAGCTAAGGTTTAACCCTTTACATAAAAATTCTATGACTTAATGACCTTTACGAATACGGCATTTGCAAAGATTGTGAGGAAAGGAGAAAATGCTAGTGACCAGCATTTTCTCCTTTCCCCATAATGTTCTCTACCCTTTCCAATGACAAATCCCATCATGATAAGCCTGACCTTTAAACCTCAGGGTTGTTAAAACTCAGCATTGCGTTGTAAAGGGTAAAACGCATGGCATTACAGAACATGGCCCATTTTTGAAGTTAAGCAAAGTCTACATAGCAAGTCATAGACCCAGGCCTTCTTTTTCATGACAAAAAATATTTCCAACAAGGAGACATGTGGCCTTTTTTAACCCTTTACCACACAATCCGGACTTTTAACGACCCTGAGGAAGAAGGCTTTTGAAAACACTGAGGGAAAAGGAGAAAATGCTGGTAACCAGCATTTTCTCCTTTTCCCACAATGTTTTCTAACCTATCAATAACAAATCCCGTCATTTTGGCCACCTTCAATTTGTCGCTTGCAAATGCTTTTTATTACAAAAAGTCTAAAATTTTGTCATTTGGTAAAGGGTTAAGGAAGAAGCCTAATCTACCACTAACTAACCTCTAAATTGATTGTATTTGAGTCAAGCTCTGTAAAAAAGGGGGTTTAATGCATCTGCAAAAAGTTTTCACCCATGACAGCCTGCAAAGTCCCCACATGCTGACATGGGTTGAAACTCTTTGTTATTCCTAAATTTTCTGCATGTCCAAGGACCATTCTACCTGATGGTTCAGTTGCTTGATTAAAGAACATGGATTTTATAGATCCATAACCTTGCTTGGTATAATGCATCACAGAGATGCATTCAACTCTCTTTTCCCAGAGCATGACTCTATTAGTTGTACGGTCAGGTGGCAGGGGACTTGGAAACTTGTTCACGGCTGTGGTAAATCATGTCGCCCGGAGCCGAAGGCGAGGTGGCGACATGATTCACCACAGCCGTAAACAAGTTTCAAAGTCCCCTGCCACCTGACCATTCAATGAATTTATTATACTTCAAAGTTTTACTATTCCAACGTGTATTAAGCGAAATTTACCTGTTTTTTGGTTTCAAAAATTGATTACGCTGACGATGTAGAATTTCCCTTCTGAGTGCCCCAATTCAATGAAAACCGACGTCACTGGGAACTGACGTCACTGAAACCTTAGTAAAACCTGCAGTTTGGTGCATAACCTTGATGTTAATCTTGATCAATGCCGCCATTTTGGATGTTGTGTTGAAAGCGTAGTCATGTTTATGGGGCTCCCGAAAGGGAAACTGCTTTTACGTTGGTTTTGCCAGTGTACATGATATATATGTTCGGGGCATATTATCCAATCAGATCACGAGAAATTTCTTTGCAGTATGATAAATATATTTGGGTTGTATCAATGTACAATTTGTATACATCAAAGAAGAAGAATAAGTTCATTTCCTCTAATTTCTGTATGTTAGCTGATAGCCAGTCGTATATTATGGTCTTACTTTC
Organism: Hippopus hippopus; assembly: GCA_946811185.2. NCBI lineage: Eukaryota > Metazoa > Mollusca > Bivalvia > Cardiida > Cardiidae > Hippopus > Hippopus hippopus. Next base: position 13,689,899 of record OX328106.1, read on the forward strand.
ATTATAATGAGGGTAACTTTTGCATAATGTAAAGCTTTGAAAAAAAGGCTTGATGTTTTAGTTGCTTAGCAAAAATAATATGATGGCTTGTTATCGAAATGTTGAATAGTTAATAAATAATTTGTATCAACATTTATTGGTCTGTTCCTTTAAATCAATATTGTTTCAACTCAAAACCACCTATCCTGAAAACAGTTCTGTAAACTATGGTATGTTTAATCAACATAAATGAAAGTTTGACACTGCAAAAAGACAAAACTGCTAGCTATGAGCATTGTCTCTTTCTCTCACCGTGTTTCATTGGTCTGTCACCTAAAGTCAATATCATTTTAACTAAAACACCACCTATCCTGAAAACATCCCTGTAAACTATGTTTAATCTACATAAATAAAAGTGTTTACACTGCAATAGGACAAACAGCTAGTTGAAGCAATTTCTCCTTTTGCTCAGTGTTTTCCATAGGAGGTATTCTTTTAATTCTTTATCACGCAATCCTGAGTTTTCACAACCCTGAGAAAGAAGAATTCTGAAAACATTGTGGGAAAAGGAGAAAATGCTGGAAACCAGCATTTTCTCCTTTTCCTACAATGTTTTCTACCTATACAAAGACAAATTCCATCATTTGAGTCATATTTAAAATGCTATTTGCAAATCCTTTCAATTTTGACGACAAGTCAACATTTTTGTTGTATTTTAAAGGGTTAAAATTTGACATTACTGGTTTCAAAATACAATTCACTAAGTCAGGCTTCAATCTAAAAGTGAAGCCATTCTGATAAAATTTAACCCTTTACCAAACAATCCAAGGTTTTTACGACCCTGGGAAAGAAAGCTTTTGAAAACATTGTGGGAAAAGGAGAAAATGCTGGTAACCAGCATTTTCTCCTTTTCCCACATTTTCTGTCCTATCAGAGAGCTAAAACTGATTTGAACCAACATTAAATTTGTCTGCTGCAAATATTTTGTATTTGAAAGAATCTAAAATTTGTCATCTGAGGAAGGGTTACAACAAAAGGTAAAGTGATCACTGCTTTTGATGCACTTTAGAATATTGAATGACAGGGAATAATCTGTAAATCAGTATAATTCATTAACGGTATTAGGGTTTTTTTTTTCGGTGAAAGATTGAAATTTATTTCAAGTGAACATCATTGGTAAAATTTTCAAGAGTGGCTGCCACTTGTGAAAATGTTACCAATGATGTTCATTCAACGAATTAAATTTCGATCTTTCAAGCCCCCCCCCCCCCCCAAAAAAAAAAAAAAAAACCCAAAAAAAAAAAACCCTTTTCTTTTTCGGGGGGGGGGGGGGGGGGGGTTGATAGATCGAAATTTTATTTCATTGTGTGAACATCATTGGTAACCTATTTTAATGGTTAAACAACTAGTTTGAGTTCGGAGTAATTATCTTCAGTAATGACAGAGATATTATAAAATGTTAAAGTTTTCGCATGACAATGCCACAGAGATGGCTTTTTCTTGGGCCCCAGCCCAGTACTGGTAATACCTGCTAACATAAATAAAGGGTAAAAAATGTCCATAGCTGCATGAAACTCCAGTCAATCAATCAACTCTGTCTCCTATAGTACCTTAACCCTTTACCAGATGACAAAATTCTAGACTAATCCAAATTGAAAGCATTTGCAGACGACATAATAAATGTGACTAAAAATTTGATTTTTTGGGCGGGGAAGCTAGAAAACATTGTGGGAAAAAGAGAAAATGCTGGTTGCCAGCATTTTCTCCTTTTCTCACAATGTTTTCAATAGGCTTCTTTCCCAGGGTTCTCAAAGTCTGGATTGTGTGATAGAAGGTTAAGTTGTCATCAGTATGTTACGGCTTCATTCATGGGACAGGTAGAAGATAACTGTCTACAGGGAAATGGGTATAGATTATTGATTGATTATTGAACTGACTAGTTTTCCAATAAACTCAATTCACCCGATTTCATAGAAGCTTGACAAGTAAATGTATTGCCTATATTTCTAAGTAAAGTTCAAATACATTCTGATTTACTCTTCGGTCATCACCTCCTAAAAAAAATGAAAAATTATGTTGACAACTTGAATTTTTTTTTTTTTCTAATATATGAAAAATAAGACTTTTACCTTTACCAAACGATCCAGTGTTTTAACAACCATGAGAAAAAAAGGGCCTTTTGAAAACATTGTGGAAAGAGGAGAAAATGCAGGTAACCAATATTTTCTCCTTTCTTATAATGTTTTTTTACCCTAGTCACCCTTTACCACTAAACAAAATTTTAGATCTATCCACGTTGTAAGCACTACGGCCCCTAACTCTCATATTAAGAGACGGAAGCTGCCGAGATTGGCCAAAAAGCCTTTATGAAAACGTTGATGTTACACGATATTTACCGATGAGTTAGTAAGTCTTCGGCCCCTAACTCTCATATCAAAAGACAGAAGCTGCCATGATTGGCCGAATAGCCTTTATGAAAAGGCTGATGTTTAGTAATGAGTTAGGGGCCATTGACCTTAAAGACAACAGGATGAATATGGCTTAATGGATAGAACTTGTGTCAAACAGAATAGAAACTCTGTGGGAAAAGGAGAAAATGCTGGTCACCAGCATTTTCTGCTTTTGCCACAATGTTTTCAAAAGCTATCAACTTCAGGGTTGTTAAAACTCCCAACTGTAGGGTAAAGGGTTATCTGCAATGCTTTCAAATTGGACAAGTCTAGAATTTCGTCTTGTAGTAAAGATCTAACCATTTACCACACAGTCCTGAGTTTTAGTTTTAATGACCCTGAGAAACAAGCCTTTGGAAATATTGTGGGAAAAGGAGAAAATGCTGGTTACCAGCATTTTGTCCTTTTCCCACAATATTTTCTATCCTATCACAGACAAATCACAGAATTTGACCAATATCTAATTTGTCCTCTACAAATGTTTTCAGTCTGGACCAGTCCAAAATTTTGTCTTGTACTAATGAGTTTAAGAAGTCCCTCTACAGCTAGCAGACTAACAATCTACCCGATACATAGTCATGACCATTGTACTTACTCAGAGCCCGGCCGGAAAGCTCAGTGGTTAGCATATCTTACTTGTGACCTGGAGGTTGCGGCCGGCGAAGCTTCTTTCCGGCGATTTTTTCGCCTCTCACCTCTGATGCATGTGAGAAAAGTAGTCAGTGGCTTTGGAAAGACAGTTGTGTCAGTACTGGAATGAGAAAGCCAGGAAACACATGGGTGTGTCACTGACTGCCATGATATGACCTAAGCTCTTAAAAATGGCATTATACTCCAATATGAACAAACAAACTTACTCAGCAGAGCCATGACTTTGGTACAGCTCGGGATCCACCAGCTACACTTTGACATGGCAGGAAGATCTTGTGGCTTTGGAGGAAACAGTCGTACGGAGATGAAAGAATTCAACCGTTGGAGAACTGTTTGAAATCTGTCAACTGACAGCCTAAAGTCAAAACAGTAGAATCTATATGAACCATGTTCTGTGAAAAGGGGGCTTAATTTATGTGAAAAAAGTTTTGACCCAGGTAAGCCTGTGCAGTCCACACAGACTGACCTGGGTCAAAACTTTTTGCTACTGTCAATTTTCTGCGTGTCAAAGGAAGAGTCTGCCTCATGATTCAGTCCATCGTTAGACAAAATGGATTTTATGGATCCAGAATTATTTGAAAACTTACTTGGTATGAGCACAGCTCATATATGGCCTGCAACACGCGAAAGGGCATTTGGACATTTGCGTAAAGCGTCGTCTCGGATTAGCCTGCGCAGTCCGCGCAGGCTAATCCGAGACGGCACTTTACGACTACATTAGATTTTATGCTACAGTAGACTTGTGCAAAACAGAAAATTACATAAAAACGGAAAGTGTCGTTTCGGATTAGCCTGCGCAGGCTGATCCGACACGAAACTTTACGCAAATATCCGAATGCTCCTTTTCGCATGTAGCAAGCCATATAAAAACTAAAATAAAACACTGTGGATCTATAAAAACTGTTACCTCCTTTCATTACAATGTTTTCAAAAGTATTCTTTCTCGGAGTTGCTAAGACATAATGACTGGTAAAGGGTCAATAAATCAATATGTGAAAAATTTAGTATTTCATGCATTCAATATCTGCAATGTCTATTGTGTCTATATCATGCATTTTGCTTAATTCCCTCATAACAAATGCACTGGTAAATGAAAGTCCTTTCACTTTTACTTACAACTAAGTCTGAGATCTGTTTGATTGAAAGCACTTACAGACAAATGCAGCTCATATAATGTGATTTTTCCATATAAAGAAGAAGATGCAAGTCACCTACATGTTCTCCTTTTTCAAGGATGACTATAAAAGCTTTCTATCTTGGGACATAAACCATGGGAATCTTTGATACACAGTCTTGTCTTTCTACAACCCTTAGAAAGCTTTTTCCAAAGTATTTTCTACCCTTTCAAAAACAAATCCTTCATCTAAAATGCCCCTGCTAACACTTTCATTTTTGACAAGTATACAACTCTTGTGATCAAGAGTTAAAGGTGGCCCTTCAGATTTTGGGATGAAAATTTTACAAAAATACAAAAAAATCATCCTTATACTCCAAAAGCCTTTTAATTTTCATTCATAAAACCCCAGTAGTCGAAAACCATCCGACAACAAGAGAAATTAGAGATTTACTATGGCCCAGGTCGACACCGACGGGAAACACTTTCTATTTTTACATGAGTAACTCGCTCATTTACATACCGGAAATACACAGACAAAGCTTTAAACATAGCGTCCGAAGACGACATTATGGAAAATAATTACATGTTTGTTATGTTATGGAATTTAAACATCATTAGTCATGTGCCTGTCACTTGACGTTACCACAATGCTTTTTTAATTTCTGGCGCGAAATCTAAAAATACCTTAAGAGGCTACGCAGCCTTTTAAGGGAACACCATCGAAAAAATTTTTTTTTGTAATTTTAGGATTCTTAATTATTGATGATTTGTATTGTTTTTTCATATAAATTTCAGTGATATATATATATTTTAATTTGGTGAGATGTGAAAAATCTAAATACCCACCTTTAACACCAATAAGTTTGAATTCGACCAAGAAATGAAAGCTTTTTAAACCCTTTACCATACAGTCCTGACTTTCAGTGACCCTGAAAAGAAAAAGCTTCTGAAAACCTTGAAGGAATGCTGCTTATCAGCATGTTTTCATTTTCCCACAATGTTTTCTAACCTTCCTAAAACACATTTAAATTTTTTAGTCACATATATTTTGTTGTCTGCAAATGCATTCAATTTGGACCAGTCAGAAATTTGGTCATTTGACAAAGGGTTAATATAAAACTTGCCTGTGTATCCAATAGACTAGATAATGATGGTCATGATCTGTGAGAGCAGCTACCTGTCGCAGCAAATGTGCAAATATCACATACGTAGAGGATGAACCAAACTGTGGATTCTGTCAATATACAATAAGCAAGAGGACCATTAAGCCCTTATATACTCACTTGAGAAGTTTTCTGTTACAATATATAATATTTTTTGCACCTGTTTGCTCTAAAATGTTGAAATAGCACAATGAAACAAGAGTTGACTAAGTCATAGCTTTCTCTGTGCAAGGGCGTAGCTACAGGTGCGGCTGGTACAACTTTGGCTGCACCGATAATTTGCCACTTAACAGATTATCACTGACCAAAAGTAAATAAAACTTGCTACCTAACAGAACTGTTTATAAGACCCGAGTTAATAGTAAGATTTCCTCGATTTAACTCTTTATCAAACAATCCCGACTTTTAACGACCCTGAGAAAGAAGCCTTCTGAAAACATTGTGGGAAAAGGAGAAAATGCTGGTAACTAGCATTTTCTCCTTTCCCCACAATGTTTTCTTCCCTTCCCAAAACGAATTTTAAATTTTCAGTCACTTTCATTTTGTTGTCTGCAAATGCTTTCAATTTGGACCAGTCTAAAATTTTGTCGTTTGGTAAAGAGTTAAAAGCTTTCGAGACTATAGAAAATTTCTAGAATGCAGGAGCTTCTGGGGGCTTTGCCCCCTGGTCCCCCCTGTCTGACATTGGCCACAAGCTTTTCTTGTTACGGTCGTTAAAAGTCGGGATTATGTGGTAGAGGGTTAAAACAAAGTTCATCTGTAAGCAAGAGTATTATAAGAAAAAAATTGTATTTTACAATGTTCAACATACCTGTAACAGCACCAGATAGGCCCTCAAGTCATCTTTGGAGTGAGGCCTGAAAGACAGGATAAAGTTCACCTTTTAATTTGTTACCTCCAAAATTTAAATTTGCAGCACACAACTTCCAAAATAAGGAAAAGAAGCATTAGCCCTTTTGTAAAATATGAAAGCATTTGCAGACGAAAAATTAGATCTGGCACACATGCTTTGGGGTCATGTCTTTGGGAGGGTAGAAATTATTGTGGGAAAAGGAAAAAATGCTCCTTTTTCCACAATGTTTTCAAAATCCTTCTTTGTCAGGGTTGTTGAAGGATAGGGCACCCTAATGGGATTGGTGTAATATTGCCTTTCATTGCCGAAAAAATGTACAGATTCGGCTAATTCTCGGGTAATCCTTAACCCATTACCACACAATCCCTACTTTTGATGACCCTGAGAAAGAAGCCTTTGTAAAACATTGTGGGAAAAGGAGAAAATGCTGGTAACCAGCATTTTCTCCTTTTCCCACAATGTTTTCTACCCTTCACAAAACAAATTTCAAATTTTCAGTCACTTTTATTTTGTCGTCTGCAAGTGTTTTCAAATTGGACAAACCTAAAATTTTGTCATTTGGTAATGTGTTAATTGGCCAATAGATCCTGCTTCCCTGCACTGATTACGGATTACCCGAGTCTTATCTGAATCAGTATGATTTTGGTAATGAAAGGTGATGTTACACAAATCCCATTAGGGTGCCTATCCGTAAACACAGGTTTGCATGGTTAAGGGTTAAACATGAATACATCTCGACATAAATACATCTCCTTTTACTAAATTTTTCAAAAGTTGTCTACTACAAAATAAATATGGAGGTAAAGAGTTAACCCTTAATCAAACGACAAATATTTAGACTGGTCCAAATTGAAAACATTTGCAGATTACAAATTAAAAGAGGCTGATATTGAATTAATATTTAACAGAGTGTAAGACATTGAGGAAAAAGGAAAAAAGTAGGCTACCAGCATTTTCTCCCTTTCCAACAATGTTTTAAATCAGCCATGTTCATCAAGCTTGTAAAAACGCCTGATTATTTTGAAACTATAGTTTAGTATACATGTATTAATAGCTGTATTAGACTGGTAAACTTTCGTGAAGCATGAAAATAAATATTAAGCTCCACACCTACCTGTAAGGTACCCGTTTCGTGCTGCACAAACATTACGACGATTTGAGAGCGTAAGGCTTGTGCTTCACAAAAGTTTACGAAATCGTGAAATTTACCAGTCAAATACAAAGAGTGCAACACAAAAAAACGTAATTACCAGTCAAATACGGCTAACATGTTCAGGGCAACATAAGGTGTTTTTTCATTCAGTGGCAATTTTGATATCTGGTTCAGAGTATAGGCAATTATGGTCAGGTATTTTACAAATATTACGGATACCAACATTCTTTACGGTATTGGCGTTACTACAGTACTAGTAGTCTAAAAATAATATTCATGATTATAAGTGAACATGTGACCTTGATTTCATAAATTATTTCTGTGATTTGTCGTTCCGCACCATGAAAAACCCATCTTGGGACCGTTTGTTGTACCTAGTTTACTTTTACCCTTTTTCCACCAAAACATGCTTTGGAGAATTTTTAATCAGTCAAAAGTACCCCGAGTTTGATTGATTGCTTGCATGGTGTTTAACACCATTTTTAACATTGTCAGTTATTCTTGCGGCTGCCAGTGCACCTACCCATGCTTTCCTGGAGTTTAGTTTCTTTTACCAGTACTCTGCACTATATTCTTTCCAAGCCACTGGCTGCTTTTCCACATAACCATCGTTGAACAGATGGTCAGCAGTGAGACAAGAATGAATTCTGTTGCAATGACTATCATCAATCCTCGGAAAGAAATTTGGCCAAGCTGGGGATTAAACCAGTGACCCCCTGTTCTAAAGTCCTGTACGCTACCAACAAAGCTACCAGCACTCAGCTCCTGGAGTTTGAAAGACCCTGAGAAAGAAGGCCTTTTGAAAACATTGTGGTAAAATAAGAAATTGCTGTTAACCTGCATTTTCTCCTTCCCATACTTTTTATACCATTTCAGAGACAAATATCATTATATGAGACATGTTTCATCTTTGGTCTGCAAATGCTTTCACCATGGCATTGTCTAAAAATTTTTCATCTCGTAATGGGCTATTACATACTGGATGACTTAGATTTAAGACCAGACTGCATGCTCTGGGTTCATATTCACAAACCATCCTTAAGAACATTCTTAGTCTTACTCTCCACGGTTTTCTAAATTTGAAAGTAACACAACTTCTGATTGGCTAAACCATTTGGTTTAGCCAATCAGAAGTTGCCTTACTTTCAAATTTAGAAAATCTCAGGTATAAAAACCAAAAATGTGAAACCTTTTCACAACTGAATTAAAAAATTGGATTTTCGCAAAGGCTAAAAGTACATTTCCTCTGCAAGGTCAAGAGACAATTCGTCATAATGTAGAATGTAGCAGTGGACAGTGTAGATCAAGATCAGACTGCACATTCTGTGCAGTTTGAAATTGATCTACACTGTCCACAAAAACTTCTCATGTTGTCCATGGTATGGAAAGAGTTAAGAATGGTTGGTCAGCACAGACTCTGTATTGTCCCTGTACTGATTTGTGTTGTCTGTAAATGTGGACCAGGGTTGTACTTGACACTTGATTGGCTAGAACTTCTCAAAAACTGTTGAATTATTCATACAGTGATAATAGTATTTTCCTATATAAAACTAATTTAAAAGTCCTTTTGATATCTAAACTGTGAAATACATACACCCAGAGTGCTGCATCAACCAAACAGACCTTTTCAGTCCAGAATTTAAGACTTAACCCTTTACTACACAATCCTGACTTTTAACGACCCTGCAATCCCGACTTTTAACGACCCTGGGGATGAAGCCTTTTGGAAACATTGTTGGAAAAGAAGAAAATGCTGGTAACCAGCATTTTCTCCTTTTCCCACAATGTTTTCTGTAATTTCCTTTATATAAGCCACATCTAAATTGTCATCTGCAAATGATTTCAAATTGGGCAAGGGTAAGATTTTGGCACGTGGTAGAGAGTTAAACAACTGTAGTTTTAAGATAGCTTTTGTTCAGAATATTTCGGCAAAGCAGAAGGTGTAGATCAAAGATCAGACTGCAAGTTTTGTGCAATCTGATCTTGATCTACACTGGCCACAAATCAATTATAGTTCTGAAAGGCATTCAAAGGGTTCAAAACCATTTCCTTACGATCTCATAAGAAAACCCTGAGAAAGAAGAATTTAGAAAACATATACATGTAATGTGATATTATAGTCAAGTACATGTAGCGGTAATTAGGTTTTTTTTAATGCCCTGAAACAAACGGGATATTCAACAAGAATCGAGCTTTTTTTGTTTTATGTATGAAAACCAAGTGAAAAAAATTGTTGCAAAATGAAAATTGCTTGCTTTGAGCAATATTCAAATATAAATAGATAGTCCACTACAAGACGGAAAAAAGACCCAAAATGTTGTCTTGTTATACATCTATAGAAAACAGCAGGCAAAAAAAGCTGGCCAATCAAAACTATATCAAAGGTAAACTTTAGGGTTGTCATTCTGTAACACTTATGATACCGATTAATAAACCACAGCTTTACATGCTAATGCACCGCGATAACCTGTAAAAGAAGTTTTTTTTAAAGTTTTTAGCAAATGTATACATGTATCATATTTCACCTAATTAATGCCAGTGGCGCCATGCAGAACATCGACAGGGTGCTCTTATTTCATAGCCAATTTCCCGAAATTTTAGTGCAATCACTTAGAGTAAGTATTGTACCTTGATCCAAATAGATATGGTACTTTGATCCAAAATGGAGCGGGGGGGGTGTGTGCTCAGTTAGTGCCAAGTGCAAAATGATGCCATGTGAAAGACCCGCTGTATTAATGCAGAATATCGACTTGTTGATCATGATTCGTTAAAATTGGATACTGGTATTCGATAATTCACTTTCTTAAAGTTTTTCCAAGTTAGTTGACAAATATTTGTGTTACCGGAAGTTTATAATGTTATTGGAAGTGTATGTAAATTCGGAAAGTCAAATGTGAATGACATCGATTTGTGAAGTAATTAGGATTACGTCGATGCTGTACTGGTAAGTTTATTTATCATTTATTCAATATCAGTCATCAATAATTATCGTCAGTCTGCGTTTGCAAGTTTGTCACTCCAACTGTTGATTGTAAGGTTATGTCAAGATGTGGGTGGGGGTTGTCCGGAGGCCTCTGGAATAAGAAATGTAGTGGGGTGGGGGCACTACCATTCAAGAGGAAACATTAATTAGGTGAAATACGGTAGTTACAGTAGCTTTTTTGGTGACATGACCTATACTATATTTGAAGAGCTTTGTTTTGCCCATTCATATGAAGTGCATGAAAAATTTGATTTGGTCTAGTATGTGAAGTCTTTGAAGTAATTGTTGACATATTCACAACAAATGACTAAGTTTGGAAAGTTAACCCTTAGGCTGCTTAGCACGACTCAAGGACCTTCTAGGGACAGTGTAGATCAAGATCAGACTGCACAGAATGTGCAGTCTGATCTTGGATCTACACTGTCCGATATGGAGATATTTATCCCCAAATTATACCTTTGGAATAGCAACATCTGGGTTTTTACTGTTTGCTTGAAAGTTTCATTTCATTTATTTAGCAGTATATGGGTTAACCCATTACCACACCATCCCTACTTTTGACGACCCTGAGAAAGAAGCCTTTAGAAAACATTGTGGGAAAAGGAGAAAATGCTGGTAACCAGCATTTTCTCCTTTTCCTACAATGTTTTCTATCCTTCACAAAACAAATTTCAAATTTTCCGTCACTTATATTTTGTTATTTTGCAAATGCTTTCGATTTGGACAAACCTAAAATTTCGTTGTTCAGTAATGAGTTAAAGAAGCTTGCCTTAGCTGTACTGGTTGGTTATTAATTCTTTACCACACGATAAAATTTTAGACTTTTCCAAATTGAAAGCATTTGCAGACAGCAATGAAGATTTCGCTCAAATGATAGAATAATCAATTCGTCTTTGATAGGGCAGAAAACATTCTGGGAAAAATGCTAGCTACCAGCATTTTCTCCTTTTCCCAAAATGTTTTCAAAAGTCTTCTTCCTCTGGGTCACTAAAACCCGGGATTGTTTGGTAAAGGGTTAAATCAATATTTAAGTACACCATATCAAAATAAAATTTCATAGACTGTAGCAAAAATTACTCAATGTCATAGATTTACATAATAAATGGGAAAATAACAGCATTTGCTCTTTCACTACCAAATAAATAAATCAATTTTTTCTATGATTACATATACAGTTTTGCTGGAAGATGGAGGGACAGTTCTGTCAAAATCTAGAGTAAAATAGTGGACAGTGTAGATAAGGACAGTGTATATTAAAGATCAGACTGCAAGTTCTGAGCAGTCTGATTGTCAATGTCCACAGAAGCTTACTGTGTTGTGTAAGGTGAGGAAAGAGTTGAATAACAAGCCATAATAAAGATAACAACAGGAATTCATGCATACAAAATACAAACAGAATAGATTTCTAATATACTGTAACTGCATCATCACACATGAATATAACTCTCACTCGATAAACCTTCCATTATCAGTATACATTATTGTTTGGGTTTACATTACTGTTTGTGTTTGGGATAACATGTTTAAAATCATGTACCATGACGAGATCATTTATGAACCCAACTGGATAATGTTTATATTATCTTGTCACGGTTCATGGTTTGAAACCTATCATCCCAAAAACAAACAATAATATAAATCATTATTGAAAGGTTTATCAAATTAGCGTTATACCAAACTACCAGTAGGTGTTTTTTTTCAAATATGTGTTTTCAAATGAGAAAAACTTTTCCAGATTATTAACTCATAAACTTCTATGCATGGCAACTAAATGTGTTTTTTTGGGAGGGTGTAGATCAGCGACAGACTGCACAGACCATGAAGTTTGATCTTTGATCTACATCATAAAATTTGGTTGATTTTTTTTCAGCAAAACTTGGGTTCTGATGTAGGGTGGACATTTTTTAACTGAATTTATTCAACAGTACAAAAGTTATCCAGAACACCATAAATGCTTTTATTGATATGTTATAACCAACACATGAAAAATTCAAACATGCGCATGTTGAGTAGAAAGCTGACAACTATGGCATCATGATATGGAACATGCACAAGGGTAACAGGCCTCTGAAATAAAAGTACTTTGGTACATGCATGTACAAACAAACAGAAGCAGAAAAGGAAGGGTATAGTGTCATATCTATTGAAGCTTACCAATTCATTCTACTGTCATGATTCCTTCAGATAGCATGATTTAATAAAATGTAAACAGTGAATAATAAACAAAAGCAATTAACCCTTTGTTGTGGACCTGCTTTAACTTGTCACTACTTTGTTTCCAAGACCGTGTTCAGTTTACAGATATTTTCTTTGTTCTTAACTGATCTTGTCGCAGCGTCCATGGTGTAGAAGTAAAATACCTGGTCACTTTATCCCAAATTTAACGTCCTATAATATTGTAAACTTATCGGGGATCTATAAATAGTTCAAGTAAAAAGAAAGAATTTTCATTAAGTGACAAGTCAAAGCGGATTCACTATACCATACAATCTTTTGTTTTAATTTTTAATCAAACAATCCTGGGTTTAAATGACCATGAGGTAGAAGACCTTTGAAAACACTGAGAGAAAAGGAGAAAATGCTGGTAACCAGCATTTTCTCCTTTTCCCACAATGTTTTCCATCCAAATGGTTTTGCCAATCAGAAGCAGTGTTACTTTCAAATTTAGAAAATTCTCGAGAATAAGACAAAGAGTGCTCTTAAGAATGGCTGGTGAGTTGGACCTGGTCAGCAAAGTATGAAGTTGTTTTTGCCCAAAACATAGATTTAATCCTTTGCCATACAATCTCGAGTTTTAACGACCCTGAGGAAGAAGACTTTCGAAAACATTTTTGGGAAAGGAGAAAATGCTGGTAACCAGCATTTTCTCCTTTCCCTAAAATGTTTTCATCCATATTTAAAAAAATTCCATCATTTCAGCCACATTTAAAATGTCGTCTGCAAATGCTTTGAATTTGGACTAGAGTATGTTTTTGTTGTGTGGTACAGATTTTATTCAGAGAAATAGATGAAGTCTTTTCAAGTATCACCACCATTCGATATTTTGCATGCTATTCTGCCCAAGCCATTTTTGAAGTAATATTAAAATGAGCCATGCTCTGGCAAAAGGGGGTTTAATGCATCTCCATCATGCATTTAGCAAACCATTACAAACTTATCATGTTATGGATCCAAAATTTCCATTCAGTTTAACAGCCCACTGAACCATGCAGTAGGACTGTCCTAATGGACATGCAGAATGTTTACAGACAGCAAAACTTTCAACCAGTATCAGCCTGCGTGGAATGCACAGGCTGATATGGGTCAATACTTTGTGCAGATGTACTAAACCCCTTTTTCACACAGCATGGCTCATATCTTTAATTATCACAGCCTGATCTAGATTGGCACAATCCATAATTATGATGATTAAGTTAGTTCTCATAATTTTCTGGGTATGTGCCTCCAATTTTACTGTGTGTCATAATTTAGCACAGGGCTAACCTTGTACCAAAAAATCATGCACTTTTGATAACAAAGTGGAAAAAGGAGAAAACACTGATAACAAGCATTTTTCTCTTTCTACCTGACAGAGCATTCTACACCTTAAATGGAAAAAAGATCATTTGAGACAAATCTGGCATTTTAGCAACCCTGAAGGTTGAGACTTTTGAAAACATTGTTGGAAAAGGAGAACATTCTACAGTTTGAAAGGAAAAAGATCATTTGAGACCAATCTGGCATTTTAGCAACCCTGAAGGTGGAGACTTTTGAAAACATTGTTGGAAAAGAATAACACTCAACACTTTGAAAGGAAAAAGATCATTTGAGACCAATCCTGCATTTAAACAACCCCGAGGGAGGAGACATTTGAAAACATAGTTGAAAAAGGAGAAAATGCTGGTAACCAGCATTTTCTCCTTTTCCAACAATGTTTTCAAACCCTTTCATAGACAAATCCCATCATTTGAGCCACATTTACTTTGTTTTCTGGAAAGGCTTTCAATTTGGACAAGTCCAAAATACTGTTTTCCGGTACAGAGTTAAAATATTGTTATCTGGTAAAGAGTTCACCCTAAAAGAGCTGAATAAAACGGTAATCAGAAGGAAAGTATCAGGGGAAAAAAGTATCGAAAAAAAGTATCAGGGAAAAAAAGTATAAACCATACAGACAATATAAGGCTAGAAGTAAGATTCATACAAGAAGCAATTTCAAGATTGTTTCTTTTCCGGAATGCCTCATAAAAGCAGACAGTGTAGTTCGAAGATTAGACTCCACATTTTGTGTAGGTTGATCTTGATCTACACTGGCCACAAAGGCAACCAAAGTTGTAATAGGTATTTGAAAGGGTTAACTGTTTTACTTTTGAATATCTAAATTGTATTTTTTCAAAGGCTACAAATACAATTCTGCTACAAGGTCAACAGACAGTTTGTTCATAAGCTAGAATAAAGCACTGGACAGTGTAGATCGGAGATCAGACTGCACATTCTGTGCAGTCTGATCTTGATCTACACTGTCTGCAAAAGCTTGTGGTGTCATCTATGATATGGAAAAAGTAAATTAACACTAATAGCTCATAATGAATTCAACAGACTTTTTCAGGAAAGAAATAAGACTCAATGAATGAATGAATGAATGAATGAATGAATGAACTTTTACAGCCGGTTGACAGTGGAGGTCATATTGGGCCCATATACAAAGGTGAGAAGTGATACTGTGATAAACTCAAAGAAGAGCTATTTTAATCTTCTTTTTATCTATAATGTTTAACCCATTACCACACAACAAAATTTTAGCCTTGTCCAAACTGAAAGAAGTTGCAGATGACATATTCAGCGTGGCTCAAAATGTGCAAATATTCTTTGATAGGGTAGAAAACATTGTGGGAAAAGGAGAAAATGCTGGTTACCAGCATTTTCTCCTTTTCCCACAATGTTTTCAAAAAGTTTCTTTCTCAGGGTCATTAAGTCGGCATTGTGCAGTATAGGGTTAAACAAACACTGACAGTGTAGATCAAAGATCAGACTGCACATTTTGTGCAGTCTGAAGTCTGATCTTGATCCACACTGGCTGCAAAGAAAACTATAGCTGTGAAAGGCGCAACAAGGGTTATGGCAGGAAATTAAAAAAAAAATCTTTTTTTTCCAAACCCTTTACCACACAAACCCGAGTTTATAACAACTCAAAGGAAGAAGCCTTTTGAAAACACTGTGGGACAAGGAGAAAATGCTGGTAACCAGCTTTTTCTCCTTTTCCTACAATGTTTTCTACCCTATCAAAGTCAAGTCCCATCATTTTAGCATTATTTAAATCATCATCTGCAAATGCTTTGAATTTGGACAAGTCTAACATTTCGTTGTGTGGTAAAGAGTTAATACTGAAACTATGTCGGGATCAACAAAGACCGGCCCAGGATCAATAAGTCATGGCTATTAGCTTTTGAACAGCAGCCAGTGATATAATTCCTTTTGCACCAGATATAACATACAATGTCTGAACATTTTATCAATTAGATAAATAAAATGTCGCATTGATTTTCATATTGAACGGTGAAAGTCAAATGAATAGGAAAAATATTACTGGGCCGTTTCCTCAGAACAAAACAATTGTAATGTTTAGCTAGTAACACCATGTTTCGGTTGATATATTTATCAGGTGACAAAATTTTAGACTCATCCATATTAACACTTTGGTAAACAATCCAGTGTTTTAACCACCCCGAGGCAAAAAACTTTGTAAACATTGTTGTAAACAGCATTTTCTCTTTTCCTACAATTTTTTTCTATCCTTTGAGAGACAAACTTCTGTTTTTTATCAAATTTTATTTGTTGCCTAAAAAAACGTTCAATTTGGACAAGTTTAAAATTTTGTCATCTGATTAAGAACTTGATGATTTGCAGCTGACATACCAAGTGTGATTAAAATTATTGCAGCAGCATTTTGTCTTTTAAAATGTTGAAAACATTGTGGGGAAAGATAAAACACTTGTGACCAGCACCTTTTCTAATGATGTTCTCAAACACCTCCAAACTCAAGACTATTGCAGACAACAAATTAGATGTGGCTCAGTTGATGAAACCTAACTGTTACCAGCATTTCCTCCTTTTCCCACAATGTTTTCAAAAGGCTTCTTTCCTAGGATCATTATAACTCCGGATGTGTTGTAAAGAGTTAATTGAACATGTAAATCTATTAACTATTTGACTTGTGCAATCTCTTGCCTGATTGAATGGTTAACTCTTTGCCAAACAACTCCAAGTTTATAACAAACCCTGAGAAAGATGGCTTTGGAAAATATTGTGAGAAAAGGAGAAAATAATGGTATCCAGTATTTTCTTCATTTTCCACAATATTTTTTACTCTTTCAAGCACAAGTCCATTCGTTTGAACTATACAGAAATTTTTGGTCTGCAAGTGTTTTCAGTTTGGTTGAGTCTAAAACTGTGTTGTTTTGTAAAGCATTCCCTGCTGATCAAAAATTAATATTTCTATCAAGCCACTTATCAAGGTAGAAATCTGCTTACGAAAAACAGACTGGAACAGCAAATGCCATCTCGAATGAAATATTGACACCTTTTCCCATGTGCTTAACTTTTTACCTCAAACTTACGTGTTTCAACGACACTAATAAGAATACCTTTTGAAAACTAATGAAGAAAAGGAAGCGGTTTCTTATTTTTCCTACAGTGTTTTCTACCTTCTCCTATACATATTGTATCATTTATGCCACATCTAATTTGTTGTCTGCAAAATGCTTACGGTGTCTATTAACCCTTTACCACACAATCCTGACTTTTAACAGCCTTGACAAAGAAGACTTTTTTAAAACATTGTGGGAAAAGGAGAAAATGCTGGTAACCAGCATTTTCTCCTTTTCCCAAAATGTTTTCAAAGGCTTTTTCTGTCAGGGTAGCTCAAACTCGGCACTGTATGGTAAAGGTGTAATCCCTCAAGAGGCACATCATCATTTGAGCCAAACTGAATCTGTCATCTTTCAAAATGGACACGTCTAAAATGTTGTCATCTGGTAAAAAGTTAAAGGCCCAGTAGAGGCCAAAATGTCAAAGGTGGTGTCATAATACATTTGAATTTAAATCATTCCATTAAAAAGTATGAAAAATATTGTGAGGATGAGTCTGTTATTGTGTGGTTGGACCATGTGTCAGTCGCTGGCAGAAAAAAGAATTTTAAAATTGGGCAAAAAGTAAACAAAAGACACAGCTACCTGGCAGGTTTTAACCTAGTTTTGAAATTAATTTCTCTGTCAGCGACTAACACTTGGACCGACCGTACAATGAAAGGTTGTCATCTTCACAATAATTTCCATACTTTTAAATGGTATGATATTAATTTAAATGTATTTAAACACTCGCTTTGTTTACTTTTGGCCTTTATGGTTACTTTAATAGAAATTTACGAAATTTTGGTTTACAAGGCATAAAGAATCAGAATAACGTTAGAGATTTCTGAAATCGATATGTACTTAAACTCTTTAATAAGCAACAAAATTTTGGACTGGTCCAATTTGAAAGAATTTGCAAGCGACAAATCAAAATTGGCCTGAATGACACACTTTGTACTTGGTTGGGTAGAAAAAAATTTGGAAAAGGAGAAAATGCTGGTTACAGGCATTTTCTCCTTTTCCCATAATGTTTTCAAAAACCTTCCTCCTCAGGGTTTGTAAAAGTCTGAATTGTGTGGTATACGGTTAATTAAGGTGGTCTTAAATAGGCTAAACTGTACTAACCACACCACTCCATCTTTTGTTTTGATGACCCTGAAGAAAAGCCTTTTGAAAACATTGCAAGTAGGAAAATTAGAAAATGCTTGTAACCAGCATTGTCCTTTTTCCCACAATATTTTTGATCCCTTCAAAGACAAATTACATCATTTGAGTTATATATAATTGTTTGTCTGGAAATTCTTTCAATTTTTTGGACAGATCTAAAATTCTGTTCACTGGTACAGAGTTACAACTTTCTTTTATTTTATTGGGTCTTACCTTTTGTCTTTCAACAAACTGTTTATAATACTTTTGAGCACAAGTTTCTGGATTTCCTGTGGCTGAAACAAGATTATAAAGTTAGTCTTACTTTTACCATATATATATTATAGGTTACTGCACCCGTATGGGAATATATTGTGTTGAATGAGTTCCTTTGGTAGAGTTACCCATGCTTGCGAGAGCAATACGCTAAAAGAACAAGTTCAATACATTATATTCCCATACAAGTGCAATAACATTTTTGTAATCTACTTTGATATTGTTTACATGATTTTCTGTGATTTAACAGTGATTTCACTGTACAAAATATATTCCTATACAAGTGCAATAACCTTTTCATTACCTACTTTGATTTTGTTTACATGATTTTCTGTGATTTAACGGTGTTTTCATCAAATTCATTGATTATCTTTATAAGTCTACTTTTGCGACATGAAATCTGTTTTGTCACTGGAACGTGCTTTCGCAGAATTTTCAATATTGGCTTATGGTGACGGCACTGTTGCTAGAGGTGTGCAAACAAATTTGATGGCGAC
This sequence comes from Hippopus hippopus, assembly GCA_946811185.2. Taxonomy (NCBI): domain Eukaryota; kingdom Metazoa; phylum Mollusca; class Bivalvia; order Cardiida; family Cardiidae; genus Hippopus; species Hippopus hippopus. Next base: position 13,708,772 of record OX328106.1, read on the forward strand.
CAAGCATCATTTTCCATCACTTAATAATTTCATTATCAATAAACATGTTCCAGAGACATATTTTCATACCTTTGTAGTGACTGTTATTCGGAAAAAAAAAATGATCTGTTTATTTTATAATATTTATGAAGAACTATGTATTGAAAAGTTTGTACAACATATGTCTTACGATGAAATTTATGATAATGATGGCCATTCATATTTTAACTTTTGGACAAAAGAGGCGTTTTAAAATGGTTCCGTACATAGCAACTCGTGCAAAATCTCCGAAGTATGTAATATGAAAGTATGCAATATGAAAAAATATTGCAAACTTTCATCCAGAGTCAACACATGGGGACAATATCAAAGTCTTTTTTTGCAGCACGGCAGAAGACAGCTTTTGAAAAACATCATTGGAAAAGAAGCGTTTGCCTGTTCAATACCATTGATAAAAGGTACATGACTGTGCTTTTTCTTTTCTTCAAGGCATAAGACAGTTGTTGAAATCAATATGGGAATAGGGAGAGCAGCTTTTGAAAACACTGTGATAAAAGGAGCAATTGCTTGTAACAAGCAATTGCTTCTTTTACCACAATGTTTTCAAAACCGCTGAAAAAAGGGGTACATGTTTTTTCTTCAAATGTTCGTCCTTCGTGTAATTTGTAACTGTTTCTAGTAGGTGCAAAACTAAGCTGTGCAGTAAAGAGCTAAGCAGAGATTATGAGAACTGTTGCCCTGATACGGCTGAAATACTGGCAATATGGCATAGATTACATGTGTCTGCAAAATGATGATGACGCAGAAGCTGACAACAGGGCTACGGCAATACCTTGGAGTTGTCTGCTTAAACAGCTGAGTCAAAAAATGTGATCATACATACCAGTCCAAGTAACATGTCATAGACAGTATTTACAAATTCAAACTTCAACCCAGAGTCATCTGTGCTTTTATACTCTTTTTCCGGATTTCTCTGAAATCAAAATGAAAAAATAACATGATACAATGAATTTGGTAGTGCTTGAATATCTACCAAATTAACCTGAGTTTTAATAATCCTGTGAAAGAAGGCCTTTGAAAACATTGTGCAGAGGAAAAAATGCTGGTAATCAGCCTTTTTTTTTCTATGCCAATAACATTTCCTACATTTTTGAAGACAAATCCTATCATTTCAGAACATGCAGCTTTCAAGCAGACAGACATTATTATTTTCTAGGGTGACGGGGGGTGGGGGGGGGGGGGGAGAAACCAGAAGGACTGACCAAGAGAAAGTATTTAACCCAGTTAACCCCACAACCCTAAGTTTTAACTACCCTGAAGAACATGGCTTTCAAAAATGTGCTGAACTGCAGTAGCGCAGTCGGTAGGTTACAGGACTCAAGAACATGGGGTCACTGGTTTGACCCCTGGCTCGACCAATCTCTTTCCGAGGATTGATGATAGTCATTGCAACAGGACTCATTCCTCTCTCACAGCTGATCATTGATTCAATGATGGTTATGTGCGAAAGCAGCCAGTGGCTTGGAAAGAATATTGTGTGGAGTATTGGTTAAAGAAACTCCAGGAAAGCATGGATAGGTGCACTGGCCGCCATGATATAACTGAAATAATGTTGAAAATGGCATGAAAAACTGTAAAATCAATCAATCTTTAAAAATGTCATGGGAAAAGGGGAAAAAATGCTGATAAACCAGAATTTTTTTCTTTTCCTTTAATATTTCTGCCCTTTCAGAGATAAATCCCATCATCTGAGCCACAAGAATTGATTGCCTGCAAATATTTTCAAAATGGACTTGTCTAAAATTTAATTGTTTGGTAAAGAGTTAACCCTTTACCAAACAACAAAATTTTGGACTTGTCCAAATTGAAAGCATTAAATTTTGTAGGTGAAAAATTAAATGTACCGTAGTTCAAAAGGAAAAACTAGAGGCGCTTGAGCGCCTGTATCGCTCCACAGGCCTGATATTTCTATAATGGCGAAAGGAAGTTTTTAACAATTATCATTCAATCCTGCATTTTAGCTCACTGAAGAAACAATTTGGTAGACAACCACCATAGGAACTTACCTGCAAAACAACAATGAAATCCAATGAATAGTTTTAGAGAAGAAATTTTTCAAAGATTTTACTTTATACCATAAAAGGAAAATGAGTCTCCCATAAAAGCCATGTTTTTTGACAAGATCTTTTTTTTTTAAAGGAATTCTGTAAACCTGTATCTAAGGAACATTCCTGCAAAATAATAATGCTATCCAAATAGCGGTTTGGGAGGAGAAGATTTTTAAAGGTTTTTTACTTTGGTTGCCATGGCAACCAGAATTCTTCATGGAACACAATTATTTGAAGGAATTTGAAAGAGGACCACCAAAGGAACATTCCTGTGAAATTTGGTAAAAATCCAGTCAATAGTTTCTGAGGAGAAGTTTTTTAAAGAAAAAGTTTACGGATGCACGCACGAACAGACGGACGGACGGACGACGGACACAACGCCATGACAATAGCTCTCTGGCCTTCGGCCAGTGGAGCTAAAAATGTCCAAGAAAGTGTAGAAAACATTGTGGGAAATGGAGAAAATGCTGGTTGCCAGCATTTTCTCCTTTTCCCACAATGTTTTCAAAATCCTTTTATCTCAAGGTCTTTAAAACTGGGATTGTGTGGCAAAGGGTTAAACCCCTAGGGGATAAATAAAAAGATTTGACCTTTTATCGAATGACCCTGATGTAGAAGTTCTTTGAAAAAATTGTGAGTAATGGAGAAAATGCTAGTTACCAGCATTTTCTCCGTTTCTCACAAAGTTCTCTAGCCTTGTCTTTTTATTGCACAAATCCATCATTTGAGCCACATGCATTTTGTGCGGCGTGCAAAATTGATACTATAAATTTGCATAAATTATATAAACCCTTCACTAAACAGCCCCTTGTTTTATCGACCCTGAGGATGAAGGCTTTTGAAAACACTGGGGAGAAAAGGAGAAAATGCTGATAACCAGCATTTTCTCCTATGTTTTCTACTCTGTCAAAGACAAATCACATCATTTGAATCACAATTAATGTGTTGTATGCAAGAGCTTCGAGTTTGGACAAGTCTAAGTTTTCATCATCTGGTAAAGGGTTAAAGCTTTTTGGACTAAAAAGCAAACAGAAATCAAAAGCGCCAGGTGCATATTGATTGAAGTCTGCACCAAGCAACTAGATTTTGAACTTAAAACCCAATTTGAATGCATAATGCTAACAACAAATTAAATGAAGCCCAAACAATGGTTTCTATTTTTTCAATACCAGGAAACATTGTAAGAAATGGAAGAAACTGCTGGTCACCAGCATGTTCTCCTTTTTCCACAATATTTTTCAAAATTCTTCTTCATGATGTTAAAAACTCCGGCTTGTTTTGTAAAGAGTTAAGGAACAGTATGGTGTGAACCCATATCCTGCCAAATAAAAATTGTTGACAATTACACACACATATTTTGCTAAATGAACGAACATTGGGTTGGGCTTATATGACCCAAACTACCGATAAAGCAGCGGAGGGTGTAGAGCAAGATCAGACTGCACGTATGTGCAGGCTGATCTTGCTGTACGCTCTCCGCAAAAGGCATTCATGGTCGTGAATGGCTGGATAAGGGTTAATCTGCGAGGACCATAAGAGCACAATTGTCACATATTTAGCACATTGTTTTTAGCATCCATCCTTTCTCATAGTTATCATCCATAAAAATCTTAGTTTAACTCTTTACCACATAATCCAGAGTTCTAACAAACCTGAAAGAGAAAGGTTTTGAAAACATTGAGGGAAAAAGAGTAAATGCTGGTAACCAGCATTTTCTCCTTTTCCCATGTTTTCCTACCTTTCACAAAAAAAGCTTTTTGTTTTTGAGTTGTTTTAGCTTGTCAACTACAAATGCCTAGAATTTGGACCAGACTAAAATTTTGTTGTTTGTGTAAAGAGTTGTTATATAGAAAGTGAATGCACCTTCTTTTTTCCTCTACTAAACAAACATACTGTTTTTCAGGTTCTTGCAGAAAAAAAACCTTTTTATAAAAAGGAAAAGAATAAAATGCTTCAAATTAGCATATTTTCCTTCTCCTTCATATTTTCTTCTGATTTTCAACCTTTTTAAAGATAAATACTATCAACTGAACTATGTTTTACTTTTCATAGGCAAATGCTTTCAATGTGGATGAGTCTAAAATTTTGTTGTTTGGTAGAATTAATCAAACACTATAGGCGCTAGTGCAAAAAAGGGAGAAATTTGATGGGACAAAATGACTAACACTACGGTCACAATGTGAAACTGCCGCCTGTCGATTTTTAGACATCGGTGGATTCTTAAAGTTACATGCTGCTGGCCGATTTTTTACAAATCGGTGCGAGTGGTCATAAATAACTGCCAGTAAAAGGCCGCCTGACGGGTTCCAGGCGGCGCCAGGCAGTTTCTTAAGTTTGAGGGGTGTGGAACGTCGGCCGGTGGCAGTTAGGCGACAGGCCGGCAGCCGTCATATTTTACCTGCCCACACCCGGCGACCTGGCGGACACCGGCCATTTACACCTGACACCAGCCGGCAATCGGGCGTTCGAACTGCTACCGGCCGGCGCCCGCCCGATAATCTGACGGCAGCAGGCTGGTTTACTGGGGATATATAAACCTAGATTGCTCTCGTATCACTACAAAGTGTTCATTATTACTATCAACCACAAGATAAATAGATCTAATTTTTAAGAAATTTTTCCTTCCACAAGTTGCCCACTAAAGGCAGCAGCAAGGGGAAGGACATGGCGCCAGCACCGAAGCACAAGAGACCAGAGCCCAAGCCCCAGCAATACGCAAGTCTCTGAGTCGCTCTGGTGCTATTAGAATCGCCATGACGACTATTTTGTATGATGGATGGCCTCGGATTTATTTTCAGGGGCCCAGGAGTCTGCACTTGGCAGATCGCCGTCCTGCCACCTACCAACACCGAAGTCGCCTCCCAGCTGCTTTTCAATCTCCGCCCTGTCGCTGGCAGATATTTTGAAATCGTACAGTGGCATGTCGGTAGCATAACGGCAGCAGGCCGCATGCTGGAGAGTGGCAGTTAGTTCCTACTGATCGCCGGCCGAAGTTTGAAGGCCCTCAAACCCCACGACCGAGTAAAAATCGCGCTGCAGCCCGTCTGCCGCTTGATAGCCACCGCGCGACTACGAAATGCGCCCGGCCGGCGCCCTGACGACAGGCACAATCGGCCGGTGGCAGACAGAATTTTAACTTTTTCTTAAAACTTCAGCGGCATCCTAGCGGCGTCTAAAATGCTGCCTGCCGCCTGCCGATTGTGCCTACCACCGGCCGAATTTGAGCGAAAACTGGCAGTTACCACGCCGGCAGGCAGCATTTACTGATTAGTGACCGTACTATAAGTTTTGAAGCAGAACTTTATCAGTCAATGGAATGGTTTGAGGTAGAATTATATCAGGCAGGGGAACATCTGAAGCAGAACTTTATCAGTCAGTTGAATCTTTTGAAGAAGAATTCCACCAGTCAGTGGAATATTTGAAGCAGAATTTTATCAGTTAAACATTTGAAGCAGAACTTTATCAGTCAGTGGAATATTTTGCAGCAGAACTTTATCAGTCATTGGAATGTTTTTAAGCAGGACTTTATCAGTCAGTGGAACATTTTAAGCAGAACTTTATCAGTCTGTGGAATGTTTTTGAGCAGAACTTTATCAGTCAGTGGAATGTTTTTAAGCAGGACTTTATCAGTCAGTAGAACATTTGCAGCAGAACTTTATCAGTCAGTGAAACATATAAGCAGAACTTTATCAGCCAGTGGAATGTTTTAAGCGGAACTTTATCAGTCAGTGGAATGTTTTTAAGCAGAACTTTATCAGCCGGTGGAATGTTTTTAAGCAGGACTTTATCAGTCAGTGGAATATTTTGAAGCAGAACTTATCAGTCGGTGGAATGTTTTTAAGCAGGACTTTATCAGTCAGTGGAACATTTTACACAGAACTTTATCAGCCGTTGGAATGTTTTTAAGCAGAACTTTATCAGTCAATGGAATGTTTTTAAGCAGGACTTTATCAGTCAGTAGAACATTTGCAGCAGAACTTTATCGGTCAGTGGGATGTTTTTAAGCAGGACTTTATCGGTCAGTGGGATTATTCTAAGGCAGGACTTTACCTGTCAGTCGATTGTTTTTAATTAGAACATTACCAATCAGAACTTTACTGCCAGCAGAATATTTTTCAACAGAACTTTACCAGTCAGTACAATGTTTTAAAGCAGAACTTTACCAATCAAAGGAATATTTTTATGCAGAACTTTACTTATCAATGGCATATTTTTAAGCATGATTTTCTAGTCAACTTTACCGATGCAAAGAATATTTTGAAGCAGAACTTTATCAAGAAAAGAAATCTTTTGAATCAGTTTACCTTGCCCTTCATGCCAATCAGTCATGAACCCAAAGTCCCAACAACAGAAACATAGTTGATACAATGTAACACTATGAGCTATCTCTCCTTTTGTATCAGAATATAATTTTTTACAAAAAAAAAAAATCTGTGTTTTTGCAACTTGGGGAAGGTGGTTTAACTGGTTTTTGAAACATGATTGGAAGAGGAGAAAATACTGGAAACCTACGATGTTTTCTGTAACCCAGAATGTTGTCTTCTCTGCCACAAAGTCAATTATCTGAGCCACATTTAACTCTTTACCAAACGACAAAATTTTAGGTTTGTCCAAATCGAAAGCATTTGCAGACGACAAAATAAAAGTAACTGAAAATTTGAAATTTGTTTTTTGAAGGGTAGAAAACATTGTGGGAAAAGGAGAAAATGCTGGTTACCAGCATTTTTTCCTTTTCCCACAATGTTTTCTAAAGGCTTCTTTCTCAGGGTCGTCAAAAGTAGGGATTGTGTGGTAATGGGTTAAATTGTTGTCTTCAAATGCTATCAATTCGGACAAGTCTAAAATTTTGTCATTTGCTGAAGATTTAACAGTGGTCTTCTTCAAGTACAAAATAATGCTTGAAGATACTACTTAGTTATCTATGTCAAAGAACAGGAGAGAAACTCGCCATTCATAAATCTAATTTGGTCCAAAATCAATGGCTATAAAACAGAAGCTTATAAAAAGGAGATAAAAAGACCTGACCAACTTTCTGGATAAAAACAAGCATTAATTGCACAACTGCCATCTTTAATTAATTATTCATTCTTCTTTTATCTCTGCCAGTTAATCCTTTACCAAACAATCCAAGTTTTAAACACCCTGAGGAGGATGGATTTTGAAAAATTGTCAGAAAATTAGAAAATGCTAGTTATACACTTGTTTCCCTTTTCTCACAATGTTTTTCTACTGTACCAAAAACAAAAATGTCATCTGCTAATGCATTTAGTTTAGATTAGGCTAAAACTTTGTGGTCTGGTAAAGCATTAACCCTTTACCACACAATCCCGAGTTTTAACGACCCTGAGAAAAAAAACTTTTGAAACATTGTGGGAAAAGGAGAAAATGCTGGTAACCAGCATTTTCTTGGAATGTTTTATCTTTTACTGACAAATCCCATTACTTGTGCCACATTTACTATGTCCTTAGGAAATGCTTCAAATTTGGATCTGTCTAAAATTTTGTCATGTGGTAAAGAGTTAACCTCTATCCCAAAAAAGACATGCCTAGAATTATCTTAGTACTGATTTACCATGAAATTCATTGAAAAACTGAGGACAATTAAATGCAGAAAACAGTTTGTACGTATGTAATACTGTTTTTTCTTTTTTAAAATGACTTCAAATGAACTACTGATTTCATTTTGACCATTGTACTCAACACTTTTAGGCTCAAATCTCATAAAAACTACTGAAAGGGGATATTAATTGGTTTTATCTTGTTCATTAAAGCCAACAGACAGTATTGTGGGAAAGGAAGAAAATAGAGGTCACCAGCTTTTTTTCCCCTATGCTTTCTACCTTTTCAACGATAAATCCCACCATTTAAGTATAGGGCACCCTAATGGGATTGGTAACGTACGGATTCAGCTACGACTCGGGTAATCTGTAATCGATCGGCCGATAGAAACTGCTTCCCTGCATCCATTATGGATTACCCGAGTCTCAGCCCAATCCGTACGATTTTTGGCGATGAAAGGCAATGTTACACAAATCCCATTAGGGTGCCCTATCCTTAAGCTGCATTTTATCTGACATCTACAAATGCTTCCAATTTGAATAAATGTAAAATTCACTGTCTGCTAAAGAGTGTAACTTTAGAAAAAGACACAGAGCATGTGAGTTTCTTTAGAGCACACTACCAGCCCAATATACCCTTAACTCTTTACCGCACAATGCTGATTTTTAACAATCCTAGGAAAGAAGCCTTTTGAAAACATTGTGGGAAAAGGAGAAAATGCTGGTCACCAGCATTTTCTCCATTTCCCACAATATTTTCTACCCTTTCAAAGAAAAATTGCACCATTTTAGCCACACTGAAATTGTCGGCTGTAAATGCTTTCAATTTGGACAAAGCTAAAATTTTGTCGTCTAGTATAGAGTTAAAGCACCTTTCAAAAATTTTGATGCTTTGGCAGTCTGAGTTGATCAAGATCAGACTGTAGACAGAATGTTTCGTCTGATCATTGATCTAAATCTACAGTTTGCTTTAATAAAAAATATTTGAATAAAAACAAGTTTGGTTTTGTATCTTGGTCAAATTTTATGACTTTAAATTACGGCTGAGTTACTCAGCTCTAGAGGGATTCATTTAAAGACAATGAACATTATGATGTAGAAATGTGCACATGTCTATGCAGCCAATCATTATCGAAAACATTTTCTACAAAATTAACTGTCAGATATTTTGGAGAATTGATGTTATAGACTGTCCAAATATTTAGTAATATAATTTTTTGGGCCGACTGGAGTCAGGACTAAAAATAGATTATTTTTGAGAATAATTAAACGTGTCCAAACATTTAGGGTGTCCGAATCCATTGACGAATTACGGTACTGCTAATGTTTTTTAACTCTTTACCAAATGATAAAAATTTGGAGTTGTCCGAATTGAAAGCATTTGCAGATGACAATATGAATATGGCTATAATTATGAGATATGACAGTGAAAGAGTAGAAAACATTGGTGGGAAAAAAAGAAAATGCTGGTTACCAGCATTTTCTCCTTTTCCCACAATGTTTTCAAAAGCTGTCTTTCTCAGGGTCATTAAACCCCGTGATTGTGTGGTAAGGAGTTAAATCAATTGCAACATTTCCTCTGTGGGGTAAAAGTTAATTTCCTACCCATGTTTGAGAATGAATAATTCATCAGTATACCATAGAACTAGTCAATACTCGAAACAATACAGTATATAGAAACATGCAACACAGTTGTGAGTTGTGAATCAGACTGACATTGCAGTGTACAAGACATCGTACAGCCAAAACCAATGCACCCAGCAAGGTTCTTAGTATATTTTCACTTTTAGCTCTTTATCAGAAAAGAAAATTATCTACTTTTCCAAACTGAAAGTAATTGCAGAAGATGTGACTCAAATGATGCGATTTGTCTTTGAAAGGACAGAAAACATTATAGGAAAAGGAGAAAATGCTGATTATCAGCATTTTCTCCTTTACCTACAATTTTTGTGACTCAAATGATGCGATTTGTCTTTGAAAGGACAGAAAACATTATAGGAAAAGGAGAAAATGCTGATTATCAGCATTTTCTCCTTTACCTACAATTTTTTAAAACGCCTTTTTTCTGTCAGGTTGCTAGAAACACAAAATCGTTTGGTAAAAGGTTAAAGTTTGATGATTCTTATGGCCCCATTTCTGCCATCATTAACTGAGGACAGTTGTACTGTTGAAAATGGTTATATCAAAAACAAAACTGTGGATTCTTGTACATGTATTCAACAAAAACATGTGGGGCCTTGCTCTGTGCAAAAGGGGCTTCATGCATCTATGAAAAGTGTCAACTTAGGTCAGCCTATGCAGGCTCGCCTGGCCCGAAACTTTTCGTTATTGGTAAATTTTCTGCATGTAAAAGGACAAGTCTACCTCATGTATCAGTGGGTTGCAATAGAATATGGATTTTATGGCTCCTGTGATGACTTGCTTGGTATCATGCATCATGGAGATGCAGTAAGTCCCCTTTTTCCAGAGCATGACTCATATATGTCGCCCCGCATGACCTTTGAACTCCAAATGTAACATTCACCTTGCAGACTGTTATGTAAAATCTCAACTCTGCATACTGTCTTATCAAGGCAGACACATGAATGGAATATGTTTTAAGTTGGACAAAGGCTTCTGGATATGGACAGGACGCAAAAGTATGACATAATATGCTGACGGATGGACAAACTGACAGACCAAAACTCTACCAAAAACACTGTGTCTCCCCAAAATCCATACTTCCTCAAACAAACTTAATGAAGACCATTATCTCCTGAACCTAATCTGCATCACATGATTTTGAAAACTTTCTCATAAAATGTGGATAATCAGAAACATAATTTTATCACATAACCTCCCTGATTTTCAATGTAATATACCCATTATGAATTTTCTTATCTTATATACATTTAAAACAGCAAATGTGTGGTGTTATTTCTGACGTCATTTTGTATGTGTTTCATAACAGAGTAACAGATTTTATGGATATTATCAAGCATGCATCTATAGATGGTTTTGCATTTTCAGATCTATAATTTGTGAAATATTATTATGTGATAAACGGAATCTGACATTCGTAGGTGTTTGAAATAAAATTTTATCAAACTCAACAAGAAAAAACAGGTTATTAAGCTCGCCAAAGGCACAGAGTGCATTTTCGCTAGACTCATTTAATTAAATTTTATCTAAAACTCCAACTAATGTCAGATCCTATATATCATAAAGGGTTCCTAGATAAAAATAGCAAAAAACAATATGGCAAATGGAAAAAATTGCTTGTTATCTGCAATTCCTGCTTTTACCTCCATGTTTTCAAAAGTCGTCTGTTGCACCACGAAAAAAGGATTGTTGGTAAGGTAAGCAGAATAATGGTGGATATATGAGAAGCACACTGATTGTTAAGTGCAAAATGTCAACAACAGTTCTATGCTGTAGCCATGTTGTACAATTAGTGCTGATCAAATATCACACAGTTTCCCTGGGTTTCATAACAGATTTCATAGACTTTCACCTTTTACCGCACAATGCCATCATTTAACGACCCTGAGAAAAGAAGGCTTTTGAAAACATTGTGGGAAAAGGGGAAAATGCTGGTAACCAGCATTTTCTCTTTTTCCCACAAGGTTTTCTCCCCTGTCAAAAAAAAATTGCACAATTTAAGCCACATTGAAATAGTCGTCTGCAAATGCTTTCAATTTAGACAAGTCTAAAAGTTTGTCATCTGGTAAAGGGCTAGTCAAGCTATCTCTTTACCATACAACAGAATGTTAGACTTGTCCAAATTTAAAGAATTTGCAGACGACAAATTCACTATGGTTTTAATGATTCGACTGTGTTGTGGAAAATATTGTTGGAAAAGAAGAAAAAGGAGAAAAGGAGAAAATGCTGGTATCCAGCATTTTCTGCATTTCCAACAATGTTCTCAAAAGCTTTTTTTTTATTTCTCATGATCGTCAAAACTTGTACTGTATTGTGTGGTAGGGGGGTTATAGATTATTGATGAAGCTCTTAAGCTGGAAGTGATGTTTTGTCTAACTCTTAATGTTATTATCTTGATTCCAGATTTTTTTTTTGTACAGTTTCATATATGAAAGAATGCAGAGAAATTAATTTGTTGCCCAACAACAAAATTTAAGGCTTGTCCAAATTGAAAGCATTTGCAAATACAAAAATCAAACATGGCTAAAATGATGGAATTTATCTTTGATAGGTAAAACATTGTAGAAAAAGGAGAAAATTCTGGTAACCAGCATTTCTTCCTTCCCATTAATGTTTTCAAAAGCTTTTTTGTCTGAGTTATTAGAACTAGGGACTGTGTGGTAAAGGGTTGGAGGTTAAATATTGCTCAAATTATTGTTTTTTGGCTTTTCAAGAGTAGACCAGGAAAAAGTGCTGGTAATCATGATTTTTTTTCCTTTTCACACAATATTCTCAATTGCCTTTTCTGTCAGTGTTGTTCAATCGATGGGTTATGTTGTAAACTGTTGATAATCTACAGAGCAACAACAAGGATCCATATACGACTATCGATACTTTTGTCCACATACCGGAAATTGTTGAATTCACTCTTGGTAATTATTCTTAGTTTTAGGTTCCACAACTAGCTAGTCTCAATAATGAGACGCTACGGTGATTTTTTTCAAATTTGGACATTTATTGTACACCGTACCGTCTCAAGTCCATCATAAATTTTCCGGTAGCAAATATAGAGCGCTATACTGACTTTCTGTTTTGTCGGTTTAATCTGTATTGCAGCGAAATGCAATTAACTTGTAGTAAGAAACATGACTAAAGACAAATTATTAAACACTTCATTACATAAGGAGCTTGTAAAAGTCGTTTATAACGTGTAAATCTCAGAAAAATCACTGACGAAATTGATCGTGCGTGGCGGCCATTTTGTATGTTTTTCGGGAATGTAAACAACTCGAGTAACAGATAAAATGCACGGTTTTCTCATATGTTCAGCGTTTAAATTGAAAATATTTGTATTTCAAACGAAGGGTTATTAAATATGCGAGCAACAGGTATGTTTAAATCCTAGTTTTGTGCTGTATTTGCAAAATTATAAGAGTTCAAACTTGCGCACAAAATCTGTGCGGAGCTTTCAACTGATTTTGTCTTGATCGTCTCTGTACCCAGAGGCGACCAGTCAAAAAGTAACATCGCCTTTGGGGACAGTTATCTGTACTACACCACTAGCATACTGATCTGCTATGACAGGTTAGTTAAAACAGGGGATTGTCTAGCAATGGATCTACTCTTTAGCATACACCATAATTTTACACAAATTGTCCAAACTGAAAGCATTGGTAAATGACAATTTAAATCTTGCTCAAATAACTGAATATGACCTTAAAAGAATAGAAAAACCTTGTGGGAAAAGGAGAAAATGCTGGTCATCAGCATTTTCTTGTTTTCCCACAATATTTTTGAAAGCCATATTTTTTAGGGTCTTTAAAACTCTGGATTGTATTGTAACGGGTTAAGAACAGTTGGTTTACAATAAAACACGGCTGATAATTAGGAATACAGGAAGTGCCTGAAACCAATAGATGAAGTCATGTGACAGGGAAAAGTGTTGACCTGAAAATGTCATCTAGAAACTATTGACCAAGTATTGAAGTCAGGAGTTAAAACAGTAGGTAACAATAAAATTGTGTACTTTTATGTTTGGTTTCAATAATGAAGGCACAGACAAGGGTCAACATAAGTGTTTGCTTTGCTTCAGTTCTTGGCCAAATATGGATAATGGATCTCCCGGGGAGAGTGAAATATGATACTACAGATTTTAGCTCCTAATTATTTCAGCTATTATGTTAAAATAAAACTTTCTAAGCTCCTCAAGTCCAGAGCTTTTGGAAACACAGGAAGTACAATCTGCAACTTTTTTTGCAAGCAATAGCTCTTTGTCAAACAATATTTCCTGAATGATTCACAAAAGACTTGTTTATACTCCTTTAGTTCTCCTTCTCAGATTTGCAATTCAGGTACCAGTAGTTAGTGGTACATGTATACCTAAACAGGAAGGCCATGGTTGCCCTGCTCACCCCTCACCAGAGAATTGATTCATCCTCAATTAGGCCAGAGGTTATCTGAAGGTACTAATTATTTTAATTTGTGCTAATTTTAATTGTGAGTACACATTGCCAAGCTTTTCCCATAACATTTTATGACCAACCAAAGACAACTCTTATCATTTGAGAAGCATCTAATATGTCTGCAAATGCTTCCAATGTGGACAAATCTAAAAATTTGTTATCACCTACAGAGTTAACTGATATCATTTTCCTATAAGACAGTATTTTACAAATAAAAGTATTCCTTCAATGTTTGACTGATTGATTGATTTAATCTGTTTTCAAAATTATTACAGTTATATGATGGCTGCCAGTACACCTATCCATGCTTTCCTAAAGTTTCTTTCTACCAGTACATCAATTACGATGTTCTTTCCAAGCCACTGCCTGCTTCCCACATACCCGCCAACCGTCATCAAAACAATGAGCAGCTGTAAGAGAGAAACCCATGTTCTCAAGTCCTGTACGTTACTTACTGTACTACCAGGACTCAGCTCATTCAAGTTTTAGCATCAAAAGATGTTTTCAAATGTTACCTTTAACTGATTTCCACCTGCAAATATTTTTGCCTCAGGGATCTTTTGAAAGCACTGCAGCTCTGCCATTCTTCCTTTTGCCACAGTTTTTGCACACGTTCTTGTTTTCAACCAAGACATGTTTTGTACTAGCACAGATCAAAACAAGCATGTTGGATGATTGTTTTTGTACAACAGTTAGCCAACTCTTTACCCTACATTCCAACTTTTTAAAAACCCTCATGAAGAGGAAAAGCTTAAAACATTGTTGAAAAAGGAGAAAACAAGCATTTGTTTCCTTTTTCCACAATTTTTTTAACCTTCCAAAGACAAATATCTTGATTTGGGCCTCACTTAATTTGTTGTCTGCAAATGCTTTCACTACGAGTCTAAAATTTTCCCTCTGTAAAAGTGTTGAAAAATGGTGGTAAGCAAGAAAAATACCTTAAAGGTCACAATTAGCAGCTGGTGACTCCTTTACTTTTGCTTCAAGTAAACAAAATATTTTCCAGAAGTGTTGCTTACATGTATATAGATTATCATAAACCATACTTATCATTTCATTACTGTAAAATACTGTATACGTGGATATATATGCGTGTTGAAAAATTTGAGAATTACTGCTTAGGCACATGGTGCGTACAGCAATGTTTGCAAACTCAACTCAAGACACTCGTTATTTGTTGGTATCACAAAAATTTCCACTGATACATTAGTCATCAATTTGCGCAATTAAACACCATTTGTAGATTTCCTTTTTCTTGGACAGTATCTCAAAAACGTGTTTATGTCTACACATCTTTTCAGGCATGCTCGTTTGGAGGCTCCTAACTTGTTAAACAGCAAAAAAATGTTAAACCTATCAGTATTTGTCAAGTGTTTGTTGACCCTCTATGTACAAAAGTTAGACTTTATTGTTTGAATAGGATTAGCATACATGCAATGGTAAAAGGTGTTGAAACTGAAAACTGGGTGTCATGAGGTCATGCAGTTTGCACAAATGGGACATTCCTTGGGCAAGGCATTATAGCCCAGCACTATTACTGGTCTATGATCCATGAAACAAAGATAAAAGTACTAGATCTATAGAGCTCCAGACAGAGGGAGTGACTTTGATTTCAAAATTGAAAATATTAATTATTCTTCACTAAACCCTATGTTATGGGTACTCATTAGAATCGTCTCATCGAGACGATTCTAATGAGTACCCACAACATAGGGTTTGGAAGAAAAATAATGGATTTAGAATACCATCACTCTCTCTTATCTGGAGCTCTAATCTATCACTAAGATATGTGTGATGTTCTGATACAAACAGCATTAACCTTTTATTAAACAATCATGAATTCTTTTATAACCCTTAACTCTTTACCAAACGACGAAATTTTAGATTAGTAGAAATTGAAAGCATTAGCAGACGACAAAACTAAAAAGACTGAAAAATTGAAATTTGTTTTGGGAAGAGTAGAAAATATTGTGGGAAAAGGAGAAAATGGTGGTTACCAACATTTTCTCCTTTTCCCACAATATTTTCAAAAGGCTTCTTTCTTAGGGTCGTTAAAAGTGGGGATTGTGTGGTAAAGACTTAAGGAAAAGGGTCTTGAAAACATTTATGGGAAAAGGAGAAAATGCAGGCAACCTGCTTTTTCTCCTTTTCACACAATGCTTTCTGGCCGTTCAAAGATAAATCCATATGAAGGACTCTAAAAATTTATTTACAGGAACTTAATTCTTTACCACACAAACCGGACTTTTTATGACCCTAGGGTAGAGGGTTTTTGAAGACATTGTGGGACAAGGAGAAAATGGTGGTGACCACTATTTTCTCCTTTTCCCACAATATTTTATACTGATTCGAAGACAAATCTCATTTTTTGAGATATAGTTGATTTGTCGTCTGCAATGATTTCAGGTTGGACAAGTGTCTTCTGATATAGACTTAAGGGATAAATACCATCTTTTTTTCATCATCATCATCATCATCATCAAGGCTGTTTTACCCTGGCCATGTGGCCTAAAGCCATGCTGCATGAAGCTATTGAATTTTTTCACTCAAGAACATACCTTAAATGCAGCATTGATTTCTAAAAAACTGTCAAATGTTGTAGCATAGAACTCTTTAACACCTTTCCAATCCCCAGTCTCTCTAGCCGTCTGAATATCTTCCCTGAAGTTATAGTAAACAAATATTCTTGTAACCCTCGATAATTTGTTGGAGCCACAAGAATTATTACATTGAATGATCTACCGTATGTATATTTGGATCACTGAAATATCAATCAAACCTTTTGTGTGCTTTGACTCATCTCCAATGGAACAAAATTTTGAAGTAGATGACTCAAAAGAAAATGCCAAGTAAAGTAAGGTTAATTATCAAGAATTAAAGTGAAATACAAAATTAATGATGATACTGTGGCAAAAGATGAAATTGCTTAGTATCAGACAATTCTCACTTAGTCATAATGTTTTGTTAGTGGTCAGGCACGTGCAATCACAAAACGCCTCTGCTCCCTCATTCAATGGAAAAAGTACATGTATCATATATGAAACCAAGGACTAAGTACCTGTACAAGTGTATTTCTGCATTTATTCTCTTTAACTCTTTACCACACAGCAAGATTTAAAATTTATCCAAATGCAAAGCCTTTGCTGATGACAAATCAAATGTTACTCAAATGATGGTACATGTATGTCTTTGACAGTGGAAAAAATTGTTGGGATAGGAGAACAGAGCTCCAGATAAGAGGGAGTGATGGTATTCTAAAGTCATTATTTCTCTTCATAACCCTACGTTGATGAGATGATTCTAATGAGTACCCACATCATAGGGTTTAGTGGAGAATAATTAATATTTTCAATTTTGAAATCAAAATCACTCCCTCTATCTGAAGTTCTGGGAGAAAATACTGGTTACCAGCATTTTTTCCTTTTTCCACAATGCTTTCAAAATGCCGTCTTTCTCAGGGTCATTGAAAATAAGAATTGTGTGGTAAAGGGTTAGAGAGCTTAAAATCTGATTTCTTTTTGGCAAAGTTTTATGAAAATCTTTATGGAAACTGATAATCTATGCTTGCCTTTTAATGCTTTACCAAATGACAAAATTTAGAACAGGCCCAAATTCAAAGCATTTGCAGACAACACTTTGAATGTTGCTCAAATGATAGAATTTGTTTTTAAAAGGGTAGAAAACATAATCAGAAAACAAGAAAATGCTGGTTACTAGCATTTTCTCCTTTTTTTCACAGTGTTTTCAAAAGGCTTCTTCCTCAGGGTCTTTCAAACTCAGGATTGTGTCGTAATGATTTAAAGGTTATCTGCAACCCTACAGAAAATACTGATAATAAAGTTATTGTTCCTGAAATGATTGAATTTGTGTTTCAGAGGTAGAAAAAAACTGTGGGAAAAGGAGAAATGCTGGTTACCAGCATTTCTCCTTTTTCCACAATGTTTTCAAAAGTCTTGAACTCCAGGTCTTTTAAACAAAGGAATGTTTGGTAAAAGGGTTGGAATAATCTCTAGCTCCAACATATATCCATAAAACCAATGAAGCATATGACATAACAATTGATCTATGTGGAAGCTGGCTTTGCCAGCCCTGAAAATATTCAACATGACAAAATAGAGATACATGTATATACAAAGAATGACTAGTGAAAACAGAGTAAAAAAATGAGAAAAAGTTGGAAGAAAAAATTTCTACCTTTAGCAAAACATATGCATTAACTCTTTACCAAACGACAAAATGTAAGACCGGTCCAAATTGAAAGCAGTTGCAGACAACAATATTAATGTGATTCAAATGGAGAGAACTGTTTTAGAAAGGGTAGAAATCATTGTGGGAAAAGGAAAAAAAATGCTGTTTACCAGCATTTTCTCCTTTTCCCAAAATGTTTTCAAAAAGTTTTCTTCTTTAGGGCTGTTAAAACTCGGGATTGTGCGGTAAAGGCTTTAGGTCATCATATTTGGGGTTGTCTAATATGTAGTAAATTACAGTTGACAGACTGGAAAAACATTAAGGACAAAGAAGCAAATTCCTTAACCCTTTACCAAATGAGGAAGTTTTAGACAAATCCAAACTCTAACTATTTGCAGACAAAAAAATGAATATGACTCAGAAATTGAAAGTTGTACTGGAGAGAATGGAAATCCTTGCGGGAACAGGAGAAAATGCTGGCTGCCAGCATTTTCTCCTTTTCCCACAATGTTTTCAAAAGGCTTCCTTCTCAGAGTCGTTAGAAGTTGTGATTGTTTGGTCAAGGGTTAAATAAACTGCTGCTTCTACCCGCTGGTTTTCTAAACTCTGGAAATTTTTTTTTTCCTTTAAAGATGCCTGTCTACAGCCGGTAAGCAAAAACGCTGTTAAATTTCAAACAATTTAGAATGGTACAGAAATCAGTCCTTTGTGTAAACATGGATAAATTACTGACATATATGGTGTAATTGAAAAAAAAGAAACACGGAGATTTGTATCAGAAACCGAACGTTGGTCAGAAAAAAACTGGCTGACGATCGAAGCTGTAAACAATGGCGGTGCGTCATGGAAATTTATCTTTGGTTTCCGCCTAGAGTTGGATACGGTGTAATTTGCATATAGGTCGCGACCTCCGTCTGAAAATCGAGGCTGCAACAGAGAAGCCTCCATTTTCCTTTGTTTACCTCATTAGACGCTGGGCGAACGTCAAATATAGTCACGTGACAGAATGCATAATCTTCATACGAATCTACCCAAGTGTATAACGGATATATCGAAATCTTCAATTCAAAAACGGGAAACGACGAGTCTGTTTACATGGAAGGCCGCAACTCAGCGAAATGCATTTTCTATCGACTGTAATCTAAGCAATCTTGCAACCGTCAGGCGCAATATTTGGCATGAAGGTATAACAATGACTATAGTTTGATAAAACAAAGACAAAATGAGTTAAAACTGGCTGAAAATGAGTATAAGGGCCTCTGTAAACTGCTTTTTCTTTAAGCATTTCATCAGTGTTTGATAGGGCTAAAAACAGCCTATGCAAAGGACTATAGCCTAAATAAACATTGTACATTGATACAAAAATTTAAATGAAAAATAAAAGTGAAATACCTTAACTGCTCTGATGTCTTAGTTCTAACAGGGTAGATAACTTTGTCTGACAGAAGCTTCGTAGAGGAGAAGGAGCTAGCGCCAGCACCAGCCACACCCACTGTTTTATTAGAAGTCTGTTTTTGTCCAGATTTACTCACAGATGACTTGTCAGTTGCTCTGCTAATAGATCTTGAAGGATCTTGGACGTAGGATGGAGTTGTGCTCCTTGAATTTGAAACCGATGCTGTCAACCTTCCTTTGTTATCGATGGGAGGTAATCCTGCATTTGAACTACTACTACCACTTACATCCGATGTAGAGGCTGTCAAGTTATTAGAAAATTCCTTTTTCTTTTTTGCATTATTTGGAGTGAGATTGTGAAAAAATTTCACCACTGAATGTATTCCTCCTCTGTCTGCTGGGTCTTTCTCCTTCTCTTTGTCTCTCTGCAAGAGAAAACAGTCTTGAAAGAACTGAAAGAATTCATAATCTAACCCTTAGTACCACAGATGAAAACAGCTCTTGGCCTTAGCTGACAGCAAAAGTCAAGATCAGACTGCACAGAACATGCACTCTGATCTAGGATCTATACTGTCAGCTTGTTGTTATTTAGTCAAGCTTATAGGATTGAAACATTTCTGAGTTTTGTCAGATTTTATGTTCAGCTTTTGAAAAATAGTATTTAGTATATTAACGCTGCCAGGACAATGACAATAACTTGCCTTTTCCTTCAAAAACAGATGAGCTAAAAATGCCCATCCCTTGATTACATTTGATCAATTTTGTATTGGTGTAACATCTGCAAGGTAAATCCATTAAAGGCAATTTCAATGTTGTCTTTGTCTAGAATGTCTTAGCAAAGTGGACAGGACAGATCAAAGATTAGACTGCATTTTTGTACAGTCTAATCTTGATCTACACAGCCTTCAAAGGCATCTATAGTTGTGAAAGGTGTGACTTACGGGTTAACTTTCTACTGAAAAAGGTTCTATTGAAAAAAAAAGATCAACCATAAAAACTGTCCATTAATTTTACAATTTGAACACACAAGAATCGCGTAAAATAATACATGGTTTAAATACAAATTATATCAGAGAAAATAAATATATGAATAACAAAGATTAAAAGTTAAAAAATGTCAAACATTTCTTCTCGTTAACCGCCTCGGCTCCGGCTTTTCAGCATCCTCTCTGTTGTAAAATCCGCCACACTTCGGACACATAGTCCTCCGGGAGCCATTGGGCACGGTAGCAATGAAGTCGCATGTCGGACAAGTAATTTGACTTTTGTTGGCATCAGACGAACTTGTCGCCATAAGAGCTGTCGCCGACATCAGTAGAAATGTATTGAGAACAACATTTCAGTAGCCATTTGTCAGTCACTGTCCGCCATGTTTTGTCAACAAACACGGGCAACACAATAATAGGAATTAATTAAATAATTTTTTACGAAATTAGAAAAAAAAAATCTCTGCTTTTCAACCATAATAGACACAAGTTAATTTCCAAATGGCAATCTCTAGCCTTTTCATGTACTTATTTCAGGTTATGTGACGTCAAATACGTTAAATAATTAATTATCGACTTCGATTCCCTGAAAGACCAATGGACTGGTTTTAACCCGTTTCCATTTTTTTTCCGCACGACTGAGGAAAAATGTTGTTAGAAAAAGAGAATGCCTCAAACGTCTGTAAGGCAAATTCTAAATATTTTAATTGCCCGGCACGCAAATTGTGCAGATTCATCTTGTATCTATACTATCCAAAAATATTATGACAAAATTCTAAGCTTTAATTGTCATTTGAAAATCGAAAATGTTTTGTTCGCTAAATGAGCTCATACAGGTGCCCTTTCCCGATTTATCCTAATGTATATTTTTTCTGGAATCTGTTACAAAAGAAAGGAAGAAAGAGCAGAGGAGGGATCGTCCTAGTCCCCTCTATCCGCCTAGGTCCAGGCGGTAATAATTTTTTAATCGCCCCTTATCGCGGTTTCCTTTCTCAGTCCGTATAGATTTTTGGCGAAACGGTTTATCGCTTCCGTAGCCTAAACCTTTATTAGCTTGAAATTTTTGACGAAGTAAAGTGTCCGAGTTTAACAAGAGAAAAAAATATATTATGCTGGAACCCAGGCTACACCCCCCCCCCCGTTTCCACCGTTTTCCGTGTCTGGAAAAAGCCAATTTGCAGTCTTTCACCTGCACGTGAAACCCTGAATACTTTCTGAGCGAAAAACAATCTGGACTTGTTGCATTTGAAAGCACTTACAGTCGTGTGTATTAAACGACGGGCTTTGTCTAAAAAAAAAAAAGAACGAGAAATAGAGAATATGCTGATTTTACCCCCCCCTTTTTTTTACCCCACAATGTTTTCAAAAGCCGTCTTTCTCATAGTCATCGAATCGATCAGGATTGTGTAAATTGTATACGATATCGATTATCATAGGCAGCTGCTAGGAGTAGCTTTACCTAACCCATAGCCAAGCCCCGGTAGTGCAGTCATTGGGGTACTGTTTCGACGATGGATATGTGGGAAAGCATCCGGTGGCGTGAGATGAACGTTTTGTGGAGTACTCGTAAACGAACTCCAGGAAAGCATGAATAGGTGCACTGGGTGTAGCGATGTTGAAAACGGCGTTAAACACCATACAATCAATCGGTCGATCGATCAATCAGTCAGTCAATCAATCAATCAAACCCTATGCCTGTCGAAAAGGCTTTAATAAACTGATGAGCCAATTCTCAGATAACAACTAAATGTTCATTTGCAATGTCCTCTGTCGCGTATAACGGTCAACCATATATCAAAACACTTCCAAGTTTTATTGACCCGAGGAAGAAGGCTTTGAAAACATTGTAGGAAAAGGAGAAAATGCTGGTTACCAGCATTTTCTCATTTTCCCACAACGTTTTCCACCCCTTTCAAAGACAAAGTCTGCCATTTGAGCAACATTCAATTTGTTGCCCGCAAGTGCTTTGAATTTCAACAAGTCTAAAATTTTTGTCCTCTGGTAAAGAGTTAACCCTTTACCAGACGACAAAATTTTATCCTTGTCCAAATTGAAAGCATTTGCAGACGACAATTTCAATGTGGCTCAAATGGTGCAATTATTCTTTGATGGGGTAGAAAACATTATGGGAAATGGAGAAAATGCTGGTTATCAGCATTTTCTCCTTTTTCCTACAATGTTTTCAAAAGGCTTCTTTTCCAGGGTCGTTAAAAGTCGGGATTGTGAGGTAAAGAGTTAAGACACTGTATTTAGAACCATTTAACCTTTTACCGGATGACAAAATTTTAGACTTGTCCAAAATCGCTGACTGTTTATATGTGGACAGGGATTTTATATACTCTTTATATACGATCCCTGATGTGACTGAAATGATTCAATCTGGTCTTTGAAAAAAAAAAAATGACTGCTGCAAAAAAAAAAAAACGAAATAATGGTGACAACTATGTTTTTCTTTTTTATTTTTCCCCAATTATTTTGAACCTTCTTTTTCGAGGTTATTTAATTAAACTCGGCTTTGTTGAAGACTTTTTCTTGCGGATTTGTAAATGAAAAATAAGAAGAAAGAAAGTATGAATTTATGTAACAAACAGAATTAAATGCTGGCTACGGACATTTTCTTCTTTTTTTAACGATGTTTCGCAAACCTCTCGCCTCATGATCATGTTTGTTGGTTGATACATGTGTTACGCCGCTTTCAACATTATTTCAGTCTCATCAGGGCGACAGTTCACATGATCATGTATTCCTGGGTTTGACCAGTGCTATGATCATCTTAACCCCGATTACTTTGTAAAGGGTTAACCCTTTACAATACAATCCGACTTTTATCGACACCGAGGAAGAAGGCCTTTGATAACATTGTGGGAAAAGGAGAAAATGCTGGTAACCAGCATTTTCTCTTTTTTCCACAATGTTTTCTACTGTATGAAAATCAAATTTTATTTTTTTGAGTTACAATTAATATGTCGTCTGTAAATCCTTTCAATTTTGACCAGACTTAACTTTTGTCGTTTGGTAAGGAGTTCATTAGTATTGATTTCTTGGTAGAATTAGCGTCGGAGCTGTATTTTTACGCAGATATTACTTTCCTTATATAATTGGTCAGGGATCGACTGAAACATTCATAAACATGTGATAATTGTCAGAAACATTTCGATTCGCGCAACTCTACAGTTGAATAATGATGCCATGTCTGAATAACTGCATGCGTATTTCGTTCATGTATTTCCTAAAAAAGTTATTTATATATGAATTCGCCACTGTTTGCGTTTACGAGGATATTTTCCCAGTAGAATAAATATTAGATATATTTTTTTTAATTCTTAAACACGCGAATCCGAGCAAAGATTAAACAACGTATACAAACAATACGCGCGCTGTCAAAGGGAGGCCAATCGGATATTTTTTATCTTGTTGCATAGCAGTGTTACTTCCCTTTGATAACCCCCTCTTCCCCGCTCCCCCCTTCCTCGCGTTTTCCCAAACTTATTCGTTATCGTGCTTTCACTCATTTATTCGCCAGAAAAGAGCTCATGTATACATTTTTTAAAAATATTCTCTATGAGCTTTTGCTTTTCTTACCTATTTATTATTTGAAAAAGTTTTAGCGCCTTACAGTAAGAAGTATAAAATTTTGTATACGTTATATTTAACCCTCAGGCTGCTAAACGTGACTCAAGGATCTCTTGCGGACAATGTACATCAAGATCAGACTGCACAGAACGTGCAGTCTAATGTTGGTTCTACATTGTCCAATAAAGGGAAATCTTTCCACGCCAAAACACCTTTGAAATAGCATATATACTAAGAGATGTCCCTACATATGGAGTTACTTCCTGTATAAGTCCTTTACTGTGGGGCGTCAGAAAATGTGGGGTGTATAAATCACCCCACTTTTTCTCATTGTTCTCTTGAAGGTTGACATGGCCAAAAGTATTATCTGGTGAAATATTATGTCAACTAGGTATTAGGTAGATATCATATATATAAGAAACTGCAGTTACTTCCCTTTACACACCTCTTTTTCCCACAATGTTTTCTACTCCTCTAAAGTCAAGTTTCAATTTTTGAGTCACATTTATTTTGTCATCTGCAAATGCTTTCAATTTGGACAAGTCAAAAATTTTGTCGTTTGGTAAAGAGTTAAAAGTTTTTCTTGAAAAGAGAACAGAGATTGCCTTAACTCTTAAAGCACAATATAAACCCAACAGACATATTCAGCCTGGAAATAAGTCTCAGTTGAATGCAATTTTAACATTACTCTTGTTCAGGATGTCTCAGCAAAGCGGCCATTGTTGGTAGATGAGGCTGATCATTGTCATTAGACAGATTTCCTCCCAATGGAGCAATGATGTTCTAAACATAAGACTTCTCTTCCCCGCAGAACTTTTCAACCTTTAGAGTGACCGCAGGAGATCAACCTTTTACAGAAGTCAAAATGATTTCTTAAATGGACATTGAACAACCTAGCAATTATAATCAAATAAAACACCTATACCGGACTAAATGGTTTGTGTTTTCATACTTAATAATTTTTCTTTTCTCAAGCAAAAATTTCCCGATTCGACTGATCATTGTCATAGATTAAACTGCACATTTTGTGCTGTCTGATCTTGATCTATACTGACTATAATGGCAACCAAAGGTGTGAGCAGGACTTTAACTGTTAACATGGTTCAGGAAAACAATTTTTGACGGTAAGCAATGGCTTTCTACAAATAACTGCTCCTTTTACCACAATGTAATCAAAATGAGTCTTTTGCGATAGCATACAAAGCCAAATTTTTAACTCAACAATGGGTCCAACTCAAAGCAATCACAAAAACAAGAGGGCCATGATGTATCGCTCCACTGGCTAGTAACTAAAAACACTACAAGCCAAACATTACAATACTTGGCCAATAGATTTCAAACTAGAAGACCTACAAATTTTTTTCTATAAAACCCTGAAGAAAGTTATGACCTCAGGGCAAAGCCATTTTTGACCATAAAGCTATAATTACTTGAATCCTGGTGGATGTCCCCAAGATAAAGCCCCATACCAAATAATACAGGTCTAGAATGTGTGGTTATAAACAAGAAGATTTTCCAAGTTTCCTCAGTAAAAGGCCCTGTAAAACATGATACCATTGAGACAGGGCTAAATTTAGTAGCCCTAGGTCTTATGGTAAGTAACAAGAAGATACATAAAGTTTTCACATGTAAAACATGTGACCCCTGGTGTGGGGACAAACTTGACTCCAAGGCTATAATTTGGGCCCTCTTGGTAGAGGTCCACTAGATCAAGCTACATGCCAAATATGGTAGCCCTAGGCCTTATGGCTAGGTTCAAGTAAATTTTTAAAGTTTTCCCTTTATAAGCCCATGTAAAACTTCTGACCCCCAGGGCAAGGCAAAATTTGATCCCAGGGTTATACTTTTGGCACCCTTGATAGACACCCACTGGATAAAGCTACATGCTAAATTTGGTAGCCCTAAGCCTTATGGCTAGGTACATGAAGATTTTTAAAGTTTTCCCTATATAAGCCCATATAAAACTTCTGACCCCTGGGGCGGGGCCAAATTTTACCCCAGGGCTACAATTTTGAAACTCTTGGTAGAAGTCCATTAGATAAAGCTGCATGCCAAATTTGCTAGCCCTAGGCACTATGGCTAGGTACCAGAAGGATTTTAAAGTTTTCCCTTATAAGCCCATATAAAACTTTTGACCCCCAGGACGGGGCCAATTTTGACATCAGGGCTATTACATGAAGGAACTTGGTAGAGGTCCACTAGATAAAGCTACATGCCAAATGTGGTAGCCCTAGGCCTTATGGTTTCAGACAAGAAGATTTTCAATATTTTTCACTTTTGTTGCCATGGCAACCACAGTTTTTGAAGGAATCAAATTCTTTCAAGAAATTCTAAAGAGGACCATTGCAGGAACATTTCTGTAAAGTTTCATCAAATTGGTTTGGCAGTTTCAGAGATGTTTGAAATAAAAGTTAATGCATGGATGGAGGCACGGACGGATGGATGGATGCATGGAAGCACAGCGGACACCCGGCTATGACATAAGCCTACTGGCCTTTGGCCAGTGGGGCTAATAAAACCTCATGGTGGATAAACAGGCAAACAAAGTCACTAAGGCCATCTTTTTTGTCAGCAAATAAAATTCACTGGTCTACAACTAATTGCAAAAACGAATGCATCATTACCTTGCACCCATTCTTCCATTCTGCTCTACCGCAAATCTTATCATTTGAAAACGCGAAGAGAGTAGATGCATAGCCAAGCAGAAGGAGTTATATCAAGGGGCAATATTCATATAACTATTTCACCAGCGTTTTTAGTTTTAATTTTATCATACCCAATACTGATTCCATTGAACACAGGAGATCTACAACATGTACTTTCCTAGATTCGAGCCCGGCCAGCTAGCTCAGTGATTAGCCTATCTGACCCATGATCTGGTGGTTGTGAGTTTGATACCCTATTGAGGCAAAGTTTCTTTTTAGCGATTTTTCCCCTCTCACCTCTGATGCATGTGAAAAAAGTAGTGACATGGAAAGAAACTTGTGTTAGTACTGGTGTGAGAAAGCCAGGAAACACATGAGTAGGTGCACCGACCACCGTGATATGACCTAAGCAATTAGAATGGTGTTAAACTCCAATACAAACAATCAATCAGTCAAACAATCCTAGTTTCCTACCATACTACGAAAAAAAAAGTACATGTTTAGCCCTAATCTACAATATATCAGAATGTTACAAATCATTTTTAATTTAGCAGTGGTTGATTTAATGTTTTCCATTTCATTGGAATTGATTTTTCCAAGCTTGGTTGATATTTGAGAGTGCATGAGCATAGTTTAACACTGTATCACTTTGCCACATTTGCTGTGTAACACATTGCAGTACCGTGAAAAAAACAAGGTCTATATAAAAACAAGGTCTATATAAAAATCCTCAGGATACACTCTAACTTTGACTATAAGCTGAACAATCCATAATGTCTAGAGTAAAAAACGAAACAACATTTACTCTCATGTCCCAAAACGTGTCGGGTCCTCTTCATAAATTAATGGTAGAAGGGATCTGCCCACGACATACCTCAAAAGATGGTGGATTTAAAACTCTCTTACTGTGTAGGGTTCATGGTGTAATAAATGAGGAAATTACAAAGTTATCTCAAATGTACCACTTTGCCCTGTGTGTCATTTTGCCCTGGTCTTCCCTACAGCGGATAATTCCTTATCAATTTCTTGTCATCACTGCACTCTAGAATATAACATTTTCTAAGTCAATAGCAATGGTGGACAATATTCTGCTTCAACCTTGAAGCCCAGTGGGAACCCTGACAGAGACAAAGACAGTATTTTCTCTCTTTTCCACAATGTTTTTAGCCTTTAAAACTTAATTCCATTAATTGAGCCATACTGAATTTGTCCTCTGCAAATGCTGTCTATTTGGGCATGCCTTGAATTTATTCTTTTCGTAAAGAGTTGGGCTGTTTGGATTGGCCACTACTTTAAACACTTCAACTCAAACTAAAAGTTTTATTCATGCATGAGCTAGTAAGTATACCTTTACCAGACTACAAAACTTTAGCCTTGACCAAACTGAAAGCATTTGCAGACGACTATTTCAATGTGGCTCAAACGGTTGAAGGTTTTCTTTGGTCGGGTAGAAAACATTGTGGGAAAAGGAGAAAATGCTGGTTACCAGCAATTTCTCCTTTTCCCACAATGTTTTCAAAAGGCCTCTTTCCTAGGGTAGTTAAGTCAGCATTGTGTGGTAGAGGGTTAAAACTTCAGTAACTATTCACTTATTACAGTTTTCAGCACCTGATTTAGTCAACCAGCATATTAACAGAATCCATAACCCTTTCTCAGATAACAAAATTTCAGCCTAGGCATGAATTATATGACGGGAACTTTCTTTGAAACTATAGAAAATATTATTAGAAAGGATGATAGTACTGATTACCAGCATTTTCTCCTTTTTTACCAGTGTTTTCAAAAGCCTCCCCCCTCAGGGTCATTAAAACACATGGAAATTTACTAAGTCTTCACCAGTCATCACTGAAATTTTAGACATGTCAAGATTGAAAGCATTTATAGCATAAAGCAATTGAATGTGGCTGCAATGCCAGAATGTATCTTTGAAATGTGTTAAAACATTGTGGGAAAAGGAGAAAATGTTAGATACCAGCTTTTTCTCCTTTTAATAAAATGTTTTCAAAAACCTCCTTTCTCATGATTTTAAGATCCTCTATCTGACCATGAGACTGCTAAGCACGACTCAAGGACCTTTCATGGACAGCGTAGGTCAAGATCAGACTGCACAGATCTTTGATTTACTATGTCCAATAAAGAAATTCTCTGTAATAGCAACATTTGGATTTTTTAAATCGGCTTGAAAGTTTCATTTAGCTTACTTAGCAGGATATAGGGTAATAAACATTACAAGGATGGTGAGATTGAATATTATCTCTTTAACAAACAACAAAATTTTAGTAGACTGGTCCAAACTGAAAGTGTTTGCAGACAACAAAATTAAGGACACTCAAAAATTGAAATTTGTTCTGGGAGGGCAGAGAACATTTCGGAAAAAGAAGAAAATGCTGTTACCAGCATTTTCTCCTTTTCCCACAATGTTTTCAAAAGGCTTCTTTTCCAGGGTCGTGAAAAACAGGGATTGTTTGAGAAAGGGTTAAGTAACTTAGTAGGTAAAATGTGGTATTATACTGCAAAGAAATTTCTTGTGATCTGATTGGATAATATGCCCCAAACATGTATGTCATGTACACTGGCAAAACCCACTTAAAAGCAGTTTCCCTTTCTTCAGCCTCGTATCCATGACTACACTTTCAGCACAACATCCAAATTGACACGTCGATTGGACGATAGGAGCTGGGCTCTTACACAAACATTCTAGGATGAGTAACAACCGTTTAGCCTGGAGAACATTCGAAATTAATAAGCAGGTTGTAATGTAATGTAACGAGTTACTTCCCTTATAATGTTACATATCGTTGAATCATCTAAAATCACGAAACATCGAAGTTCGCAACCATTTTGTTTTTAGAATAAGTCACATGATACCTTATTGAAATGGAGGCTGGTGAGGTCATACCGATGGTTGAATTAGTTATCATCTGCAAAAGTCGCAGAAAAATGAGGTTTAAGTCAGCAAATCAGCTACGTGGAAAAGCTCATTTTCAGAACAGGTTATTTCATTGGTGCAAAGACCCCTTCCTATAAAAACTACACACTATTCCAAGACAGAACTACATTGGAAAATTATCATACTTCCACGATGCTTCTCTGTTAATGGATGTCACTTGACCGTGTTAGATGTGGAGATCAAGGTCAGTCTATTTTCAAATTACTGGTTTTTTCTGACTTTCCGCGAATATACCTGCATGACAAGATGGCTGCCTTGAGTCGGCTGTGTCATGCTCGCTGAATAAATTTTGTGAATATTTGAAATAAATCGGGTATGTGTTGTATACTTGAAGGAAAATAATTGAATAACACATACAGCCAAGTGGAATTTCAATTTTACCCCTATAACTTAAGTTAGTAAACGCCGAAGCTTGATACCGTGATTTTCAGTTTGTCGAGGGTACATCATAACATGTATATGAGCTATGCTTTGTGAAAAAGGGTCTTAATGCATCTCCAAAAACTATCAACCCAGGTCAGCCTGTGCAGTCCATGCAGGCTGACCTGGGCCAAAACTTTTCGCTATTGGTCAATTTTCTGTATATCAAGGGACCAGTGTACCTTATCATACAGCCAGAAAAATGTTAGACATACTGAATTTTATGGATCCCTAATTATGTGATGTACTGCATGGTACGATGCATCACAGAGATACAATAAGCCCCTGTTTGCCAGAG
This sequence comes from Hippopus hippopus, assembly GCA_946811185.2. NCBI lineage: Eukaryota > Metazoa > Mollusca > Bivalvia > Cardiida > Cardiidae > Hippopus > Hippopus hippopus. Next base: position 13,738,955 of record OX328106.1, read on the forward strand.
CATGACTCATATGTGAATGACATTGTGCAATCTTTAACCCTTTACTACACAATGCCGACTTTTAATGACCCTGGGAGAGAAGCCTTTTGAAAACATTGTGAGAAAAGGAGAAAATGCTGGTCACCAGCATTTTCTCCTTTTCCCACAATGTTTTCTAACTTATCAGAGAAAAATTGCACCATTTGAACCTCATTGAAATTGTCGTCTGCAATGCTTTGAATTTGGATAAGGCTAAAATTTTGTCGTCTGGTAAAAGGATAATGCATGTCCAAGGATACTGGTCCCCCTTCATGCTCATACATTAAAATCTTTCCTTGTAAAAGATCAATGTATGGTCACAAAGTATTATCTGCATAAATATTGCAGGGGTGTCATTGGATACCATCCAACTCATTGTAGCCAGCTTTAGGACTGAGTGTGTACATATAATAATTTGTCATCATGAAATTATTGTCATTGTATATAATGCTAATGTGAATCATGTGTAATAAAACAAGAGTGCCACTGTAACAATATACGGCGCCGCATCGCAAAACCCTGACGATATGCGATAGATCAGATGATGAGAAACATTCTGTGAAAATTTCATCCAAATCTGTCAAGAAACGTGGGGGGAGTTGCGTTCACAAGAAATGGACGTACGAACGGACGGACGGAGAAGATGGGACCAGTATACGTCACTTCCAGCGGCATATAAAGATGTATTTGTATGCCAATAATACTTTAATGTACATAATGTATGGTAAAACTATGTATTGATTGATTGAATAGTGTTTTATGCCGCTTTCAACATTATTTCATTCATATCACGGCAACAGCTCACATAATTATTCATATTTTCCTGGTTTTCACCAGTACTAAGCTAGGGCTCTGAAGTGGTAAAACTATGGAAAAAACTACAATCAGTGAAACTATGTAAAAGAATTATAAAAAGAAAAAGCATGATAATCTGAGGCCTTAGGATGATAAAAAAAAAAAATCCTATCATTGTAATGTTTAGACAATCCATACAGTAATATAATCATTGTAATGTTTAGACAATCCATACAGTAATATATAAAAGATAATGATGATGAATAATGATGAATAGCGTTTTAAGGCCCGTCGACAACTTAGGTCATATTGGGCGCACTTACTTAGTAAACAATAATGCGAGGTGAAAATAACATACATGTGCAACAACATAAGACAAACATGATAAATGAGGAATGGACGAAACACAAAATGATGCCCCTTTTGTCGCCTTTTACGACATGCATGCTGTCACTTTTGTTCCGCCAGATGAAATGGCAGATGTGACGATCGCGGGACTGCAGTGGTTTATTCTTATACCCCCGATTAAACCACACGGGGTCCCACAGGCCAATTGATTCCCATTCCAAACCCTATTTACATCTAGAAAAAAAATAAAAGATAAATTTAATTGCTTTGTTGGAAAGTAAATGCACCGTTATTTGTAATCTGTCATTTGTTTATAAAGGAAAGCACCTAAAGGGTTTAGAAAGAATAAAGTGTTTAAAAATGCATTCTTATTTGCAATCTGTCATTTGTTTTTGAGGGAAAGCAGCTAGCAGGTTTAGAAAGAGTACAGTGCCTAAAAATTATTCTAATTTGCAATATGTCATTTGTTTATGGGGGAAAGCAGTTTGCAAGTTTAGAAAGAAAGAAGTGCTAAAAAATACAAGGTGGCAGACTGGAGAAAACATCTGTTGCTACCAAATAAACATCACTGGAACAAGAAAATTAGTTTCCAATGAAATTCTGCCTTCACTCTGCATCTCATGTCATGTCACATCATTAATGAGAGATGTCTGTGAAATATTTTCACCATTGGACAAGGGGTTCAAGAAATATTGTAGTACATGTTAGCTTTAAATACAAACTTTAGCTTGCGATACCCTGTTTTGCATGTAGTCACATCAAGGTAAACATGTATGAATTATCTTATAAATTTAAGGAACAAGTGACATGGAGTGCACAGACAAATGTAAGAAGCATCTCAATTTGACTTTGAGAGCCTTCATGAAAAATGCTGGTTTTGGTATTTACCATTGTGGCAATATCTCTAAGTGACAAACACTTACAATTTGGACAGGTCTAAAATTCCATCATTTTGTAAAGATTTAAACATCAACTTCATATAGCTTGACTCCAAGTAAATTATGTCAACATCTCACAATAAAAGCCTCTGATGGATTTGAACAAAGTGATAGTCTTAGATTTAATAAATTTTGGCAAAATGTCTAATTAAAATAGAACTGTATAAATGACACAAAAATATTCCAAAAAATAATTGCTCAGACTTTCTTACCTGAATGGGTAGTTTCCTTGCACTATTCAGTATCCAGGAAATTAAGGTGGTGTTGTAGACATTGGTAGGCAAGAACTAAGCAAAATAAAGACTGGCTTTGGTTCAGGAAACATTTTCTTGTAACATAGACAAGGTACAACTTTAATTCTCCTATTTTTAAGTTATAGCTTGGGTCAGTGTCAGCTAGCCTAATTGTGATAGGGGTCAAGGTTTTTATGTATAAATCTTTGGGGGTGTTTAGATTCCCTTCATTGTAAGTCATGTTTGGACAATTGTAGGCAAGATATTATTTTATGCAAGCTAATTACTGGTATGGGTCCAGGTAAACATGCACCATAATGTACTTTTTTACTGGTATGGGTCCAGACAACATAATGAACTATGGTAGAACTTGATATACTTCTGACAAACTTGGGTTAAGCTTTTTTGTCAGATTGTTAAATACTACATCAATGGATTTATTTATGCCTCTCAACAAGAAAAGGCAATATAAGTAGCTTTTATTGACTTTGCAAGCAATATAAGTTGCTTTTATTGGCTTTGCAAATTAAACACAGCTGCCCCTGAATAGATCGACAACTTTTCTAGCTTGCCTTGATCCGTCATTGGTGACAGCATAAACTCTTTATTTGTAGACTATTGTCAACCTGAAATTTAATTTACCTGGATTTCAGCTAGTACTAGGGTAGCTTGTATAAAATATCTTGACTACGGTTATTCTAACTATTGACTCATGCTGGTGAGAATCTTACTCTTCCCAAAAATTTATGGATAGAAAAACAAAAAAACCAAAAATACACTGTGGGTATGAATTCCTAATCAAATTTATATTTCATGTATACTTACTAGTGCAGCAAAATCACCCATTTGGCCAGGACAACTTGTCTGAGCAATTCATTTCAAAGACACTGTTTATTGCAATAAGGTCTTTCCCATATTTTGTAATGTTATCAACTTACCAATGTCATTTTCAGACTAAACTGAAATAGGTTTAACTCTTTACCAAACAATCCCGACTTTTAACAACCCTGAGAAAGAAGTCTTTTGAAAACATTGTAGGAAAAGGAGAAACTGCTGGTAACCAGCATTTTCTCCTTTTCCCACAATGTTTTCTACCCTTCCCAAGACAAATTTCAATTTTTGAGCTATACACATTTTGTCGTCTGCAAATGCTTTCAATTTGGACTGGTCTACAATTTTGTCAATTGGTAAAGATTTAAGTCATCAAACTCTTGACATCAATGCTGTTACTAAAGGAATGGAATCTAATCTATATAAGTTAAGCTTCACATGTAAACAGGAGCCAGAAGTCTTCAACTGTATTTCAGCTACATGTAGATATTAGCCAGAAATTTTTTGTGTAGTTTTAGTTATGTTATAATTATCATTTCAACTAGATACTTGTTTGCATAAATCTTCCATCAATATGATGATAAAGGATGATTGCATGTTATGTGAGACCTCTGCATGTCATCTGATTATGGTAGACATTTGTGTGAATGTTTTTTTATGATTTGGCAAGCAGTTGAAGAGATTATGGAGGATAAACAAAAATTATGACACATGGATGGACAGACAGACAGCAATATAGGCAAATTCAATGCAATCAACATGTCCTTCCATAATAAATTTATGGGAGACATAGCCATGTACACCAACTTGTCATTGGAACAAACACCTTTGAAAACTTTCCTATACAATACTAAATCAGATGTTGAGCACTAATGTGATTCTACTTTAGCTAAATAATGTCAACATGGTTATGATGGCCCCTGAGAATTTTTAAGGAACATTTCCATGATATAAGCAGTACAGGTTCTGATGACATGATGAGTGTGGCTGATCTTCAGAATTGGACAAAGTTCAAGAGATATTAATCAGCATCAAATTCTGCGTTTTCGACCTTTTAACTGCCGCTATGACCTCGACCTTACAGACAGGTATGCAAAACTTCTACTCTGCATGCCATCAAGTATCAAGACTGACATGTGTGGAATAGTTTTAAGACCAGGCAAAGGGTTCAAAAGATATGAGAGCAGACCTTTATCTCCTAGCAAAATTTACATTGACATGCAGATATGATGCAGGACAACAGTATGATGCTATGTAACAAGTATCTACGCATCAGACCATATGGTCTTAAGAGAGATGCTTCTTTTAAAATGGTTACTTATGTCACTTTCTGTAAGATATGTGTACCCATATGTTTCTTTCTGCAAAATATGTGTACCTGGGGCAGGACCAGCTTTGACCCAAAGGGCACAATTTGAACAACTTTGACTAGGGACCACCTTATGATACTACTCTATTTATCATGCTGTAGGCTCCATGGTTTCAGACAAGAATAAAAAAATAAATTTCTGAAACAGATTCCTACAGAACACAAAGTAAAACAGGTGACTCCTTTGCAGGCCCCTCTTTGACCCAGAAGCACATTTTGAACAACTTGGATTTAAATGAAATATTTTATAATGCTGAGACCAAATATCTGGCTCATGGCCCAATAGTTCAAGACAAGGAAAGTAAAAAAGAAAATGAAATTGTAACTGTGCAAAATAACTGACCCATGTGCAGGACCTGTTTTGATGATGTTTACTTTATTTATACAAGACCATGTGATGCTACATAATATCAACACACCAGGCCTAATGGCTTTAGAGGAGGTTTTCATTACTTGTATAACTATTTTTATTTTTTTGGAAATATGGTTACCCTGGGCATGGCAAACTTTTATAGCATATGACCAATTTTAATAACTTTAAGGACCATTCCTTGATGCAACATACAAAATTTCGGTGCTGTTGGCTGTGTGTTTCAAGATAGGAAAAAAAAAAACCTTTGTGTACAACACCAAACCCTTGGAAAAGGGCCATCTTTGACCCAGGACTTAAACTTTATCTGAGAATTTTCTTTTGATACTACTGTATTTTGCTTAAATTTTGGGACAGTAAAAAATAATTTTTTTCGTGTCCCAATACTTAGGTACACAAAAAATAATCATTTTGTCAGCTGTCCCAAAACGATGATCAGACAAGACAAGCTGTCATACTGTAAGTCACTGGCTGCTAACCTGTGGAATATTGCCGACGTTAAAATATTGCTACGTCATTGATTTCAATAAACCTACGATCATTTGCAGCTTGGTCTATTTTTAGACAGATTGGAATTCCAGCGATCAATTTGAGCACTAAGAGTTTAAAACTTCGCCCTTTCTCATTGTTTTCATTGATGATTAACTTGTCATTCATTATTGTCTGCGTCCTGGGATCACGATGAGGATGTTATTTTGCTTTTGTAGATAAACTCACAACCTATTTTACCTGCTTACGTGAGGTGAACGACGTAAATTCCACTCTGACAAGTACCTGCTCGGACTGTTCTCAAATTTGATTGGTTTGTCAATCTTCGATAGATAAACCTTGGGTAAAGCAGAATGCTGTACCTTGATTTCTATTTATAAACAACAAACCCGGTTGACCGTGAAATACGTGCGTGTCAACTGTATCAACTTCGGATGTACATATACACGCTATACACGTTATATATCTTAGATACAAGTTTATCACACCCTTTTTACACTTTTGTGGAATTTCTTTTTGAATTGGGGTTTAAATTAGTTCGCAGGTGATGGATTTTTTGTCTTGAATCGGGAAACTCCCATTGAAATTGGGAGGGTTGGGAAGCATATTTATGACCTTACATGTGTAGAAATGAAACTGGGCAAAATAAATAGCCTACTTGTAAACAAAGGAATTAATTAATTACGTATCAAACAGATTGAAAGATTTTTTTTTAAAATAGATATTCACTGTCCCAATCCTTTGGAACAAAAAATACTGATGTTGCTTTGCAATTTTTAGTATGGCCCAAATCTTTGGGTCATGAAAAATAATTATTTTCGCGATTTTTGATGATGTCCCAATTCTTTGGGTGTCCCAAAACTTAGTCAAATTCGGTACACACATAAATGTAAGACTTAAGGCCAAAAATCGTCATAGTTTCAGCCAAGAAGATTTAAATAAAACCTTTAGAACTCTATATAGATCAACAGACCTTGGGAACAGTGCCATCTTTGACACTATGTGCAGGACTTGAACAACTAAGATAATTATGGTAACCTTTCAGATTTTTTCTAATCCAAAGCACTTAAGACAACAAAATAAGTGTAGCTAAAATGGTGGAGATTGTCTCTGAAAGGGTAAAAAACATTGTTGGAAAAAAGAAAATGCTGGTCACCACATTTTCTCTTAGTTACTAGCAATGCCTTCCTTCCCCAACAATGTTTTCAAAAGAGCCTTTTTCCTCAAGGTCACTAAATTCAGGATTGTGTGGTACAGGGTAAAGACTCCAAGTCACCATAGTTTCAGCCAACATTTAAAATTTAAACATACAGAATGCCATGTTATACATTAAACCCCCTTCTTCCATGACATGACATTTTATTAGATATGAATAAATAATGATTGTCTAATGCTTATGATAAACAATATAAATATGAAGTATAAAATTTTGTCTAGTAGTAAGAGTTATTGGAGCATAATGGAAATATACATCAAGCCCCCTTTTTCCATGACAGGGCATTAGATAAAAAAAAAAATTCCATGACAGCAAACTATGATAAAGATCTTATCTTCTATAACCAATGACGAAAATTAATGATACAAAAATTAATGAAACAAGATTTATATCTGTCAGGATGGATGGACGTTAATTGATTGATTGTATTGTATTAAATGCAGTTTTCATCATTATCTCAGTTATATAGCTGCTGCCAAGCACCTATCCATGCTTTCCTGGAGTTTCTTTTTAACAGTACTCTGCACAATATTATTCCAAGCCACTGGCTGCTTTCCAACATAACCATTATTGAAACAATGATAAGCAGTGAATAAGGAATGAATCTGTCGCAATGACTATCATCAGTCCTTGGAAAAAAATTGGCAGAGCTGGGGATCGAACCAGCGACCCATTATTCTTGATTCCCATATGCTACCGACTGTGCAAACAGGGCTCAGCGGATAGATGGACGGATAGACAATGCAAAAACCATTTAAAACTTACAGAACTACATGCACAATGATAGACATCTCGAACAGGGCCATCTTTGACCAAGGATGCAGGACTTGAACAACTTTTAGATGAATACTGATCTTTTGATGCTATACACTAGATATTCAGGCTTTGGCCTAACATCTCCATAGTTTCAGCAAAGAAGATTGAAAAAAAAACCCAACCTTTTAGAACTACATGTACAACAATAGACCTCCAGAATAGGGCCATTTTTGACACTCGGTGCAGGACTTGAACAACTTAGATGAATAATTAATTTTTGATGCTACATACTTGATATTCAGAGCTTTTCCCCAAACATCTCCATAGTTTCAGCCAAAAAGTTTTTAAAAAAGACAAAAAATATATAAACCCAAGTACAACAATAGACCTTAGGAACGGGACCATCTTTGACCCCATGTGCAGGACTTGAACAACTTTGATGAATAAGTATCTTTTGATGCTGGGTACTTAATATTCAGTCTTTGGCCTAACATTTTCACAGTTTCAGCCAAAAAGATTAAAAAATAATGATAGAACCCCCAATATACATGTACAAAAACAGACCTTGGGAACAGGGCAATCTTTGACCCCATGTGCAGGACTTGAACAACTTTGGAAATAATTATCTTTTTATTTTATATACTAGATATTCAGACTCTTAGGTCTAATATCTCCATAGTTTCAGCCAAAAACATTAAAAACAAGAGTGCCAACGTCACAATATACGCCGCAGCATCGCAAAACCCTGACAATATGCGATAGGTCACATGATGAGAAACATTCTGTGAAAATTTCATCCAAATCTGTCAAGAAATGTTGGAGGAGCTTCGTTCAAAAGAAATAGACGTATGTACGGACGGACGAAGGGACGGACAGACGAAGAAGATGACACCAATATACGTCCCCTCAAGCGGCGTATAAAAAAAACCTCATAGAACCTAAAGTACAACAATAGACATTGGAAAAAACAGGGCAATCTTTGACCTCATTTGCAGAACTTCAACAACTTAGATTAATAATTATCTTTTTATTTTATATACTAGATATTCAGACTGTTAGGTCTATAATCTCAATAGTGTCAGCCAAGTAGATTTTAAAAATTATAGAACCTCAAGTACAACAACAGACCATGAAAACAGGGCCATCTTTGACCCCATGTGCAGGACTTGAACAACTTCTATGAATAATTATGTTCTGATGCTAAAAACTTATTATTTAGACTCTTTGGCCTAACATCTTCATAGTTTTGGCCAAAATATTTTTAAAAAACTTACAGAACAACAACAGACAACAGAACTTGGGAACAGGGCCATCTTTGACCCCATGTGTAGGACTTAAACATCTAAGGTAAAGAATGATTATATGTTGCTTCATACTTACCCTAATATTCTGACCCTAGGCCCAACATCTCCCAAGGTTCAGCCACAAAGATTAAAAAAGAAAAGAGAAACTATAGAACCCCATGTAAATGTACAACGGACCTTGGGAACAGGCCATCTTTGACCCTATGTGCAGGACTTCAACATCTAAGCTCAACTAAGCTAAAGAATGCTCTTTTAATGCTATGTACTAAACATTTAAACTTTCAGCTTAAACTCTCCATAGAAGATTAAATAAAAAATTATAGAACTCAATGTACTACAACAGACCCTTGGTACAGGGCCAATTTTGACCCCTATGGCAGAACTTGAAGAAACTTATTTTAAGATTCTAGGCTCAATGATTTCAGATGAACAGAAAAAAAATTTGTTTAGGAAATCGTTAGTCTAAGGGCATACCATCTTAGACTTCTTGGTTCCAGTCAAGAAGACTGGAAAACAAAAGAAAAAAATTACAACACTATACAAATGTGACAATTAGGCAGAATTATGTCTCCAAAGAGCACAGTTTAAAACAACTGTAACTCTTAAACAAATGACAAAATTTTAGACTAGTCAAAATTGAAAGCATTATGCTGACAACACAAAGTGACTCAAAAAGTAAAATTTGTTTTAACTCTACCACATGACAAAATTTTAGACAAATCCAAATTGGAAGAGAATATAGTAAATGTGGCAAGTAATGAGATTTGTCTGAAAAGATAATAAAACATTGTGAAAAAAGGAGAAAATGTTGGTTACCAGCATTTTCTCCTTTTCCCACAATGTTTGCAAAAGCTTTCATTCTGAGGGTTGTTAAAAGTCGGGATTGTGTGGTAAAGGGTTAAGAAGGATAGCAGACTTGTGGGAAAAGGAGAAAATGCTCTCCTTTTCCTACAATATTTTCAAAAGATTTCTTTCCCAGGGTTGTTATAAGTGTGGACTGTGTGGTGAAGGGTTCATGCTTCATACCAAGCATCTATGGTTTAGGTTCATAAGTTCTAGACAATAATTATTCTTTTGAAAAATCCTAAAAATACCCTCATACATACATGTATGTTACTTCAAACACAAATATATTGGTTCCGGACAATATTCTATTAAAAAATTCTAAAAATACCCTCATTCATACGCTACTTCAAACACAGATACATTGGTTCTGGGCAATATCTTATCAAAAAATCCTAAAGATACCCTCATTCATGCTACTTCAAATAAAGATACATCAATATGGACAATATTCCATTAAAAAATCATACAAATACCCTCATTAATATGCTATTTCATAGGTTCCGGACAATAATCTAATAAAAAATCCTAAGGATACCCTCATTCATATAGACTACTTCAAACACAGATACATTGGTTCTGGATAATAATCTAATAAAAAATCCTAAAAATACCCTCATTCATACACTACTTCGAACACAGATACATATCTTCTGGACAATATACTATTAAAAAATCCTAAAAATACCCTCATTCATACATTATACAGATATATTCGTTCTTGACAACATTTCTTTATATCCTAAAAAACTCTCATTCATGCTACTTTAAATACAGATACATCGGTTCTGGACAGTATTCTATTAAAAAATCCTAAAAATACCCCTGTTCATGTTACTTCAAATACAAATACATTGGTTCTGGACAACATTCCATCAAAAAATCCTACAAAACCTCATTCATGTTACTTTAAATACAGATACATCAGTTACGGACAGTATTCTATTAAAAAAAAAAAATAATAATAAAATACTCATTCATGTTACTTCAAACACAGATACATTTGTTCCAGACAATATTCCATTTAAAAATCCTAAAAGTCCCTCATTCATGTCATTTTAAATACAGACAAATCGGTTCAGGACAATATTCTATTAAAAACTCCTAAAAATACCCTGATTCATGTTACTTCAAACAAAGACACATTGCTTCAGGACAGGGCTCTTTTAAAAAGTCCTGAAATTACCCCCATTCATGCGCTACTTCAAATACAGATACATCGGTTCCAGACACTGTTCTAATAAAATGTCCTAAAAGTAACCTCATTTGTATGTTACTTCAAACACAGATACATCGGTTCCGGACAGTGTTCTATTACACAGTCCTAAAATTCCCCATTCATGCCCCACTTAAAATGCAAATACGTCAGTTCCAGACACTGTTCTAAGAAAAAAACCTAACAGTACATTCATATGTTACCGCAAACACTGCTATATCGGTTCCAGACAGTATTCTAATAAGAAAATCCTAAAAATACCCTCATTTATATGCTACTTCGAACAGTGGTACATCCGTTACAGACGATATTCTATTGAAAAATCCGAAAATTACCCACATTTATACACCATCTAACACAGATACATCGGTTCTGGACAGTATTCTGTTAACAAATCCTAAAAAATCCCTCACTCATACGCTACTTCCAACAGATACATAGGTTGCAAACAGTATTCCACTAAGAAAACAAAAATGATCCTAGTTCATATGTTATTTCAAACACAGATACATCGGTTCTGGACAATATTCTAATAAAAAAAACCCCTAAAAATATGCTTATTCATACACTATTTCAAACAGTGATACATGTGTTTTGGACAATTTTCCATTGAAAAACCCTAAAAATACCCTATCTTATATGCTACTCCCAACACAGATACATTGGTTCTGGACAGTATTTTAAAAAATCTAAAAATACCCTCATTCATGTTACTTGCAGCACAGATACATCGGTTCTGGACAGTATTCAATTAAAAATTCCTAAAAATACCCTCATTCATATATTACTTCAAACACCGATACATCAGTTCCCGATAGTATTAAAAAAAAAAAAATCCAAAAAATACCCTCATTCATATGCTACTTCAAACAGTGACACATTGGTTCCGGAAAACATTCTATTGAAAATCTGAAAATTACCCTCCATTATACGCTACTTCAAACACATATACACCTGTTCTGGACTGTATTCTATTAAAAAAATCCTAAAAATACCCTCAATCATATGCTACTTCAAACAGTGATACATGGGTTCTGGACAGTATTCTATTAAAAAAAATCCTAAAAATACCCTCATTCAAACGTTACTTCCAACACAGATACATCGGTTCCAGACAGTATTCCATTAAAAAATCCTAAGAATTCCCTCATTCATGTTACTTCCAACACAGATACATCGGTTCTAGACAGTATTCCACTGAAAAATCCTAAAAATAATCTCATTCGTATGTTACTTCAAACACTGATACATTGGTTCCAGACAGTATTCTAATAAAAATTAAAAAAAAACTACCCTCATTCACATGTTACTTCCAACACAGATACATCAGTTCAGACAGTATTCCACTGAAAAATCCTAAAAAAAATCTCATTCTTATGTTACTTCAAACACTGATACATTGGTTCCAGACAGTATTCTAATGAAAATTAAAAAAAACTACCCTCATTCACATGTTACTTCCAACACAGATACATCGGTTCTAGACAGTATTCCACTGAAAAATCCTAAAAATAATCTCATTCATATGTTACTTCAAACACTGATACATTGGTTCCAGACAGTATTCTAATAAAAATTAAAAAAAACTACCCTCATTCACATGTTACTTCCAACACAGATACATCGGTTCTAGACAGTATTCCACTGAAAAATCCTAAAAATAATCTCATTCATATGTTACTTCCAACACAGATACATCGGTTCCAGACAGTATTCCATTAAAAAATCCTAAGAATTCCCTCATTCATGTTACTTCCAACACAGATACATCGGTTCTAGACAGTATTCCACTGAAAAATCCTAAAAATAATCTCATTCGTATGTTACTTCAAACACTGATACATTGGTTCCAGACAGTATTCTAATAAAAATTAAAAAAAACTACCCTCATTCACATGTTACTTCCAACACATACATCAGTTCAGACAGTATTCCACTGAAAAATCCTAAAAAAAATCTCATTCTTATGTTACTTCAAACACTGATACATTGGTTCCAGACAGTATTCTAATGAAAATTAAAAAAAACTACCCTCATTCACATGTTACTTCCAACACAGATACATCGGTTCTAGACAGTATTCCACTGAAAAATCCTAAAAATAATCTCATTCATATGTTACTTCAAACACTGATACATTGGTTCCAGACAGTATTCTAATAAAAATTAAAAAAAACTACCCTCATTCACATGTTACTTCCAACACAGATACATCGGTTCAGACAGTATTCTATAAAAAATCCTAAAAATACTCTTAATATATGCTACTTCCAATAGATACATCAGTACCTGACAGAATTCTTTTAAAAAATCCTAAAATTACCCTCATTCATATGTTACTTCCAACACAGATACTTCTGTTCTAAACAGTATTCTATTAAAAAAATCCTAAAAATTCCTTCATTCATACCTTACTTCCAACACATGATACATCGGTTCCAGACAGTATTCCACTAAAAAATCCTGAAAATTCCTTCATTCATGTTACTTCCAACACAGATACATTGGTTCTAGACAGCATTCCACTGAAAAATCCAAAGAATACTCTCAATTATATGTTACTTCAAACACTGATACATCAGCTCCAGACAGTATTCTATTAAAAAAAACTAAAATACCCTCATTCATACCCTACTACAAACAGTGATACATTGGTTCCAGACAATATTCTATTGAAAAATCCTAAAAATACCCTCATTCATACGCTACTTCCAACACAGATACATTGGTTCCAGACAGTATATAATTAAAAAATCCTAAAAATACCCTCATTCATGCGCTATTTCCAACACAGATACATTGATTCTGGACAGTAATCCATTAAAAAATCCTGAAAATACCCTTGTTCATATGTTACTTCAATCACTGATACATAGGTTTTGGACAGTATTCTTATAAAACATTCTAAAAGTACCCCATTCATATGCTACTTCAAACACAGATACATCAGTTCCAGACAGTATTCCATTAAAAAATCCTAAAAATACCCTCATTCATTATGTTTCTTCAAACACTGATAAAAAATCCTAAAAATACCCTCATTCATACACTACTTCAAACAGTGGTACATTGGTTGAGAACAATATTCTATTGAAAAATCAGAAAATTACTCTCAATAACATGCAACTTCAAACAGTGGTATATCTGTTCAGAACAATATTCTATTGAAAAATCAAAGAATTACCCTCAATAATAGGTTACTTCAAACACATATACATGTTGCAATGTACAGGTCAAATTCCTTAAAAAAGGTGCAATATCGGTGTTATAATTCTTCAAGGACTTTCCCTAAACAATCAGAAAATTGTTCTGTTTTTGTAAGAAAAGAATAGACTTTGTATCCCACATTGTTTATATGTATTATTTTTCATTTGACAGTCTGAAAGGCAAATACTATCAATGCCAAAATTAGGCAGGATTACACAAATGAAATGCCACCAAAGACTTTTTCACACTTATTTGGTTACTTTTTTACCTTTGAAAGTTGATCAAGTTTATACTTTAATAAATAAATCTTTTTCATGGTTTGGCAAGATGATGAATTCACAGAATTATAATCTGCCATACAAGTTTAGTGATACTGTACTCAGCAAAATGGAAAGAACTTTTAGATAAAAATATTGAACAGCAGTGTCCTTGAATAATAATATTAGGACTATTTTATGTCCACCTAAATTGTGTGAGCTTAGAAATTTGATTGACTGTGCAGTAAGTTCAGATCCAGTTAGGAAAAAGGCAGGAAGGGTGGGGGGGGGAAGAACGGCAACAAAATGAAGAATAAGCAGTGTCTTTTTTTTCTATTTCAGGTGAGTTCTAGAGCAAACCTGTAACTTTCATTTAACAGCAAAGTGGACATCAAACTGAAATATATATCCACTGAAGTTAACTAGTTAAAAGGATAAATATTGTGGAACCTTACTTTGCTATTGAGCCATCAGCCCTGTCATAACCCAAGAATCACCTTTAACCCAGCATTCCAGAACTCCACATCAAAAGCGAAAGAGGAGTCACACTTATATCAAAATAATCTGGGTATAATTTCTCAAAACATGTTTTGGAATCAAACAAAAGTTGATTCTAATCCATGCAAGTTTCAAAGCAATGGGACAAAAAATGTCAACTTTGTTGAGTAAACAAGAAAAAGTCATCAAACGGCAGCTTTTCCTAAATTGATCATTGGACTTTTCTCCATTTTCAATCAGGTTCAACTCTTTGATGGTACAAATGATCAGTGCAAATTTCAAGAGAACTGGACAAAAGATGCATATTCAAGTATGTACACAAGAACTGCAACTTTTTAACTTTACATGGCTTTTCCCCATCAAATCATGAGTTTTTCTTCAAATTCAATAGGATAAAAGCTATTGATGATAAAAAGAAACTGCACAAAGTTTAGGAAAACTGGACCTAAAATGCAGATGTTCCTGTGTAAATAAGAAAAAAAAAAAGAACAGAAAGACAGATGGACAGATAGGCAGCTGACCAAAATCACAATATGGCATGGGCTCTTTAAACAGAAGGCCAGTAGAGCTATGACTATGAAACTCTTTGCAATGGATGAGAGAGAAAAGGAATCCATGTAAAACAATTCAACCAGGGACAAGGAGTTCACATGGACCTTTAAGCCCTTGCTGTGACCTTAACCTTGTATGTAGTGGTATGTAAACCCTCAATCCTGCATGCTGTCTTATTAAGGCTGAAATTTAAGTGACATATAAGCAAAATTTAGATAATCAACTCAGGGCTTTGGAGCATGCACACAAAAATAAGACAGGTGCCCTGACATACAGACAACTCTACCAAAGAAGAGCTGGTTGAGAAAGGTGATGCTCCATATCGGTCTCCTCTGTTTCTGGGGATTCTCATCACCCATATGCCACAGAGGCGAAGGCAGCGACCTATTTCTAAGGCCCCAAGTGGCGGGGGCCCAGCATGGAAACAAACTAAGAAACTATAAAATTCAAGGGCCACGACTGAGAAAAAATGATCAAACCAAAACACTGTCAATGTCATCCTTCCCACAAATTTTTTTTAAAATTCCAAAAAGCTCTGAAATGAAATTGGAAATTAAACTATGACAACGAAAACTTTTATGTCGTGTGTTTTTGGTAATTTAACTGAAAATAATGGCTGATTATATGCAGTGCTAATTCATGGTTACAACCAGTTAAACATAGCACTACCTACCTACATACTACCCCTCCAAACCCACCCATTCCCACCCCTACCCGAACACACCCCTACCCGAACACACCCCCATCCCACCCCTCTCCAAACCCAACCCATTCCCCCACAAACCTTCCCCAAACCCACCTACCCCCTCCCCACTTAAACCCAACACACAACCAATACCCAACCCACAATCCAAAATACTTCCTGCCATTCCAAATCCAACACAACTTTAACCAACCCATCTACACTAAGAATACTTCATAATGTTCTCTAGTCACTTCACACACACAACACACACAAACTATCACTTCTAAATATACACACATTTTTTTTTTTTGGTAAATCCTTTTTTTCCCATAAAACATATCGTTTTCTTTTTCTCTTTTTTTAAAATTTTTTTTTCTTTTTTTTTTATTCTTCTTTTTTATTATTATTTCTTTTTTTTTTTCCTTCTTTTTTTCTTATACTTAAAATATTTCAATCTTTTTGTTCTTTTCTTTATATATTTTATAGATTTTTTTTTTTTTTTCAACTTTGCTGTTTTTTTTTTGTTTTGTTTTGTGTTTTATAGCAAGCAGTATGATAAAATATATAAGAGGACCATAATGGGATTGTACATTTAGTCTCCTTTTTCCATAACATGGCATTTCATTAAATGAAAACAAAGAAAACATACATCAAGCCCCCTTTTTCCATGACACGTCATTATATATATAGAAAAATATAGTATAAATGACCTATCCAATGGCAGACATGCATGAAGTCTCATCAATTTTCGTCAAGGACTTTACAAGATATCGGTCTGGGCGGACAGATGAGCAAACAGACTATTACTGGTCCATAATGAAATTATACATTTAGCCCCCTTTTTTCATGACATGGCATTTCATGAAATAAAAACAAATAACTACTGTCTGTGGCTTATGATAAACAACATAAAGATGAAGTTTCACAACATTTTGTCCTGTAGTTAAAGAGATATTGTCCATAATGAAAATATACGTCAAGCCCCCTTTTTCCATGACATAACTATTAATGAAAAAGACTGAAATAATGTTATTGGCAGACTATCATAAGGAATACGTATGAAGTTTCATAAATGTTAATGTAGGATTCTGAGTTAAAAGAGATATTGATCCCTAATGGAAATATACATGAATCCCCCTTTTTCTATGACACCATATTGAATATCAAAATAGCAAAAAAACTCGACGGACATCATAAGGAACAAGTGTATGAATTTCCATTGGTTTTTGTCAAGCATTTTAGAAGATATCTGCCCAGAAAGACATATGACCAGACGATCATTGGTCCATGATGAAATTAAACATTTAGCCCCCTTTTTTCATGAAGTGGTATTTCATGAAATAAAAACAAATAATAATTGTCTGTGGCTTGTGATAAACAATATAAAAATGAAGTTTCATAACATTTTGTTATGGTAAAAGAGATATTGGTCCATACTGGAAATATACATCAAGCCCCCTTATTTTCCATGACATGGCATTACAAAAAACAAGAGTATATAATTATGACTGTGGTGTTGCATGGTCAATCTGGATGAAACGTTTTTTCCTGCATTTCCTAATGGTAGTTGACAGACGTGACAAGTTCAATGTACACACTCTGTATAGTTTTCAAGATAAGACTCAAAACATCAAACATACATTTTGACTGTGTTACTTAAAATCACTCCCAGTCTGCCATTTTGCATGGAATCAAGAAAAGAAAAAACTGTTTTGGTGGAATGGGTTATTGTACACATGTATAAAGTTTCATGAAATTCTGTCCAATGGTATTGAAGATATTCTCCCGGACGGAGACACAAACACACGGACGGAAAGACGGACAGACAGATGGACAACGCTTAAACTTTATCGCCTTCGGT
This sequence comes from Hippopus hippopus, assembly GCA_946811185.2. Taxonomy (NCBI): domain Eukaryota; kingdom Metazoa; phylum Mollusca; class Bivalvia; order Cardiida; family Cardiidae; genus Hippopus; species Hippopus hippopus. The sequence continues at coordinate 13,756,741 of OX328106.1, forward strand.
GGGGGATAACAAAGCCAAATAAACGAAATAGAAGTTTTTCTATCACTATATATGATCCATGTCAAACTAGAGCTATCACTAAACGTGATCATACCCCCCACCAGCTCCTTGTCACAAAACAGGTCTTTGTCACAGAAAGCAGAACGGTTTAGTACGAAAGTACAAGTTGAAAAAAGTTCAAGGAAAGATAATTCCACAACAAGTCGCACCAGGGTCATGAAAATTGCACGTGCACAACTTCATATATATAAGCACACTGTGTGTAAATTTTAGTTCAGTACCTGAAAAACTGTCAGAGTATATCGCCGGACAAATTTGTGTCTATGGACAGACAGCCATGGCAATTCCAGTATATCCCCCTCCACTTAGTTAAGACAGGTGCCCTGACAGACAGACAACTCTACCAAAGAAGAGCTGGTGGAGAAGGGTGATGCTCCATATCGGTCTTCTCTGTTTCTGGGGACTCTTACCACCCATATGCCACAGAGGTGAAGGCAGCCACCTATTTCTAAGGCCCTGAGTGGCGGGGGCCCAGCATGGAAACAAACTTAGAAACTATAAAATTCAAGGGCCACGACTGAGAAAAAATGATCAAACCAAAACATTGTCAATGTCATCCTTCCCACAAACTTTTTTTAAAATTCCAAAAAGCTCTGAAATGAAATTAGAAATTAAACTATGACAATGAAAACTTTTATGTCATGCTTTTTTGGTAATTTAACTGAAAATAATGGCTGATTATATGCAGTGCTAATTCATGGTTACAGGCAGTCAAACATAGCACTACCTACCTACATACTACCCCTCCAAACCTGCTCATTCCCACCCCTACCCGAACACACCCCCACCCCACCCCTCCCAAAACCCACCCCCTTCCATCCACAAACCTTTCCCAAACCCACCTACCCCCTCCCCACTTAAACCCAACACATAACCAATACCCAACCCACAATCCAAAATACTTCCTACCATTCCAAATCCAACACAACTTTAACCAACCCATCTACACTAAGAATACTCTCCCTTCCAATTCCCTAAAGTAGAATAGCGATAGCAATAAAATTACATTTTACATACACAGAGCAATATAGTAAAATGACATGTGGTTCCAGTATTCTTTAGATTTAATAAAGAAGGCTCAGGTACAGAAATCATAACTAGGGTTCTACAATTTCTAGAATGCCTTTGTTTTAAACAAGTCCTAAATTCAGCATGAAGAAAAGCATAGAATAATGTAAAGCAATAATGAGAAAAACAAAGGAATCCATAACAATGACCTGTGGTTCCAGTAAACTGCCTTTAGCATCACTATCTGATTGATTTTGAAATAAGTGGGTGTGACTAAGAAACACGGACTAGGGCTCTTCATTTGTAGCATAATTCCTTTGCAATATGGCTCAGTAAGACTATTGTGTCCAATAAACTATCCTAGACTATGAATGTTTAGACTATAGTGTCCAATAAACTACCCTAGATTATGAATGTTTGTTCTTTATGACCCTTTCTGTGAGGTTTTAAGCTTCGAAAATTAAATCTGGCTAGAATAATGTGATTTCTCTTGGACATGGACAAAAAAGTTTTCAAATTGCTTTCCAAATGGTCATCAAGAGGAAACAGTGTTGTAAATGTGTCATGGTTTCTTGAAAGAGTTGTAAAAATATTGACTAAATGAAAATATGTTTAATGATTTTTTTCTCATTTCGTAACATTTGACTCAAGGGCTATAATGCAGTCCTTCCTAAAGCAGGATTACTTTTGACCAACAGCTATAATTTCAACAATCCTGGTAGAAAGGTTCGCCAAATGTTACTGCATACCAAATATAACAAGTATGGTCTCACACAAGACCATCGGACAAAGCATAAGACATTAAATCATTTCTTTTTTCATTTCTGAATTATGGACTTCTAACAAAACATCATGTTACACATGGATATTAGAAATTGAGCTTTCCTTCTTTAACAATCTACAAAAGTCTCTTAGGAGTTTTTTACTTATATATTCCTGGAACAAAACTCCTGAACATCTGACATTGCATGACATGATGATTATTCTTCACATTTTGGTTTCAGATCTGAAACATGAGTGCATGAGAAGGACTGAAATCTCCTGGACTATGGACGAGCACAAACTTTTGGTAACATTAAATTCATAATGTTCTCTAGTCACTTCACACACACAACACAGACAAACTATCACTTCTAAATATACACAATTGTTTTTGGTAAATCCTTTTTTTCCCATAAAATATATCGTTTTCTTTTTCTCTTTTTTTTTAAATTTTTTTTTGTCTTTTTTTTTTTGTATTATTATTACTATTATTTCTTTTTCATTATTATTTCTTTTTTTTTTTTCCTTTTTTTTTTTCTTATACTTAAAATATTTCAATCTTTTTGTACTTTTCTTTATATATTTTATAGATTTTTTTTTTTCAACTTTGCTGTTTTTTTTTGTTTGTTTGTTTGTTTTGGTTTTGTTTTTGTTTTATAGCAAGCAGTATGATAAAATATATAAGAGGTCCATAATGGGATTGTACATTTAGTCTCCTTTTTCCATAACATGGCATTTCATTAAATGAAAACAAAGAAAATATACATCAAGCCCCCTTTTTCCATGACACGTCATTATATATATATATATAGAAAAATATAGTATAAACGACCTATCAAATGGCAGACATGCATGAAGTCTCATCAATTTTCGTCAAGGACTTTACAAGATATCGGTCTGGGCAGACAGATGGGCAAACAGACTATTACTGGTCCATAATGAAATTATACATTTAGTCCCCTTTTTGCATGACATGGTATTTCATGAAATAAAAACAAAAATAACTGAAAATAATGGCTGATTATATGTAGTGCTAATTCATGGTTACAACCAGTCAAACATAGCACTACCTACCTACATACTACCCCTCCAAACCTACTCATTCCCACCCCTACTGGAACACACCCCCACCCCACCCCTCCCCATACCCACCCCCTTCCCTCCACAAACCTTCCCCAAACCCACCTACCCCCTCCCCACTTAAACCCAACACATAACCAATACCCAACCTACAATCCAAAATACTTCCTACCATTCCAAATCCAACACAACTTTAACCAACCCATCTACACTAAGAATACTCTCCCTTCCAATTCCCTAAAGTAGAATAGTGATAGCAATAAAATTACATTTTACATACACAGAGCAATATAGTAAAATGACATGTGGTTCCAGTATTCTTTAGATTTAATAAAGAAGGCTCAGGTACAGAAATCATAACTAGGGTTATACAATTTCTAGAATGCCTTTGTTTTAAATAAGTCCTAAATTCAGCATGAAGAAAAGCATAGAATAATGTAAAGCAATAATGAGAAAAACAAAGGAATCCATAACAATGACCTGTGGTTCCAGTAAACTGCCTTTAGCATCACTATCTGATTGATTTTGAAATAAGTGGGTGTGACTAAGAAACACGGACTAGGGCTCTTCATTTGTAGCATAATTCCTTTGCAATATGGCTCAGTAAGACTATAGTGTCCAATAAACTATCCTAGACTATGAATGTTTAGACTATAGTGTCCAATAAACTATCATAGACTATGAATGTTTGTTCTTTATGACCCTTTCTGTGAGGTTTTAAGCTTCGAAAATTAAATCTGGCTAGAATAATGTGATTTCTCTTGGACATGGATGAAAAAGTTTTCAAATTGCTTTCCAAATGGTCATCAAGAGGAAATTGTGTTGTAAATGTGTCATGGTTTCTTGAAAGAGTTGTAAAAATATTGACTAAATGAAAATATGTTTAATGTTTTTTTTCTCATTTCATAACATTTGACTCAAGGGCTATAATGCAGTCCTTCCTAAAGCAGGATTACTTTTGACCAACAGCTATAATTTCAGCAATCCTGGTAGAAAGGTTCGCCAAATGTTACTGCATACCAAATATAACAAGTATGGTCTCACACAAGACCATCCGACAAAGCATAAGACATTAAATAATTTCTTTTTTCATTTCTGAATTATGGACTTCTAACAAAACACCATGTTACACATGGATATTAGAAATTGAGCTTTCCTTCTTTAGCAATCTACAAAAGTCTCTTAGGAGTTTTTTACTTATATATTCCTGGAACAAAACTCCTGAACATCTGACATTGCATGACATGATGATTATTCTTCACATTTTGGTTTCAGATCTGAAACATGAGTGCATGAGAAGGACTGAAATCTCCTGGACTATGGATGAGCACAAGCTTTTGGTAACATTAAATTCATAATGTTCTCTAGTCACTTCACTCACACAACACACACAAACTATCACTTCTAAATATACACACATTTTTTTTTGGTAAATCCTTTTTTTCACTTTTTTTCCCATAAAATATATCCTTTTCTTTTTCTGTTTTTTTTTTTTTTTTATTTTTTATTTATTTTTTTTTTTTTTTGTATTATTATTACTATTATTATTTCTTTTTTATTATTATTGTGTTTTTTTTTTTTTTTCTTCTTTTTTTTCTTATAGTTAAAATATTTCAATCTTTTTGTACTTTTCTTTATATATTTTATAAATTTTTTTTTTTCTCAACTTTGCTGGTTTTTTCTTATTTTTTTTGTTTTGTTTTATAGCAAGCAGTACGATAAAATATAAAAGAGGTCCATAATGGGATTGTACATTTAGTCTCCTTTTTTCATAACATGGCATTTCATTAAATGAAAACAAAGAAAATATACATCAAGCCCCCTTTTTCCATGACACGTCATCATATATATATAGTATAAATCACCTATCCAATGGCAGACATGCATGAAGTCTCATCAATTTTCATCAAGGACTTTACAAGATATCGGTCTGGGCTGACAGATGGGCAAACAGACTATTACTGGTCCATAATGAAATTATACATTTAGCCCCCTGTTTTCATGACATGGCATTTCATGAAATAAAAACATATAACTACTGTCTGTGGCTTATGATAAACAACATAAAGATGAAGTTTCACAACATTTTGTTCTGTAGTTAAAGAGATATTGTCCATAATGAAAATATACGTCAAGCCCCCTTTTTCCATGACATAACATTTAATGAAAAAGGCTGAAATAATGTTATTGGCGGACTATCATAAGGAATAGATATGAAGTTTCATGAATGTTCATGTAGGATTCTGAGTTAAAAGAGATATTGATCCCTAATGGAAATATACATGAATCCCCCTTTTTCTATGACACCATATTGAATATCAAAACAGCAAAAAAACACGGCGGACATCATAAGGAACAAGTGTATGAATTTCCATTAGTTTTTGTCAAGCATTTTAGAAGATATCTGCCCGGAAAGACATATGACCAGACGGTCATTGGTCCATGATGAAATTAAACATTTAGCCCCCTTTTTTCATGACGTGGTATTTCATGAAATAAAAACAAATAATAATTGTCTGTGGCTTGTGATAAACAATATAAAAATGAAGTTTCATAACATTTTGTTATGGTAAAAGAGATATTGGTCCACATTGGAAATATACATCAAGCCCCCTAATTTTCCATGACATGGCATTACAAAAAACAAAAGTACATAATTGTAACTGTGGTGTTGCATGGTCAATCTGGATGAAACGTTTTTTCCTGCATTCCCTAATGGTAGTTGATAGATGTGACAAGTTCAATGTACAAACTCTGTATAGTTTTCAAGATAAGACTCAAAACATCAAAAATACATTTTGACTGTGTTACTTAAAATCACTCCCAGTCTGCCATTTTGCATGGAATCAAGAAAAGAAAAAAACTGTTTTGGTGGAATGGGTTATTGTACACATGTATAAAGTTTCATGAAATTCTGTCCAATGGTATTGAAGATATTCTCCCGGACGGAGACACAAACACACGGACGGAAAGACGGACAGACAGACGGACAACGGTAAAACTATATCGCCTCCGGCGGGGGATAACAAAGCCAAATAAACGAAATAGAAGTTTTTCTATTACAATATATGATCCATGTCAAACTAGAGCTATCACTAAACGTGATCATACCCCCCACCAGCTCCTTGTCACAAAACAGGTCTTTGTCACAGAAAGCAGAATGGTTTAGTACAAAAACATGAGTTGAAAAAAGTTCAAGGGAAGATAATTCCGCAACAAATCCCACCAGGGTCATGAAAATTGCACATGCACAACTTCATATATATAAGAACACTGTGTGTAAATTTTAGTTCAGTACCTGAAAAACTGTCAGAGTATTTCGCTGGACAAATTTGTGTCTACAGACAGACAGCCATAGCGATTCCAGTATACCCACCTCCACTTCTTTAAGACAGGTGCCCTGATAGACAGACAACTCAATCAAAGAAGAGCTGGTGGAGAAGGGTGATGCTCCATATCGGTCTCCTCTGTTTCTGGGGACTCTTACCACCCATATGCCACAGAGGTGAAGGCAGCCACCTATTTCTAAAGCCCTGAGTGGCGGGGGCCCAGCATGGAAACAAACTTAGAAACTATAAAATTCAAGGGCCATGACTGAGAAAAAATGATCAAACCAAAACATTGTCAATGTCATCCTTCCCACAAACTTTCTTTTAAAATTCCACAATTCAGATAATTCCGCAACAAATCGCACCAGGGTAATGAAAATTGCACATGCACAACTTCATATATATTAGAACACTGTGTGTAAATTTGAGCTGAGTACCTGAAAAACTGTCAGAGTATTTTGCCAAATTTGTGTCTACGGACAGACGGACGGATGGATGGACAGATGGACGGACAGACAGACAGCCATGGCGATTCCAGTATACCCCCCCCTCCACTTCGTTGTGGGGGGTATAATAAAGGTAATCTCTAGTCTGATCTTGGTCTAGAATGAAGCAACAGACAGCATGGATTTAAGATCAGACTGCACTTTTCAAAATAATAGAACTGTGCAGAATTTGAATGAACAACAATGATCAGGCTTAACTCTTTACCACACAATCCCGACTTTTAACGACCCTGAAGAAAAAAGCTTTTGAAAACATTGTGAGAAAAGGAGAAAATGCTGGTAACCAGCATTTTCTCCTTTTCCCACAAAGTTTTCTACCCTTCCGAAAACATGTTTCAATGTTTGAGTCACATTTGTTTGTCATCTGCAAATGCTTTCAATATGGTACAGTCTAAGATTTTGTTGTGTGGTAAAGAGTTAAAGCCCTGAATGTATAAAAAAGTGGAATTTTTCACTGACTAGGCAGAAAACATTGTTGGAAAATGGAGAAAATGCTGGTTTCTCCTTTTTCCACTGTGTTTTCATAAACCCTCTGTCTCAGGGTCGTTAAAACAGGACTGAAAGATAAAAGGATAAACCAAGGCCACATAAGGAGAATATTCCAAGTGGCATAATCTCTGATGTACAATATATTTTGTGAGGTATTCTTGTGAGAATAGCCTTGAAATTGCGTTATCTATCAGGGCCAAAATCACTATAAACCTTGGTGATTTGGCAGCAAGTTTAATCACCTCTAGGAACATACCCTGTGTTGGTAACCTGTTGATGACAGCATGACACTGGCATGTCACTATCACACAAGTGGGGTGTGATGGGACAATTCTGGCAATCTTCAGAACATCACTGACAACAAGCCGTTGGTATTCCATCCCAAAGCGGGGCGTAACCTCGAAAGTCTGTGGTCACAGCACACAATACAGCTTCTTTTCCAGGATAAAACCAGGGAAACATCAGGTGTATGAGAATGTTAACCCATTTCTACGGGTGAAAACACCCTCTGATTACCAGCTACACTTCAATGGGAGGAACCCAGCAAACACTGTGATGATTGTGAGAGTGGGGCTTTAACAAGAGACTTGGGCTGATCTTACTTAAAGTAGATTCTGAATTTGTGTTATCTGACCTTTCTTGAATTGCATAAAAGAGACTAGATACTAAAAATATGAGCCAAGTACAACTTAAAGTTCATTTTGTAGATATGGTAGATCAAGTTCAGACTGCACAGAGCATGCAGTATCATCTGTGATGTGCAATGCCTGATGTTTTGTTTGGTATTCTGATGAAATCAACCTTGAAGTTACATGATCTATGCCTGTTCTATTGATTTTAATGATCCTTTTCTTATTGGGCAGGCACTTTCAAGGGTCAAGCTTATACCATTATCCCTCCCCCTCACCCCCCCTTTGAAAATTCTAACTACTCTAACTTGTACACTGCTAAAGAAATGAAGATCAAGCTTGTATATGTTATGCCTTAAATGTAGAGAGACTTATACATAAAAATACTGTTCAACAAATGGAACAACAGGCCCAGGAGGGCCTAAATCGCTCTACCAGCAATTACTGACCAGTATAGTGAAATAAGCAGTTAAATTTATGTTAAATTTTCCTACAGTATGTATCATCAGCTTCAAGCCATAAGGGAAAATTCTGATTCCTTTAAAGCAATATTTCAGGAAATTTCAGTCATTTTCTAACATCCATTAGTAACTAATGCTAAAATAAAAAAAACAGGTTTGCACTGGGCCTGAATGCGTGTCAGTTGGAGTAACAGAATAAAAACAGCCTAATACATATCTTGCAAGGGACAAATAGGGCATTATCAAGGAAAATCCTCAAATCTTTATAAATCAGTCCAAATTCAACAGGGCTTTATTAATCACTGTAATACACAATAGCATCAAGCTTTAAAAAAAGTGCAACAAATAATTTGTACTTTGTTTTGTACACAAGAATCAGTCAACAAATACAGTATCTTTGAAATACTGAGGGAAAATGGGAAAATGCTTGTAAACAACATTTTCACAACATTTTGTACCATTTTTAAAGACACTTTTCACTATTTGTTTTCTACAAAACCTTTCAATTTGGTTGTGTCTAAAATTATGTTGTTTGGTAAAGAGTTAATACAAATAATCTGTGCAAGTTGCAGAAATATCCCAAAAAACAAAAAAACTGTAAAAAAATCAAACTTTCCCTACATGTTGGATTTTCTTAAAGTTCAAAGGGTTTCACACTATGGATGAATTGAATAATGTACATAATTTTTAAAAAGATCAAACTACAAATGTTGACTATATCACAAATATAATGTATATAAATGGACAGATGGATGGATAGATGACAGAAACCTTGCCTTGGCACTGGCTCTTCTGGCCTTAGGCCTGTAGAGCTAAACAATCCACTCCTTGAATTTTCTCTCATATTAACTCTCTAAACACAAATTTGAGAATAACTTCAATTAAGTGCAATAATAAATGAATTTTGTAAATAAACCCTTATGATTGTATGGTGTTTGATGCCGTTTTTCAACATTATTTCAGTTATATTGCAGCAGCCAGACCTATCCATGCTTTCCTGGAGTCTCTTTTACCAGTACTCCGCACAATCTTCTTTCCAAGCCACTGGCTGCTTTCCCACATAATCATCGTCGAAACAATAGTCAGCTGTGAGAGAGGAATGAATCCTCAGAAAGAAATTTGCCGAGCCGGGTGTGGGGGTTCGTAAAGTTGTAAAAAATCTTAAAAGCATGTTGTAAACAAAAAAAAAAAAAGGTAGAAAATTTTTTAATCAATTTCACAAAAACTTTCCAAAACATTTTATTTGCTCTGTTTAGCATCAGGGAAATTCCAGTCAGAAAAAGTGCAAAGTTGATTACTCAATGGGAGACAGAATAGTGGAAGTCTTATGTCTTAAATGAAAAGACCAAGATTTTCAGTTTCTCAACACAAAAGAGGAGATATACTGCCTCTAAAGTTGGATCTAAACAAACCAGAATGGTTATTGATCTTTCAGGGGCAGATTGTTGTAAAAAAAAATCATCCTCTCAAGCTTTATTTTCTCTATCAGAGATATCAAAGCTCCTAGTACATTGTCACCAGCCAGTTTGAAAAGAAATTATTTGAGGGTTAGAATCCAAACAGTAAGTGCAAAGGTAAGTAAAAATATGCAAGCCATATACTGATTTAGATCCAGGAAAAACTCTTCATGTAAGATTTATTTTGAATTTGGTAGGACTGAAAATTAGCTCCACAAGTATTAGGTTATAACAAGGGCCAATGTCAGCTACTCTAATACTGGTAAGAGTCCAGGTTGTATCCATACAGTTAAGGAAGAGTTTGAGTTACGCCATTTTAAGTCCTGGTTAGGACAATTTTAGGCAAGATTCGTCACACAAGCTCGTTACTTTTCAAGGTCCAGGAAAAAATTCCCCTGTATAATATATTCAGTTATAACTCGCCTAGTACTGGTCTTTACACATTTTTTGCAGTCTAGTATTGATCTCTGCAATAGTTAAATTTATTTGAAAAAAGTCCACTGATGTGGTCTGTAAAAATGGTCTGTCCTGTAGGTGATTTACTTGTTAATTATTTTCCATTTCTTCATTTTGAAGAAATACCTCAGATGTGTAAGATTGACTGTACACTTGAACACAGCTGCCCCTGAATAGACCGACAACTTTTCTAGCTTGTCTTGATCCGTCCTTGGTGACAGCATCCTCACCCCATCTGTGGACAGTTGCCAACCTGCCATTATCCTGGCCAACCTGCCATTATCCTTGACTTAAGCCAGTACTAGTCTAGCTTGTATAAAATATCTTGCTAACTATAACTGTACAAACCATGACTTACTCTGAGGGAAATCTTACCCTCCCAAAAATCTATGGATAGAGAAAGATAAGGGCTGTTGTAATGAATTCTCTACAATTATCTGCATTGAATAGAGACAAATAAATCATGCTGGGATTACTTTCCTACAATTATCTGCCCCTTAATAGGTCAACAAGCTTTCTGGAGTGCCTTGATCCTTCGTTGGTGACAGTCTATTTCAACTTTTCTGTTCATAATACGAAAATCCTTTGGATTTTAGAAGATATAGCTCACTACTTTGACTTCAGCGGCGTTAAAAAGAAAATGAAATGTATTTTCGTGTTTTTTCATGACACTGTCAAGTTTTTTATAAACAAGAGGATGACAATGGTTCTATATTGCTCATTTGAATTAACCTGGAAAGGTAAGTTTCCTACTGACAAATTCCATTCTTTTATGGTCAAAAACAATGATCTTCTGCTTTACTTTTTTTTTTCTAAGCTGGGCCCCATTTCACGCAAAAACTTAAGTCTCTTATTTTGCTCAAGTCTGTCGAAGGACCCCATTTCCAGCTTATGTTAAGTCTGTTACTTGAGAGTTGAGACCCATTTTACTCATTAACAGACTTTAGAAACATTCTCAAATCCTAAGTTGACACAACATTTCTCACTCATTTCAGCAAAATAATGGAATCAAGTCTGTTAAAATGACTTCAGTCAATTATTTTGACAAGCTGAGTCTGAAACATTGAGTCAACTTGGGGTTGAAGAATGTTTCTGAAGCCTGCAAATGTTAAATTTGACTGAAATGACCAAGTCAACTTAACCCTTTACCAAACAATCCCTGGTTTTCACGACCCTGAGAAAGAAGCCTTCTGGAATCATTGTGGGAAAAGGAGAAAATGCTGGTAACCAGCATTTTCTCCTTTTCCCACAATGTTTTCTTCCCTTCCCAAAACAAATCAATTTTTTAGTCACATTAATTATGTCGTCTGCAAATGCTTTCAATTTGGACTTGTCTAAAAGTATGTTGTTTGGTAAAGAGTTACGTCAGAGTCTGTTAGTGGACCAGAGCAAAATAAGAGTGAAGGTTTTTTGTGAAACTGGGCCCAGGTTTTTGCTATTTCAGCACCAGAATCATCTTGGTTCTTGTCCTGAATAAGAATAACTCTTTATAATTCATCTCTAACTTTAAACACTACTTTCATTTGGCTCAGTTGTTTCTAAAGACAGGCAATTTATGTAACTGAGGGTGGACAAATGCATGGACTACAAGCAATCACGATTGACTGTAGAGAAAAGTTTCCATTGGCTGTCTCTGCCGTTACAAAAGGAAACTCTTCTAGATGAGCAATTTTTCCATTTGCCTACATGTATTTTTATTTATAATCTTGTCTTCATTTTAGGTAAAATAGATACAAACTTATTCTGCATTTCTCTGGCAGCATAAAAATTAGAGAAGTCAAAAAAAATATGTGGGGATAATGGTATAAGCTTGACCTCCTTACTCTTAATCCTGTACTGAATAAAGCTTTGAAAAAATTGTGAGAAAAGAAAATGCTGGTTACCATTGCAAAGAAAAATCCATCAAAATTTCAATTTGTCTGTAAACAAGTCTAGTTTTTTTGTCATTTGATTAAGAGTTAACCCTTTACAGAATAATTTGTGATTTTAAAATCCTAAGTAAGGAAGTTGAGGAAACTAGAGGCCCTTGAGGGTCTGAATTGCTCTACTGGCTGTAAGTTTGCTTACTAGTATTTTCTAGCAAACTATCATTGACGTTAAAAGGAAAAAGACAAAAACACTGACAAAACATGGTGTGGAGGGGGTGGGGGGCTGTAATTGGGCTTGAATCCACTAATACAGCATAATAAGTAGGCATGAAGAACTGAACAACTAATGAAATAATCGAAGTAGAATTTGTTGAAACCACTTGTTTGGAAATCTGACAAGGATTTAGTACTTGTTAGATTGCTGCTCATTATGACAAAAGTTTTGGATTTCATGCAGTTTACATGAACCAACAATGTGGACTTTGTTGAATAAACAAGACTGAGTCATCAAATGGCTTCTTTTCCTTAACTGATGCTGGATTTTCTTCATTTTCAAAAGCATAAAATCCCCTGATGATTATACAAGTGATCTGTGCAAGTTTTAAAACAATTGGATCAAAATTGCCTACTCAATCAAGTAAACAAGAAATGAAACTCAAAATGGCTACTTTTCCTAACAGGGTTAAAGCTATTGATGATAAAAATAACCTTTGCAAGTTTCAAGAAAATCTGACAACAAATGTAGTCTTAAATTGTGTAGGCAAGAAAGACAAATGTTTAACTTTAAATGGCTACTTTTCCCTTCCTAACTGTCACATTTTTTTCAAAATCGATAGAGTTAAAGCTATTGACATTACCATTGATCTGTGCAAGGTTTACAAAAAGCTGACCACAAAGGCAGACTTTATTGTGAAAACAAGAAATGCAAATGTTCTACTTCAAATGGCTAATTTATCCTTTTTAATTATCAGGTTATTTTCAAAATCAATGAGGTTCAAGCTAATGATGATATAAAGAAACTGTGCACATTTCACAAAAATCCAACCGCAAAATGTGGACCTCGTCGCATCAACAAGAACTGTATATTTTCAACTTTTTATGGCTACTTTACCCTTACTAATTGGGACATTTGTTTCAAAATCAATAGGGTTTAGGCTATTGATGATATCAAGAAACTGTATAAATTTTATGAAAATCTGACAAAAAATTTGGACTTCAATGATTAAACAAGAAAAAGACTAACAAACAAACGGACAGACTGACTAGGAAAACCACACCATGACATACATGTAAGCTCTGCTGGCCATTGGCCAATAGAGCTAAAAATTGAGAGTAGACAGCATTTTATTTATGTATTGTTTTCTTCCTTTTGAAAGACAAATCTTATCAATGGAATCACAAGGAATTTTTGATTTGCAAATATTTTCACTTTCAATGATCGAAATGTTTGAAAAGAGATAAAGTGCCTGCCAAATATGAAAAGGATATCTTAAACCAATAGACAAGACACAGATATTGCAACTTCAAGGTTTCTTTCACCATCATACTTCACAAACTGTCAGACAGTGTACATCAAAGATGTGACTGCATGTTCTGTACAGTCTGATCTTAATCTACACTCTGCAATAGGAACTAAAAGTTGTACTTGACTCTAAAAAATTCAAAATCTACTTTACTTAGAGTCATCCCAAGTCTCTAATTAAATCCCATTCTCACACTCACAGTCATGATAATGGTCTGAATTCCTCATGGTGAAGAGTAGCACGTATACCAGGGGCATTTTCCCCCGAAAAAATGGGGTAACACTCTCATAGACCCAATGTTACCTGGTTTTGTCCCAGTTCAAGAAGCTGGATTGCATGTTCTGACCAAAGGCTACCGAGGTTCAGCCCTAGTTTGTGACAGACTACCGCAGGTTTGCCACCAGCAATGTTCCAAAGATTGACAGAATCGTCCCATCTCACCACATTGGTGTGTGGGTGCCACACCGTTGACTTGCTGGCATTCACAGGTGATCAAAACAGACTGTGCCCCTAGAGATGATTCAATTTAGTTCCAAATTACCAAGGTGTATCTCTGTTTTGGCCCCAACAGAAGGCTGCTTTCACCAGAGAAGGGTTTAAGTGCCTGCCATATAAATAAAATGACAATTTGAGGAAGAAAAGCATGGTAGTCATACATCGCTCACCTAAGTTAATAAGAGCTAAAACTGCATGACAGAATGTAAGACTCATACTAGCTCAGAGTTTGAATCTTGATTGTTCTATCTTCATTAGGTAATAGTGAAATGTACTGTAAATGAATAGTACTGTTATAATCTAACTGCTAAAACCTATTGCCAACTGAACTTCCACAAAAATAGCTCAAAGAGTGTAGAAGAAACTGCAGGTTTCACTCTTCCAGTTCATAGTAACAATGTACATGACAATGTTTTACATCAATGAAGGTGTGCACGTCATCTGCATATAAAGATCTATATTACAGTGAAGTTTCACAGCCATAACTCATAGAATGTTAAAAACTACGGGACCAAAGGAACAATTTTGAAGTTCTTCCAATAGAACACTATGTAAAACATGAGACCCCTGGGACTGGACAATCTTTAACATCTTTGGGTACAATTTGAACAACTTTGAGAATGGATCAACCTATGTAGTAGACACATACCAAACATCAACATTCTATGTTTTTGGGTATCAGACAAGATTTTTTTCTACCGTTTTCCTCTTATTACTCCATGTTTGACCTGTGACCAATATGGCAGGACATTATTTTACCCAAGGGACATATAATGAAGAACTTTGACTAACAACTATCCTATTATGCTAAATATCAAGTATCAACATTCCAAGTCTTGTGGTCCTAGAAAAGAAAACCTTCAAAGTTTTTGATACATATATAGCACAGAACATAGAATACCATAAACAAGAACTGTCATCATAGAGCACAATTCACCTGTATAAGTTAATTTGTCAGGGGAGGGGTGTGGGGCAGTGCCCTGAAACAGCTACAGTGTCCCAGCCAAGGACAGAAAACCCAACACCAACTCAATAGTACGGGTAAGAACAATATCCATCACCAAACTAAATATGAAACAACTTAAACATTTGGTCTGGAGAAAATAAAAGCTCTAAAACAACTTAAACATGAAATTTCAAAATTGTCCATGACCTAGACTTTAAAATCATAGGTGTGGGGAGGGGTATATTGCTGAAACTTTGGACCTCTATCACAAATATGAACCTAAGTCATCATACAGTTTTGAAGTTTCAAAAAATTTAAAGTAAACTGTTAATGACCAATAAGAATTCAAAAGTCAGTTCAAAATGATTAGCAATTGAAGGTACAGAACTACCAAAAATGTACAAAGTTAACAGTGGGTATGACAAAAATATACATAAAGCTTAACCTAACAATCCAGAGTTATAACAAACCTATGGAATGATTGCAAAGAAAACTTCAACATAAAATTTCAAAATTGGTGACCTTGACCTTAAGATTGTGAGTATGGGCATGGCTAGGGAATGGCTCAATTAAACTTTGGACCTGTATCTGTTATCAAGCCATATTTGAACCTAATCCATCATTCAGTTTGGAAAATATGAGCTCTTAAAAAACTTACAGAAAGTGTAACTTTGATGTACAGTATTAAAGTCTTCAACCTGGACTTTAAGATCATGGGCATTGCACTGCTGACAGAAACTTTGGACATACTAGTATATCTATCATTGTAACCAATCCATATGGTTTGGAAAGTGTCAGCTCTTAAAAATCTTAAATGTAAAAAAAATGTAAATGTAAATGCTGCCCCCAACACAGATGCCAACACCGCAAGTAGTAAAATTGTTCACATTATTAAAATCATTTTGAATCAACTTTTGATTGACACGTCCAGAGGAGTTTGGACATTAAATTCAATTTTCTTTCATCCATTAGTGTCTGGGGGGAGTTTTTGTAATTGTGGTTGAACAGACATACAGTTGTTGGACAATAAGCAATCACAATGGCTCACATGAAGCACTTCATGCTCAGGTGAGTTTATCGGTAGTAAAGGTATAATTAAAGCAATTTCAAGGCTGCTCTCACCAGAATACCTCACAAAATATCAAAGTGTACATCAAAGTAGGAACAGCATCCCTGTGCAGCCTGATCTTGATCTACGAGGGCTGTCCCATTAAATCATAGACAATGGGAGTAACAATAAAACTGAGGGGTACAGTTTAACGAGATTCTATTCATCATTATATTAAACTAAGATTACTATTTGCTGAAAACATCATTAAGATATAAAGTATAGTCATTAATTTACAATTTTGAAATATATCACCAATTGCCAACCAGTGCACATTGTGACGTTAACAACTGCATGTAACAGTAAGCTTATGCTCTTTAGAAATAGCACATCACTGCTCTAAAATATAGCACATCACTGCTCTAAAATATAGCACATCACTGCTCTAAAATATACATACTTGTAAAATTATTGCAATTGGACATTAAGAAATCTTTTTATATCAAGTGTCTACGATTCAATGGGACAACCCTTGTACACTGTCTGCAACATGGGAATATAGCTTCTTAAGGAGTAACAACAGATGGTTTTTATGGAGTAACAAATATACTTCTCAAACCTTGCTGAGGACCACTTATTCTCATCAAATTATGAATATCACGTCCTATCAAAATTTTACAATTCTAGCACTGAAACATACACATTAGCATTGGTGGTAGCCTGTAATTGTTTTTGTCTATATAGCGTATGTGCATGGGAATCACACAATCACAACAACTCCTAAAAGTCATGTTTTCTATTGTACATGCAAACACTGTAATCTCACATATGTTATTTCACATAGTCTCGCTGACAGATAACATATACCTTCGTCATACATAGGCAATTATGGTTATCAAAGGTTTTCTTTGGTGAGTGCGAACATTAGGAACTCACATATACAATTTCACATAGGCTGGGTGACAGATAACATATTCCTGTGTCTTACACAGGCAAGTATGGATAACCAAGGTTTGAGGAGATATCTTTTGCCAGATATCATGAACAGGGTTGGATGTTACAGACAGGCCCAAACCCTACAAGTCAGGTAGAGTTGTCCTTTATCATATCTCCGTCTTACAAATGTGGTAGCAATCCGAAGTTTACGATATGTGATATCAATATGTAAAAATTTTACAGTTGTCATAATGATCACAAAAACATGTACATACATAACCTGAAATTCCACATTGATCAATAAATAAGAGATGACAATCTCAAATTCAACTTTGATTTTCTAATCCTCTGTTTTAACCACTCAAAATCCAGTTTGAAATGAGTAATTAACGGTACAAAGCTACCAAAATGGGAACAGAATTAACAGTGGGGAGAACATGACAGGAATGATAATTACCCCTTTACCTACAAATCCTGAGCTATAACAAACCTAAGGAAGAAGACTCGAAAAAATTGTGAAAAAAAAAAGAAAAACATGCTCATAGCCAGCATTTTCTCCTTTTATGGTGTTACATTGTTTTCTATCCTTCCATCATCTGAGTACCATTTATTTTTGTCCTCTGCAAATGCTTTAAATTTTGGTCAAGTCTATATTGTTACTGTTTAGTAAAGATTTAAATTGACTAAATGTGTAAGAAATGACCAGAATGAAGTATTTTCAGAAGTTATTTATACTGTTGGATGAGTGCTAAAAATCAAATACATGTCATAATTCAGGGAAATATAATGGCCTCCTCCTCCCCTACAGCCAAACCCTTACCACCTGTTTTCACTACCAATTGACCTTTCTGTAAATGCGAGTTTGGCACGCCCACCTTAGTAACGCGGTATTTCGGTTGTCAAGCCTGACAGACAAACCAGAAAATGGCGTCGAATACAAAGAGAAAGAGCGTTTATTTCAGTCTTATTCTAGCTAATATTTCACTGTAGGTTAAATATCCCAACTTTTTTCCCCAACATTCTTATAAATTCGAACTTAATCGACAACTTAAACCGAAAAAATACTTCAAATGATGTCATATTTATGAGAAATTGAGAAGTAAAAATAATGCAAATATGTTCTTAATTCTATGTTTGGTCACAGCATTTCAAATAAAAATACATTGTGTGTAACTTCTGTCGGCAAAATGTATAATTACTTAAAGGGCAAAAGTTAAGACATTTCGTCAGTATATAACATAATTTGACTGTAAACAATATAGGAAAAGGATTTACAATTTAACCCTTTACCACACAGTCCAGTCCTTCATCGACCTTGAAGGAGATTTTGAAAACATTTCTCTCTTCTTGGCCGTTTTCTACCCTTTCAAAGACAAATCTCATCACTGGAACAAACGTTAAACGTGAAGAATATGCTGAGTGTGTAGATATAGATCAGACTGCGAATAGTATGCAGCCTAGTCTTGGATTAAAACGATCTGCTACTTACATTATTAAGCATACTAACAGTAGATTAAAGGTCTTACTTCTATTCTGTTCTGTTTCAGAACTTCAGTTTCAAAGGCAACTTACCTTAAATCAAATCAACTTTTGATTTAGCCATATTTATGTGGATTAGCACATCTGCCATTTCAAAGGGTTTGTCGGTAAACTGTTAATTTGATAGGATGTGTCTTTGATTGCAAACCAAAATTGCCGCTCTAATCCGCTTGACCACCCGTTGTCTCAGTATATCATTGAAGTTCAAAACAAACTGCCGTCAATGATATTGAAAGTTTGTTAATTGACGGCACACTTAACACATTTTAAAATCATCAAACATCCAGTTTCCCTTACCCAAAATTGAAATTTTTCTGTTGATTCAGACAATCTATGCATATTCGAATTGCATCTAATTCAGTGTATTTTGTTATCGAATATGATGTTGAGACGACTTAACTAGCCCCACAAAAACAATAAGCATCTTAAATTCCATTATTCTTTGGTAAAACTGAGTTATGTTTAGGTATTTATGTGTTTCATTCTTTCTCATTAAGGTTCAAAACTTTGCTGACACATGTAAATCTATTGCACTGTCCTTCACCCCCGAAATTCGGACTTTTTGTACTTCTTTAACATTGTGTAAATTAGTTAAAGCATCTCAAAGTTAACGAGGAAGTAGGCTTATCTTACCGCTACGAATCCATGTATTCTGGTTACCAGTATTTTCTCCTTTTCCCATAATGTTTTCAAAAGCCCTCCTCCTGAGGATCTGCATTAAGGGTTAAGCACAATAAAATTTGAAAGTAGTTATCCAACAGACCTTATTGGCGATTGAAACAGCAATTTTCTTAGATGGGTTTTTCTATGCCTATTTTTGCAAGTACTTTCTAAAATGATATTTATACATACTTTTGTGCATACATTACGATTCTTATTGATTGGTGATGGATGAAGCTGTTCCCGAGGTCTTCCACATAGTTTTATCCACCGAATATATTTTCGAGATTCGTTTTCGGCTTTGGAAATGGGACGAATTTAACGCCCCCTGTATTCTATCTGGATAACCTTTATCAGTGTCACACAATTTGTAACTACACCTTTTCACCATTTCACAGATTTTTATTGACCGATAACAGAAATTGCTGTTTTGATAATTAAATAGATACGATCAAATTATCTTACGTCTATAACATACTGTGTCTAACTTTATTGTTTACATGATGCCCAATGCTGCGTTTTGATTGGCTGATAAGCCCTGCGAAGACCTGTCAATCAAAATCGGCAGAAAGGTCAGTTGTCATAGTATTACTATTTGTATTTCAAATTTTGTTGTCCTATTTTCTTATCATAATTCAGGGAGATACAATTGCCTCTTCCTCCCCTACAGCCAAACCCTTATCACCTTTTTTCACTACCAGTTGTCATTGTATTACTCTATGTATTTTTTTCTTGTCATAATTCAGGAAAATATTATGGCCTCCTCCTCCCCTACAGCCAAACTGTTACCACCTTTTTTCCCTACCAAATGTCATTGTATTACTATTTTTATTTTAAATTTTGTTGTTTAATCATTTTTCTTGTCATAATTCATGGAGATATTATGGCCTCATCCTCCTCCCTGCAGCCAAACTCTTACCACCTTTATTCACTAACAACTGTCATTGTATTACTATTTGTACTCTAAATTTTGTTGTTTGCTTTTCTTGTCATAATTAAGGGAAATATTATGGCCTCCTCCTCCCCTACAGCCAAACCCTTACCACCTTCTTTTCCTACCAAATGTCATTGTATTACTAATTGTATTTTAAATTTTGTCGTTTAATTGTTTTTCTTGTCATAATTCAGGGAGATATTATGACCTCCTTCTCCTGCCCTACAGCCAAACACTTACCACATTTTTTCACTACCAATTGAAATTGTATTACTATTTGTATTCTAAATTTTGTTGTTTTTTTTCCTTGTCATAATTCAGGGAGATACAACTGCCTCTTTCTTCCTTACAGGCAAACCTTTACCACCTTTTTTCACTACTAATTGTCATTGTATTACTCTTTGTATCTTAAATTTTGTTGTTGGTTTTTCTTGTAAATCAAGGAGATATTATAGCCTCTGTCTGCCCCTACAGCCAAACCTTTACCACCTTTTTTCACTACCAATTGTCATTGTATTACTCTTTGTATCTTAAATTTTGTTGTTGGTTTTTCTTGTAAATCAGGGAGATATTATAGCCTCCGTCTTCCCCTACAGCCAAACCTTTACCACATTTTTCCACTACCAATTCTCTTTGTATTACTCTTTGTATCTTAAATTTTGTTGTTGGTTTTTCTTGTAAATCAGGGAGATATTATAGCCTTCGTCTGCCCCTACAGCCAAACCCTTACCACCTTTTTTACTATCAATTGTCATTGTATTACCCTTTGTATCTTGAATATTGTTTTTTGTTTTTCTTGTCATGATTCAGGGAGATACAATGGCCTCCTCCCCTACAGCCAAACCCAACCACATTTTTTTCATTTCCGATCATCTTTGTAATACTAATTGTATTTAAAGTTTGTTGTTCAATTGTTTTACTTGTCATAATTCAGGGAGATACAATGGCCTCCACCTCCCCTACAGCCAAACCCATAATATCTTGCATTTAATTGTTCTACACATGACCTTTAGTAGTGAGAATCAATTTTTTTCAAAATTTATGGATAAAACCTAGACCATAACCAGTATTAGGGTAGCTGACAGTGGCCCTTGTTTTAACCTTACACTTGCCTTTATGATTGCAAGTTACATAATTACAAGTACTAATTGTTCTTTCCCTTTCTCCATGGTTGCAACTTCCACTATTTAGTGTAAAGTACATGCTGTATCAAGAATTTTTCCTTGACCCAAACCAGTAAGTAGCACCTAATAAAGATCTTGATTGTAATTGTTCTAACCATGAACAACTGGTATACTCATGGGAATCTAACCTTTACAAAGATTAATGAATAAAATATTGACCCTTACAAGTATTAGGGTAGCTGAAATTTGCCTTTATTACAACCCAGTACTTGTCACCAGCTTCCGAGTTAGACCAATTTATGTAAAACACATGCTCTTTGAAGAACTTTTTCTTCACCAAAACCAGTAAGTATCACATATAAAATATCATGCTTGTAATTGTTCTAGACATGACCTATACTAGTGAGAATCTAACCTTTTCAAAATTTACGGATAAAACCTAGACCATAACCAGTATTATGGAGCTGACATTGGCCCTCATTGTAACCTTACACTTGCCTCTATAATTGCAAGTTAAATAACTGCAAGTACTAATTGTTCTTTCCATGGCTTACCATTATACTAGCGGAATTGAACTCTTCCGAAATTTAACAGAAAAAAACAGACCCTAACCAGCATAAGGGTAGCGGACATTGCCCTTTATTATAACCTAATACTTGTAAAGCACATGACCTATGATGAATTTTTCCTTGACCCAAACCCGTAAGTAGCACATATAAAGTATATTGCCTGTAATTGTTCTATTCATGATCAACCATTATACTTCTGGAAACGAACTGTTCAAAAAGTTAATGGACAAAAACATAGACCCTTACCAGTATTAAGGTAGCTGACATTGGCCAGTAACCTAATACTTGTCTCCATGGTTGCAAGTTCTACCATTTAATGTAAAGCACATGCTGTATAATGAATGTTTTCTGTTTTCAAACCAGTGAGTAGCTCATATAAAACATCTTCCTTGTAATTGTTCTAGCCATGACCTATACTAGTGAGAATTGATCTCTTCCCAAATTTAGTGGATAAAAGGGTAGACCATAATCAGAATTAGGATAGTTGACATAGGCCCTGTTTGTAACCTAATTCTTTGTTCCATGGTTGCAAGTTCCACCAATAAGTGTAATAAATGTAAAACATAATGCTCTACGAAGAAATTTCATGGACCAAAAAAAAAGGTAACCAGGTCATATAAATATCTTTCCTTTACCTTTCTAACCAAGACCTATACTAGTGAGAATTTAACTTTTTTGAAAATTTATAGATAAAAAGCCTTGACCCAAACTAGTACTTGAGTAGCTTACTTAGGCCCTTGTCATAACAAAATACATGTCTCCAACTCTCTATGGTTGAAAGTTTTACCATTTAATGTAAAGAACATGCTCCATGAGGAAATTTTCCTGGACCCAACCAGTCAGAGGCTCATATAAAATATCTTAACTGAAATTGTTCTTACCATGACCTATCCTAGTGGGAATAGAACTCTTCCCAAAATATATGGATAAAACATTAACTCTAGCATGTATTAGGTAGCTCATATCTGTTCTCTTAATATCCTTATACTTATTTCAATTGGTTGCGAATTCTACCTTTTAATGTAAGGCACATGCACTATGAAGGATTGTTCAAGGTTTGAAACCAGTGAGTAGTTCATATAAAACATCTTGCTTGTAAGTGTTATGTTCTAGCCATGACCTATACCAGTGAGAATTGAACCTTCCAGAAATTTCTGGATAAAATTGAACCCTTTTCAATATATCGGTAGCTGACATTGGCCCTTGTTATAAACTTATATTTGTCTCCATGGTTGCAATCTCTACCATTTAATGTGAAACATATGCTTTATGAAGAAATTTTCCTACATCCAAACCAGTGAGCAGCTCATATAAAAACTTGGCTTTAATTGTTGTAACCATGACCTTTGAAAGTGAGAATCCAGCCTTTTCCAATATTTATAGATAAAACCTTTACCATAACCAGTATTAGAGTAGCTGACATTGGCCCTTGTTCAGAACCTAATACTTGTCCTTATGGTTGCAAGTTCTACCATTTAATGTACAGCACATGTTCTTTATGAAGAATTTTTCCAAGACCCAAACCAGTAGTAGCACATAAAACATCTTGCTTTTTATTGTTCTAACCATGAAAGGCAGATGCACTAGTGGTAATCTAACCTTTTCAAAGATTATTGATAGAAAGTGGACCCTAACCAGTATAAGGGTAGCTGACATTGGCCCTTATAATAACCTTATACTATCTTCATAGTTGCAAGTTCTACCAACCCATGAAAAACTTGTGCTATAGGAGGAAATTTTCCTAGATCCAATCCAGTAAGTAGCACTTATTAAACATATTGCCTGTAATTGTTCTTTCCATGACCTTCCATTATACAAGTGGGGAAAAAAACTCTTCCGAAAGTTAATGGATAAAATTTTGGCCCTAAACAGTATAAAGGTAGCTGACATCTGCCCTTATTATAGCCATATACTTGTCTCCATGGTTGCAAGTTCTACCATTTAATGGAAAACAAATACTCTACGGAGAGATTTTCTTGGACCCAAACCAATAATTAGCACAAATGAAAAATCTTGCCTGTAATTTTTCTAAACATGATCGGTACTATTGGGAATACAACTTTTCCCATAATTTATGGATAAAGCCTTGACCGTTTCCAGTAATAGCGTAACTGAGATTGGCCCTCATTATATCTTTATACTTGTCTCCATGGTTGTTTTGTACCAATAACTGTGCAGCACATGCTCCTAAAATTGTAGCTGAACCATATCAGTAAGACACACAAATAATTATATTGCCTGTAATTGTTGTAACCATGACCTTCCATTACACCAGTGGGAATAAAACTCTTTCCAAAATTACAACCAGTGGGAATAAAACTCTTTCCAAAGTTAATGGATAAAACAAAGACCCAAAACAGTATAGGTGTAGCTGACATTGGCCTTTATTATAACCTAATACTTGTTTCCATGGCTGCTAGCACTACCATTTTATGTAAAACACATACTCTTTGAAGAAATATTCCTGAACTCAAACCAGTAAGTAGCACATATAAAATATCTTGCCTGACGTCATTTTTCTAACCATGATCTGTACTGGTGGGAATCTAACTTTTCCCACAATTTCTGAATAAAACCTAGACTGTTTCCAGTAACAGGGTAGCTGACATTGGCCCTCATTATATCTTTATACTTGTTTCTTTAGTTGCATTCTACCAGTAATTGTACAGCACATGCTCTTATAAAGAATTATTCCTCGACCCAAACAATGAGAAGCACATATTTTATCTTGCCTGTGATTGTTCTAACCATGACCAGTACTAATGGTAGTCTATTCTTCCCAAAATTTAATGAGAAACCCTAGGCCCTATTCAATTTTAGGATAGCTGACCTTGGCCATAGAGACTGTTATACTTATCAGTTAAACTGAGAGTCATACTAAATTTAATACAATCCAAGGTAGCATATAATTCAACAAGGGACATAACTCTGCCAGTGTTCACTGAAAAAGGACATGCTGTCACTAAGCACAACTCGATGTCTTATTGATGACTCCTAAATATTGTATGAAAATGAAGAAAAGTGCTTACAAAATCAATAAAAAAGCATTTAAAAATGCCCATAACACTGCATTTATTTACTAAAACGGGACATGCTGACACTAAGGACAACTGACTCCTTTACATTTTCATCAACATTAAGCAAAGTCGTGAGGAAAAAAAAGAGCTGAAAAATCAAATGTAGCATAGAAAGGGCCATAACTCTGCAAATATTCATTACAAAGAGATAATTATGCTGACACTATGCACAATCAGTTATCGACTGTAAACTCCTGTAAAATTTCACTGAAAATGGGCAAGGGATTTAAGAAGAGAGGAGCAGCAAATCAAACATAACATTTAATATATGAAGGACTACATACTGCAAAAACTCATGGCATAGGGACAGGATGACTCTATGCACAACTACATATTGATTATGTGAAATAGCATCAAAAGTGTGATGAAATGATATTATATCTCATAAAAAAAGACAAAGCTACTGATCGCAAAGTAACTAAGGGTTTGAATACTGGCTTTGTTGGTATCAATAAATATCTTTGAGTGTGTGCAGTTATGGATATTTTAATTGTTTAAAGGGGCAGTAGTATATAATTATAAATGAGTGTGTTCAGTGATACTTTAATCGTTAACAGGGGCAATTGTATATAAATATCAATAAGTGTGTTCATTTATGGACATTTTAATTGTTGAAAGGAGCAATAGTTTATAATTATCATTGAGTGGGTTATCTTATTTGAAATGTTATCATCCATGAGCTGATTCAGTTATATACATTTTAATTGTCAAAAGGAGCTATAATATTTACATCTGATCATCCATGAGTGGTTTCAGTTATAGACATTTTTATTGTAAGGAGGAGCTATAGTATATACCTGTAATTATCCATAAGCAGGATCAGTTATAGACATTTTAAGCATTAAAAGAGGCGAAAGTATATACATGTAATTATATACGAGTAGTTTCCATTACAGATATTTCAATTGACACATATTTTAATGATTAAAAGGGGGCTAGGGTATTTACATGTAATAATCAATGAGTGGCTTGAGTTATAGACATTTTAATCGTTAAAAAGAGGCTATAGTATATACATGTAATAATGAGTGGCTTGATTTACATTTAAATTGTTAACATGGGCCTGAGGTATGTACATGTAATAATCCATGAGTGGCTTGACTTACAGATATAATAATCATTAAAAGGGGCTATAGTATATATATAAGACATACAAAATCTTTTCCATAAAATCCTACGAGAAAGTTATGACCCCAGGGAATAGCCATTTTCGGCCACAATGCTACAATTACTTGACTCCTGGTGGAGGTCCACAAGATGAAGCCCCATACCAAATAATGCAGATCCAGAAGGTGTGGTTATAAACAAAAAGGCCCTAAAAAAAATGAGATCCCTAAGACAGGGCTAAATTAAGTAGCCATAGGTCTTATGGTTAGTAACAAGAAGATTTGTAGAGTTTTCACTATAAAAGCCCATGTAAAACTTGTGACCCCTAGGGTGGGGCCAAACTTGACCCCAAGGTTATAATTATGGCCCTCTTGGTTGAGGCCCACTAGATAAAGCTACGGTACATACAAAATTTGGTAGCCCCAAGCCCTATGGCTAGGTACCAGAAGAATTTTAAAGTTTTCCCTATTTAAGCCCATGTAAAACTTGTGACCCCCCAGGGCCAAATTTGACCCACGGGCTATAATTTGAAGAAAGGTAATATAGGTCCACTAGATAAAGCTATATGCAAAATTTGGATGTCTAGGTACAAAAATATTTTTAAAGTTTCCCTATATAAGCCCATGTAAAACTTGTGACCCCCCGGGCGGGGCTAAATTTGACCCCACGGCTATAATTTTGGGCACTCTTGGTAGATTCCCTCTTGATAAAGCTACATGGCTAAGTTAGTAGCCCTAGGCCCTATGGCTAGGTACCAGAAGAATTTTAAAGTTTTCCCTATATAAGCCCATGTAAACTTTGTGACCCCCCCCCCCCAGGCGGGGCTTAATTTGATCCCAGGGCTATAATTTGAAGAACTTGGTAGAGGTCTACTAGATAAAGCTACATGCCAAATTTGGTAGCTCTAGGCTTTATGGTTTCAAACAAGAAGATTTTCAATGATTTTCAATATTTTTCAGTTTTGTTGCCATGGCAATCAGAGATTTTGGAGGAATCAAATTTTTTCTAGTAATTCTGAAGAGGACCATGGCAGGATCATTTCTGTGAAGTTTCATCAAAATTGGATGGGTAGTTTCAGAGAAGATGTTTAAAATAAAAGTTAACGCACACACAGACGGACATATGACGGACACCAGGCCATGACATAAGCCCACTGGCCTTGGGCCAGTGGAGCTAATATAAAATGGATTTCAGTTTAAAAACAGGAATAATATAAACATAACATTAATTTTTTATGTCACTTTCAATCCATGCATATATGGCAAAATTTTAGGTACACTTTTTGTTATTAATTTAGAATATAAAAACTTCAGTGTTTATAAAAACTTCAGTGTTAAGTATAATCATCAGATATTTTTTCTCTCATGTTTGAAAGCTGAAAAGGCAAGTTTTTGGTGCCATTCTTTTGAACAGAGAGACAGAACATTATTTCTATCAGTTATACAATTGTTTCTTGGTAAATATTTACAGAATGATAATTATTGTCTATTCTAATACTGAATAAAGAACCCTAGAAAATTAATCTTTGATAGAATTATAATGCATTACAATATTGCACCTTCCACAGTAATGGCATTTTGATAATTGTTGTCCTGATAGAAATAGCATGAAAAAAATTATGTTTACCCTTAATAGTCAGCCCTAATCAATCTCTACGACTGTGAACAACTCAACAGACACTTTTCAGCCTAGAAGAGACACATAAATAATCTGACTTTCAATAATATTTTTGCCACAAAAATCTCAGAAAAGTGGACAAGGCCAGCATTTTCTACTTTTCCTGCAATGTTTTCAACCCTATCAAAGACTGAAATCATTGTTTGAGCTAGATTTGACTTTTTGCCTTCAGATGCCTTTAATTTTGTTAGGTAAAAAATATTAATTAGAGCTATGACCCTGTAAAAGAAGGCTAAGGAAAACATTGTGGGAAAAGGATAAAATGCTGGTAACAAGCATTTCCTCCTTTTCCAACAATCTTTTCCGGCCTTTTCACACATGATTTTTAGCTTGGCTGTATTCACAGAAAATGACAAGCTATTGTCATAGTCCTGGCACCATCTGCATCACCATCGTCTGAAAACTTTGACATTTTGTAATATCTCTGTAATTATTGAAGATATCTACTTCATACTTGGTCAAGTTGTTATGCAGTGAAAGAGGAACTCATACTACAGGGGCAGGTAACCATCAAAATATTCGAACTCAGTTATACCACTTTTTTGTCTTGAAATTCTGACAAAAACTTTGACATAATATAATATCTCTGTTATAACTGAAGATATTTACTTCAAATTTGGACAAGTTGTTCACTTTCACAAGGGTAACTCATACAACAGGGGCACATAACCATCAAAATATTTTGCCACATGTATGCTCCTTTGAAGACTTAGAATTTTCATAAAAACTTTGACATTTTGTAATAATATAACTGCTTTTACTTCGTACTTGGACAAGTTGCTAACTATCAAAAAAGGAAACTCATACAACAGGGGCAGGTAACTATCAACATATTTTTGACAGTTATTGCCGCTATTTTACTTATAATTTTCACTAAAAATCATGCAATTGCAGCCGAGCGTTGGCACCCACATGCGATACTCTTGTATTGTCCAAGGTACATTTGTCTTTTGTAAATGTTCACAATTTGGCAGAGTCTCAAATTTGGTCACATGGGAAAGAGTTAAGGATTAACACCTTATTAGTTCAACTCACATTGACCATCAGTGCACAAAATAATTCTCTAGAATTCAAATTATTGACAGTTAATCAACATACTTGACAAACTCCATGAAAATCTAACCACAAATTATCTTTTATGTGGTAAAAAAACCATGTATTTGAGTTTAATGAGTTTTAACAGCATAGCTTTTCCCTCAATGTTTTCAACCCTATCAAAGACAGAAATTGTCACTAGACCTAGATTTGATTTTTTGTCTTCAATCGCCTTAAATTTGGTTGAGGAAAAAATCATTCTACAAAATAATTCAGTAGAATTCAAGCTGTTGACAATCAATAACATACTTGACAACTCCATGAAAATCCAGCCACAAATTTCATATCTATCATGTGTACAAACAAATACTATGTTTTTACATCTGTTTTAATAGCTTAGGTCATATCACAGCAGTCAGTGCACCTTTGCAACAAATACATGTGTTTCCTAGTTTTCTCACACCAGTGCTGACACAACTTTCTTTCCAAGCCACTGGCTACTTTTCTCACATGCAGCAGAGGTAACAGGTGAAAAATTGCCAGAAAGAAAATTTGCCTCAACCATGTATCAAACTCGCTATCAATAATTCACAAGTCAGATATGCTAACCACTGAACTAACTGGCTGAGCAAAAAAATGCATATATACACTGAGAGATGGACAATGGAAATACCATCACTGAAGGGAATAAGGGAGTTTAACTCTTTACCAAACAACATAATTTTAGACTAGTCCAAATTGAAAGCATTTGCAGACGACAAAGATGTCTCAAATGGCAGAATTTGCTCTTGATACAGTAGAAAACATTGTGGGAAAGGGAGTAAGATGCTGGTTGCCAGCATTTTCTCCTTTTCCCACAATGTTTTCAAAAGGCTTCTTTCATGGGGTCATTAAAACCAGGGATTGTTTGGTAAAGAGTTAATGCATCTGCAAAAAGTTTCAACCTATGTCAACCTGCGCAGTTCTTTAAAGCCGACATGGGTAGAAACTTTTTGCTTTTTAAGCATTTTCTGCATCTCTAAGGACCATTCTTCCTATTGTTTTTTATGGATCCATAATGATGTGATGACTTGCTTGGTATAATGCATCTGGAGGCCAGCCACATTTTCTTTCCATTACTTATGAAAGGTGGTCAGAATATTTGTCGTGATGATATCTGCACAAGTCTGAAAATGGGCTATGTTTGGCTAAAAAGTAAGTAACTGAAACAAATACTAGAGAAAAGCTTGTATACACTCTGGAGGCCATGTTTTCAGTCCAATTTGTTAGAATGATTGTCTTAATAATTTGAGACAATCATATCTCAGGAGAGATTTGAAAAAGGTTATGTTTGGCAAAATGACTCAGGTCGAGGGACTTCAGGGCTAACCTTTTTTATTATAAGTTTTCTGAGGTAAATTAGGTTCAGGGGGTAATGAGTCAACACTTTACCAAAAATCCTGAGTTTTAACAACTCTGAGTAAGACAGCTTTTGAAAACATTGTAGGAAAAGGAGGCAAAGCTGGTAACCACCATTTTCTATTTTTCGCTCATGAGCATCTTCTCCTTTTCCCATAATGTTCTCTACCCTTTAAAAGACAAGTCCCACCAACTGAGCCACATTTTGGACAAGTCTAAAGTTTTATTGTCTGGTAAAGAGTCAACATTGATACAAGATGATACTCACCTGATTCACACCACATTGTAAAATTTTATTCTGTAAGGGTCTTGTAAGTGTTAGTGCTCCTGTCACACTGTGTACTTCTAAGTCATCAAATACAGATGTGTCCTCTTCAAAATTGAATTCTAGAACATCCTGTCATTATCTGGAAAAATAAAAAACAAAATATAGTTAAGCATATTCCATCCCATACAGTTAAAACAATTCTTTTGCCCAAATGTATCATTTTCTATAATATCTATGTTTAGCATTTAATTATATTTAACCCTTTCCCAAACAATCCCTGGTTTTCTCAACCCTGAAAAAGTAGCCTTTTGAATACAATGTGGGAAAAGGAGAACCAGCATTTTCGCCTTTTCCCAGAAAGTTTTCTACCCTCCCAGAACAAATTTCAATTTTTGAGTCATATTAATTTTGTCGTCTGCAAATGCTTTTAGTTTGGACCAGTCTAACATTTTGTCATTTGGTAAATAGTTAACTCTGTACCAAACGACAAAATTTTAGACTTGACCAAACTGAAAACATTTGCAGACCTACACATTAAACGGCGCAAAATCATGAAATTTTTCTTTGAATGGGTAAAAAACATTGTGGGAAAAAGGAGAAAATGCTGGTTACCAGCATTTTCCCCTTTTCCCACAAGGTTTTCTAAAGGCTTCTTCCTCAGGGTCGCTAAAAGTCAGGATTGTGTAGTAAAGAGTTAAATGAATGGATGAAATGCATCACACAAAATAAAGTCATATGCCATGTTATTTCGGTCTTTGTTTATCTATTTTTCAAGGAATATGAAATAGGCTTAACTTTTGCCCTTAGGTATAATACATAAAGTTTAACCCCTATGTGGATTATTCTTTCATATTTTCCTTATTGCCTCAATCTTTTACTAGAGAACAAAATTGTATACCTGTCCAATTGATAACCATTTGGAGGCAGCAAAGAAAATATGGCAAAATAACTTGGGTGTGAAAGGGTAGGAAACTTCATGGGAAAAGGGAATTTTAATGACGAAAAAAGATAATGTTTTGATAACATTGAGCATCACTTGAGCTACACTAAATTGGTAGTCTGTAAGTGCTTTCAATTTGTGGTGTCCGAAATTTTGTCATGCGACATAGAATAAAACAAAGAGTTAACTCTTTACCAAACAACAAAATTTTTAGACTGGTCCAAATTCAAAGCATTTGCAGATGACAAAGTAAATGTGACTGAAGAATAGAAATTTGGTTTGGGAAGGGTAGAAAACATTGTGGGAAAAGGAGAAAATGCTGGTTACCAGCATTTTCTCCTTTTCCCAAAATGTTTTCAAAAGGCTTCTTTCTCAGGGTTGTTAAGTGTCGGGATTGTGTGGTAAAGAGTTAAACAGATTATGATGACATCATTTTTCATTTCAGAATGACCAACCTCTTATCTAGGAACTGTGTTTGCTCCATTTATTTATCACCAGGGCCCCATTTTACTAGGGTAGTTACAAACAAAATTTTCTCAGTTTTTACGCAACTCTAGAAAAAATGCTTACATGCGTTTTACTAGAAAAGTTCTTAACTAATTCGAGCTTAAGTTTTCGTATTACTTTACAAAAAAAAAACACCTGCCTTAACTTTTGCGCAAGTGTGGCTAATATTAGAGGGGTTAGAACTTAGTAGAATAATTAAGCCAGAAACAATTGAAATAAAAATACAGAATGGCGAAGTACAGGGTTCAGTTGAATAAATATATAAGCACCGAGACTAAGAAGACGCTTCCGATGTTGCTGGTCAGCAACTATAACATTTTTTTTAGATAACAAATAATATGAGCCATGCTCTGACAAAAAAGGAGGCTTAATGCAATGCGAAAAATATCGGCCAATGTCAGCCTGCGCACACCATGCAGGCTGACCTGGGTTGAAACCTATCACTATAGGTAATTTTTCTGCATGTCAAAGGACCATCCTACCACACAAGTAAGTTGGATGTTTGCTTGGTATAATGTATCACGGAAAATGTATTAAACCCCCTTCTTAGAGAGCATGACTCATTCTGTTTTATTTTACATGTGTATACACCCTTTATAGCACGAATTAAAGAAAAGACTTGCGATACAAAAGTTCATTTATTATTCTGTAAATACCTTCACATACTAACAGACATGTTGCTGAAAGTAGGCAATATCTTTTAGCATTTTCTGCTTTTCTCAGAATGTTTTCTACTCTTCTAAAGGCAAATCACATCATTTGAATAGAAATAAAGCTGTCATCTGCAAACCCTTAACAATTAAACAGGTCAAAAATTTTTGCAGTTTTTGTAAGGAGTTACCTAGTTACCTCCTACAGATGTACAGATGACTTTTTTGTGCGTTGCACAAGGCAGCTGTTGTTATGGGTGTAACAAAACATCAGACAATCATATCCCGATAACAAGCATGTCGATGCTACTGCATCGACTGCTCAGTTGAAAATCAATAACTATTGCTGAAATTTACCTCATCCAACCTGACCCATTTTCAAACTCATTTGAGATGTCATCAAGACAAACATTCTGAGTTTCATGAGTATTTGACTGAAAATGTGGCATCTACAGCTTACAAAAGGTTTTTAAGATTTGACCAAGTGACCTTGTTATTGACCAAACATGACCCATTTCCTAAATCATCCAAGATGTTATCAAGAAAAACATTCTGACTAACTTTCACGAATATTGGACTGAAAATGTTGCCTCTAGAGCGTACGCAAGTTTATTCACACATTGTTCCAAGTAACCTAGTTTTTGCCTTGGTGTGACGTATGAAGTTTCACCAATTTTTTCATCAAGGGTCTTAGAAGATATGTATGGACAGACAGGCAAACAGAGTTACTGGTCCATTATGAAATTATATATTAAACCCCCTTTTTCCATGACATGGCGTATCATTAAATAAAACCAAAAAAATTGATTGTGACTTATGATTATAATATAAATATGAAATTTCATAAAATTTTTCCCAGTAGGTATAGAGATAATGGTCCATAACGGAAATGTTCATCAAGCCCCCTTCTTTCACGACACATCAAAAAACCAAATGGTTATCAGTGGACAATCATAAGGAACACATGTATTAAGTTTCATCCAATTTTCATCAGGGTTCTGAGAAGAAATCCGTCTGTAGGGACAAACTTATGAATAACAACACCCCCCCCAACCGGTGTCGTGTGACACTGATATTACACCATTTTCAGCTGAAAATGTTACTATTATTAGTAACAGAATGTAATAAACATGTATATGTCACGGCAGGTGCAACACAGAACTGATGAAAGCATAGGGACTAGCGTTTTAACATCTATTTACAGTTATGACTTTCAAGTTTCAAAGTAAGATTTTGTGTTAGGTATGAACAAGGCTGAGGCAAAGTAGTTGGTACTACAGAATTGAAAGGGTTAAATGAATGATCCAAAAGAGATTAGTTCTGTTTCTTGCTTTTTGAAGTTGATCTTGATCCCCCATACTTTTCAGAAATCCCCCATACTTTTTAGAAATCCCCCATACTTTTCAGAGTGATGGAAGTTAGTCCCCCACTTTTTTCAAATCCTAGATCAGACACTGCTTGTCATGGTATACAAACAGTATTGCAGTGTATTTTCAAAATTAAGTTGTGCATTTCCAAAAGAGTATTCTTGATCTATGGAGTCTGCAAAACTTCTGTTAATTGTTCATAAAAACTAGAGCTATCACTAAAGGTGATGAATACCCCCCCACTGGCTCCATGTCAAGAAATAACTTTTTGTCACTTTTCCCATACCGTTTGTTGGATTTTTCCAAAATCAATAGGCTTCAAGCTATTGATGAGATAAACAAACTGTGCAAGTTTCACAGAAATCTGACAACAAATGCAGACTTTATCATGTAAACAAGAAATGGAAATTTTCAACTTGAAATGGCTACTTTTCCCATACTGTTTGTTGGATTTTTTTCAAAATCAATAGGTTCAAGCTATTGATAAGATAAACAAACTGCAAGTTTCATGAAAATCTGACAACAAATGCAAACTTTATCACGTAAACAAGAAATGGAAATTTTGAAATTCAAATGGCCACTTTTCCCATACTGTTGGATTTTTTTCAAAATCAATAGGGTTGAAGCTATTGATGAGATAAATAACCTGTGCAAGTTTCATGAAAATCTGACAACAAATGCAGACTTTATCGCGTAAACAAGAAAAAGACTAACGGACGGACGGACAGACAGGCAGATGGACAGATAGACGGACTGATGAAGGAAACTGTACCATGACATAAGCTCTGCTGGCTTTCAGCCAGTAGAGCTAAAAACCTTGGTAGAGGTCAATTAGATAAAGCTACATGCCACATTTGAATGAATAGTTTCAGAGAAGATATTTGAAACAGTTAACCCATTACCACACAATCCCTCCTTTTGACGACCCTGAGAAAGAAGCCTTTAGAAAACATTGTGGGAAAAGAAGAAAATGCTGGTAACCAGCATTTTCTCCTTTTCCCACAATGTTTTCTACCCTTCACAAAACAAATTTCAAATTTTCAGTCACTTTTATTTTGTCGTCTGTAAATGCTTTCGATTTGGACAAACCTAAAATTTTGTTGTTTGGTAACGAGTTAATGCATGCACAGATGGACGCACAACGGACACCAGGCCATGACATAAGCCCACTGGCCTTCAGCCAGTAGAGCTAAAAAGGAGAAAATGCTGATTATCAGCATTTTATCCTTTTCATACCATGTTCTCAAAAGCCTTCATCCCTAGTGACATAAAACCATCAGATCATCCAGTGAAGGACTAATATGTCAGAGCCAAACTCTGGCAAAAGGAATTTAAATGCATCTCAGTGATGTGTCATACTAAGCAAGTCATTATGGATCCATAAAGTCCATTATGTCTAACAACCAGCTCAATCATGAGTTAGAATGGTCCTTTGAAATACTTCAAGACAGCAAAAAGTTTCGACCCATGTAAGCCACGTAGGCTGACATGGTTCAGAATTTTTTGCAGATGCATTAAACCCCTTTTCATGGAGTATGGTCCATAAAATTTTCTATATTTGATACCTACCAGTTTGAGGATCCATCTGATACAAATTCCATATCCTTCAGTTCATTGATGGAAAGTGCCTGAAAGGAATGATTTGCTGAAGTGAGAATGTTGATAGTTCAATTTTGAGAACTGGGTCAACATTCACCAACTGTCTTAAATTTGCAGACAACAAAAGAAGTTGACGGAATAACTGAACTTGGTTTAGGAATAGGTTGAAAACATTGTTGGAAAAGAAGAAAATGTTCATTATTGGCATCTCCTTTTCCAAAAATGTTTTCAAAAGGCTTTTTTCTTAGGGTCTTTAAACATCAGGATTGTGTGGCATAGGGTTAAAAAGTATTCTTAAACATTCTTGATTTAGTTAATAATGCAAACTTTGATTGGCTGAACCATTTGGTTTAGCCAATCAGAAATTACACTACTTTGAAATTTTCAAAACTTCTTGAGAATTAGACAATGAGTGTCGATAAGAATGGCTGTTAAATATGGGTCCAGATCAGTGTCCTATCAATTTTGAAATGTAGTGGACTATGTAAATCCAAGATCAGACTGCACAGAAACTGTAGTCTGATCTTGATCTTTGCTGTCTGCAAAAGCAACTAAAGTTTGTTTCTTGCTTCGAAGTTAAAGTTTTTGAATTATTAACTTAAAACTGTGTGTGAAATTCGGGTACTTACATTGAAACTGTATCTGAAGATACTGATATATTTCAGCCATCTCAGGAAAGCAGGAACTGTCTCAAGGCTCACCAGTAAACCACTAAACACCTGAAATATACAAATATCAAATTTGAAAATACATGTACTTAAAACTTATGACCCTTAACACTTTACTGAACAATCCCGAGTTCTAAAAACATTGTTGGAAAAGGAGGAAATGCTAGAAACCAGCATTTTCTCCTTTTTCCACAATGTTTTCTACCTGTTCTTGGACATCTTAGAACCGTATTTATTAGGCGTTTACAAATAGCTTTTAAGTTGAACCTGTCTAAAATTCTGTCATCTGGTAAACAGTTATACTGAAAAATGAATTAAACTGAAAATTTCATCTGTAAGTAAAAAAACACAAAATCTACTCTAATTTCAGAGGGTGTTTTTGCCTGAAAAATCCTGCCATTTCAGAATGGATGCCAAGATCAAAGATCAGACTGCACATTCTGTGCAGCAAGATTTTGATATACACTGTCTGCAAATGAGTATTCAGTCCCACTTACCGGCCTATTTCGAGTAAGTATATAGTTGGAAGATGTATGTACTAGCCATCATTTTATTACTATGATCCTCAGTCATTTCAACAGAATTTATATAGCTATCTCACAATGGTGTTTTTTTCTGTATATTTTTACCAAACATCAAAAAATCCATTTACTATAAGGATGTTCTTAATCTTGCCTGCATTAGGCTTGTTTCAGGAGGAAATGTATTACGAGGTTAATTCTTAAAGCACCTTTCACAAACATAGTTACTTTTGTATTAAGTATGGATCAAGATCAGCTACACAAACAATGCAGTCCAATCTTTTATCTACCCTGTCCGCTATGCAGAGACAGTCTGGGACAGTAAAACACCGAAATTACAATTAACTGGGTTTTATTTTCGACTGAAAATGTCTATTGGGTTTATTTGGTGCTCTAAGGTTTTACTGAATTTTTAGGAAAAATATACAGTCATGTGCTCTAGAATATAAAAAATAGAAAAGATAAACCTCTCACTCACCATCATGATGACATAGCACATGGCAATAAGCAGGTTGGCAACAGCAAATATTCTGATGATAGTACTCAGCAGGAATGAAAGAGCCGAAGCAGATAGGGACACCAGGAAAAGGGACAGGAAATAGCAGGAATCTGTCAAACTCAGATCTGTACCCTGTAAACAGATTTCATTTTCTACTAGATTAAAGGTATTCATCTTTTTAAAGACCCTGAGAAAAAAGGCATCTGTAAAATGGTGTATATAGGAGAATATGTTTGAATCCGGCATTTCCCATCTTTTTTTTTTTCAAAAAATTTCTACCCTAGCTTTCTGAGCCACATTAACTTGTTGCCTGTAAAATTTCCAAGATAAATTTGTCTAAAAATTATGTTATCTTGTATAGAGTTAATCTTGATACACATTGATTATCTATATACTTCAAGGACACTTTCCGCTCTTTAACAGACAACAAAATTTTGGACTTGTCCAAATTGAAAGCGTTTGCTGATGACAAATCAAATGTAAATCACATGTTGAGATTTTTCCTTCACAGGGTAGGAAATATTGTGGGAAAAGGAGGAAATACTGGAAATCATCACAGTAGTGTATTATCAAAAATAAGTCATGGGTTTAATACACTGCCATAGGAGGTTTTATGTGATAAATGGGGATACTGCTTAAAATAGTGTTTTCACATGATTAAATATCATGTATACAAGGTAAGTATTCACATTCATGTTGCTTATTCATAGTTTACAAGGCTGTTTCTAGAACTGTATACTACAAATTTGTTTCAGGTGGTATCAAGTTATAGA
The DNA here is from genome assembly GCA_946811185.2 of Hippopus hippopus. Classification (NCBI taxonomy): domain Eukaryota; kingdom Metazoa; phylum Mollusca; class Bivalvia; order Cardiida; family Cardiidae; genus Hippopus; species Hippopus hippopus. Next base: position 13,794,706 of record OX328106.1, read on the forward strand.
CACTAATGATCTATGAACCATGGAAAAAGTGAAGTAGGTCTCAGAGACACCATTTCAGGTACCCTGTAGTAATCTTATTGTATTCATATGCTAATACTACCATATGTCTTGATTTTTTTCCCTAGATATCACATCCATTAATCGGAAACTTATCAATTCAGGCTGTTTATTTTGTGCATTCTGATCTTGATCTCCCTTGTCTGAAAAGGCAACTCAACATAATATTATGTCATAAGCTACCATACTCTATAAGTTATGGTATTAAGTGTAATCTTACCCAACATAAAGTAGGTCACAGCTGAGAAGCAGAGAGTAGGTAGAAATCTCATTGGTATAATGTCACAGACCACAATGGAGATGAAATAGGAGGACACTCTGTAGAAACCACTCACATTCTCATGTCTGAAAAAGAGCACACAGTCATGCTAATGTTCGTCCTTTTTTTATCTTTTATTTTCGTTAAACACGCTTTTATGTCTATATTTGTCTTAGCAGCCAGTGTAGATCAAGATCAGACTGCACAAAATGTGCAGTCTGATCTTTGATCTACACTGTCTGCTTTCCTGAAACACTTTAGACAAAAAGCAATCATGATTTTGTAACTATTTTGCTCTTATTTGTAAACTTAACCCTTAGAGCCTTTAACAAATATAGTTGCCTTTGCAGCCAGTGAAGATCAAGATCAGACTGCACAAAATGTGCAGTCTGATCTTTGATCTACACAGTCTGCTTTCCTGAAACACTAAAGACAAAAGCAATCATGATTTTATAAGTATTTTGCTCTTATTTGTACACTTAACCCTTAGAGCCTTTAACAACTATAGTTGCCTTTGCAGCCAGTGTAGATCAAGATCAGGTTGCACAAAACATCTGCTTTGGTGAAGCTCTATAGAAGCAAGCAACTACGAAACTGCTATTATTTGGGTTGTGTTTCTTAGATGAAAAGGTCTAATGGGTTTATTCGGCACTCTAAGGTTAATAAGTCTGTTAGATTCATTTGGCATGCTAAGGATTAATCTTTAAAAGTATGGCACTCTAATGATTAATAATCTTTAAAGAATGCAATGAAGCAAGAGAAAGGCAATGCATTTCTTGACTAGGAAGACACTGTACTTACAAGAAAATTGCTCTGTTCTTTATAAACACTTCTACAGCTGACAAATTGCCAAATACCATGTTCATAATGATGAAGAAGAAAGCTCCAACCCTGAAATCAAAAAGTTTCTTGATTGATCGATTGAATGGTATTTCTCACCACTTTCAACACAATTTCAGACAGATCACTGTAACAGCTCACTTATTCATGTATGTCCTGGGTTCCACCAGTACAAGACTATGGCTCTAGACAGTTTTTCCCACGAAAAACCCATAGCTTCAAGTAAGGTTACAGATTGATAATCCTGCAACTTAAAACTAAGCCACAGAGGACCCTCCTCTCCGCCCCTCAGCAAATAATACGTTTGTGTATTTTACAAATTTTTCACTACTTGTGGGTTTTCCAAATCTTTCTCTCATCCAACTTATTTTATGAAAATCTATTCTGGGTTCTTTAACCCTTTACCTTACAATCTCATGTTTTAACGTCCCTGAAAAAAGAAGGTACTGGAAAAGATTGTGGGAAAAGGAAAAAAATGCTGTTCACCAGCATTTTCTCCTACTGTGTTTTCTACTCTCACATAAAAACTCTACAATTTGGGCCACATTTAAATTGTTATCTGCAAAGGCTTTCAATTGACACAGGTCTAAAATTTTGTCGTTCTGTAAAGACTAATGTGAAAAATTCAGTAACTTAAGATATTGTAAATGAAGTAACATACTCTAGGCATAAACAGTGGTAATACCCAACTTGATCGTGGCAATATTATCAAGGCTGATAAGAAGCCTACAAATACATGTACTGACCTGTTCTGAAGTCCTGAGGTACACGAGTCATCAATCTGCCAGTAGATGGCACCAACAACAACACCAAATATAATCATAGTCAACACCTAGATGAAACAATAGTTGTTAGTGACATATCATGAAAGGTAAAAACCCTTTACCACACAATCCAGAATTTCAACAACCCAAAGGAAAAGGACTTTTGAAAACATTGTGGGTAAAGGAGAAAATGCTGGTAGCCAACATTTTCTCCTTTACCCAGTGTTTTCTTCCCTTTCAAAGACTCACTCCATTATATGAGCAACATTTAATTGTTTGTCTGCAAATTCTTTCAACTAGTCATATGGCCTAAAGGAACAATAGGATGAAATTCAGACAATAAAATTGTTAAAATGTATTCATTTATCATGCTTCGGTAACAGAGCTCTGTAGCTCGGTAACATAATAAGATTTGAAACTGATTTGGATCCCACTTAGTTTTGCCATTGTCTTTTCACGGATATTATTATAGGTATTGCAATAAGATATAGTTTTCTCTCACCACTGATGACTGTTACCACGTTGGTGATGTGGGAAAGCAGTCAGTGACTTCGTAAGAATACTGTGTTCAAACTGCAGGAATGCATAAATAGTTGCACTGGCTGCCATGATTTAACTAATTTATTGTAACAGTATAATAATTATGCATCTTACCTGTAAAATTGATACAGCTGGATTTCAGACCAAAATTTTTCAAAGTTCTCAAACTGCAGTACACAATCTGAAAGAGAAACAAAGGAAGATATACATTGTTGCATCTTTCTTGCAAGACATCAGTCAAACAGATCATGAACCACCTTGTACATACTGTCAGTTTTGTTTGACTGTTTTTGAAGTCTGATCAGCATCTACAATATTCCTGTTTCATCTTTTCAACCCTATACCTTTCTACTGAGCCACATGACTTATACAAGGACCCTAAAATACTAAATGGTCAGTGCATGTAAACTGGAATTTAGGGTATAGCAGAATATGAGCAAGAATCAACCATTGCAGTTTACATGTCCTATCCCAAATTCTTTTTTTTTATAAGATTAATCACTGCAGGAACATTAAAATATAATTGAGCAGCCTGAAGATAATCTAGCAACATACATTATAGACCAATTGTCTGACGAGGTTTGCTTAGATTCACGAAGACAGGGATCAGACCCAAGGCATTATATGTCAAATCTCATACAAAAGATAGTGGGTTATTCTACATGTACCAAGAAAAGTAAATTGCTGATAAGCCATTCCTACCTGAGTGAAAATACCAGTAGCATATTCCACCTTCGGTATCACATTGAGTGTGCTGGACTGAAGTTTTTGTTGGTAATCTTGCTTGATGGGATCTAGCTGGCTTCTCAGTCTGTGAGGGAACAAGGGCAAAAGCATAATAGAGCCATGCTCTGTGAAATGGGGGCTTAATGCTTCTGCAAAAAGTATCGACCCATGTCAGTCTGCACAATCTGCACAAGCTGACATGGATGGAAATTTTTCCATATTTAGAAATGAACTGCATATCCAAGGACTACACTTCCTCCAGACATAGTAAATTGTTTGACTAAAAGGATTTTATTGAACCACAATTATGACATGACATGCTTGATATAATGCATCACCAAGATGCATTTAGCTCCTTTTTGCCAGAGCATGGCTCATATTATAAATATTCAGAGATTTAAATAACTGATCATTACCAAATGACAAAATTGCAAACTATCTAAAAACGAAAGCATTTGTAAAACACGAATTCAGTATTGATCAGATGGTAAGATTTGTCTGTAATAGGACAGAAAACATTCTGGGAAAAAGAGAAAATGCTGGTCACCAGCATTTTCTCCTTTTCCCACAATGTTTTAAAAAAGCATCTTTCTCAGGATCTGTAAAGCTTTGGACGAAATGGTAAAATGTAAATTTTGTGGTGTTCTATAATGCTTTCAACCCTACTTTGGTCATGTCACAGTGGCAGTCAATTATTCATGTGATTTCCTGGGTTTTACCTGTACTGAGCCAGACACACTGTGCTCTTGTTTTTCCTGAAACATTATCTCTGTGATGAGATCAAAGTTGTATCAGTGAAGTAAATTTCAACTAGCACTGCAAACAAACTTTTTACCACAGAATTATGCCTAGGTCACAAATAAAACGGGCGCCGAACGATTTCTTCCAACTTCACCGATTCAAAGATTTGAGACATTGTCCGGGCGTCGTACGATTTTAAGACATTTTGCTCAAGCAGTCACAAATCGATCGGGCACCGGATGGCAGTTTCTTCGGAAATGCCGTGCATGCGCTTTTCAGTTCAGAAAGGCACCGGGCGGCGACCTGACGGACATTGGGCTGTGACAAGACGGCGCCTGTACCGACATCTTTCGGACTTTGGGCCGCTGTCCGCCTACTGTCTGGTCACTGAGGGGTCGCTGTACGATTTATGCTATCATTTGCGGTCAACCATTCGTTAGAAACAGACGTTTAAATTGTATCACTGAGAATATTGAATAATGCCTGTCCTCACTATGAGGCCTCTCACAGCACTCTCCTGATCGTAAACAGTAGCAGCTGCTATTAAAGCTCTCTGCCTTCGGCGAACAGCTTGCAATCTCTCTTGATGAAGGAGAAGATTCAACAGATTTTGTGGCGGTATAAGTGCCATCTTCACTTTAAAACTGATGAACTGACGAGGTTAGATATCAATATACACTTGTATAATATAATGATCATGTCACCAAAGTTTATGTTTGCCGTCCAATCACCATCCAGAAAAACATCACAAAATCAATGCTGCCAGGCGATCTGACGGTCATTGGATGATTTATTATAATCGGGCAGTGCCTGTCTGGGCTCTGTCCTGCACCTGGAAGGAGGCAGTCCGGTCGCCGGACAGAGGCAATCTGGTCGCTGGACTGTTTTGAGATAAACGTTTTCATAAAAATCGTTTGGGCGCCGTCCGATTTCTGAAGGCAACGTCAGGTCACCAGACAATGCTCGGACAGAGCCCAGACGATGAGTTAACGGGCTCCCTGATGGCTCAAAAATCCTCTGGTCGCCGTTCAATTATAACTTTTTTCTAAAACTCGAACAGGTACCGGATGGCGTCTCAAAATTGAACTGCCGCCGTTCAAATTAAGCTGCCACCGCATGGTCGCCGTGCCGTCCCCGGATGATTGTATCAAAATCTCCTGAAAAACTCGCCGTCCGGCGGCAGTTCGTTATTTTTGACTGGGGCGTTAACTAGAGCTATTCACACAGGTAAATGGAATATTTATCATAACTGGGTCCTGCACGAGATTTTTACTGATCTTTCATTTTTTGTTCAAGCAGATCTCACAAGAGGGTTTTTTGCGAAGGATATTCGAAACTGAGCATTTTTTTTCAATGAAAATAACAATATCGCTGAATAGATAGGGGGAAAACTATGATAAATCTACACGTGTAGAATTTGATAGAAAATCGGAGGGCGGGAAAGACAACATTCAAAAGCAGGAACACGCTCGGATCAGAAAAGGCTAGATTTCGAAGGAAACCAAAGCAAGATCAATTCACCACGCTACTAAATGTATTACCAATCATAAAAATCTACATCAGATATAGAATGAATGACAAACTTACTTTGTTTTCCCAAAATGATATGTGAATTCTTTGTCCTGGCCAGGGAACAACGATCCCTGGCCTTGCACAACCGCCTCGACGCAGTGTCACGTGACCGCTTTTGATTGGTTAATTAGAAAATGCACTGAAAAACAATGAAAATTTTCACCAAAACAAATTTGATATTGAAATACAATTACGGTTCCGATGCTTTAGATTGATCTTATTTCTGACATTTCCTTTCCCTGTCAAAGGCTACCTCCATTTGGCACTCGTCAAAACTCGGCTAATTCCGTAAATAGCCCTACATCTTGTTTACAGTTTGCATTTCAATATTATACTGACATGCTTTATATGTTCATCTACTCGTACACAGATTGAATTTCTATAAATTGACATGCTTTATCTAATCAGAAACGGGGGGAATGGGGGGGGGGTAAAACGAGTGGGGGAAAGGGGGGGGGGGTGTCTAAAGGTGGTTAAAATTTCATTTACAACATGAGAAAATATTTCTCGTGTCCTTATTCAAAGCATTTGCAGACGACAAATAAAGCCTGTACCAAACAACCTCGTGGTTTCACAGCCCGAGGGGAAAAGGGCCTTAGAAAATGATGGTAAGCATCTAACAGCGAAAGGAACTTCCTTTCGCGATAGGATCGAGGATAACGTCTATTCAGCCGCCCACCCGGCAGTGCAATATCGAGATCAAAGGAACATCGAGTTAACCCATCATCCATTTTCATAAAGAATAATATGACACCTATTTCTCTTTAAAACTTAAAAGATAATGGAATATAAGTATTTTGTGAAAGGTGAATGAAAGGGTTAAAATTTGAACTGAAGTTAACGTTCCTTATTTTCATGATCTAAACTCTGACATAATTTAACGTTACAGTTATAATATCCGTTTGAAGGGGAATGAATAAAAGTGCAACAAACGGAAGGTTCGATGATTCTTTTGAGATCGGGTTTGTACATGATTTCAGTAAATTGACTTTCGCTGCCTCCTTACGTGGGGCATTGATAAGGTAATAATCAGTCAATTTTTATACGCCCGTCGAAGACGGGACGTATTATGGGATCACCCATGGCGTACGGGCGTCCAGGCGGGCGGGCGGGCGGCGTCCAGTTCTTTGTCCGGAGCATAACTTTGTCATCTCCAGTCCGATTAACTTGAAACTTGGCATTTGTATTTGTTGCAATAATACGGAGTGCAGTGCGAAAAAACCATTACTCTACCTCGTGCTGTCTTTGAGTTATTTCCCTTTGATCGTCATTTTTACAGCATTTTCTGCTTGTCCGGAGAATAACTTTGTCATCTCTAGTCTGAACATCTTCAAATTTGGTATGCATGATTGTTGAAAAATTACGGAATGCAGTGCACAAGAACCATAACTCTTCCTGGCACGAATTTTGAGTTATTCCCCTTTGATCTTCATTTTTGTCGCATTTCTTGCTTGTCTTGTTCATATCTTTGTCATCTTAAGTAGGAATGACTTGAAATATGGTATGCTTATTTGTTGCAATATTTGGAAGTGCAGTGCGCAAGAACTGGAACTCTACCTCATGCTGTCTTTGAGTTATTTCCCTTTAATTGTCATTTTTCACAGCATTTAGTGCTTGTCCGGAATATAACTTTGTCATCTCAAGTCAGAACGACTTCAAACTTGGTATGCACAGTGCACAAGAACAATAACTCTACCTAGTGCGGATTTTGAGTAATTCCACTTTGATCTTCATTTTTACAGTATTTCTTGCTTGTCCGGAATGGAACGTTGTCACCTCAAGTCAAATTGACTTGAGACTTGGTAAACATGTTTGTTGCAGTTACAAAAAGTGCAATGCACTGGAGCCGTAACCTTACCTAATGCCCTTTTGGAATTATTCCCTATTCATTATTTTTTTTTTACAGCTTTTCATGCTTCTCTACAATATAACTTTGTCTTTTCATGTTGGAATGACCTGAAACTTTATATGCATGTTTCCTTAACATTAGAGGAGACATTTATGCTTATTTCAATCACTTACATGATTTCTGCTGCACTACTATTTTCCTCTACCTGCCCTTCACGATTATTATCCCCCCTCGACAACTGGCGGTGGAACGGGCGTATCTTGCGACAATTTGCCGCTCTTGTTTTAAAATATCATTATTCGACGCCTTTCGGGCAAGTGTTACAGGGGCCTACATAGAAAGAGTGGAATCTCCTCTACACATACATGCATGAAGAACTTGGGGTAAGCTTACACAGGGAATTAAACTTTCACTTGAAAGTACTTTTATTATGGACACTGCGATTCAAAATGGCAGACATATAATGTTCAATTTTCAGGAAGATCAAAGAGCGTACTGCCAATTTCGCGCATGATTGCTTGGTTTTTCTGCGCCTGATATTAAGTCCGAATTAGACAAAGTTTATGGATATAGTGCACTATCATATGCCACAGTTAGAAGATGGGGCCGGTTGTTTAAATCCAATTCTAGAACGGATATCAAAGATGAGCCTCTATTTGGCCGTCCCGCAACAGCAACAACTGGAAGTGATGTTGCTGCAGTGATTTAAGCAGCTGTAGAGGAAGATGTCCGATACATAATGGAGGAGATCAGTCAATTATATAGCATTAATTCGTCACCTGTTTTTCATATTCTGACTGATCCTTTTAACCCTTTACCACACAATGACGACTTTTGACACCCCTGATAGAGAAGGCTTTTGAAAACATTGTGGGAAAATGAGAAAATGCTGGTAACCAGCATTTTCTCCTTTCCCCACAATGTTTTCTACCCTATCAAAGAAAAATCATTTCATATGATCCACATTGAAACTGTCCTCTGCAAATGCTTTCAATTCGGACAGGTCTAAAATTTGTCGTGTGGTAAAGGGTTAACCTACATAAGGTTTGCGCCCGGTGGATACCCCACCTTCTTTCTAATGACTAAAAGAGTGGTGCGTGTTAACTGCAACACATCTGCTCTATAGATAGGTACGATAATGCTGACCAAAAACGCATTAATAAAATTGTGACTGGTGATGAAACATGTAATAATTTTTATGAGCCAGGGGGCAAGGAAAAAACAAGTGTGGATCTGTGAAAATGACGAAAGACCCCAAGTTGCGCGTAGAGCTCGCACCACGCCCCACCATGTATGCAATATTTTTTTTAATGCCAGGGAATCATATGTTTTATTGCAAGGGAATTGTAGCTACAGTCCATGTACCAGAAGGAAGGAGTGTCACAGGAGTCTTTTGCTGAGATTCTGTTCTTTCTGTATTTCAGTGTTGAGCACTATGCTTCAGCCCGTCAAAGTACCAGCGTGCGCGGAATCAAGCTCCTCCGTGAGAATGCACCCGCTCACAAATCAGCCGTGGTCCTTTCTTACCTTAGCGACAAAAGTATTGTAAGTTTACCACATCTTTCATCTAGCCTTGATCTCGTTTCATGTCAGTTTTGTATCAATCCATACGTTAAAAAAACTAAATGAAAGGTCGCCACTTTGAATCTCGTCATGGCGTCGGCAGAGAGCTTTTCCAGTGCCTCAACACCATACTCAAAGATGCCCTCTGCAATGCATTTTCCGAGTGGATATGGTGTCTCAAAATGTGCACATGAGTAAAGGAGGTATACTACGGAAATGAAATTCATTGAACGTTGCATATTTGATAATGGGCAAAGAAAATGTAGGCTTTTATTACTTGAACAAATTAAAATGAAATATATGACCTCTGTTATTATATAGCAGACGTTTAAATTACTCAAGGTCCAGACTAAGCTTCGTCTATTGTCGTCTGAATGCGGAAGTATGTGAACGATTTTCAACTCTTTATATGGCTAATTGATTCATCGTGTCTGAAAAGAATACTTGAAATACCTGAAGTATACATGATTCTGTTGGTTTTGATCGGTAGTTCTTGGCGGATGATATTGGTCCAAGATGCATTTTCTGTGCAGTCTGATCTTGATCAATGTCATCCGCAAAACCTTCTTATTTTGACCTTGGCACTGAAAGAGTAAAACCAGACATCTACCGTTAACAGAATTTCCGTACGTCCGATTATACGCGATGATTTAAAATTCACTATCAAATTGTTCCTTGCAAAGAGGTCAATTTCAGGTCAATTTGTTCGAGCAATACCTACAGGTAAACATGCACCAAGAATTACGGGGCTTTATATATAGGCCTACTCACAGACCGCTTTATCAGTACAACCTGACTCCTTTTGACAAATTGTATAAAGGGAAGTAACTGCAGTTTCTTATATATATGATATCTACCTAAAACCTAGTTGACATAATATTTCACCAGATAATACTTTAGGCCCTGTCAACCTTCAAGAGAACAATGAGAATGTTTAAATCACCCCACATTTTTCTGACGCCCCACAGTAAAGGTCTTATACAGGAAGCCACCCCATATATAGGGACATCTCTTAGAATGAAACTTTCAAGTCGAGAGAGAGAGAGAGAGAGAGAGAGAGATATTCTATCGACTTGAACGTTTCATTTTATTTATTCAGTAGGACAGAGTTAAGTGTCGGACTTGTTTTTGCAAGGGTAGAAAACATTGTGGGAAAAGGAGAAAATGCTGGTAACCAGCATTGGAGAAAATGCTGGTAACCAGCATTTTTCTCCTATTCCCACAATGCTTTTAGAAATCCTCTGCAACAGGGTCGTTAAATATCGGGATTCTTTGGCAAAACAATTAATACACTGCAGAAAAAGGCGGGCCCGTTCACCTCTCAATACTCACGTCCATACGTCCTGGGGTGTGTTTTACCGGTACTCTGAGCAACACCTTGTTCAAACCTTCACCAGACGTGAAAAATGTCGACTTGTCCAAAATGAAAGTATGTGCAGACGACAATGTAAATGCAGCTCCGATAATGATTTCTGTCTTTGACAGAGTAGAAAACATTGTGGGAAAAGGAGAAAATGCTGGTAACCAGCATTTTCTCCTTTTCCCACAATATTTTCAAAAGGTTTCATCCTCAGGGTTGCTAAAAGTCGGGATTGTGTGGTCAAGTGTTTTACCTTTACCAGACGACAAATTTTTAGACTGCCATCCAAATTGAAAGCATTTGCAGACGACAAATTAAATGTGGTACGAATGGTAGGATTTGTCTTGGAAAGGTAGGAAATACATGTACTGTGGTAAAGAAGAAAATGATGGTTACAAACAATTTCTCCTTTTCCCACAATGTTTTCCAAAGTCGTCTACCTCAGGGTCGTTAACACACGGGATTCTTTTTATAAATATTTTAAGTAACTGGATGCTTTCTACATAAACATTTTGATAAAAGTGTTCAGTGCTAAAGTATAAATAAATCCTGTGGCAATGACGATCATCCGTTCACACAACAGAAAACTGAGGTCGCCAGTGACTCGCAAAGACTATTGTATGTAACTAAGCCATGCTCTACGAGAACGGGCCAACCCTTAGGCTGCTAAGCGCGACACAGAAACCTTTTGCGGACAGTGTAAATCAAGATCAGACTGCACAGAACGTGCAGTCTGATCTTGGATCTACACTGTCCGAGAAGGAGATATTTCTGTAAAAAAAAATTGAAATAGCACTATTCGGCTTTTTTACTATCGGCTTGAAAGCATCCATTTAGATTATATAGCAGGATAAGAGTAAAATACATCTGCAAAAAAGTATCAACCCAGATCAGCCTGCGCAGTCCGCGCAGGCTGACCTGGGTCGAAACTTTTTGCATTTGGTTAATTTTCTGCATGTCCAAGGACCAATGTACCTTATGATTCAGTCGATTGTTGGACAAAATAGTTTTTGTGGATCCAGATTTACGTGATGACTTGCTTGGTACAATGCATGGAGGAGATGCATTAAGCCCCCTTTTGCCAGAGGACGACTTAAATTCATGGGATACAGGGACATGTGCAATGGCAGCAGTAACATTACTGATTAAAACTGGCATAAGAAATTTGGCCATGGAGTAATTTTCGCCACAAGAAAACCTCTGGAATGCGGAATTTAACGTCCTCAATATTTATAAACACACTCAAGAGTGTCGTTGCGTAATTTATTTGTTGTGTACAATATAAACAAATGTCAACATGGTTGTTTGTTAGCCTTAAAAGTGCCTCATAAACCTAACACTCAGTTGTTTTCAGTCTAGCAATAAGACGCAAGATAAGTGATCCATGCTCTGGCAAAAGGGGGATTTAATGCATCTCCATGATGCATCAAACCAAGCAAGTTGTCATATAATTATGGATCCATAAAACAGTTTGTTTAAGGATTACGACCCTAAACTCATCGGTAAATATCGTGTAACATCGACGTTTTCGTAAAGGGTATTCGGCCAATCTCGACAGCTTCCGTCTTTTAATATGAGAGTTAGGGGCCGTTGACCTTAACAACCGACTGAATCATGAGGTATACTGGGTCCGTAGACATAAAATTCACCAATAGCAAAAAGTTTCGACCAATGTCAGCCTGTGTGGACTGCGCAAGCTGACATGGGTAGATACTTTTTGTAGGCGCATTTAGCCCCCTTTTCAAGGAGCATAACTCAATTGTAGTTTCAAGGCTGCTTTGGTCTAAAATGTTTCAACAAAGTGAACAGTGTAGGTGAAAGAACTGACCACACATTGTGTGCAATCTGGGCCCGTATTCAGCATCCATTTTTGATGGCAGTCTTGGTCATGTTCTAGGTTTAGAAAGTAATGGAATTTCTGATTGGCTAAACCATTTGGTTTAGCCAATCAGAAATTCCGTTACTTTCGAAATTTAGACAATTTTTGAAAATTAGACTAATAATTCAATTAACAATTGTTGCTGAATAGGGGCTTGATCTTGTTCTACACTGGCAACAGAAGTTTAAAGTGCTGTAGGGTCCACTCACTCGCTCGCTCGCTCGCTCACTCACTCACTCGCTCATGCACTTTTTGGAAGCCATATCGAGATATGTATACTTTACGACTTAATAATAATTTATCAAGTTACCCTGTTATTTATGTTACCCTGCCATATTTGTAACTTTTAAACTCTCTCTCTGTCTCTCTCTATGTGTCTCTGTCTGTCTGTGTGTCTCTCTTCGATTTAACTTCGACTCAGCTGTGTAAGCTGACTCTTGACCTACTTGTTGGTATTAGCCCCTACTGAATAAATATTAATTTTTGATTGGTAAGAAATGTGGACTTGTTTATTCTTCGGGCCTCTGTGGGCCTGTTCGCCGGTAACCTGATGTACGGTTTGCAACCGTTAATCGACACCCCACGGCGCTTATTCACACTTTAGCAAATGAGTATGATAGGGTACCATCTTTTTCTTATATTAATTGGTAATTTTAGTAATTTTTAGCGTGACCCTGTAACCCATTACTGTACAGTCTAAATGTATTTTCAGACATACCGAGCTTAGCAGCAACTGCTCTTTTTTCAGTGATAATTTGAATTAACATCTTACCTTGAAAATTATATCGGCCATGCTCTGCATGCTCTGTGAAAATGGGGTTTAACGCATCTAGGAAAAAGTATCGACTCAGGTCAGCCTGCGCAGTTCGCGCAGACTGACCTGAGCCGAAACTTTTAGCTATTGGTCAATTTTGTGTTTGTAAAAGGAACAGTTTACCTCATCATTCAGTCGGTTGTCAGACAAAATGGGTTTCGAGGATCCATAATTTATGTATTATACTTGGTGTCATGTATCACGGAGATGCAGGAGATCTCCTTTTGCCAGAGGATGGCTCATTCTCTAATTGAACTTTTCAACAATATCCAAAAACAATGGGGAAAAGAGAGGCAATTGCTGGTGTGGCTACTTTTTATTATTTATCTTCATATTGAACTACGAAAGAGTTTCAATACTCACATGACAATATGACGCCGTTCTACCGCTCCTTTTTTTTTTTAAATCTTCTTTTTTTTTTTCGGAGACAAGGTGAAAAAGTAGGCTCATAAAACTTGAAAAACTATCAGCCTAGCATAACATATCATAACAATTTCACTAAGAGTGTTGGACAAAATAAAACTGTCAGCAAGTCCTTTCACTAGTAGTCGTGTGCCCTGGTGTTTTTCCTACAGCAAAGGTACGTTTTTGCGTCTTCTTGCAGACGGGGACGATTAAGATCAGACTGCAAAGACCGACCCGACACAATGTCCGCCTTCGTCACGTTAAAAAAAAAATCACGGAGATCCATTAAGACCCCTTTGGCAGAGATGACCCAAATATTTTAACCATGTCACCACCACAGAAAGCACGGGCAGTGTTTGTAGACAGCGTAGATTGAGATCAGACTGCAAAGAGCATGCAATCTAATTTCGGATTTTATTCTATCCTATGAAGGAAAAATACATATAAATCATCGAAAGGAAGTTTTTCGACATCGAGAAATACGCTCGTATTTCGCTGCGAACGAGTCAGCTTTTTAACCCATAGGCTGCTAAGCGCGACAGAAAGACCTTTTTTGCGCATAGTGTAGATCAAGCTCAGACTGCACAGAATGTGTGCAGTCTGATCTTAGATCTACATTGTCCGATAAGGAGATTTTTTTTTCACAAAAGAATAACTTTGAAATAGCAATATTTGGGTTACTATTATCGGCTAGAAAGTTTCATTTAACTCTTTCCATACAATAGATGACACCAGAAGCTTTTGTGGACAGTGTAGATCAAGATCAGACTGCACAAAACGTGCAGTCTGATCTCTGATCTACACTGCCCACTGCTACATTCTAGATTATGACCGAACTGTCTTTTTATCTTGCAGAGGAAATGTATTTTTTAGCTTTTGAGAAAATGCAGTTTATTTATGCAGTAGTGAAAGAGTTAACTTTTTTTGGCAAGTTAAGGTTTAACGTCAGCGCTCTAATTACGATGTACCTACATCTTGAAAGAAAAACTGGAAAAAATCTATCTGTCGAAAATTAAGTTCATGGAGTAAAGGGTGAAAGTAGATAAAAAGTTATCCCCTACCGTTATGGCTTGAATGGAGAAATGTTTTACAAGACAAAAAAACGTAAGTACATGTAAATAAAAATTTATATCGGTGATCGACCCATAATACTGTAAAAAGGTCAACGTCCCCTTTTTAGTTTTACTCGTGTCCGATTGAATGATTGATTGTATGGTGTTTAACGCCGTTTTCAACATTATTTCAGTCATATCGCAGCGGCCAGTGCACCTATCTATGCTTTCCAGGAGTTTCTGTTACCAGTACTCCGCAAAATATTCTTTCGAAACCACTGGCTGCTGTCCCACGTAACCATTGTCGACGCAATGGTCGGCGGTGGGAGAGGAATGATTCCTGTCGCAATGACTGTCATCAATCCTCGGAAAGAAATTGGCCTACTCGTGTCCGAGTATAAAAAAACAGAAGAAGAAAAAGAAGAAAAGAAAAAAGAAAAAAAGAAAGAAGGAAAGAAAGAAGAAGAAAATCTCTAACATAGATCATAGAGTGACGACTGACAACCGAAGAAAGTGCTGACTGACCGACCGTCGGACCGACCGATCAAGCGTCCGTCCGTCCGACCGGCCGACTGACCGACCGACCAACGGTCTGACTGATCTACCTTCGGATCACCTGACTGACAAACCGACCAACCGAGAAAGGGCGTACAGGAAGACTAAAATCTTATTACATTTCCCATCTTTCAATACAAATGTATTGAAGTCAAAATTGAAAATATTTACTCTCTCTGTTGGCCGATAGGATATGTAAATAATGTGTTACATATATCGGTGTCATAAGGAAACATTTGGTCACATTTTGATATTTTTGTCCTGTTACTTGAATCGAATTTTGTGATAGGAATTATTTAAGGTTTCTTATTCTTAAATGAATCCGACTTTCGGCGTAGATGATCGTTTGGTCAGACGATCGCACATGTATTATGTCGAGCGCAGTTGACGTGTAATAGAATTATGCAGACATTACCACGTTATTGAAACCCAAAACACGTATACGAAATATTATGTTTTATATAAAAAAGGTATACGGGGAACTCCAGCTTAAAAGTGGCCGTGAAGAAGTTTTGTTGAGTGTAGATCTCACACCAGTATTGAAATACCTGGAGTTAACGAGCTGTTAAAAATAAAGTCGAAAAGGTAACAGTCATGTGATCGAAGTATCTGATTGGTTGGTATGAAATGGATGTTTCTAGTAGTAAGAAAAGAAATGGTGTACATGTGTATGAACTTTTTTTTTTTTTAATCAACTGAGATATCTAAAGGAGATCTTAGTTATGCGACTTTCTTTTTTTCCCCCAAAAAGCATTTAAGGTTAGTCCCATTTTCCGTTTCCGGTTTTTGACAGGTCTCAAAAGTCGTCTTTGTTTTAGCCACTGCCATAAAATACTCTCTACAAAGGAGAATTTGACATTTTCAAGAAAACGATTTTGTTCGAATTTTTGTGCTACATCGGCGGCGAAATATCACGTAAGAGAGCAAGAAATACTGTGATTTCGACTGAATGTCAAGAACATTGTATTCGTCACACGTGGGTTTAAGCATACGACTAAAACCATCTCTTGGAATTTCTTATTCCAGCATACAATCGAACCTGTCTTTTTACAAAATCGTTGGTACGAATCGAAGTACGAAACGTAGCCCAGACTTAAGAACACAAGCTGATCAAAGTAGCGGAAAGGAAAAGAAATCTCGACCAATACCTTTTTACCAGCGTCACTTACTTAATTTTATTATGTTAACCTACAAGCAGTAACACTACGAACTCAGTTGTAAATTAAAATATTGCATTGTCATGTATTCTCTTATGTGAGAGCCATGTTCTGTGAAAAGGTGGCTTAACGCATCTGCAAAAACTATCGACCCAGGTCAGCCTGCGCAGGCTGACCTGGGCCGAAACTTTTTGCTATAGGTCATTTTTCTGCTTGTCAAAGGACCAGTCTACCTTATAATTAGGTCAAAGTGATATCTTGCTTGGTACAATGCATTAAGCCCCCTTTTGCCAGAGCACGATTCATATGTATTGCAATTACATGTATTGTTATGTATGACTAGAAGCTATATTTGCTTTCGTCAAATAAAATTTACGTGCATGTATTTTTGTCTAAACTCCTGCAGGCGACATTTTTTTTTTTTTTTGTTTTGCAGTAGACCTTTTTTTGAAAATATGGTGGCAGTTCTCCCTATGTCACAATATTTTCACCTGTATGTATAGATCAAATCTAAATAAGCCATGCTCTGTCAGAAGGTGGTTTAGTGTATTTCCGTGATGCATCATACCGTCCAAGCAAGTTATCACATAACAATGTATCCATAAATTCCATTTTTTTTTAATCACAACCGAGTGAATCATGAAATGCAATGTTGTTTTGACATGCAAAAAAATGACCAATAGCAAAATGTTTCGACCCCGGTCAGCCTTGTGTGGACTGCATAGTCTGCGCAGGCTGACCTAGGCCGACACTTTTTAATCCTGGTAAATGTTCTGCATGTGCAAGGACCAGTCGTAGACTACATTTTAGATGTGTCTCAAATGATTCAAGAATTTATCTTAACATATGTAGAAAACAATGTGGGAAAAATACATATTGCTGGTCACCCTCATTTTCCTATTTTACCAACAATGTTTTTAAAAGCATTTTTGCCCTGCGTCCTTTAAATTGGTAACCAGCATTTTTAGCTCACCTGAGCACAACGTGCTGAAGGGGAGCTCTTAGGATCACGTTGTGTCCGTCGTGCGTGTGCGGTGTCAACAATTATTTAAAGATCTTCTTCTCCTAAACCCCTGGGCCAATTTGGACCAAACTTGGCTGGAATGTTCCTTGGGAGGTCCTCTTTAAAAATTGTTCACAGAATTTGATTCCATCAAAAACTCTGGTTGCCATGGCAACCAAATGGAATTTTCTGAGAAATTCTTTAAAAATCTTCTCTTCTGAAACCGCTGGCCAGATTTTGAAATAATTTCACAGAAATGTTCCTTGGTGACCCTTTTCAATAATTGTTCGCGAAATTTTGATCCGTCGAAAAACATGGCCGTGGTGGCGATGGGGGGGGGGAAGCTCTTTGCACTGTAAGGCTTAAAGAAATTCTTTGAAATTCTTCTTCTCTTAAACCACTTGTCAGATTTTGAAATAATTTCACAGAAATGTTCCTTGGGTGCCCTTTTTGAAAAATTGTCCGCGAAATTTTGAACATGGCTCTGGTGGTGGGGGACTATTTGCACTTTACGGACATGAAGAAATTCTTAAAAATTCTTCTTCTCTGAAACCACTGGTCAGATTTTGAAATAATTTCACAGAAATGGTCCTTTGGTGACCTTTTAATTTTCAGCAAAAGACTGTATTTTGATGAAAAGGGCTATTGCAGACGTCAACCTATACCAGGTAAGTGAGTGCACTGGTGAGAAATGCTGATATGCACACTTTCTACTTGATTGGCTATGGTTCTCTCAAAAATTCAGGTGAGCGATCCAGGGCCATCTTGGCCCTCTTGTCTCCTTTTCCCACAATGTTTTCAAAAGTCTTCTTCCTGTGGCTCGTTAAAACTTGGAATTATGTGGTCACAGGCTAAATACGTCACTTTATCTTAGAGGCTGACATTAACTTACTCGATTAATTTGGAAACAATGTAATAACTCTTTCACTGTGAGTGGGGATTTTGCGTATGCATAAATCAAGATCAGACTGCACAGAACATTCATTCTGATATTGGATCTACACAGTTTTCTGCCAGATGCTAAAATATTGGCCTAGATCATATTCAATCGCAGTGAAAATCTTTAATGCATCGGAAATTTTATACTCGAACATGTAGATCTAGTCGAATTTATCCTCATATTTTGTAGCGAAAAGGTTTTAAACTAAGTGGCTAGTCACGAAATCAGCATGTATCAAAACTGTTTGATAAGACCTGTCTGAATATGGAAACAAATGCAAATTAACTCTTCACTATACGACAAAAAATCAGACTTGTCCAAATTGAAAGCATTTGCAAAAAACAAATCAAATGTGACTAAATCACTGATATTTATCTTTGGAAAGTAGAAAACATTGTGGGAAAAGGAGAAAATGCTGTTTACCAGCATTTTCACCTTTTCCTACAGTTTTTTTCAAAAGCCTTCTTATTCAGGGTCGTTAAAGCTCGGGTTTGTTTGGTCAAGAGTTAACCACTTCTCGTCTTTCAAGTGTTATCTACCCGATATAGATCTATGGTATATGATGCATTATGGGATGTAAGTGAAACTCAAAGAGAGGTCGTTCGAAAGGTCAGTACAAATATGGAAACACATGAATAATTTAACTTTTGGGCAGTTTTTCCCTTTGTGTCGTCTTTATATGAAGACAAAATTTAGCAAAAAAATGAGATTTATGTTTTGTAATGAATTCTTTCCATTCAAAGAACTACACCATCTTTGCAAATTGTGGGGCGTATCAGCCGCCATCGCCTTTTCAAATTTAAATTTACTGATTTTAATCTTTTACTGCCAAAGGCGTCATGGATAGCTTTTACGGACAGCGAAAACTAAGATCAGACTACATAAAACGCATATTTATACCCCCGCAAAACGAATGTTTTTGGGGGTATACTGGAATCAGCCTGTCTGTCCGTCCATCCGTGTGTCCGTCTGTGTACAAAATACTAGTAATTTTGTGTCGCGAACTCCTACAGTTTTGCTGCTATTGTATTGAAAGTTTGTTGATACATTGATTGTATACTGAAGTTGTGCAAGATGCAGTTTTCAATCATCTACTCCCTATGATTCAAGGGTAATCTCCCCTTGAACTTAGAAATTATTTTGTTAAATTGCCTGTTTCTGTCAAAGCGCTGGCGGGGGTATTAAGTCACATTCAGTGACAGCTCTAGTCTAATCTTGGGTCTACACCGTCTGTAACTCGATGTTAAACTATCGTCAACTATCACATATTTAATAGGGCGCGAAAGGAGAGAAAAGATTATGGGAAGGGGAGAAAAATGATTTGAACTAGTACCCGTTGTACCTCCCATAATTGTTCGATAGACGAAGATCGAAAGCAGGCTACCAGTTTCAAAGTGCTGGACACCAGTGGTTACTAGGTACCAGTATATTCTCCTTTTCCCACGATTTTTCAAATGTCTACTTCAGAGTTGCCGATGATAAACGCGGGACTGTTTCGTAAAGAGTTATTAAATTAGGTCATTTAACCAATCAAGGAGTGTTTCATTGATTTCATTGCCCGTGTGAATGAGATTTTAATTGTACTATATACGGTTTTCTTTATCTTGTTTCGTGCCCCTCGATTTTCACCACAGAGATAATGGCCGGTATTCACCAATCATTCTTAAGAATGTTCTTTGTCCTATTCTCCATGATTTTCCAACTTTGAAAGTAACACAACTTCTGATTGGCTAAACCACTCGGTTTAGCCAATCCGAAGTTGTGTTATTTTATTTTCAAAGTTGGAAAAACTTGGAGAATAAAACTGAGAATATTCTTAAGAATGGTTGGTGAATACCGGCCCAGTTCTCCCTACATTTTAGTCATGCTTTAATGCGTCTCTGTATTGAAATATACCAAGCAAGTCATCATATAATTATTGATTCCTAAAATCCATTTTGTTCAACAACAGGATGAACCCTGACGTAGGGTGGTCATTGGACATGCAGAAAAGATAATAAAAGCAAAAAGTTTCGACTTAGGTCAGCCTGCGCAGGCTAACCTGGGTCGATACTTTTTGCAGATGCATTAAGCCCCATTTTCGCAGAGCGTGTTCCATTCGTAGGTCTACAACATCAATCCTTGGAAAGTCAAAATAACTGATCTTTGTGTAATACTGTACTTCTAGGTCTATAGATGCTGATATGGCAATTTCAAGTTTCTTTTTGTCAGAATATTTAGCAAGGATAATCCAGCATAGATAAAAGATACGGCTGCACGTGCTACGCAGTCCGATCTTGATCTAAACTGTCGTCATAAACAAAGAATTCAGTGTTCAGATCTTCTAAAGTGTGGTGTGGTGTCCGTGGTTGTGATGTAGAGCGTCAGCCTCGTAACGAAAAGGTCCCGAGTTCGACACCCGGGAGCGGGTGTCAACTTTGAGATTGTTCATTGTCTCACACATTCGGCGCTGGTACTGGTGTAGTTTCCAGGAAGCAGGATCAAGAGAAAGATTAGTTAAAGTTGTAACAGCTTCTTTCTCAATCGATGTAATATAAATGTGTTGAAATTAAACTAAAGTGAAGAAGATTATCCCGATATTGAGATTTCAAGGCTGTGCCCGATCTCACCTTGTAATTGCTACTTTTTCAAAAATGTTTTCCAAATTTGTTCAATGTTTGGATCCATCCAAATTGAAAGTATTTGCCGACTACAAATGAAATGAGTCTCAAATGATGGAAGCTGCCTTTTAAAAGACAGAAAACATTTGGCTTGCATCACGCGAAAAGGGGCATTCCGACATTTGCGTAAAGTGTCGTCTCGGATCAGCCTGCGCAGTCCGTGCAGGCTAATCCGAGACGGCACTTTACGACTACATTAGATTTTGTGCTGCAGTAGACTTTCGCAAAACAGAAAATTACATAAAAATGGAAAGTGTCGTTTTGGATTAGCCTGCAAGGACTGCGCTTGCTGATCCGAGACGACACTTTACGCAAATGTCCGAATGCCCCTTTTCGCGTGTTGGAGGCCAATTATGATTTAGTTAGCTGTTAAACAAAATAAATTGTATCGATCCATAATTATGTGATGACTTGCTCGGTATATTGAATCACGGAGGTACAATAAACCCTCTTTTGCCATAGCGTGCCTCATATATAATTGACCAATTTTATGGCAAATACTGGAACAGTACATCTGATCGCGCTCGAGAACCGTCAGAACTGAATCTTTATTATAACAAGCATTTATAACATACAGAGGCTTATGATAATATCTTGGCTCTAAGACAAGAGAGATGAATAAACTGTACGAAAATAACTATTATCTAAATGTCACATCGCTGTTAGACGAACTTTCGCGGTCAAGGTCACGTGACCGATATACCGCTAATTGAACTCCAGACGACGAAATTTTAGGCTCGTCCAGGTTAAAAGTACTTGCTGGCCACATATCAACGGTGGTTCAAATAATGGAGTTTCGTTTCTGAAAGAGCAGAAAGAGTTTTATGAAAACCTCGGCTGATTTCGTAACTCCGTCTGACATTGTAAATCGTACGTTGCAAGGAGGTTTCCATTTGAAAATCTTTCAGTCAAAGGTTTGAAAATATGGCAGTGCCCATCAAAATCGTTTATGAACGACAACAACAAATACAGTGAATTTGTTCACATTCATGATTAATCCATTGATGAAAACTGTCCAAGAAATCTCGATAAATAACGCTAAGAGAAGAATTTAAAAGCTGTTTAATTCATTTAGAATGATTTCGATTAAAAAAAAAAATGACCCGGGTTTTCTTGTTTTGGTGGAGTCTTATCATTTTATGAGCAGTAAGGCGGTCTATTTCCGGCGAAGAAATGGAAGGCTTATGTAAATATCACATATTGTTACACAGCCGAGCACTCGTCATAACTCGGCCGATTCCGTATCTACATCTAACCTCGTTCGTATTAAGGGGGTCTCCATTTTGACATACGGCCAGTCACATGATCCTAAACATGGCGGCGCCCTTTAAATCGATTGGCAACGGCAACAACAGCCATAGGGATAAGCAATCCATTATCTCCCGCTAGATGGCATTCTACAAATACACATCTATCTAATATGGGCATGCTGGGTACAGAAGCGGACTAATTTTTCAAAACGACAACCGTTACTTTGAATTTCAAAATAAAATAAACGTTTACTCAATAAAACGCTACCTGGTGCGATTCATTAAGCTGTGATCGGCTAACATGTAACCTATGCATCGGCCATTTATTAAAACAGCCCCTACATGCTTGGGTAATAGGCTAATAGCTTCGCTGTAAGCCCTACTTTTCCCGATTATTCGGGGGATGGGTGATGCGTCATAGCAGACAGGTCGAATCTTCGAAGAATATGACATGCGCAGACAACGATAAGCAATCTATCCCCGAAAAATGCCAACGCAATTGAAAGACCAAGTTAGAAAATAAATGTACAAAATATTTGTCACTGGAAATGTATTCAGAAAGATTCCTGCGGAAAAATCGTGACTAGTGTTTGCTTTCTAAATTGAGTGTAACTGTTTTAAGAACGGTGAAGAAGTGTACTTCCGACGAAGATATGTACTGTGTAGGTGCATTTCAAGCTACGTGATACAGCCGAGGGACTTGATCTACAGGTCACCCGAGGTTTGCCGATTGACAGCCGATGGGCTTGAACGTCAGATAGACCGAGGTTTGCCGAATGAACAGTCGCGTACTTTTATTTCTGAACTGACCGACAATATACTGCGGGCCTTGGCCCGGGTTATGACAAAATTATGCAAGATTTAATCAACACTGTTTTATGAATGGCGAGGATGGCAGATACAAACGGATACATCGCCTCATCGAGTGATTAATTGTGCGGAAAAAATATTTCTGGGTTAATTGTTTCGTTATAAAAATCGATTCTGGTTTCCTTCTTCTTCTAAAGATGTGAGACACGCTCTGTGAAAAGGGTGTCTAATGCATCTGCAAAAAGTATCGACCCAGGTCAGCCTGCGCTTCCGCGCAGGCTGACCTTGGTCGAAACTTTTTGCTTTTGGTAAATTTTCTGCATTTCAAAAGAACAGTGTATCTCATGATTCAGCCGGTTGTTTGGACTTTATGGACTTTATGGATCCATAATTATGTGACGACTTGCTTGGTGTGATGCATCGAGGAGGTGCATTAAGTCCCCCTTTTCACAGAGCTTGGTTTTTAAGACACAGATATCGAAGTTTATGTCATGCAAAAAGAGCGGAAATTTGTTTGTTATCGATAATTACAGTGAAATATTGAGTTCTCAAGCATAAAGGATGGAACTAGAGATACTTTCGAGTTATTTGAATTTTGTAAAAAGACTCTTTCTGTAAAATGTCGGATTTCAAAGTTAATAAACGAGAGAGAGAGAGAGAGAGAGAGAGAGAGAGACAGACAGACAGACAGACAGAGCCAGAGAGAGAGAGAGAGAGAGAGAGAGCCAGGGAGAGCCAGAGAGCCAGAGTCGTTAGGTATCGAGTTAATGTAATCGGTTTAATCGTCACAATTATCATTCGAATATATAGGTTATCTTTAGTTCAAACCAATACAGTTTTGGAGAAGCATCCCGTATCTTTGAAGAGTCAACTTATTGACCGATTTATCTTGACAATTTAACTTGATTAAAGTTAAAAATCGTGCTGAAGGTGCAAAAAAAGATGAGTACATTTGTGTATGTTTGAAAAACTAGATCAAGTGACTTAGAATAGCAAAACAAATTTTTTGCAAGACTGTGCAACTACCAGACAATTAACCGTTTTCAGTGCGTTTAAAGATACATCTACACTCGTTTTCAGGCAGTTTTCAGTCGGTTTTTAACCCATTTCACACTTATTTTTTGAAACTATATAATAATTTTTATATCTTCATGCCAAACGGATGGAAAGTGCATTTCATGTTTGGAGGTCTTCAAAGCAATCGCTGTTGTCATTTCCGGTGTTAAAAGAGGACAAATCCCTTGTGGTTTTGCGTCCCTTACACCATATATATTGGTAATTTATCTGTTTGCACAGCTGAGCTATTATACACACTTTTAAGCCTTAACAGCGTTTTTTCTATCTTGCTGTAAGGATGTATCCTTAAATATATCGTTGGGAGAAAATGAAATGCTGGTCTCATCGAAAATCTTCATCATTTTAGCAACGTTTACTTCAACAGGGATAGGAAACTTCTTAATCGGTGCCAAAGGCTCTGATAAAAAAATGTTGTGTTGGTCTTCCGGCTCTGAAAATATCGGATCAAAACAACGCAAGAAACAGGCAAGCTTGTCATTCTTTGTGCTGATGTGTTCTTAAGTCTTTCAAACCTTAAAAAATGGAGAATTACATGCAATGCTCTGGTCTTTCAATGTGTTTTCTATACTGCTGTATACACATGCTACAACTTTCCATAGAGTAGAAAACACGTTGAAAGACCAAAGCATTGCATGACATTTTCAGAAATTTAGCCTTTGTTGACATACACAGTTTAACAAAACAAACACATAAAAGGTGAGACAGGTTTTAAACGCATTGCTTCTTTATGTCAAACGCGTCAATTCAGCATGAAACGGGCATTTTAGAAGAAAAGAATACCCCTAATATTATGGAATCAGCCGACTCTTAAAAAGTCATTGTTATCTTCTGAGGGTAATAGAAATCAACCGAGTCAATTTTTGTTTAGTTTTAGAAAAGTAAAACTCTTAACAGGCGAGCAGCATTTTCTCCTTTTCCTACAATGTTTTTAAAATACTTCTTCCTCGGGTCGTTGAAACGCAGTGAATGTTTAACTTTTACATCGCTCAGTAAATGAAGACATAAATTTCTCTCGGTCGAAATATACCCAGTTGCCATTTCAAAGCTTGGTTTGACCAGGATATCTCCCAAAGTATGACAGGGTACATCAATGATCGGACTGGACGTTCTGAGTAGTCAAATCTAAATCTATACTTCCCCAAAAAAGAGCCTGAATATGTTGCTATTACCCTGCTTAAAGTAGTTGCCTGATCTATTGTGAAAGAAGAACAGAGCAAGGAACTGATGTAACCCTTTACCACACAATACCGCGTTTTAACGACCCAGGGGAAGGCTAATTTGAGGAAGAAGACCGTTTGAAAACATCGTGAAAAAAGGAGAAAATGCTGGTAACCAGCATTTTCTCCTTTATCCACAATGTTTTCTACCCTTTCAGAGACAAATTCCATATTTTGAGATATAGTAACTTTGTTGTCTGCAAGTGCTTTTAATTTGGAAAAGTTTAAAATTTTGTCCTCTGTCGGGCAAAAAGTTAATCTTATTGAAGAAATAGCTTTCCAATCATACTGAAGCCTCTGTGAAAGTTATGACGTATGACAAAATGTATGGAAACAAGACAAATATATAACGATAAAAGTAACGATCTTATTGTCTGTTTGGACAATAGGCATTAACGATTTTCATTTTTAATCTATATTTAAATTATTGTCCTATTTTTCCTCTTCCCTTTATAATTAAAATGTGTTTCTTTACCATATACCGGTAATATATAATATCAACCATGCAAACGCCATTCACTACTATAGTCGTTTGTGCAGCCAAAGCAGATCAAGATCAGACGACACATAAGGACAGTCTGATCTTGTATGTACACTGTCAGCTTTTTTGTTACATATTGTGACCAAAACAGCATAGATCTACATTTTCTTTCTGACTTAAAATACCTGATACTTAACTATATTTTTTTCTTATATTTTTACACTGCTAAATAAGTTAATTGAAACCTTCAAGTCGATAGTTAGGGAAAAAAAAAAATGTTGCTAATTCATTTTTTTATGAAAAACCTCTCCTTATCGGACAGTGTGGATCAAAGATCAGTTTTGTGCAGTCTGATCTTGATCTACACTGTCCGCAAAAGGTCCTTAAGTTGCGCTTAGCAGCCCAAAGGTTAACCGTTAGTCTGCTAAGCGCGACTCAATCATATTTTGCGGACAGTGTAGATCAAGATCAGACTGCACAGAACGTGCAGTCCGATCTTGGATCTACATTGTCCGGTAAAGAAATATCTTTCTCCCAAAAAACAACTTTGAAATAGCAAATTTTGGGCTTTTACTATCGGCTTGAAAGTTTCATTTCACTTACTTAGCAGGTGAAGGATTGAGTATAACAATATTTGCACACCTTTTGTTGATAATAATCAGATGAGACCTTACCAAATATAATTCCAATTCGAATGGAAGCTGTGTGTGTTTCCCGTACAAATGTGCTACGGAAAACTTTGGAAAACACCCATAATTAACCCTTTACTGCACAATCCCGACTTTTAACGACCATGAGAAAGAAGCCTTTTTGAAAACAATGTGAGAAAAGTAGAAAATGCTGGTAACCAGCATTTTCTCTTTTTCCCACAATGTTTTCTACCCTTCCCAAAATAAAATTTCAATTTTTAGTTACATTTATTTTGTGGTGTGCAGATGCTCTCACTTTAGGCAAGTGTACAATTTTGTTGTTTGGTTTCGAGTTAAAGGTTTCAAATCGGCTCCCTTTACCTTCTGCTGCAGGGGTTTGGTCTCCAAAAAAAAAACCAAAAACAAAAAAAGCTTTCCATAGCAATTTCTTAAGGATTTTTTTTCCGAATTAGAAAATGTATCTTCGAAATTAGACTGCCAATTATGCACAGCCTGATCTTTATTGTCACTGTCCGTTAAAACACCTTGTTTAAACACATTTATTTTACAGCGATTGAGAAACAAGTTTTTGCAACTTATATTAATCTCTCTCGATTCTGCTTCCTGAAAACCACACCAGTACTCGCACCGAATGTTTGGGCCAATAAAATGTCCCAAAGCTGACACGCGCTCCAGGGAATCGAACTCGGAACCTCATGGTTGCGAGGTCGACGCTCTACCTCACGTCCCCGGACACTAAGGCGCTAAAAATGCCATATGTACAGCCAAGGGTCAACCCATGACTGCACAAGCTATTTTTGACCAACCAAATACCGTCATACCGAACAATTAAAACAAGACAAATGTATGAGGAAAATGAAAACACCATTTACCAACAGTATGGAAAACATTGCAGGAAAAGGAACAATTGCCTCCTGTACGTAATTGCCCCTTTTCGCGCGTTAATTTGCAAGAATGTAAAAATTAAAACATGGGTAAAACAACTCCTATTGCTACAATAATGTAGGCCATATTTCTCCTACCTGTCTAGAACAGATAGATTTGGGAAGATTAGCGCAAGAATTACAAAGGAAGAAGATTACTGTCACTATCTGTTGTACAAACATGCAATCCTTTTATATCAGCCATGCTCTGGTAAACGGGGGCTTAATGCATCTCTGTGAGGCATTATACCAAGCAAGACATCAAATACTAGTAATTAGGGATCCATAAAATCCATTCAGCCTATCAATTGACTGGATATGGAGGAAGAATGGTCTTTGGACATGCAGAAAATCTTTAAATAGCAAAAGGTTTCGATCCATGTCAGCTTGCGCGGACTGCGCAGGCTGACCTGGGTCGATACTTTTTGCAGATGCATTAAGCCCCCTATTCACAGAGCATGGCTCAAATAGTTTTTAACTTGGTATGCCGTAAGCCGTTACCGAAAAATCCCAAGTTTAAACCACCCCAGGTGGTAGAGTGGACATTTGATTACATTGCAGAAAAAGGGGAAAACGCTCGTAACAAGTATATTTTCCTTTGTCCACAATGTTTTCTACCCTTCCCAAAACAAATTTTAATTTTTTTTTCAGTCATATCTATTTTGTCGTCTGCAAAATGCTTTCAATTTGGACTAGTCTGAAATGTTGTTGTTTGGTAAAGAGTTAACCAAATACAAAAATAAAAAAAACCCTGAGTTTTGAACATAATGGTGGAGAGGGCTTTTGAAAACATGGGAAAAGGAGAAAATGCTAGTAACCAGCATTTTCTCCTTTTTCCTCAATGTTTTCTACCTCTTACAAGACAAACCCCATTATTTGATCCACATTTCATTTGTCATCTGCAAATGCTTTCAATTTTGACCAGACTTAAATTTTTTTTTTTTCATCTGGTGAAAGAGGTAATTAGGAACAGTCATAGTCTTTGTGGCCGAAGTTTTGGTCGTATTTTGGGCCACATTAATTCTTTGCCAAACAATCCCAAGTTTTAACGACCCCTGGAGGAGTCGACTTAGGAAAACTTGGTGGGAAAAGGAGAAAATGCTGGTAACCAGCATTTTCTCCTTTTCCCACAATGTTTTCTTCCCTGTAAGAGCCATTCCCAAACAGTTTAGTTATTTTAATTTGTCATCTGCAAATACTTTCTTGTGAATCACAGGAATTAATAACTCTAGCAGGAAAGACCCGGATTTTAAGACCACTCACACTTTTATCGTAGTTGACTTAAAGGGGTGGGGTTTTCCCGAATGATATATGGAAAAAATGTTGTAAAACTCTTTATTTTTTTCTCCCAAAAATAGATAAGGTGTAACTCATCACCAAACGACAAATCCTTTGGCTCGTCCTAATTGAAAAAACTTGAAAACATCAATTTAAATGTTGTTCAAATAACAGGAATCTTCTATGAAATGTTAAGAAACATTTTGGGAAAGGAAGAAAATGCTGGTTGCCAGCATTTTGTCCTTTTCCCAAACTGTTTTAAAGAGGCCTTTTTTTCTCGGGCTCGTTAAAACCCCAGATTGTTTGGTAACGGGTTAAAGATACATCCTTATCGCTAGAGAGAAAATTAGCTGTTAAAAGTAGAAACTGTTTGCCAATTCATTAAGCTCCCTTTTCAAAGAGCATTGTTCATGTATATAAACCGCAATTCTTCGGGCAGCTGAATATACAGAACAGGTGCGTATCCAGGAATATAGTAAAGATGAAGCCCTATTCATTTTAAATTTTCTTCTCTTTTTTTTTTCTTTCTTTCTATCTTCGTCATATTTTCTCTAACAAAATAGATGTTAGCGTCTTAAAGAACCGAGCACAACTTCGTCAGTTTTTCAGACAATATAAATCAAAATCAGACTGCATTTGCGGACTATGTAGATTAAGATCAGACTGCACAAAACGTGCAGTCTGATCTTGATCTACATTGCCCGCTATTAAGTTTGTACTGTCTTTCCAAAGCAGTTTTGAAACTGAGATGATTTGGTCTCTTTTCATGCTTTAGAAAACGTATTGCGTTTATTGTATGCTTTGATGATTAATATTGAACCCCAGGCTTCCGGACTTCCGCCTAGCTATGCGCCTGCAATATAATATTTTTTTTGTCAAACCAAAATAAAAGATGTACAAGGTTTATTCTTTGAATCGCAGGAAGGTTATAATTCTATCACGACAGACCCGGATTTAAAGATCACACACACTTTTACCATAGCTGACTTTAAGTGGTTGGGGGATTTCCCCAATGATTGAAGAAAACAGAGTATTGTAAAATTCTTTCAGGGCCAAAAATATGAACTCGACTTCTTTCAACGGCCGAAAAAGAAATCCACAGTGACACAGATTTTTTTTTTAATCATAGAGGCTTTGTAAAAAAGCGGATGGTGTAGATACAAGATCAGACTGCACGTTCTGTGCAGTATGATCCTGATCTATGCCGTCCGCAACAGCTCTTGTTTTCGCAATTGAGATGAAACTGGGGTAAATTGTTGGGAGCTTTCCCGAATGACAGGTGAAAATTGAGTATTGTTTTTCGAGCACTCTTTTACAGGAAGGTTTTGTTGTTTGTTTGTTTATTTGTTTGGTGCACTTGTAAAGTATCATTCGCATGGTGTGTCCGTTTTTATCAGTAGTTCAGATTATATCACAACGACCAGTGCACCAATCCATGTGTCTTTTGAGTTTCTTTACCCGTAATACGCACCTCACTATGTCCACAAGCCAATCAAGTTCACTGGTCTGTCAAGGAATACCACAATTTTCATTGCTTGATCATCGATAACACGATAGCCTATAAAGGCGATGCGCGAATATGCTATTTTTAGTAACGGTGTCCAATGACCGATCAATGGAAATTTCGGTGTTTCGTACTTTAGAACTTGCAACTGTTAGGCTACATGTCATGCACTTTGCCACCGGGGCTACGAAAGCGGGACCGCCCGGTCGGGTAGCTCAGTGGTTAGCGTATCTGGCCCGTAACCTGGTAGTTGCGAACTCAATACCCGATTGAGACAAATTTTCTTTCCGGCGATTTTGGCCTTTTACTTCTGATGCATAAGAAAAAAGGTCAGTGACTTGAAAAAAGTTTGTGTCAGTACTTGTATGAGAAAGCTAGGCGTAGGTGCACTGGCCGCCGTGATATGGCCTAAGCTGTTAAAACGGCGTTAAAGTCCAAATAAGGCTCGACCTATGTCAGACTGTGCAGTCCACACAGGCTGACCTGGCACCAAGCTATTTGCTATTTGTCAATTTTTTGCATGCCATAGGACCAGTTTACCTCATGATTCAGTCAGTTGTTAGACAAAACGGATTTTATGGATCCATAATTATGTGATGACTTGCTTGGTATAATGCATCACGGAAATTCATTTAACCCCCGTTTGCCAGACCATGGCTCATATATTAATTCTTTATAACGAGAAATCGTATTTAAAATCTCTCTGCTGTAAGTAGCGAAAAAAAGTCGACTGCAAATGGCAACGTATCAAACCATTACCAAACGACAAAATTTCAGACTTTTCCGAATTGAAAGCTTTTACAGATGACAATCTAAATGTAGCTCAAATGATAGAATATGGCTTAAAAAGGGGAGGTAAAACATTGTGGGAAAAGGAGAAAATGCTGGTTACCAGCATTTTCTCCTTTTCCCACAATTTTTTCAAAAGGCCTCTTTCTCAGGGTCGTTAAAAGTCGAGAAAAGGTAAACGGTTAAAGTCGACGTAAAAAGGCGTGGCTTTATTATATTCAGTTTTATTGACATTTGCAGGCGCAGCTGCAGTTTTTACAATACATTCATTATTCCAAATGAATCGTACATTTTCAGATCGTATTTGCATTTAAACATATCTTTCATTACTGTGACGAATTTGTGTCATACGGAATCGACACATTTTTAACCCCATACCTATTAATCCCGAGTTTTTATTAAGTCCCATGAAAACATCGCAGGAAAAGGAGAAAACGCTGGTAACCCTAGTGAGGAAGGCTTTTTAATAGAGTGTAGGAAGGGGATAAAATGCTGTTAGCCAGTACAAAAACATGTCATTTGATTAACAGATGAGAAAGGCTTTTGAAAACATCTTGGGAAAAGGAGAAAATGCTAGTAACCAGCATTTTCTCCTTTTCCCACAATGTTTTTCTATCCTTTTAAAGACAAATATTATCATTTTAGCCACATTTTAGTTTGACGTTTGCAAATGCTTTTAATTTTGACTAGTCCAAAAATTTGTCGTTTGGTAAAGAGTTGAAAATGCAGTGGGGATTCTCAGTTTGCATCTTCGAATAATAATAATAATAATATTAATACTAATAGTAATAATAATAATAATAATAATAATAATAATAATAATAATAATAAATGATTATTTGAAGACATTGAAGATAGAGATCAGACAGCACATACGTGCAATAAATTGGTCAGAACTTTACAAAACTCACCACGAAATACCAACAAACTTCACGAGATCTACATGATTCTGCTGGATTTAAGAGTTAACCCCTTGGCTACTATGCGCGATTCACTGACCTTTTGCGGACAGTGTAGATCAAGATCAGACTGCACAGAACGTGCATTCTGATCTTCGATCTACACTGTCCGATAAAGGGATATCGTCCCCCACCCCCCGCCTCCAAATATCTTTGAAATAATAAAATTTGGGGTTTAACTATCGGCTTGAAAGTTTCGTTTCACTTATTTAGCAGAATAAGGTTTAAACCTTTGGCTGCTAAGCGCACCTCACTGACCTTTTGCGGACAGTGTAGATCAAGATCAGACTGCACAGAACGTGCAGTCTGATCTTGGATCTACACTGTCCGATAAGGAGATGTTTTCCCCACAAAAAAAAATAAATTGAAATAATATTATTTGGGTTTTTATCATCGGTTCGAAAGTTTCGTTTCACTTATTCAGCGGGATAACAGTTAAGTCTTTCATGTATGCATAATGCTGACGTTTTCACCTGAGATAACTAATAAAGAACATCGTGGCAGGTAGAGACAGGCAGAGACATTTAACAGAGATATAGTTGTCTCTTAATAATGTATCCAGTCACTAATTCATGCATTTCCTTTGTTTTCATTTCAGTCGTTTATTGTCAATGTCAGGTGTCTGATAAAATATTTATGAAAACTTGATTGTAAAGCAAAGAGCTAGACATGCCCTCGTAAAGTTTTAATGAGACGTTTTAAACTCTTCTTTCTGATTCAAAGTTCGTTAGATGTATTTGGTTTTGAATTCCTCTATGTTATATTTTCTGTATTTTGTTTGCCTTTGGATTTTTGAGTTATTGACTTTCAGAGAAAAGTCTCAATCCTAATGTCTGTAAAAACCGTCCCTCCTTTCCCCCATCTCTCTTCTCCACGCCCCCCCCCCCTCTCTCTCTCTCTCACTAATCGACTAGAGGGAGAAGGGAGAAAATGAAATGTGGAAAATGAATACACTGGAATAAAAGTAGCCTAAAGTCTTGGAAAAAGTACGGTCATAGGAGGAAGAAAGTAATGTAATTTTTATAATGTTTAAGCGAGAGACTTTCTTAACTTAAAGGACTCACCTATATATCGCCCCAGTTCTTCTGGCTTTAGAGCCCTAGCCTAGTCCTAATGAAACCTAGTAAATACACGAATACGTGAGCTGTCGCCGTGATATGACTGAATTAATGTTGAAAGGGGAATAAAACACCACTCAATCAATCAATCATTTCTTCTGGACAAGGGCATCAGTACTGCTCATCAGAGAAACAAATTTGTGAACACTTGGTCTGATGAAATAGAACTTGCATATACATTCCTGTTTTAGAATAGGCTTGTCGGTATGAAAAAAGGTAATTTTTGAATGCAGTGGTTTAACTTTTTACTGCCAAATAAATAAGTTACACGTTTTCGAAGGCTACTGGTACGCTTGTGCTGCAAGATGAAGAACCTCTTTGGTCATAATCTAGAAAAAAGTAGTGTAGACCAAAGATCAGACTGCACGTTCTGTGCAGTCTTATCTTGATCTACACGGTCCACAAAAGCATCTTGTGTCGTCTACAATCAGGAAAGAGTTGATTGAAGTACTGCTAAAACGGTGTTTTTCTTTGTTGATGAAATTTTCTGTTTATATGCTTTCATTACGGGCACCGGATGTCCATTCTCAGTTTACCGACCAATGAAAATTTGTATGAGAAAATACCGTTCCAAAATAAACAATTCCAAATCTAGTACAATAACTCGGCCCCGTGGAGATTCGACCCGTCCTCTCCCGCAAACCTCTGCGCTTCCTGTTTATATAGCCAGCTACACAGGTGCAAAAGCCTACAAGTCAGTTAACCCTTTCCGAACGGTCCTGTGTTTAAGCGACTCTTAGGAAAAAACTTTTTGAAACCACTGCGGGAAAAGGGGAAAATGCTGGCAACCAGCATTTTCTCCTTTTCCCACAATGTTTTCTAACTTCTTAAATGTGATAAAATTCACATCATTTCAGTTACAGTTAATTTGTCGTCTGCAAATTCTTTCAATTTGAAGAGGTCTAAAATTTTTCGTCTGATAAAGGGTGAAATACACTTGAAATTATTGAAGTCCAATATATCTTTTTTTTACTGTTTGTTTTGTTCTAAATCGGGCGGTATGTAACTTTTCGTACGAAATGACATTCGAAAATCTCTTTTTTAAATTTTCTTTCTCTCCACCCGACCCTCTTGGTTTTGCACACTTGCACCACAGGTTTTATGTGGTTTTGAACGCTTTACTTACAATCTCCTATTTTAACCTCACTGAGAAATGACGCTTTTGAAAACAATGTGGAAAAAGAAAAAAAAAGGGCTAGTAATAAGCATTTTCTATCTTTCCCATGACGGTTTTCTATCATACTAAAAAAAAGTCTTTTGATTTATAAAAAACCTTAATACCCATTCAAACTTGAAGTGTTTGCTAATCGACAAATTAAAGATTACTCGAATGAAGCGATTGGTTTCGAAAGAATAAAAAAAAAACACTGCGGAAAAAGGAAAAATTGCTTGTAAAGCAATTATTTTCTCCTGATATATCCCACGATGCTTTTTACCCTGTTAAACACAGATGGCTCAAGCCACATTTAATATGTCGTCTGCAAATGCTTTGAATCTTGAATATACCTACCTTAATATGTTGTCAGCAGGGGTACCTTTCACTAAACTGCGTAAATTTACGCAATTTTTGTGGGATTGAATATACCATAAGCCTCTGAAACTCCATTGGTCTATCAAGAGATAACGATTTTTTCATTATCGGACACTGTTACTATAAATAGAACATGGGGGGGATTCCCTCTGTATCGTATATACGATATAGAGGGAGTCGCCAATGTGCTATTTATAGAAACGGTGTTAATGAAAATTGGAGTATATATTCCGTGATGTACAGGCGATGCACCAATGTACTATAAGTGTTCGATGATCGACCAAGGACAATTTTAGTGTTCCGTGATAGACCAATAGAGCTTCAAAGGCCTGTGAATATACACACTTTCGTTCCATGCTTTACCCAAAGATGTGAACTGGCGTAAAGTCATGCAAATACTTACTGAAACCGTAAAGTTACGCAGTTCAGTGAAACTTGTTTTCAGACTTGGCACCTGCTTACAAAAATTGCGTACGCAAATTTCGTGCGTACGCAGTTTAGTGAAAGATACCCCTGGTAAAGACTTAACTCTGTGCCACAAGATAAAATTTTAGACTCATCCCAATTCAAAGGACTTGGAAACAATAGATGAAATGTGGTTCAAGCGATGAAATTTACTCATGAAAGAAAAGAAAACATTCTTGGAAAAGGAGAAAATGCTGGTTACCAGCGTTTTCTCCTTTTTCCATTATGTTTTCAAGAGGCTTCTCCATCAGGGTCGTTAAAACTCGGGATTATGTGGTAAAAGGTCAAAACGTCTGAAAGAAGGGAAAACTATTTTTCTACCAAAAAGGAAAACGCTTGCTCATTTTCCCACAATGTTTTCAAAAACCCATGAGAGTCAAGTCTTTACCCACATTTCGGCGCAGATAATACGAGCGTGTACTGCGTGTCGAGAAACTATGGCGGTTCCGGGAAGAGAGACTAATACTTTTATCACTTTTTGAATTTTTTATTCTTTTCATTTATTTATTTACAGAGTTAAACAAGTCAAACAAAATAACAAAGCTGCGTTTTATATAATTGTCCATTTTCGATGATTTTGCGTTATTTACAAAATATTACATCATAGAAACATGAAGACAATTTAATATATGGCACTTTTAAATGATTTTACTTTAGATATGAGTTGTGATGATAATGATGTTGATTATTATTGTCAAAATAATATTGATAGGAGATTGTGTATGATCACAAAACGCGGCACACTTATGTAATTTCCCGTATTATTGCTGCATAATTACTAGAAGAAATTATCTCCTTAAGTCCTTAACAAACAGTCTCGTGATCATGAAAAAGACAGCTATTGAAAAAATTGTGGGGAAAAGGAGAAAATGCTGGTTACCAGCATTTTCTTCTTTTCCCCACAATGTTTTCTACCACATCAAAGACAAAACTCATCTTTTAAGTTGGTTTGAATTTGTCGTCTGCAAATTCTTTCAGTTTTGTCGATGCAAAATTTTTTATTGACCCTTTGGAAAAGAAAGCCTTTAAAAAACATTGTGGGAAAAGGAGAAGATGCTGGTAACCAGCATTTTCTCCTTTTCCAACAATTTTTTAACCACTTCTTTTGAGCTACTGTGAATTTTGAATTTATCGTCTACAAATTCTTTCAATTTGGTCGAGTCAATAATTTTGTCGTTTTGTATTGAGTGATATGATTTATGAGTCAAACACAATAAATCAATTACCTTCTACAATAATTCAAATAAAAAAATACGCAATAAATACTAATAGCACCAGATATAATACAATTTACAAAAGCCTCAACAACCACTCTGTTTCGCTTTAATTCTTTAAGACACAGACCCAAGTTTAAACGAAAGAAGCCTTTTGAAAACATTGTGGGAAAAGAAGAAAATGCTGGAGATTAATGCATTATGGACTCTGATTTTAAATAGCAATAACCCTGAAATGTGACCTCCCTGGAGTTTACGCATTGACATTTAAAATTTTCATGTTGAAAAATGTCATGCTCCTAACGTATTGGCGTTAACCCACAGGCTGCTAAGCGCGACTCACTGACCTTTTGCGGACAGTGTAGATCAAGATCAGACTGCACAGAACGTGCAGTCTGATCTTGGATCTAAACTGTCCGATAAGGAGATATTATTTCCCCAAAAACATATAACTTTGAAACAGCAATATTTGGGGTTTACTATCGAATAGAAAATTTCATTTTAGTTATTTAGCTGGATAAAGGTTAATAACTTTCTACCAGACGACAAAATTTTAGACACGTCATTAAATGAATACATTTGCAGACGACAAATTAAAAGCGGATAAAATGATAAAATTTGTGACTGAAATAGTAGAAAACATTGTGGGAAAAGGAGAAAATGCTGGTTACCAGCATTTTCTCCTTTTTCCACAATGTTTTCAAAAGCCCTCTTTGTCAGGGTCGTTATATCTTTACCAGACGAGAAAATATTAGACGCGTCATAATTGAAAGCATTTGCAGACGACAAATTAAAAGTAGAATATTGTGGGAAAAGGAGAAAATGCTGATTGCCAGCAATGTTTTCGAAAGTTTCCTTTAATCAGGGTCATTAAAAGTCCGGTTCTATAAAAGATTTAACTACCTGGCCTTCACTTGTGACTGCAAAAAATGATGTTCATAAATGGGAAAAAATTTCTAGATCTACCAAGTTTAGTTGATTGTATGGTGTTTAACGCCGTTTTTAACATTATTTCAGCTATATCACGGCGGCCAGTGCACCTAACTATGCTTTCCTGGAGTTTCTTTTACCAGTACTCTGCACAATATTCTTTCCAAGCAACTGGCTGCTTTCCAACATAACCATCGTCGAAACAATGATCAGCTGTGAGAGAGGAATGAATCTTGTCGCAATGACTATCATCAATCCTCGGAAAAAAAATGGCTAAGCCTGGGATCGAACCAGCGACCCCGTGTTCTTGAGTCTTGTACGCTATCGACTGCACTACCGGGGCTCGGTTCTACCAAGTTTAACGTTTGAGGGAGAGAGTGAAATGCTGACAAAACGAATTTGACATGGCTCAAAAAGGGAAAAACATGGCCTAGACAGGAACATTGTTCTTGACTCAATATTGTTGCTGTCACAACTTTCGTTGTTTTTCCTAACAATGTAGATCAAGCTCAGACTGTGTGGAACGCGCAGTCTTATCTTTGATATACATCATCGGCTAAAACTCGAGACATTCTTGCCAAATCGACAGGAGTTTAAGGTCTACGGCCCCTAACTCATCGGTAAATATCAACGTTTTCGTAAAGGCTATTCGGCCAATCTCGGCAGCTTCCGTCTTTTAATATGCGAGTTAGGGTGCGTAGACTTACTAACTCATCGGTAAATATCGTGAAACATCGACGTTTTTCTAAAGGCTATTCGGCCTATCTCGGCAGCTTTCGTCTTTTAATATGAGAGTTAGGGGTTGTAGACCTTGATAACCCTTAGGGCACGAATCACGAATTAAGTTGCTTTTGCGGACAGCGTAGATCAAGATTAGACTGCACAGAACGTGCAGTCTAATCTTGGATCCACACTTTCCGCATTTTTTGTAACATATTGTAGCCCTAATTGCAATAATGTGACTGTTATTTCCCTGTTGGTAAGGTATATTTAATAAAATCAGCGCCCCAATGTTTAACTACATTTGAGCTAATTTATCTGGTTGCAGGTTTACTTAAATATCACAGACAATGCAAAATACAAATGGACGGTGTTTTATCATTTCTTCGATAATTTTACATCGGTCTCAAACACTATGTATGAATCAGAATTACGTTTTCCAGACGTGTATGTTTGGTCAGCAGTATTGAATTTTATATTAGTATATCAAAATTAAAAAAAAAAAATCGAAGAAGCGATGTCATCTCATGTTATATATAAGTTATTTTTATTTCAAGACTTGCCATTGCGGTGTTGGTCTGAAGAATTAAACGGACTAGTTAGCATCCGTCCTGACTCTCAGTAACAGACATCTGAACCTCCGTAGGTCTTTATGGAAATTTCTTTGTAAACTTTCCGTTATTAGATATGAGTCATGCCCTGTGAAAAGGGGGTTTAATACATCTGCAAAAATTATCGACCCAGGTCAGCCTGCGCAGTTTGCGCAGGCTGACCTGGGTCGATACTTTTTGCTGTTTGTAAATTTTCTCTGCATGTCTATGGACCATTCTACCTCAAGATTCAGTCGGTTGTTAGACAACATGGAGTTTATCGATCCATAATTGTAATTCATCACAGAGTTCAAAATCCCCTTTTTGCAAAGAACGCCGCGCATATTTTTTTTTAATCACAGATTGTCATATACCACACCTCTTAATCACAGTTTCCATCGAGTCCCTTTTCACAACAAAAAACTTTTCTTCTCTTTACCAGAACTGAATTGTTTTTTTGCTGGTCGTAGGTATCTACAGTC
This sequence comes from Hippopus hippopus, assembly GCA_946811185.2. Lineage (NCBI taxonomy): Eukaryota > Metazoa > Mollusca > Bivalvia > Cardiida > Cardiidae > Hippopus > Hippopus hippopus. The sequence goes on from OX328106.1 coordinate 13,833,430, forward strand.
TTCAAGATCGTCCCAATCATCCTCTGTGGGCTCGGGCGGAATGGACACGGGCCCTGAAAAGTCTCGAACTAAAAGCGGTTTGGGTGAAACTTTATGGATTGGCGGTAACATGATTGGTGGTAATTTTAATGGTCTCTCACGTTTCACGCCATCTTTCGGTTTTTCGACTTTTTCTACCTCCTTTTGTAACTGTGGAAGAGTGTCCTCAGAAGTTTCGTTTTCATTTTTGTCTACGTTCGAAGAATCTTCTGCTAATCGATCAAACGAAATCAAAGTCCCAATATCACCATTCTGAAATAAAATATTCGCCTGTAATGTCCGATCACTTGACGTTTTCTGTAATTTTTGAAAAGCTTTGCTGTCCAAAGTTCCGTCCACAGAGAGAATTCTCTTTAACAGTTTCATCCTGAATTCATTTGGTGGGATGTAAACTGGTGACTGTATCCGTTTGTTGGCTCTAGAACTCTGCTCCTCTTGTAAAATCCGCACTTTATCACTCACAACCGAACTCTGAGATAGTGTTTGTGTCGCGGCCATCTTTCCTAAAGATAAACCAAGAGTTTGTACTGTTGCAAGCGATTAACACAAAGATGATCCGAATATACGGGCCACTTGGTGAAAGCCGAGATAACAAGTTTTAGAAACGTTTAATGGCAAATCCTCTTCAAAACGTACACACTAACCCCTGGTGATAATTCGATCCCACGTTGTTCCGATTTCTAGTCGCAATCTTTAGTCGAGTACTTTTATCATCTGGATGTAAGATTAAAGATGTCCTTGTATTTATTGAATTATCTTGTCTATACGGGCTGTTCAGCTCCTGTCACTAATGGAATGAGCGTGCACGAACAACTTAATAAAATCAAAACTTCTCAATCGAATTTCACTGTTCCTATTGTCCAAACTTTAATGGAATTTAATAAGATAAAATTCTTCTGAACTAGCACGATGTCCCTGGTCTGTAAATTTAAAGATATTTCTCTAATAACACTCCACTGGGAAAGTTAATTGATCATGTTCTATACAAAATTTAAAGCCTTTTTTACAAAAGTAAAGAATTTGTTCCCAATTTTCTCTTCTTTCATTATCGTCTGCTCAGTACAAAGGCAATTTGTCGTTTGGAACAGCAAAATCAATGAACACCTTATTTATATACCTCTCCCCACGGCAAACACTTCGGGCAGATTTTACATGCACGTAACAACGCGGGTCGAGTGGAAAAGCTGTTATATATGGATTAAAAATTAAGTTCAAACTATCATTTGGTATTTCAAACTATTCTAACAGCATATTTTCACCGTCTTAAAGAAAAAAATCTTTGACATTAACAGTGTTGTTTGAAAACTTTTCAGCTGACGAAGTTTAAATACAAAATAAGTAAAGTATAGGATCCGTGATTGCGCCAATAAAATAACGGCCGTTCAACAATGGGGCCCTTTATATCGCCCCGTACACTTCATCATCGTTGGTAAAATCTTGTTTGATTGATTGTATGGTGTTTTATGCCGCCTACAATATTATTTCAGCCATATCACGGCAACAGCTCACATATTAATGTATTCCCTGGGTTTCACCAGTACTAGGCTAGGGCTCTTAAAAGAAACCTTTTGGTTGGAGTGTGGGAATAAACAACTAGTTTTCGCAAAATGGCCTATTTTGCCACATTTTTTTTTTTTGGCCTGTTTTTTTTTTCGGAAAAGTATGAAGCATTGATTCCCTTTTTCTTTCCTTAAATGAACTGAAATGTTGAAAAAAGAAAACAACATTTTTAACTCTTTACCAAACGACAAAAGTTAGGGCGTGTTCAAATTGAAAGCACTTACAGAGGACAAAATAAATGTAACTCAAAAATTGAAATTCGTTTTTGGACGGGTGAAAACCATTGTGGGAAATGGAGAAATGCTGGTTAGCATTTTCTCCTTTTCCCACAATAGTTTTTATCTTCTTCTTTGGGGTCGTTAAAAGTCAGGATTGTTTGGTAAAGGGTTTTAAACATGACAGAACAATTACCGCCCCCCTTTTTTTTCCTTCCGAAGGAACTCAAAGTGCTCTTTAGAGGTTCGTCTTGAGAATGCACGCTGCTCCAAAATTTGGTCAAATTGCTAAAGGAAGAACTATTTACATAAATAAGAGATTGGTCACATTCCCCCCCCCCCCCCCCAAAAAAAAAAAAATTTGGAACACTACGTAAACATGAAAGATTAAAGGTCCAATAGTTGATATAAGTAAAGTGAAGGAACCGAATAAATAGCACATTATACCGACTTGTGCAAATATAAACAAATATATCATGTTGATAAAATCTGAATTAAAAATAGGTTTATTTTCTTACGATTTGACATTCCACGGCCATTAACACTGCGGTGTTGATTGCAGTGCAAAATGTAAACACATAGTTTGTAAACAGATAGAGAGAGAGAGAGAGAGAGAGAGAGAGAGAGAGAGAGAGAGAGAGAGAGAGAGAGAGAGACATTGGTTGATTGATCGATCGATAGATAGATAGATAGTTAGATAGATGGATGGATGGATGGATGGATGGATGGGGATTGATGGATGGATGGATGGATGGATGGATGGATGGACGGACGGACGGACGGACGGACGGACTGACTGACTGGCTGGCTGGCCGACTGACTGACTGACGCATTGGTTGGTTGGTTGGTTGGTTGATCGACTGACTAATTGATTGATTGATTGATTGGGTTTCAAAAAATTATCATTTCAACATTATTTTAGTCTCATCACGGTGACAGCTCACTAATTCATGTATGTCTTGGATTTCACCAGTACAAGGCTGGGGCTCTGAAGTGTCTTGCCCAAGGACACTCCCACGATACACAACAAAGACTGGACAGACAAACTTAGTTTAACCCTAAGGCTGCTCAGCCCTACTCAGTGACCTTTTGCGTACAGTGTAGATCAAGATCAGACTGCACAGAACGTGCAGTCTGATCTTGGATCTACACTGTCCGATTAGGAGATATCTTCCTCCAAAAAAATACCTTTGAAATAGCAAAATCTGTGTTTTTACTATCGGCTTGAAAGTTTCATTTTCACTTATTTAGCAGGATAGGAGTGATGCAAACAGGTAGAATAGGTTTTGTGCAGTTACCCATGCATGGAAAGAGCTAAATGCTGTAATTTGAAACGTTTCAAGCAGTCAGTGCCGAGCCCTGGTAGCGCAGTCGGTAGCATACAGGACTCAAGAACATTGAGTCGCTGGTTCGATCCCCGGCTCGGCCAATCTCTTTCCGAGGACTGATAATAGTCTTTGCAACAGGATTCATTCCTCTCTCACTGCCAATCATTGTTTCGACGATGGTTATGCGGGAAAGCAGCCAGTGGCTTGGAAAGAATATTGTGCGGAGTACTGGTAAAAAGAAACTCCAGGAAAGCATGGATAGGTGCACTGGCTGCCGTGATATAACTGAAATAAGGTTGAAAACGGCGTTGAACATCATACAATCCATCAATTCAGTCAGTCAGTCTGACTAAACTCAAAACATTGACTTATAGTCGAGTCTAGACGTGGAAAAAATCATAAACCCTTTTTCTTAACTCTTAACAACACGAAAAAATTTTGGACCAGGCCATATTGAAAACATTTAAAGTCAACAATTTAAATGTAGCTCAGATGATGATTTCTGTCTTTGATAGGGTGGAAAACATTGTTGGAAAAAGAGAAAATGCTGGTTACCAGCATTTTCTCCTTTTCCCACAATGTTTTCAAAAGCCTTCCTTCCCAGAGTTGTGAAAAACAGGGATTGTTTGGTAAAGGGTTAAAAGTGCTTGACGCGACCTAAGGTGCTTTTATGGAAAGTGTAGATCAAGATCAGACTGCATAGAACACTATCGACTTCTACACAAGGAATTCTACAACGCAGAAATCTTTGAAATTGCAAGACTCTCATCTTTTGTTCCAATTGAGAATGTTCTTTTCATTTGAGCCGATCTCTGGCGAAAGGAGTCTTAGTGCATCTCCGTAATGTATAATACCAAGCAGGTCATCGCATGATCATGGATCTATAAAAATTATTTTGTCCAACAACGGACTGAATCATGAGGTATTCTGGTCCTTGGACATGCAGAAAATTGAGCACTAACAAAAAGTTTTGATCAAAGTCCGCCTGCGCGGATTGCGCAGGCTGACCTGGGTCGATATATTTTGCAGATCCATTAAGCCCCCTTTTCACAGAGCATGACTCATTTATATTTAACCATATTGGGGTAAGATATTTCTATTCAAAGAAGTTAAAGAGGTCACTGTAAAATGTCACAGTAAATGACATCAATTGACACTGGTTTGACCAAGTAAAATTAACTCTTTTCCCCGAAGAAATAAATTTAGATTGGTACCAATGGAAAGTATTTACAGACGACTAATTTAATGTGGTTGAAATTATGTATTGTATTCGTCGATGAAGGGGTAGAAAACAATGTGGGAAAAGGAGAAAATGCTGGTTATCAGCATTTTCTCCTTTTCCCACATTGTTTTCAAAAGATCTGTTCATCAGGGTCATTGACATACGGGACTGGATGGTGCAGTAAAGAGTTTTAGAAATAACCGTTGAATGAAGTCGAATCATAGATGTAAATGTTAATTTATGGTTTTGAGATGGAACTTATGGAGGCATATTTCTGCCACGAGATACGAGATAACTGTTGCGACAATTTTAGATAAAACAAAATATCGCGATAAAACAAACTTTCCTGTAAATATTATGTGGATAATTAAAACGTTTAGCCGTAAAAATATCGCGATAGTTCTCACTTTTATCATGACTGTTTTGCGTTCGTGCACTGACATTTATTGTACTTACATATATATATACGGTTTCGGAACATCGTCGTCTCCAACCATATGCTGTTTAACAGAATTCAGTTCATTTCATTTGTAGCCAAAACCTACCAACTAAGCTACAACTGTAAATAATTCGAATTTTAACTGACCACCATCTTTTAAAGTAAAAAACTACCGAGTTCATCCAAATGGTGTATTTTCTATTTATAGATATTGAAAAACAGGTAGAACTAACGCCATAATTTTATCTCGAATGTCAGCTTCATGCACGAATGAGAAATTTTGTGTTAAAATATTAACTGATCAATGTAAAATTTTCTCGGTAACAAAATTTATCGTGATATTTTTTTCAGAAAACTTTTCATTTATTACATAAATTTTCCAAGAAACTTTGATTTATCGCGATAGTTTTCTAAAATTATCCCCATAGTTATCTCTTATCTGGTAGCAGAAAAAAGCCACCATAGGAAGTAAAAACAGGGCAATTTTCGTAGTATACTAATGTAGTTAAAATAAACTATAAACATAGAAGTGTAAATTATACATTGAAAATTTTAACCCATTCCAAAAGGACTAATTTTAGTTTCTTCCAAATTGAAAGCAGCCGTAGAAGACAAATTCCAAAGTGGTAAAATGAAACGCAAGTTCTATAACAGGGATAGAAAGCATTGTGGGAAAATAAGAAAATGCTGGTTACAATTTTTTCCCTCTTGCCTCACAATTTTTTTTACAACAGGCCTTTTCCCGTAGGTAGTTAAAACACGGGACTGTATGGTACAGGATTTACTCTTTACCAAACAATCTCGAGTTTTTAACGACTCTACAGAAGACAGCTTTGGAAAACATTGTGGGAAAAAGAAAAAATACTGGTAACCAACATTTTCTCCTTTTCCCACAATGTTTTCCATTAGTACATCTACCCATGTGTTCCTGGAAATTCTTAGTCAGTGCTTTGCAAAACACCCAATGACTGCTTTTTCTGCACATCAAAATTAAAACTGACTATCTTGGGATGAGGAATAAATCCTGTAGCGATCTCTCAAATTGATGGCGATGGTACTTGGGACCGGGACTTCAAGGAAATAAAGGGGCATTACACCGGATTTCGTTTCATAGTTTTATTTTGTAACAATTTAAAAAAAGACAGCTTATTTTCATTCACGTGCAAAAATAGCTTTAAAATTTAAATATACATAGAATTACATAAAGAAAACACCTGGAAATATCGATTTTTTTTGTATTTTTTACCGTAAAATTTTCTATACCGTTATTAACGGTATAAACGTTACTACATAGCAAGGGAGATAAACACATTTTTAACACGTGTAAATGTTAGTTTGTTCAGTAGCGCAGTAGCAGTACCTCAAACTCCATTTTGGAGGTTCGTGAGTGCGACTCCCGCGAGAGGCAATTTTTGTCCCAGAATTTTTTGTTTGTTTGTTTTTCAGCAACTAAGGTTAAAGACTGACATCCTTGGTATTTTTCCTTTTAAGATATCAACTTTCGACCTTCCTAAAAATTTGGGTCAAAAACTGGTTTAAATCTTTGAAGACTCTGAGGAAAGAGCCTTTAAAAACATTGTGGGAAAGGAGAAAATACTGGTAACCACCATTTTCTGTCTTGCCCACAATGTTTTCTACCATTTTGCTTGTAAATCCCGTCATTTAAGCTACACTTAATTTGTTCTCTGCTTATGCTTTCAATTTGGACAAGTTAAAAATTTTTCGTTTGGTAAAAAGTTAATGCACCTTTAAAATCGACAATCAGGATCAAACTCGCTTTAGAATGAAAAAAAAAAGTAAAGCTTGATTGCAAAAACACATACATGCGAGTGAAATTAACTTTTTGTTATGCATGTAATTCAATGCGAGATTTAAAAACGTGATTGAAAATACATTAAATGTAATGGTTCAACTGCCCCATGAAACAGAAATACGAAGGTCGTTTTAAAAAAAAATATTGTAAAATATTGAAAGTAAATACAAGTTAGAGTTAAAGAATGCATGAATGCAAGTGAAAACATTATGGCAAAAGGAGAAATTGCTCGTAACGAGCAATTTCTCCTTTCGCCACAATGTTTTCAAAATTTGCCTTGGACAAGACGGTGCAAAAGTTGTTTGCAGGAGGTATCGTGTGAAACAAAAGCGATTTCATTTTAATCCTTTACCAAAAAATCCAGAGTTTTTTACGAACCAGACGAAAAAAGGTTTTGAAAACATTGTTGGAAAAAGGAGAGTTTGCTGTTAGCCAGCATTTCTCCTTTTCCCACAATGTTTTTTACTCTTTCAAACATAAATCCCACCAGATGAGCCACTTTTTCCATAATCCGTTCAATACGGGCCAGCCTAAAAATTTTTTCTGTGATAAAGAGTAAATACGTACAATAGGCCCAATTTTTTTTTTTACTTCTCTAAGTGAACAAGTACACTTTGTTTACCTGTTTTGCTGTTGACTGTGAACAATTAATAACTGGGGTTATTTTAACAGATCATTGTTTTTATCATATACTCAGTTCCATAAATAAGTGTGCACTTAATTTTCTTTTATTTCTAGTCGCATGTTTTACTGAAGATCAACAAATTTGGTACCATACTTTAGTTCAGAGTCTGTAGAAAATGCCAGGCTAATCAGATTTTGACTAACAGAAAGTTTAAGTTAGGTTTTTGCAGTTTAAATGAAAGTGGTACTAAAATCAAAGTTGCAAAAGTACTCAAAGACTAAAGTAACATTAAAGTTAGGTTTTGGCCACCGCTCTCGTTCAGGAATGAAATAACATTCCTGATGCAATGATTTTACGTTATGTAAGGTCTATGCGACGTCGAATAATTGCCTGTATCGACAGCAGAGGTGGCCATACAAGATATTGATTGAAAAATTACCAGAACTTTAAGAAAAACCTAACTTTAATGTTACCTTAGTCTTTGAGTACTTTTGCAACTTTGGTTTTAGTACCACCTTCATTTCAACTGCAAAAACCTAACTTAAACTTACTGGTAGTCAAAATCTGATTAGCCTGGCATTTTCTACAGACTCGGAACTAAAGTATGATACCAAATTTGTTGGTCTTCAGTAAAACATGCGACGAGAAATAAAAGAAAATTAAGTGCACACTTATTTATGGAACTGAGTATATGAGAGAAAGAGAGAGAGAGAGAGAGAGAGAGAGAGAGAGAGAGAGAGGAGGGCAGGCAGACAAACAGACAGACAGACAGAGATAGGGGAGAGAAAGAAGAAAAAGGAGAAAAAAGGGAGAGAGAGAGAGAGGGGGTGAGAGGGTTCATACTAAGAAGTCTATTCGTTTTATTATACTTTCTAGGTTTTGATATATTTGATATATTACAAACAGTATATATTGCTAATTTCTTTAACTATATTTTTTTTTCTTAGTTGTCAGGAAATGACAGTCTACGTAAGTCTTTGTTTTCTACGCATGTTTCCATGTAATTATTTCTTACATTGTGAGCTTTAACTTGCAAGTGCTATTTGACGTTGAATGAAAATTGTAAAAACGTAAAAAGACACAAACAACCATTACATTTGCAATTTCGTGGTCTTCTTTCTGTTACTGTCATTTCCTTTATTTACTACTCTCGGGGTTAGAAAGTAGATTAAAAAGGTCTATAGAAAAATAGTAACTCTACTTGACAGAAAAACAAACACATTAGATATTTATAAACAAACTTCTCCATGGCCATAAATGCGATTATTTACGACTCTTACATTGTGAAAAAGTTTTTTTTTGTATCTAAATTCGAGGGGAGGGGTGCTGGGGGGGGGGGGGATATCATATATATTATGAGGTGCGCTTTTGGGAATGGGGCTTTAACGCATCTCTGTGATCCATTATACCAAGCACGTCATCACATAGTTCTTTATCCATAAAATCAATTTTATCTAACAAGTAACTGAATCATGAGGTAGACTGTTCCTTTGACATGCAGAACACATTGACCAATATAAAAAAAAGTTTCGAACCAGGTCAGCCTGCGCAGTCCGCGCAGGCTGACCTGAGTTGATACTTTTTGCAGATGCATTAAGCCCCTTTTCGTATACCACGGCTCATTTGTATAGATGTTTTCTTTATTTCCTCGATAAATGAAGTTTCAAAAAAAAAAAACATGCATGTACTTCAAAAAGACAAACAGAACACAGGTTTGAGTACATTAGAAAGCAGAAATAAACAATGACAGACAATCATGCTACTTGATTGACCACATAGAATGTATGTATATGAAGCCTTACGAAACACATACATAATTTACATAGGCATTTGTTTGTTTGTTTGTTTGAATGATGTCACTGGTTAATCGAGAATACAACATTGACTCTAATTCGTGTCTTTTTCTGGGTTTCCACAGTACAAGGATGGACTCTGCACTGCCTTGCCCAAGGACACTCCCACGTGATACGCACCTCCTGCAGGGAACGAACCAGGATGTCCTGATCATAAATCCAAATCTTTAACCACGGTGCCAAGGACTATCACGTGTTTCAAATGACATTTTTACACTTGACCCAAACGATCCCGCCACGGGGAAGGGGGTGGGGAGGGAGAAGAAGGGGGGTAGATGGCTCTTTAAAACATTTTGGGAAAAGGAGAAAAACTGGTAACCAGCATTTTCTCCTTTCCCCAAAATGTTTTCTGTCCTGTTATAGTCAATTCTACCAATATGGGCCATATTTTATTTGGTTTAATTATTTTTTTGCCTGGCATTTTAACTGACTTTCGCTGCAAAATAATTCTTTTCAATCTTTTCAGTGTCATTGGCAGGAACATTGGCTTTTTCGGACGCCATAGATCAAGATTAAACTGCACAGAATGTGCAATCTGGTTTTGGGTCTATAACGCCAGCTTCTTTTGTTAAGCCTACGCGAGAAAAATCCTTTTAAGTTTGAGTTGATGATATTTTCAGCCGTAGAAAGAAGTCGAGTTTATATAAGCCATGCTCTGGCAAAAGGGGGTTTAATGATCTCCTCGATGCACTGTACTAAACAAATCATCACAAATTTAAACCATAGGCCTCTGAGACTCCATTGGTCTATCAAAGGATAACGAAATTTTCATTATCGGACACCGTTACTAAAAATACCACATCAGCGATTCCCTCTTTATGGTATATAGAGGGAGTCGCCAATGTGCTATTTATAGAAACGGCGTAAATGAAAATTTGAGTAGATCTATATTCCATAATATATAGGCGATGCACCAATGTGCTATAAGTGTTCGATGATCGACCAAGGAAAATCTTAGTGTTCCGTTATAGACCAATAGAGTTTCAAAGGCCAGTGATTAAATGTTCATAAAATCCATTTGGATAACAGCCAACTGAATCGTAATCCTTGGACATGCAGAAAATTGACCAATAGCAAAAAGTATCGGCCCAGGTCAGCCTGCGCGGACTGCGCAGGCTGACCTGGGTCGATACTTTTTGCAGATGAGTTTAGCCCATTTTTTAAAGAGCATAGGTCATTTATTTTGTCGCTGATAGAGTTAATCGAGGGTACGTGCAGGTGCATTGTACATGACGTAGTACACATATATACTGAACCAAAAAGGAAACTTCCCCTGTGTTTAAGTGCAGATATACACAAATATGAAAATCAGGATTAAACTAGATTTATATGCATTGAAAGAGTATTTTATTGCGACTTTGTGTGAAAAAAATTATTGCTGAGGGTTTATCCAAAAGAAGTGAAATGGTAGTTAAAATGCGGAAGGGGTCGCTCACCAAAATCACAAATTAATACCGGGTATGACCACCTTCAGCATGAAGGACTGCCTGGCATCGTTGGCGCATAGAACGGATAAGTGTATTGATTTCGGCTTGTGGAATGTTGATCCATTCCTGAATTAAGGTTTGTCTTAGCTGAATGACCTTTGACGGTGGAATAGGGCGACGTCTAACACGCTGGTCCAAATTATCCCAAAGGTGTTCAATGGGATTCAGATCAGGGCTTTTGGCAGGCCAGTCATTAATAAATGCAATGTTATTCGCCCTAAGGAAATTCACATTGTCCCTAGCTGTATGGCTTGTGGCATTATCATGCTGAAAAAGAGTGATATTGGCATTATTTTGAAACAGTGGGATAACGTGCCTCGCAAGAATTTCATCTCGGAAGCGTTGGGCATTCAAATTCCCTTCGATAACGATGAGATTAGTGCGAAAACCATGTGCAATGCCCGCCCAGACCAAGACAGAACCCCCACCCCCAAAACGATCTCGTTCAAGTACGCAACAGTCGGCATAACGTTCATTTCTCCTACGGTATACTCGAACCCTGCCATCACCTTGATGAATGGAAAACCTGGACTCGTCAGAGAAAAGAACGCTATTCCATTGTTGTCTAAGCCAGCGTTGGTGTGTATGTGCCCAATTAACACGATTTACGCGGTGACGTCGCGTCAAAACACAACCAACGTATGGACGACGTGCACGTAGCCCACCCTCGCGCAAGCGATTGCGCACAGTTTTGGCAGATATACGGTTGTTATGTGTACCAGGGGTGTTAGCAGCAGTGGCTGTGGCAGTTTGGAAGCGATTGCGCAGGTGGGTGTTCCGAATATAGCGGTCTTGGCCGCGCGTCGTGACGCGAGGACGTCCACTACGTGGTCGATCTTCCGTACGCCCTGTTGCTTGAAAACGTTGCCTAAGGTGTCGAATAGCACGAGTAGAACATCCAATATTCATAGCAACAGCATTCATCGTCATACCAGCATTAAGCATGCCAATGGCACGTTCGCGTAAATTTTGCGGAATTCTAGGCATATCAAAAATAAAGAAAACTAAAAAGAATTTAATTTTTTTCAACGTCTTTTTCTTATTGACATGAAAGTCTATAAAATTAGACTGAAAGGTTTCAAAAAATGTACACGAATTATACTGGTCCGTGCATGCACGTGAAAATCGCTTTCAGCGGGTTTCTTCTGCAAAATGCTTTCAATCGAGTTAAAATTTGTTTTATCGGACACATAATCGTTCGCCCGAATATATGTAGGTCATCTGATATTTTGAATTTTTTAAATAACATTGCATTTGCACTTAAACACAGGGGAAGTTTCTTTTTTGGTTCAGTATATTATTTAATTTCATAGGTTTGATTTGTACGCTTGTGACCGCAAAACTTTACGTTCGGATAGCCGCGGTTGAAGAGGCCTACTTATCGTTTTTGGCCATAAATCAAAATTTCTTGTAAAAAACCGATGAGTACTACTAGATATTTTTTTTTTAACAACCGAGTAGAAGTTAAAAGTGTGCTAACCTTTTCGGACAAAATGAAAATTTTCGATATAACAGTTATTAGCTCATTACTCCCTGTTTAAAAAAAAAGATAAAATCTAACCCAGCTTACCATGTGATAAGAACCCGGCACTTCAGATATGAGAGACTGACGTTCTACCCCCAATACTGCTGATTTTCGCTGTCTTATTTTGACTGTCTCTGTTCAGTTGTGGCTTAGATGATAGGAGTTGTCAGTAAAATGGCTTAAAAAAAAGATTGAGGGAAAGAAGAAAGTGCTGGCTATCAGCTTTTCCAACAATGTTTTAAAAGCTGCCAATGGATTATCTGGAATGAGATTATAATAATGATCGGAGGCAAAAGTTTAGAAAAAAAGTTCACTGCTTTCAGTTTTAGCATTCGGTTATGTTTTATCTCACACTATACGATGACCTATGACAACCAACCAACCGACCGACCGACCGACCGACAAACCAACCAATCAACCAATCAACCAACAAACAGATCGATCTATTTTCTTATTACGTTTTTAAAAGTTATCTCTTTGAGTTTGTTTTGATAAGGCGTTAACGAAAAAATCGGGAATGTTGGGGATTTTTGTTCGTGCAGAGACAAAAATACTATCTTGTCTGGCCATCTTCCATTGAACTGTGACAGCTTTGGGGAAACACAGAATGGGTCTTGCGGTTAATCCTTTACCAAACCGTTCCGAGTTTCAAAGATCCCGTGGAAGTTCTAAAGCTCTTAAAACATTGTGGAAAAAGGAGAAAATGCTGGTAACCAGCATTTTCTCCTTTTGCCACAATGTTTTCTGATCTTCCAAAGACAAGTTTCATTGTTTGAGTAATTTCAAATTTATCGTCTGGAATTTTTTCTCAATTTAGTCAAATCTTAAACTGCTTTCGTCGGGTAAAGAGTTAAAACTTAACATCCTACAGGCCAATCTTTTGCGTCTTCCCGCAGATCTTCGATAAAGACTTTCTCCTTACTGGGACATTTTTGACGAGAGCAACATTGAAACTGCAAGTACTCCCGTCTTTCGCCTTGAATGAAAATGAGCGCCGGGGTTGATTCGGTGCTTTAAGGTTAAGATTATAATTCACTTCAAGTCTTTACCTCACGACAAAATTTAGACAGGACCAAATTCAAGGAAAATCCAGGTGACAAGTTGAATGTAGCTTAAATAATAATTTCTGCCTTTGATGAGGTAAAAAAAAAACATCGTAGGAAAAGGAAAATATAGTTGTAACCAGCATTTTCTCCTTTTCCTACAATGTTTTTAAGGGCCCTCTCTTACAGGGTCGTTAAAACTGGGAATTATGTGTAAAGAATTAATCATCCTTTATTATTATTCTCTTACGTAGAAGGAATGTGGCCACAGTAGAATTATTCGATTAAAAAAAAAAAAGAACTCGATAACCGCGAGTTGAAAACCGCCCAGACCACAATAACTCTTCTGGTGATTGGACCAGTATGGATCTAGGATCAAACTATCTGATCCTGGTTTAACCTTTATCCAACTGAATGAATTTAATGAAACTTTAAGCCGATGGGAAAAAACCAGAATAACGCCACTTCAACCTTATCTTTTGGAGAAATGTATCTTCTTATCGGACAGTGTAGATCAAAGATCAGACTGCACGTTCTGTGCAGTCTGATCTTGATCTACACTGTCCGGAGAAGGTCAGTGGGTCAAGTTTAGCTGCATAAAGGTTAACAATTGAGACATAGTCTTGTAAAAGGGGATTTAACGCATATTCGTTATGCATGATACCAAGCCGGCAAGTCCTCACATACTTATGGATCCGTAAAATCGATTTTGGTAAAACAACCGACTGAATCCAAGGGTAGAATGGTCCTTGGACATGCAGAAAATGTTCAAATAGTAAAGCAAAAAGTTTCGACCTAGGTCAGCCTGCACGGACTGCGCAGGCTGGCGTGGGTCGATACTTTTTTGCAGATGCATTAAACCCCCTTTTCACAAAGTATGGCTCAATTTTATTTGATTGGACCTTTTTACTACACAATCCGGTGTTTCAGCGACGCTGAGAAATGAGGGTTTTAAAAACATTGTGGGAACAAAAGGGAATGAAATGCTGGTAAGCAGTATTTTCTACTGTTCTCAAAATGTTTCCTACCCCATCCTTTGGGCTAGTCATTTTGTCGTCTGCAAATGCTTTTAAGGAGAGGGCACCCTAATGGGGTTCGTGTAATATCGCCTTTCATCGCCGAAAAAACGTATCGATTCGACTAAGACTCGGGTAATACGTAATCGATCGGCCGATGTACGCTGGTTTCCCGCCTCGATTACGGATCACCCGAGTCTTAGCCGAATTCGTACGATTTTGGCGACGAAAGGCGATGTTACATGAGTCTCATTAGAGTGCCCTATCCTTAAGTTGGACCAGTGTACAATTTTGTCGTCTGGTTAACCATTTTACCAAACATCCAGTGTTTTAACGGTAGCGTCGACGGTAGCGTACAGGACTTGGGAACAGGAGGTCGCTGGTTCGAATCCCCAGCTCGGCCGATTTCTTTCCGGGGATTGGTGATAGTCATTGCGACAGGATTCATTCCTCTCTCACTGCTGCCCATTGTTTCGAAGATGGTTTCGTGGGAGAGCCGCCAGTGGCTTGGGAAGAATAATGTGCAAAGTAATGATAAAAGAAACTCCAGGAAACCATGGATAGGTCCACTGGCCGCCGCGATATAACTTAACAATGTGGAAAACTTTATTAAACACCATACAATAGATACAGTCGATCCTAATATACGGCTTGCAACACGCGAAAAGGGGCATTCAGACATTTGCGTAAAATGCCGTCTCGGATCAGCCTGCGCAGTCCGCGCAGGCTAATCCGAAACGATATTTTCCGTTTTTTTGTAATTTTCTGTTCTGCGCAAATCTATTGTAGCACAAAATCTAATGTAGTCGTAAAGTGCCATCTCGGATTAGCCTGGGCGGATTGCGCAGGCTGATCCGAGACGATCCAGTTATAAGTATAAAAATCATGCGCCTGGTGAAGAATTAATTCTGCGAAATAACTGAAATAAAACTTTTAAGTCGATTGTAAAAACCCAAATATTGCTATTTCAAAGATTTTTTCGGGGAAAAAATATGTCCTTAACGGACAGTGCAGATCAAATATCAGACTGCAGGTTCTGTGCAGTCTGATCTTGATCTACACTGTCCGCGAAAGGTCGGTGAGTCGCGCTTAGCTGGTTAAAGATACTAGCGTTCTGTGCTAATGTTTTTTTCCTACGAAGGGGGATTTTTCATTCGTACAACCATTATCTTGTTTTCGTATCAATCATTGGACTGCAACAGTTCACGTAAAACCGCAGAACGGGTTACGCGTTATAAAATCTTCACACCGTCAACGGTGAATTAACTGGCTTTTGCAGACAGAATAGATCCAATATCAGACTTTACAGTACATGAGCGTATAGCCTGATCTTGAATCTACACCTTCGGCTACCAAATACTAAACTATGATAAAATACATTTTTTAATTGCAGTAGAAGTCTACTTTCCGACCGATCGCGAAAAAAGTCGGGTTTGTGTAGTACGTAGCGAAAAGAGTTGACCGCATTGTTTTCAAATGATTACAGTACAGCACGGATATGCATATCCGTTTGTATCTACCTTGCACCGCAGTAACCTTAGACCAAACATTGATTTGTTGTTTGATTGAAAGTCGTTTTTACGCCGCTTTCAACATTATGTCAGTCATATCACGGCGACAGTTTGCATATTCATGTAAGTAAGGGTTTGACCGGTACAAGGCTAGGGCTCTGAAGTATCTGGCCAAAGGTCACTCCCAGTGGAACCATGCAGTGAGGCTCGAACCTTGGGCCTCCAGGTTATGAGTCCTACACTTAACCACTTTACCACTGAGCCACGCGGGACCCCTTTTGCCAAACAACACAGTGTTTTAACAACTCTGAAGAACAGGTCTTTTGAATAGACTATGGGAAAAGGAGAAAAAACTGGTAACCAGCATTTTCTCCATTTCCCACAATGTTGTCAAAGGTCCTCTTTTCGAAGTCGTTAAAATGCGGGATTGTTTGGTGAAGGGAAAAAATTCATGCCAGTAGTAAAGACCAAAAGGTTGCGATTTTTAGTTCTTCCTCCTCACCACCTAAATATCTCGGTCCTTACTATACGAATAATGTTAGCTAGACAAAACCTTAACCATTAGAGGTTCAAACAAACAAAATAAACTAGAGATATAGAAGATAATCAACTGGTTGTGTGTAATAAAAAACAAGTCCGAAGGACGAGTTTTTTTTAACCGCATCAAACCCCATTCGAGTGACAGATTTTTAATTTAATACACAATTAGTTGATTATCCTATTTATTATATATTACTAATTCACCCTTTTTCATTCTAATAATTATCAAGAACGGTACAATATGCAATATAGGAAAAAAGTAGTTCCGGCAAACGTTCTAAAACTATATCCTCACTAGTGATGATACCGTATTTATCATCACTAGTGGTGTTATTCATTGTGAAACCCTAGTAATTCACTGATGGGAATATAATAAACCAAATCAATGCAATCTATAGAATGTCTTTCGGGACAGAGTAATCATAACACAGCGAATCAAGATCAGACTGCACGTTTCTGTGGTCTGTCTGATCTTGACCCATGCTGTCCGTAAACGCATCTATGATTGTTGTAGATTACTGGAGGGTTAACTTTTTCCGTACCATAGATGACGCCAGAAGCTGTTGTGGACAGCGTAGATCAAGATCGGACTGCACAAAACGTGCAGTCTGATCTGTGATCTACACCGTCCACTGCTTTATTCTAGATTTTGAACGAACTATGTCTTGATCTTGTAGCGAAACCTCATTTGTAGCCACTAAGTAAATGCTATTTATTTATTCAGTAGTGAAAGAGTTAAAAACCCTCCAAGGATAGAGGTCTGAAGGGGAGGAAAATACGTGGTGGTTTTATTTTTTGTCCCAAAATGACATCCATGAATAGAATGCTCCAAATGAAAGATGATATAATTGTTTGAGCTAATGCAGTCGGTTACACAAGTATATAAAGATAATAGATGTTTATCAAAATGAGAAAAAATAACATAATTAATGAATGAATCATAGTTATGCCGTTGACCTGCAATTCGAGATGTTATCTATATTCTAATAATACAAGGTTTTCCTTTGTATCTGACGACTGTAAACAAGAAATGTCTTTAAAAAAAACAGACGGCGTAACTGATACTGGAATGTGAGCATTGAAACTCTTTTGTGACTCAATATAAAGTAAAATAATGAAGAGAAACCCCACAAGCGATTGCCTCCTTTTCCTCACTGTTTTTCATTTTGTTGAAAAGTAGTTTTGGGTTTTGGGGTAATGCTTAGAAAACATTAAATTTCAAAATGGCTTGCAACACGCCAAAAGGGACATTCGGACATTTGCGTAAAGTTTCGTCTCGGATCAGCCTGCGCAGTCCGCGCAGGCTAATTCGAGACGGCACTTTACGACTGCATTAGATTTCGTCTTACAGTGGACTTGCGCAAAACAGAGAATAACCTAAAAACGGAAAGTGTCGTCGCATATCAGCCTGCGCGGACTGCGTAGGCTGATTCGGGACGACGCTTTACGCAAATGTCCGAATGCCCCTTTTCGCATGCTGCAGGCCAAATAGCATATGATAAGAATCTTTATCTACTGCATTAGTTTGCTATGGTACGAATCAAGGCCCAAGGGTATCGATTAGCGTTTGTTAATTGTGGTTTCATAACTGTTGGAGCAAATATGGCAAGCAAGGGCCCGCAAAATAGTCATGTGAATATTTTTGACCAATCGCAAACTACCATCTATTCATTCTTTATCAGTACCAAGAAGTACGTCAAAGCCAGCGCATTCAGCTACGCTGAAAAATTCCTAACAATATCCTTACAAAGTATGAACAATAGGCATGGATTAGGCTAAAATACGAGCACTTGAATGCATGTGAAAACACTGTTACAAACGGCAAAATTGTCCTTACGAATTTCTCCTCTTCCTGCAATTTTGTTTTAAAAAAATGTAGTCATATGGCAATGAATTAACATTTTACCAAACAAAAAAATTTTAGAGTTGTTCAAATTGAAAGCATTTGCAGACCACAAATGAATACGGTGCAAATGACTTTTGATATTATTGTTTTTTTTTTTTTTTGAAAACATTGTGGGAACAGGAGAAAATGCTGGTTATCAGCATTTTCTCCTTTTTCCCACAATGTTTTCAAAAATCTTCCTCCACAAATTCGTTCAAAAATCGAGAGCTTATAGTTAAGAGTTAACTGAAGAATTTGTACGATGAAGATTCTTATTAAGGAAAAAGCACCAAATCTCCAGTCCTCTTGAGCTGTTTTGACAAAAGAATTTATGAAAAAATATGGGACATTGAAGATAAGATCAGGTTGCACGTTCTGTGCAGTCTGACCTTGAATCTACACCGTCCGTTAAAAGCAACGATAGTTCTACATGACGGGCCAGGAATTAATGTAAAAATAGCATGCCCGCCTACGATAAATTTCAGATATGGTTAATGGTACGGGATTAATTCCTATCTAGCTATTTAATCTGTACAAAAATGCGATTAAAACATGTTCGGTGAAAAGGAGGCTTTATGAATCTGTTCAAAAGGAACGACCCATGTCAGCCTGCGCAGTCCGCGCAGACTGACAAGGGTCGATACTTTTTGCTTTTGATCAATTTTCTGCATGGCAAAGGACCATTCTACCTCCAGATCCAGTCGATTGTTTTGGACAAAATTGATGTTATGGATCCATAATTATGTGATGACTTGCTTGGTACAATAAATCACAGAGATGCATTAACCCTTTCCCAAACAATCCCTGGTTTTCACGGCCCTGAAAAAGAAGCCTTTTGAAAACATCGTGAGAAAAGGAGAAAATGCTGGTAACCAGCATTTTCTCCTTTTCCCACAATGTTTTCTACCCTTCCCAGAACAAAGTTCAATTTTTGAGTCACATTTATTTTGTCGTCTGCAAATGCTGTCAATTTGGACCAGTCTAAAATTTTGTCGTTTGGTAAAGAGTTAAACGATTCTCATAATATTATAGTCGTCACTTTACTAGGAGCCCTCTGTGACTCAGTAGTTAAAGCGTTGGGTTACTATTAAGGAATTCGATTGGCAGAACCAATCATATAGAAGCCGTATAGCCCTAGTTTGGAAAACATGGTTTGAAAAGGACCCTTTTAACACGGGGTCATCTTCCACAATGCCAGTCAAAATATGCTTACAATGACGCTGAGCAAAGAACGCTGATCCCGAAGGTTGCGGCTGCATGTATCAGTGAATTTTTTTCGTAGAAAGGGGGCATAACTCTGTTATGAAACTTTTGATTTATCTTTCTTTCGGCCTGGTGTGGATTCACCTTATTGACTGTTAACAAGTACCCCAGGTTTGAAGTAAATGTCACTAGTTATGAATGCTATGACATTACCTGGGTGGTTTTCTTCCTTCTCCCCCCCTCCTCCGAAAATCGCCGAGCTAAAATCGTCGACAGGTAATACTTGAAATCAATGCGAAACTTGTAGTTTTACTCGCTTAATTTTAAAAAGGTCACAACTGTTAAGCTGGATAAATATGTTTGTTTTATTGGAGAGGTCATCAGACCTCTCCAACAGTGGTGAGTTTAAAAGGCAGACTGCCACAGAATTTGCTGTCTAAATCCCGGCATTTTTCTTACGAAATTGTTCTGATACACAGTCTGTTTCGTCATGGTTTTGTAAATAAAGCGAAATCAAAAAACCGAAACAGGAAATAGACGTGGTTTATTTTTATATGACGAATTTCAGAAAAGATTTATTATATTTATTTGCCATGGTTGCAAATGACCTCTCACATAATTGTAATTTTTCATTAAGCAAATAAATTGAAGCAGAAGAGAAAATAAAAAGAATTTCGTTAAAAAAGAGAAAGAAGACCGCTGGACAAGATCATGCGACTTGAAAACGCGGAAAGAAGGTCAATGACCGTCATGTAAAGCATGAAAGGTTTCTACGCAGCGGCTTTTTTACTTGTTTGTTTACATGTACCAAAATATATTGAAATTAAAAGCTAATAAACTATTTAAAAACATTGAAGCTGACCTCTCCTGGCTTCTTTTGTAAAGAAGCCAACGTGTGCAGACTTATGGCTACTGTTCACGTGCAATCCTCAATCAGGTATGGGTAATAAACACTATGTTTATGTCCCGTCCGAAATGAAATACTAGCATTTGTTCTGTAAGAATTGTCTTGGCGGTAAATACTTTATTGTTGACAAAAAGTCGGTATTCATAAATTAAAACGTCCTTGAATTTATTGTGGTATATTATTTCACAAATGTGTAATTACGTCAATTAAGCTAATTAAGTATTTAAGGAATCAGGTTCATCTTGATAAACATTTGACGGATTTCTAATTTATTTCTGACGCCCACCTCTGAAATTAACCCGTTCACTACAATACCTTATGCGGACTGCGCAGATCAAGATCAGACTGCACAAAACGTGCAGTCTGATCTTGAATCTCAACTGTCTTGAATCTACACCGTCCGCTAGCTGATGTTTAACACTTTAACTCACAGTTGCGAGTTTTAATGAACTGAACTGAATTGAACTGACATTTATTTTTTGACGTATACAAGTTGTACATTGTCACAGCACGTAACATACAATGAATTTAGTCACGTGTATAAACGTTACCCTGAAAATACACAAAGGGAGAAAAAATAGAAAAAAATAAACAGGAAAAAACATAGAAACTAAAAACATTCCAAAAAATGCGAGTGGCAATAATAGAAGTACATATTAGTAAAGTTTCAGATTTGCTTCCTTGCGGACCTTCACTTAAATAGCTTATAAATGCGGACGGTCACTTAGCTTATAATTGCGGACGGTCACTTGAATAGCTTATAAATGCGGCCGTCACTTAAAGCCTCTGTAAAGTCCAAAAATAGGTAATTTTCACCGTTTATAACTCGAAAATATATCGGATAACCCATCACAACACACATATATAAGATCGGAGAAAACTCAAACGTGTCAGTTACTGCATTGGTTGCCGTGAAATACGGGTGCGAAAATGCATGGAGAAGCCCGTCGGTTTCAGGGACGCCATTGATCGAGACAACCCTCGTTATCGTTCGTGTATATTCGAACTAGGCCTTCGAGAACGTCACGTGATACCATTGCATCTCATTAGTAACACCTTTATTTAAACTGCAAAAACCTAACTTAAACTTTCTGTTAGTCAAAATCTGATTAGCCTGGCATTTTCTACAGACTCGGAACTAAAGTATGATACTAAATTTGTTGGTCTTCAGCAAAACATGCGACGAGAAATAAAAGAAAATTAAGTGCACACTTATTTATGGAACTGAGTATATATACGGCTGACACTTAGGAATGTCATGTACAAGTGATTTCTTGCCATAACCCTTTACTAGACGACAAAATTTTAGCCAAGTCCGAATGGATTGATTGTATGGTGTTTAACGCCGTTTTCAGCATTATTTCAGTTATATCGCGCCAGCCAGTGCACCTATCCATGCTTTCCTGGGGTCTCTTTTACCAGTATTGCGCACAATTTTCTTTCCAAGCCACTGGCTGCTTTCCCACATAACCATCGTCGAAACAATGGTCCGCGGTGGGGGAGGAATGAATCCTGTTGTAATGGCCATCATCAATCCTCGGAAAGAAATTGGCCGAGCAAGGGGTTGAGCCGAAGACCCCCTATTTTCAAGTCCTGCACGCTACCGACTGAGCTACCGGGGCTCGGCCCATGTCTGAATTGAAAGCTTTGCAGACAACGATTTCAATGTGGCTCAAATGGTGCAAACTTTCTTTGATAGGTCACCAGCATTTTCTCCTTCTCCCACAATGTTTTCAAAAGGGTTCTTTCCAAGGGTCGTTAAACGATCCTGAAGTTCAAGGACCCTGAAGAAAGAGGCTGTGGGTAACCAGCATTTTCTCTTTTTTTTTTTCCACAATGTTTGCTACCCTGTCGTAAATAAATCTCATCAATTGGGCTGTATCAAAATTGTACTGTGTAATGCTACCAATAGAGAACAGTCCAAAATTTTGTCATCTGGCTCAATGTTTGTGTGGCTAAAATAATGTGGAAAGGAGATTAACCCCCCCCCCTTTTCACTCCTTCAAGCAGAGGGATAGCTTATCAAAAGTTCATTCGTTGTTAAAAAAAACCAAAACATCTTTTGTGGCAATAGGTCAAAACAATCGCTTTGCATGGGGTAGCGAAATATCATCTTATCGGATGTCAACACACTGCAGAGGAAATGTAATCAGTATAGTTGAAATATGTTTATTTCAACAACTAGTTTATTTTGAAAAAAAAAAAAGGTTCCCGTGACCCTTTACTGTACAATTACTTGAATTTGAATTTGTGTTTATCTATCGTCGCCACCGGTTGCCCATATGGGCACCCCCCCCCCCCAAGGCTGTTAGTACATGTATTGTTACGGGGGATAGTACAGATACAGGACGAAACCCATCCTAAGTCACGCCTGGTTCTTTAATGTGCTCGGAGTATAGCACCGTCACACGGAACCTCGGTTTAACATCTCATCCGATAAACTACATGTATTAGTAATTTTAGATGGCCAGTCGTGGGAATCGAACCCACATCCTGAAGTGACCCGAAACATTACGTTAGCGAGTCCTACGCTTCATTAACTGAGCTATGCTGGCTGGTCCTGTACAATGACTTTTTACGCCTCTGCATTTAAACAATAAAAAAAAAAATGATGACAACCGATTGGCCCTTTCATTCGATTGCTTCCAATAATGTCCCATGGAAGTCTTCTCTTTACACTCCATTTTATTAAAAATACTCTTTGTACTTTGATTCAACAGTATTTAACCCTTTACCAAACGACAAATGTTAAGACTGGCCCCAAATTGAAAGTATCTGTAGGTAAAAAATGAAATGTGTTTGAAATGACGGAGTTTATATCTGATAGGATAAAAAACATTGTAGGAAAAGGAGAAAATGCTGGTTACCAGCATTTTCTCCTTTTCCAGCAATGTTTTCAAAAACCTTATTTCCCAGGGTCGTTCAAAAACGAGATTATTTGGTAAGAGTTAAAGTATTTCACGGTGGCCTTTCAGTGCTCAAATCAATTCATTTTCGAATTTCTTTAACTAGAACTCTGCACATGACTCTTTTACAAGCCACTGGCTGCTTTCACACATAAAACGATGAAATGATCTTCAGCCTTGAGAGACGTTTCCTAATCGTTAACTGTGTAAAAGAATGTATAAGTACATTGTACTCTTATGTGCACTGTTTGTTTGTATTGGAGTTTAACGCCATTTTAACAGCTTAGGTCATATCATGGCGGTCAGTGACGCACTCATGTTTCCTGGCTTTCTCGCACCAGTACTGACACATCTTTCTTTCCAAAGCCACTGACTACTTTTCTCACATGCAACAGATGTGAGAGGCGAAAAATCGCCGGAAAGAAAGTTCGCCGCAACCGGGTATCGAACCCGCAACCTCCAGGTCACGAGTCAGATACGCTAACCACTGAGCTACCCTTATGTGTATAATATGCATGTTAAGATCCATCACCGTAATGTAGTTTCCTAGACCTTTACCACAAAATCCCGAGTTTTAACGACCCAGAGGAAAAAGGTTTTTGAAAACATTGTGGAAAAAAGAGAAAATGCTGGTAACCAGCATTTTCTCTTTTTCCTACAATGTTTTCTAACATTTCACCCAAAAATCCCTTGATTTGAGTCATCTGCAAATGCATTCAATTTGGACAAGTCTAAAATTTTGTTGTTTTGTAAAGAGTTAAACCTAGCGCACAGATGGTTGAAGTTTTTACAGAATCAGGTTCAACCATTTTATCTAACAATGACCTCAATTTCAGTCTATAACTAATGGCGCTCATGTACCAAATAGGTCAAACCATAGGCCTCTGAAACTCCATTGGTCTATCAAAGGATAACAATTTTTCATTATCGGACACCGTTACTATTAATAGCACATTGGAGATTCCCTCTTTATCGTATTTAGTAAGACTTACTATATACGATATAGAGGGAGTCGCTAATGTGCTATTTATAGAAACGGTGTTAATTAAAATATGAGTATACTCCGTAATATATAGGCGATGCACCAATGTGCTATAAGTGTTCGATGATCGACCAAGGAAAATCTTAGCGTTCCGTGATAGACCAATAGAGCATATCAATGTGATGTTTGCAGTTAAGTCGTTCTTATTTTTTCGGTATAGCTGAATGCGCTGGCTTTTGACCTACTTCTTGGTTCCGATAAAGAATGAACTGACAATAATATGCGACTGGTAAAAAATGTGCACATGTTTATTAGGCGGACACTGCTGCCATATTTGCTCGCACATTTATGAAACCACAACTTACAAGCGTTGCTACCGCTAATCTGTACCCCGGGGCCTTGATTCATACCATAGCAAATACATGTAACAAAGAATTATCCTTTTCTTGTTCTATTTGGAAATTCAATATTTTCATAAGTGTCACCCAATAACCCAATACTACTTTTCCACAAAATGAAAAACGTCGGGGAAAGAGGCAATTGCTCGCGAGGTTACTTACCGTTATTTTACTTCATATTGAGCAGCATACGAGTTTCAATACTCATATTCTAGTATCCCTTACGCCGTCTCTCTTTTTTAAGGATTAATCTTTGTTTTCGAATTGGATGCAACACAGATAACCAGATAGACAAACGTACTAGGAGGGTAAAGCTATAGGGTAGGAGACTAGACTTACAAACTTTGTAGAATAACTTTCGTAAAATGCATAACTGGTAAAGTTACATTACTGTGATTTAACTCTTTACCAAACGACCAGATTTTAGCCTTGTTCAAATTGAAAGCTTTTTCAGACAAGAAATTAAAGGTAGGCCAAATGGGGAAGGTTGTCTTTAATAGGATAGAAAACATTGTGGGAAAAGGAGAAAATGCTGGTTACCAGCATTTTCTCCTTTTCCCACAATGTTTTCAAAAGTCTTCTCCCACAGGGTTGTCAACTTGAGATTGTGTGGTAATGGGTTAATGGCTTCGGTATAAAATGCTAGAATCTTCAACTTCCACGCACTTATCACATTCTATAGGGCGATAGGTTATTATGCAGCGGAGTTAATAATTTTCATCTGTTTCCTGCTAAGTAAGGGAAATGAAACCCGATAGTAAATGCCAAACTTTCGCTACTTCAAAGGTATATTTTGGGAGAAAATATCTCATATAGGGTAGGGTAGATCCAAGATCAGACTGCACGTTCTGTGCAGTCTGATCTTGATCTACTTTGTCCGCAAAAGGTCCTTGAGTCGCGCTTAGCAGCCAAATGGTTAAACACTATTTAAGTCAATGAAAGTTGATTTACGTTTTAATAAAGTCATCAATATTTACACTATGTACATGTATGTATATACAAGAATAACTTACAAAATTTATTACACAATTCGTATGATATTTTGGACAAGTTTCATTTCATTCTGTTTTCCACAGACGTCTGCAAAGAAACTGCAACAACAGAAAATGAAACTACTTCAGACTCTCTAAGCACTCAGTTTGTACCTTTTTTGCTTTATTTAGCCCTACTGGAGTTCGATTATCTTGAAATCACCGTAATGCATTATACCAAGCCAGATACCACATAGTTATGGATCCATAAAAGATATCTTACAACCAACTCCATCATGAGGTACCCCAGTCCTTTGACATGCAGAAAATATAGCACAAAGTTTCGAATCATGTGGACTGCACAGGCTTTACAAGAGTTGATACTTTTTCAGACGCATTTAACCCCTTTTTCATTGAGTATGGTTCATGTTTAATTTCATAGAATTGGTAAGAGCTGATACTGCCCTGCATAATAGTGTAGTGGCAGTTCTGAATGCCCATATGTATAATCAGTTTGTTTGGTGTTAGCATAGACTGTTGATGAATTCGTATGAGCCATGGTGATGCATTATACCAAGCTCGTCATCATAATTATGGACCCATAATATCCATTTTGCCTATCAACTGACTTAATCCTGAGTTACACTGGTCCTTTGACATGCAGAAAATTATCTTAGGGGTCCTGTGTGGCTCTGAGGTTTAGGTGTAGGAGTAGTAATCAAGAGACCCTGACTTCAATTCTCACCCAAGGCAATGACTTCTCCTGGCAGTACTCTTTGGCAAAGCACTTGAGAGCCCCAGCCTTTTACGGGGGGAAATCCAGGAAAACGCACCAATAAGTGAGCTATCACCCTAATATGAATACAATAATGTTGTGGTTGGCATTAAACATAATTTAATCATTCATTTTTAAGCTTAACCCTTCTAGTGCCATAGTCAAAAACAGGAGCTTTTGCATATGGCATAGATCAAGATCAGACTGTACAGATGGTGCAGTCTGATCTTTTTACCTATGCTTGTTCAGTTATTTAGTCATGCCTGTAATTTAAATATCTTTCTGCGATCTTCCCGAATTACATTTTCAGCTGTCAAAAGAGGTGTAGTTTATATATTTGGCACTGAAAGAGTCAACTGTAACCAAACTCTGATACAAGACAGTAGTTATCATTAAAATGCTGCCATGGGATCCTCCTTTCTCGCTCTTTTCATCCTCCAAGCTTCCATTTCTTCCTCTGTGGGTAGTTTAGCTTCAAACATACTGTTGTATGGTCTTTTACGTTCATTGAGGGCCAGAATCTCTGACACTTTCTTTTGGTGTTCTAGTTCTTTCTCTATTGCCTGTAAGGAGAGCAAAATATTGTAAGAAAATGAATAAATCTCTTACTCAACAATCCTGTGTTTTAACAACCCTGAAGAAGAAGGCTTATGAGAATATCAAGTTAAAAAGAGAAAGAGTTGATTACCACCATTTTCTGCATTTCTGTCATTGTGTTCTGCCCTTTTGAAGACATACCCTGTTATTTTAGCCACATAAAATTTGTTGCCTGAAAACGCTTTCCATACAGTTGAATCTGGTAAACAGCTAAAGTGAAATGGTCATTCACATACTGACCCTTTTCCACACAATCCAAAGTTTTAATGACCATGAGAAGGAAGCCTTTTGACAACAATGTGGGAAAAGGAGAAAATGCTGGTCACCAGCATTTTCTCCTTTTCCCACACTGTTTTTTTTTATCATGTCAAAGACAAGTCATATCATATGCACCAAATTTCATGTGTCATCTGCAAATACTTTCATATTTGAAAAGTCTAATGTTTGCAGTCTGGTAAAGAGTTTTAAAACAATAAAAAGAAACTGGATGTTGCAATTTTAAGGTGGTTTCCAGTCAGAATATGTCACAGAATAACAGAATACATTCAGATCTAGAATGCACATTCCATGAAGTCAAAACTTGGTCTATATTGTTCCATAAAGCAACAAGAGTTGTGCCTGGTGCCCTAGAAATAAAAATCAATCTCTGAAGATTATATAAACCTTTCATTAGTAGACTGAAAAATGTTAAAAAATTGCATTGCCCACATTGAAGCTTAGAACTGAGAGTATTTTATTCTTACTTATGAAATGTGAAAAAAATACTGTACCTTCTTCAATTTCTTTGCCTTTCTTTCCTCATTTTCTGAGTTATCACTTTCATCACTTGAACTGCTACTCCTCTTTTTCTTTTTCTTATGCTTGTTCTTTTTCTTCTTTTTCTTTTTTTTCTTCTTCTCTTCCATTTCCTCTTGATGTTGCTGAAATGATGAAATAATTTACCCTTGGAGCCCTGCATGACACTTAACTCTTTACCAAACAATAACACTATTTCATGACCCTAAAAAAAGTATGATATTGAAAACATTATGGGAAAAGGAGAAAATGCTGGTAACCAGCATTTTCTCCTTTTTCCATCATGTTTTCTAGCCTTTCATAGACAAATCTCGTCATTTTAGCCACATTTAATTTTGTCATCTAGAAATGTTTTCAATTAAGGCAAGTCTAAAATTTTGTTGTGAGGTAAAGAGTTAAGTTGTTGTGGTAAACAATGTAGAACAGGATCAAGCTCCCTTTTGCAAACTATTTAGATAAAAATCAGATTGCACAGAACATGCAGTCTGATCTTTGATTTTACATGTACACAATTTTGTGAAATATTCTGGCAAAAATGCCGTTAAAACTATAACATTTCGGTTTATTTTTTCAGATTAAATCCATTTCACATAACCAACTCTTTATGAATTAAAATAACTTTGCCGAGCCCTGGTAGCTCAGTTTGTAGAATGCACGACTTGTAAACAGGGGGTTGCTGGTTCGATCCCCCCGGCTAGGCCAATTTCTTTCCAAGGATTGATGAGTCATTGCGACAGGATTTATTCCTCTCTCACTGCTGACCATTGTTTTGACGATGGTTATGTGGGAAGGCTGCCAATGGCTTAGAAACAATATTGTGCAGAGTACTGGTAGAAAGAACTACAGCAAAGCATAGATAGGAGCAATGGGCACCGCGATATAACTGAAATAATGTTGAAAATGGCATTAAACACCATAATTATAATATATAATCATCATTAAAATAATTTCAAATTCCAAAGCTCAACTGGCGAAAGCTACAAGTTCAACTGGAAAAACTACTCATAGCTAGCAATTTCTCCTTTAGTCACAGGTTCTTTACACATTATCATGTATATGACCATTAGTTCATCTTTATCACCCTTATTTTACAGGAATGTGAGCGTAAAATACTCTAGATCTATCTGTTTAAAGTTGAAAATTTTAAACCAATTTTACCATCCAAAATATTGCCATTCTAAAGATCTTTTCACCCTAAAAATGTCTCTTTATCAGAGAGTGTAGATATAAGATTAGACAGTAAGTTCTGTCCAGTCTGATATTGATCTTTAGTGTCCAAAAAGGTGTACTGAGTTGCCCTCAGCAGTCTAAGGGTAACTACTCCAGTACTGTATAACCAAGGGGTGGCGCTTGTTACGCACAATATGCATGTGCATATAAAAAAATCTAAAACCAACGTTATAAATCACAATATCAAATACATGTACATGTATTAATTTTCTGGATTTGCGCACCATTTCAAACTCAATAGATGGATTTAATTAATGCACCGTCGACTAGGGATTCCTCTGTGTTTTACAATAAATGAACACCCCCTCCTGCTACCTCTCCCATCAGCACTTCGTACCTGATTGTGCGTATAAATATTTTAATCATGGCTATGCCTATGATAACAATGGATAACTAGTTTACCTGTAACAATGATTTCTGCTCTGCGTCTTCTTCTCCCACTCTGTCATTCCCCGAGATGTCTATTTCTTGGGAAATCAAACTTTTCTGTGAAAAAAAAAAAAAGATTTCTTAACCCTTTACCACACAATCCCAACTTTTAACGACCCTCAGAAAGAAAGCTTTTGAAAACATTGTGGGAAAAGGAGAAAATGCTGGTAACCAGCATTTTCTCCATTTCCCACAATGTTTTCTACCTTCCCAAATCGACTTTCATTTTTTGATTCACATTTATTTTGTCGTCTGCAAATGCTTTCAATTTGGGCTAGTCCAAAATTTTGTCGTTTGGTAAAGAGTTATTCGATCAAACCCTTTACCATAAAAGAAAATTTTTGACTGGACCGAAAGGAGAGCTTTTGCTGACAACAAATTAAATGCTGCTCAAATGGTACTTTTTGTCTTCGATAGGATAGAAAACACTGTGAGAAAAGGAGAAAATGCTGGTTATCAGTGTTTTCTCCTTTTCCCACAATGTTTTCAAAATCCTTCTCTTTCAGGGTCGTTAAAACTTTGATTTGTGAGTATAGGTTAATCCATTACTGTGCAGAGTATATTTTTTCCACCTGTTAAATTCTATTGCCATTTAACATCATACAAATATATAAGGATGAAGAAGAAAATATCGCTCTTCATCAGTACAGAAAGCATTGTGGGAAAACAAGCTACTGCCTACTTCATTTAACCTGATTCTGGCCTTTGTGCTGAATACAAAAGTAGACATATAAATAAAACTCCACCTACTGGTACTATTTGGAAAGCTACTTTTAAACGGTGATTTACTTATATATACATGCAAGCAAGGTAATTCGCACATACCATACAAAATATTTCTGTGACCAATCAGGACATATGCCGAAAGTAGCCACGTGCAATGCCGAGGGTAAAAATAGAATTTTAATTTATGTAAATGATGTTGACCTGGGTCAGATTAAATGAAGTGGGCAATAATGCTTGCTTTATGCACATTCTTCTATTGATCTACATTTTCATTGACAATAACTTTAGTTTTGCTTTGCATCCTATGGATTCAGAATGATCCATATGCCAATGCTTCAAAAATATCATTGCTTTGAATTCAGTCTTAATTTTGTGAGAAAGTAGCCAGTAGCTTGGAAAGAGTAATGTAATATGAGTGAAAGCAGCAAGAATACATGGATAGGTGCACTTGCCTTCATTTGTATCAGTTCAAATTGCCGTTTCGCTCATTAACACTTCACCCCTTATTTTGATGACCCTGGGGAAAGAAGCTTTTGAAAACATAATGGGGAAAAGCAGATGATGCTGGCAACCAGCATTCTCCCCCTTCCTCACAATATTTCCTGTCATTTTAAAGACAAATCCTACCATTTGAGCCACAATTAATCTGCCATGTGCAAATGCTTGCACTACGGACCAGTTCAAAATTTTGTCAGCTGGTAAAGAGTTAAACAAACATACATAAAGACATATGGGATTAAACTTTCCAAATGGAACTTGGCTAACTATTATATGCTGGCCACAAGTTCTACCAAGAGTACTATATAGAGGATATTTGTTTTTTACGGTGAAAGATCGAAATTTATTTCATCGAGTGAACATCATTGGTAATATTTTCACAAGTGGCACAGCCACTTGTGAAAATATTACCAATGTTCATGAGATGAAATAAATTTCAATCTTTCACCGAAAAAAAAAAAAAAAAAAAAATTCTATTTGTTTCATGCTTTAAACCCTTTCTGGAGGAAACTTAATCAAAATCCAGTACAGTTCTTTTTGGTTATTCCCCGTGGTGTATCCCCTCCGCATAGCAACGCATTACAATATTACGTCAAGCGCGAGAAGTGTAAGATAAATTACGTCATATTTCCATCTGGTTGTGAGGCATGCGCACTTTACCTAGGTAACTAGCGTGCGGGAACAACTGTTTCCGCCTTCAATTGAAGAGTTAGAATATAATGATCGGTATTTTCACTGGTCGTAACCATGAAATATCGAAAAAATATTTCATCGATATTTCTCGATAACCTACCCAAAAGCATGAAATAAAATTGTATAACTTATCATGTGCATCTCTAAAACTTATTTGTATGGGTGGTTCTTACCTCGCCAGCTGCCTCTATTCCAGCTTGCCCTGTACAATATGACTCTTTTATCATGGAGTGACAACATTTATAGCCCCATTTACCAGCTCTCCAGAATGATCCCCAAACACTCTGTGAAAATAAATAAAAGTGATAAATCATCTCTGTGTGTGTACCTCTCTCAATTACTTTCACTTCCTTTTAGTTCCTTAGCTTTCCTACAACTGTCACAGACACCCTATCATGTACCTTAATAGATAAGACATCTGTCCAAACTTAGCCTATCTAATTCCAAGGCAATGTAGCCCGCTAGCGCTTCATAATAAATGCCTCAGATGTACATCTTGTAAAAGTAGGTATGAAAAAGAGAAGAAACAAGTGAAAATTCTCTGCTCCACAAGATGTATGAAAAAAAATTAAGACTGCATTATCAACTAAAACCAAATAAACTGAATCACAAAGATAATTCAGAGGAATACTTAAGAGTTCACCACACAATCCTGACTTTTCTTTAGGAAAATGGTAATCAGCATTTTCTCCTTTTCCACAATGTTTTGTACCTGTCCACAGACAAAATTTTATTCTTCAAAATTCTGTTGTCTCACTCTCATCTTGTCATCTACTTGATTCCAGTTTACACTGGACAAACTTGGTTTGCAGGGGTATGAACATGTAGAAGTGAATGTAGACACTTACAGTATGATTGTTTATGTAAACATCCTCCTGGTACTTAGATCTCACAACTGGTTTCTCTGCACCTTTTATCACTGATCCTGTTCTAGAATACTCCACATAATCTTCCTGTAGAAACAAAAACAAGGAGGTCAAGATAGCCCTGCAAAACAGACACTTTTGACCTGGCGGCTATAATTATACAAGTCTTTTAGATGATGCTACATATCAAATGTCGCCGTTTGTCTCAACTGGATATCAAACCCGCAACCAGCAGGTCACGAGTCAGATACGCTTACCACTGAGCTACCCGGCCCAGGCTCCAAATTGAAAGCATGTGCAGGCTTCAAACAGAAATTAACTCAAACCATGGAATTGTATTTTAAGGGTAGAAAGCATTGTGGGAAATGAAGAAAATACTGGTTACCAACATTTTCTCCTTTTCCAACACTGTTATCAAAAAAACTTTCTTCCTCTGGATTGTTCAGACCTTGAATTGTTTGGTAAAGGGTGAAGCAGTCAAAACTTAAGTTTTTCCACTTACAGTTTGAGCCATCAGTAACTGTTTGGGCGGGGCTTCCAGATGCTCCTCCCCTCCATATTTCTCCAGGATACTATTTTTAGCCATGCTCTTTGTATCTTCCTTACGTTTCTCCACCTCCTTTGTTAACAATGCTAATTTTGTGGGATCTGCTTGAATATGGACATCTGTCCCATGTTCATAGGCTTCCCATGCAAACACTGAAAAAATAAGGCACAATACAAAAAAGGTACTAACAGTGGTAAATTGCTAACTCTAATTTGCATGCAAAGATGGCTCTAAGATTAAAATCTAGATATGAATAAAGACAGGCAATACGAGGAATCACAAAGTTTTTTTTGTATTTTGCTGTAAAATTTCTAAATCCAAAAGTAACAATATAGGAGCTATTGCATAACCAGGGATGAATATATCTTTAACTCTCTTCCAAACGACAAAATTTTAAGACTTAACCAAACTGAAAGCATCTGTAGACGACAAAATAAATGTAGCTCAAATGATGATCCCTGTCTTTGATGGGTACAAAACATTGTGGGAAAAGGAGAAATTTTCTCCTTTTCCCACAGTGTTTTAAAAATGCTTCTCCATCAGGGTCATTAAAAGCCAGGGTTGTTTGTTAAAGGGTGGGATTGTTTGGTAAACGGTTTACACAGCAATCCATAGGCTCTATAGCTCATTTTGTACAGTCACCGGCAACGGTTTTTAAGGAGAACTTTTTTTGCACTTTTTTCCCTTTTTCCCCCAAGTAAAGGGTAAACAGTCACATCCTTACGACTTTTCCCTACAAAGTAACAATTTTCGGTCAAAATCTGTTTTAATGGCCTGTTAAGGATATTACATTGTTTTCTTGCCAGCAGCAAATCAAAGTCCCTTTTTAATATGTCTGCTGCTTTTCCATATAAACATTTTATGCATTGTTCAGCAATAAAAGAAGGAAGAACTATGTCACAATTACTCTAAGCAAGCAGAGAATTGTGGCTGAAAAAATGACTTACTTTGTTGTTTAGCAAACTGTGTGGCATCACCAGAAAACCTGGCTATGTTATCACCCCTGTAACCAATTCTGCAATATAAAATATACATGTATCAAACAATCAGTCAGTGTTTTAACTCCTTTATGCTCTGAGCAAGTGAAATCAATATATTCATTCCATAAAGAACACAAATTTTTTACAATTTCAAGACTTTCTTGTCAGAATATCTAATAATATATTGTACAGTGCAGATCAAAATTTAAGACAGGTCCATATTGAAAGTTTCGGCAGATGACAAGCTAAATGTGGCTAAAATGATAGGATTTGTCTGTGAACAGCTAGAAAACATTGTGGGTGAATGACAAAATGCTAGTTACTAGCATTTTCTCCTATTCCCTCAATTCTTTCAGTGGCTTTCTTCCTCAGGGTTGTTTCAAGTCAAGATTGTTTGGTAAAGAGGTTACCTATTACCACACAATCACGAGTTTTGACTCTGAGGAAGAATCCTTCAGAAAACATCATGGGAAAAGGAGAAAATGCTGGTAACCAGCATTTTCTCCTTTTCCCACAATGTTTTCTTCCCTATAAAAGACAAATTTCATCTTTTCAGCCCCAATTAAATTGTCGTCTGCAAATGCTTTCAATTTGGAAAAGTCTCTAAAATTTTGTCGTTTGGTTAGGGGTTAATACACTGCTGGCAGAAGTTTATTTATAATCAAAATACTTACTCTCCTTCCTTTCCTGTATTTTTCAGAGGATTTTCTCTCATGGATCTGGTTTTGGGATCATAGAAGGCCGAGTTAGGATCCAGGTTGTACAGATACTGAAAGTAAGATATGACAGTGTTGGTTCTGAACTAGAAAAGCAATTGCCCTTATCCAACCTTTTCAAAACCTATCTGCTATAGGTGTATAAAAATCATATTTGTTTGTGAAGGGGTTCTCCCTTAAACAAACAATGCCAAGTTTTTATGACCCAGAAGAAGCCAACATTTGAAAATATTGTTGGGGAAAAAAGCACTTTCTCCTGTTCCCACAATGTTTTCTTCCCTTTCAAAAACAACCGAATGCTTTCGAAATTAGACAATATGAAGAACTGTGATTTAGTAAAGAATTAGATGAATTGCATTTAAGAAATTTTAAAATGATTCAAAGAATACAGGAAACATGGAAGTAAATGTGTGAACCGTTATGATTCAGTTAGGGGAATAACCAGCGTTCTACCATTATACAGGGAGGGGACAATTGTTCCATAAATCTGAAAAGATGCCGACCTGTTTGGAAAATGATTGGAACAAATGCAGCCTGGCAGGATGAAATAACATATAAACTTGAAAGTGAGACATCATGGTGAGGCATTTTCTCATTTGCATGCATTTTAATAGGACATTTTCTCATTAACTCTACAAAACGACAAAATTTCATACTTCTCCAAATTGAAATCATTTTCAGATGACAAATCAAATGAGGTTCAAAATGATAGAATTTGTCTCTGAGAGGTTAGAAAACATTGTGGGAAAAGAAGAAAATGCTGGTTCCCAGCATTTTCTCCTTTTTCCACAATGTTTTTAAATTCCCTCTGCCTCAAGATCATTAAAATTTTGGGATGGTGTGGTACATGGTTAATTAAGACTACATTCCAGAATCTCTACCTTTGCAAAACACCTAATGATTTTGATATGTTACTTTTTGGTATAATACTCACTTTTGCCATATCTTCCCTGATTCGCAAATTTCTGACAGTAATTCTCTGTTTGGTTTCAAACTTCTGTCCGGGCATGGCCACATCTTCTGCATATTTGTCTTCATCATCGGAATCTGCAGATTTCTACGAAGGCAAACAAAAAGTATTAATTTCATTTTTTAGCCTTAGAGCACAACAAACAATTGAAGTTGTTTGTGAAGGTGATGTTGATTAAGATCAGACTTCTTGTGGTAAAAAATACAACCTGATCTTGGATCTACACTGTCCATGATATAGCAAAAGTACCCATGATATATACCTTATTCCTGACCAAAAAGTACTTGGCTAACTATTATATGCTGGCCATAAGTTTTACCAAGAGTACTATATAGAGGATATTTGTTTTTTACGGTGAAAGATCGAAATGATGCTCACGAGATGAAATCAATTTCGATCCTTCACCGTAAAAAAAAACACAAATATTCTATTTATTTCATGCTTTAAACCTTTTCTGTGGGGAACTTAATCAAAATCCAGTACAGTTCTTTTCGGTTATTCCCCGTGGCGTATCCCCTCCGCATAGCAACGCATTACAATATTATGTCAAGCGCGAGAAGTGTAAGGTAAATTACGTCATATTTCCATCTGGTTGTGAGGCATGCGCATTTTACCTAGGTAACTAGTGCACGGGAACAACTGTTTCCGCCTTCAATTAAGAGTTAGAATATAATGATCGGTATTTTCACTGGTCGTAACCATGAAATATCGAAAAAATGTTTCATCGATATTTCTCGATAACCTACCCAAAAGCATGAAATAAAATTGTATAACTTATCATGTGCGTCTCTAAAACTTATTAAGCACTCTACGGGTATCGCGAATATATCCTAACCCAAACAGGTGGTCATGAATGACCCTGTTGCAGATGAGTGGTGGGTTTGTAAGCTAGACGAAACTGTCTGTGTTCCATCGTTACCTGAGATGCTGGTTTTCAAGCAAGGCACTTAAAGACCCCAGCACAGGTATAGCAAAACTAAGGAAACACATGACAGGGCTTTCAAATAAATAAATCTTCAACACAAAAGTACAGGAATACAGTTAAATTTGTTTTTATTAGCTACCCACAAGAACAAGCAAAACAAATACATTTTGACCATAGACTGTTGCATATTGGATTTAATTTGGGAACTTAAAAAAATGACTCGGTTGCTTTTTATAGGTGACTCTTGGCTGTCACAGATTTGGCAGTGCATACAATAGAGTTAATATCAGTCTAACTGTCACCCGGTCAATCTAGCTAATTAATTTCACATGTTAAGTCCCATTTCACAATTTCCTTATTATCACTTGCAATGCCATTACACCTACCATCTTTCTTAACAGTGAAATATGACTGGAAAAAGGTGATCTCATTTGAGTATTTTCTTAAATGAGTTCACAAAAATCATTTGCTAATTCCAAAAAGCTTAAATCAATTTATTCCACCACAACTTGCTTCCTTGAAAAAACTGCAATGGCAAATGTTTTTGATGTGATATAAATTTTGGTAAATTTCTGAAAAGCAAAGTATCATTGAAAAAAAGCTTAAAGCATAATTAAGCATCAACTCAGGCGTGTTACCTGTTCATTTCCAGATTCTTTTTTCTCAAGGAGATCTTCTTCAACTTTCTGTTCTTTCAGCAATCTCTTGGCCTACAATATATCTCAGAGCTTTACAAGATGCAATACAGAAACAGCATTGCTCAAGTGACAAGGTACAATCTCAAAATCTGATTAGCTGATGAGACATGAATCTAACAATATATTCTCAGCATTCCCAAGTTCCTTGATAAACATAAATTCATGTCACATGATGCTGTCAATTATGTAATTAAAATTAATCCACCCAATTTGAATGAAGTTTTTCATAACTGTAAGCTCCATGTATTATTCTTTCATCTCTTGGTGAAGGACTTTGTAACAAAATTCATTTGTTTTTTTTTTAAATATGTTTCACGGACCTTCTGATGGTCCAAAATTGGAATAGTCTATTAAAGAATAAAATTTCATTATCATCTGAATTATGTGATTTTCCTGCCAGTTATGGCTAGGTTATCTGTCTCATAATGGAAGCTGTTAAAAATTTTTGTTGGTTTATTCACATATATTATACCTCATTCAAATAAATCCTTCTATTTTCAGTGCACCATCATCCAGTCCATACAATGTTATATTGATCAGCCCCGATTCATAAAAGGTTACATTGACTTGATGCAGGTTTACGGTAAGCGAATCTAATCTGCGCTTCAGTCCATATAACATCTTTGGTACGACAGACCAGTCTGTAAACTTCCATATTGCCCTCAAGGCCTTTAGTTATTTGTTATATAATTTTTTTTTTAAGTTTTCTATCATGAAGATGACAACTATAAGTAATTCAAGCATTATAACATTGATAAACTAGTATTAAAGTTATGAAAAGGAAAAACTGTTTTTTTGCTGATTCTCCATCAAATTTCAAACCTTGTGTGCTGCAGAGCCATAAAAAGTAATACCTCAGTAGGTTAACTCTTTACCAGATAACAAAGTTTAAGACTTGTCCAATTTCAATGCATTTTGAGACGACAAATTAAATTTTCATCAAATGATGGACCTTGTCTTTGAAAAATTGTATGGTGTTTTAATATCGTTTTCAACGTTATTTCATTATTTATTTGAACCAGTGACCCCCCAATCTCAAGTCCTGTACATGACTGACTGCCCTACCGTGGCTCGGCTTTTGAAAGAATAGATAACTTTGTGGGAAAATGCTGGTTACCAGCATTTTCTCCTTTTCCCACGATGTTTTCAAAGGCACTTTTTCCTAGGGTTTTGAAAAGTCTGGATTTATGTGAAAGGCTAATACATACGGCCTCTAATTTTTCAAACTGTTCATAAACTTTCTGATGTTCTTCTGGGTTATAACCATTCCATCTGTCTCTCTTTCCTTCATAATCAAAGCTCAGATTGGCCTGGATATATTCATCTGGCGCAAAATTATCCCCCGTATATTTCGCTCCTATCTTTCTAGGTCTCTGTAACAAACATTAGAATCGTTAGAAAACTAATCAAAGATATAATACTACTGACAAATAAGATATATGTGTATGAGATGGTAAATCATTCCATTCTAACATATACAACAGTTTTTGCATTTTTATTAGACTTATACAGTCATGCACTGTCTTATTACAAAATATTAAACAATTTACGATGTACAGAGTCTGTCTGTCTGTCTGTCTATCTGTCTGTCTGTCCACCCATCAGTCCATCCGACTGTCTGTCTGTTAGTCTGAATAACTGTCTTTCTCTTTCT
The DNA here is from genome assembly GCA_946811185.2 of Hippopus hippopus. Taxonomy (NCBI): domain Eukaryota; kingdom Metazoa; phylum Mollusca; class Bivalvia; order Cardiida; family Cardiidae; genus Hippopus; species Hippopus hippopus. The sequence goes on from OX328106.1 coordinate 13,871,997, forward strand.
TTCTTGCACAACTTACGTAATATGATGAGCTGAGCTCTGGGAAAAGGAGATTCAATGCATCTTTCTTATGGATTATACCAAGGAAATCATCACATAAATATAGATCATATGAACAACAAGTATTCTATCATCTTTTTTGTATTCATTCTGTTCTCATAAATCATTAGTGAGGTTATAACACTGTAGGGCCATGTATGTTTAAATTTCCTCCAATCAATCAACATGATATCTTTATTATCCCCCGCCTAAGGCGGAGGGATATAGTTTATTCACATTGTACTTGACCAAAGTGTTATACAGGCACCAATTGTCTTGGTCTTTGTTGGACAGATGTTCGGAGATCTCACATGTTCAGGGTTGTTATTCAGGTCATAGCTTTCATTTCTGCGTTAAGCGTTTACCACAAAATGCCAAGTTTGAAAGATCCTGAGGAAGAAGCCCTCTGAAAACACTGTGGTTAAAGGACTAAATGATAATAATCAAAATTTTCTCCTTTTCTCCGTCATGTTTCCTGCCCTTTCATAATCAAATTCCTTTTCTCCATCATGATTTCTATCCTTTTATAGGCAAATCCCTTCATGTCAGCTACCATTCTCTCTCTCTCACCTCTCCCTCTTTCAAAAGAACTCCCTTTTTCTTTTTTGGCTTTTTAGCAGACAAAGAATCATGGACTTGTCCGAATTCAAAAGACTTTGCAGACGACAAATTATATTTGACTAACGCAATGGGATTCGTCACCAAAAAGTTAGAAAACCTTGTGGGAAAAGGAGAAAATGCTGGTTGCCAGCATTTTCTCCTTTTCCCACAATGTTTTCAAGAGGCCTTCTTACTTACGGTTGTGAAAACTCAGGAACTTTAGGTAAACAGTTGAGGTATTTTACTTACTTCTAAACAATCTTTCTTTTTATGTGTCATAGCCCCACAGTTCTCACATGCACCTTTTCTATATTTGGTAGTGACTGGACCCTGCAATATTACAACATAATTGGTGAGAGAATGAGTGTTGTTTTATGGGGCATAGATAGTATTGGTCATTTAGCCAAGATAACATCTAATTTGGTGGTAAAAGGATAAAATGTGAAAAAAAAAAATACCATAAAAGAAATGTTCAAGCTGAAAGAGATGAGAAATAAACAATTTTATACAAAAGAAAATGAAAAAGGTACGTAATATGAATAAGTGATTTTGTTTTTTGTATTGTATTGGAGTTTAACATCATTTTTTCAGCCTAGGTCATATCATGGCAGTCAGTGCACTAACAAATGTCTTTCTCACACCAGTACAGAGACAACTATCTTTCCAAGTCACTGGCTATTTTTCTCACATACGTCAGAACTGAGAGACAAAAAAAACTATGCAAAGAAAGGTTGCCTCAACCACATCTCCTACTCTACCTCCTTGACCCCTTTCTTGTACCACTCATCTTTTCCTGAATAGATCTTCTGTTTCTCATCCTGAGGTCTCTGATGTTTCAATGTCGGTCTGTTTTCTCCGAAATACCATGGTGCTTGCATGATATACTGAGGAATATGTGGGTTTATGTCCCTGTAATGATACAGTAACTTGCAGTAAATATAAATGAGCCATTCTCTGTGAAAAGGGGGGCTTAATGCATCTGCGAAAAAATTTCGACCCAGGTCAGCCTGCGCAGTCCGCGCAGGCTGACCTGAGCCGAAACTTTTTGCCATTGGTCAATTTTCTATATGTCCAAGGACCGGTTTAAGTCATGATTAAGTGGGTTGTTAAAAAAAGCGGTTATTATGGATCCATACTTATGTGATGGCTTGCTTGGTATCATGCATCACCGAGATGCATTAAGCCCCCTTTTGCCACAGCATGGCTTAAATTATAGGCTAGTATTAACCATACCCGTTTACAAACAGTCACATGTTTTTGAAAACCCTGAAGGAAAAAAGCTTTTGAACAACATTGTGGGAAAAGAAGAAAATGTTAGTGAAATGTGTCTGGAATAACAAACTCAACTTAAGTTGGAAAATAAGCCTGTTTGGGGCTTTGAGTAATTCAAGAGCCCAAAACATACCAATGGTGTAAACCTTTGCCACATAATCCTGCAACACACAGACCCTATAGAAGAAAGCTTTTGAAAACATTACGGAAAAAGCAGAAAATGCTGGCAAGCAGCATTTTCTACTTTTTCCTCAATGTTTCTTACTCTTCCAAAGACAAACCCTATCATTTCAGTAGCAACACATGAGTCTTATAAATGTTTTCAAAATTGCAGAGTCTAAAATTTTGTTGTTTGGTTAAGACTTAGCCATATTCAATGATTGCAAAGATATTAAAAGGCAAAGATAGTTTACACAAAACCTTCATTTCATATCTTATCAAATAAAACTGACTTTTCGACTTTGACAGACTATTTTAAACATTCAAAGAATCTTGTATTATTTTTTATAGAGCAATAAAAACATGAAAATATCTCCATACTTTCCCTCTTCATCCTGCATGGCTGGAACTGTTCCTGCTTTTCTTGCTTCCTCCAGTTCCTTCATTTTTTTGTAATCTTCTCGTGATTGCTTCTGAGGCTCGTCTCCATCTCCCTCCGTCTTTGCCAGCTTGGCCACCATAGAAGGTGGCAGGCTGGTTGAAAATGCCATTGTCTGGCTTTTTGTCAGCTTAAATGTCTCTGAAACTCTCCTCTAGTCTGTACTGCACCTTCAACCTGTGAATTTACACATAAGAAATATACATCATAAATCAAAAAAGCGCTTTTTACAACGAAAGTTGCCTTTGTGACCAATCCAGATCAACATCAGACTGTTCAAAGTGTGCAGTCTGAAATTTGATCTACACTGTTGGCTTTGATGAGACATTTTGAATGAGAGGAAATCTTGTAATTGCTAACCTAGCCTCTGGAATGTCTGTTGCAGAAACCTTATCTTATACTGATAACAATTTGGCAGAATGAGTTGAGTTTTTTTGTGATAACATTAGTGTCTGCTTCGTTTTTTATACATCAATTTTTTTGACACTATAATTTCAGTAATGCTTAATCGCTGCTTCCCCATTTTAAATAGAGAGGGACAGGTTATCTATTTTCAGTGGTCAAAACCACAGTCATTGACTGTACCTCTTTCACTCTAATATGCATGGACAGTCTAATATAATGACAAGTTGGTAAATTAACTCTTTACCAAACAACAAAATTTTACACTAATCCAAATTCAAAGCTGTTGCAAATGAAATGTTGTTCAGTTAATGATTCCTGACTCTTGAAGGGTAGAAAACATTGTGGGAAAAGGAGAAAATGCTGGTTACCGACATTTTCTCCTTTTCCCACAATGTTTTCAAAAGGATTCTTCCCCAGGTTCCTTAAAACACGGGATTGTTTGGTATAGGGTTAAGCACTCACTTATAGACTAAGATTATCAAAAACTTGACAAAAAGGAAATTAGAAGCATACAGGTTCGGACTTGAAAAATTGCGTGCACAGGCCCGGGCTGTTTTCAATCTTACCCCATACCATACAATCACCACTTTAACCCTTTACCACACAATCCCCAGTTTTAACGACCCTGAGGAAGAAGCCTTTTGAAACAAGAGGACCATGATGGTCCTATATCGCTCACCTGAGTATATTTGTAACTTATATGGTTTATCAAGGGCAGGCTATTCTTTTCAAATAAGGCATACCCTGGTTTTGAGCCGATGAAATTTTTGGTTTTTTACACAACTGCCGGTAGGTTATACTGAACAAATGTATGAAATTATATCAAAATCATCCTAACATATTCAGAGATTTCATCTGGAATCGGAAAAGCAGATGAACAGAGAGACAGACAGACTGTGCTGCCAAAAACAACAGCGGGGAGACATAATTTTAAGTTTTGGATAATTGGACTGACATAATGCTCTGAATCCATCAATGTGGGGGCATACGAGACACAAGAGCACAGCATGCGGGTACCTACGCTGAGAACTCCAACAACGTGGATACTTTAATAAATTTTGTAGACTGTTTCAGTTTAAAGGTAGTCTTCAGAAGAATTTCTTCAAATTTTTAGAAAATGTAATAATCATCTTTTTAAGCAGTATATGTTTGACCTTTCACTAGAAAATCATGCATTTTCCATTTTGTGAGCAAGAAATATTCTTAAATTGCAACCAAAGTTTTGAATTTATATGAAATAAGAAGCTATCGGGTGATGCTACCCATCAGATTTCAGTCCTATTGAAGCCAATTTTTCATAATCAAAAAAATTATTTTCAATTCCAATTCATGCCATTCTTTCATTTTTGTGCACCTCTAGTCAAACAAGTTTAAAATTTGTGAATTGAAGAAAAAAAACTTTTTTTTTCAAAATTTGCTGAAGACTACCTTTAATGCTACATTGCAAATGATAAAGCTTTAGGCCTCATGGTTTGTCACAACAAGATCTTCACATATTTCCCTGTTTATTTGTTTATTCTTCTCTCTTTCTTTTTTTTCCTTTTTGTAAAATGGTTTCAGCCTGTTTGACTTATGATTTATGACGAGAAGATTTTTAAGGAAATTGTGAACAGGCAGCTTTGGTATAGGCTCAAGACAATGATGCTATATACCACATACAAATAATAGTATATCAAAGCCAGAAGCCATTCTTTTTTGATAAGGCATACCCAGGGGAGGGGAGGAAAGCCATAATGTGACCCCAATAAGAATTACTCTAACAACTTTTGGCAGAGGGTCACCAGAACTTTGCTACAAACAAAACAGGAAAGTTTTAGTCTCTCACTTGTCACATGTAATTTTCTTCCTTTTCAATGTTAAATAGGGTGCACCCGGGCAGAGCCCAAACTCCACCCAAGGGGTCAATTTTTAAAGTTTTGGTAGAAAGTCTCAAGATGATGTTACATACAAACTAAGAATGCTATAGCCCTTATGATTTGTCAGAACGAGAGTTTTGAAAGATTTCCTTCTTTGTTTCTATGTAAAATTGGGTGCACCCGAGCAGAGCCCAAATATGACCCCAAAGAGATAATTTTAACAATTTTTATAAAGAGTCACCAGATGATGCTACATGAAAAATATGAATGCTTTAGCCCTTATGGTTTGTCACAAGAATATTTTAAAAGATTTCCTTCTTTAATTCTATGTAAAATAGTGTGCGCCCGGGCAGAGCCCAAATATGACCCCAAGGGGATAATTTTAACAATTTTTATAAAGGGTCACTAGATGATGCTACATGCAAAATATGAATGTTCTAGCCCTTACGGTTTGTCACAAGAAGATTTTAAAAGATTTCCTTCTTTGTTTCCATGTAAAATAGGGTGCGCCCTGGCAGAGCCCAAATATGACCACAGAAATATAATTTTCACAATTTTGGTAGAGGATCATCAGATAATGCTACAAACCAAATATGAATGCTCTAGCCATTATGGTTTGTCAGAAGAAGATTTTTTAAAGATTTCTTTCTTTGTTATTATGTAAAATAGTGTGCGGCCGGGCAAAGCCCAAATATGACCCTAGGGGAATAATTTTAACAATTTTGGTAAAGGGTCATCCAATGATGCTTCATACAAAATATGAATGCTCTCGGCCTTATGGTTTGTCACAAGAAGATTTTTTTAAAGATTTTTTCCATTTTCAGCCATTTTGTTGCCATGGCAACCAGAGTTTTTGATGGAATTAAATTCTTTTAACAATTTTTGTAGAGCTTCATCCAAAGAATATTCCTGCCAAGTTTTATCAAGATTGGCCATCTGGTTTTGGAGGAGAAGATTTTTAAAGAAATTGTTAACAGACGGACAGATGGACGGACAGACGACGGACGATGACCGATCACAATAGCTCACCCAGAGCACTTTGTGCTCAGGTGAGCTAAAAATTGTGGGAAAAGAAGAAAATGCTGGTAACCAGCATTTTCTCCTTTTCCCACAACTTTTTCTACCCTACCAAAAACAGATTTCAATTTTTGAGTCACGCTCATCTTGTAGTCTGAAAATGCTTTTATGTTGGACATGTCTAAAATTTTGTTGTTTGGTAAAGTGTTAAACTACTCTGGGTAGGAAGACTTTTGAAAACATTGTTGGAAAAGGAGAAAATGCTGCATTTTCTCATTTTCCAACCATGTTTTCTACACTAGCTAGGACTACTTTCGTCATTTGAGACATCTTTAATTAGTCGTCTGCAAGTAATTTTAATTTGAACATGTCCAAATTTTGTTGTTTAGTAAATACTTATGTGACAAAGTGAAACATATTGGGAGAATACTTGGATCCTGTGGCTCCGGGTGTAACACGGCAAGGATTTAGGTGTTTGCGAAGAATTACCTTCAATCATTAAGGTTGCTTTAATGTTATTTTTGTGATTGTTTTTCTGCAACCCTTCACAGAAACCACTCTTAAATGCTTCTGAAATTTTCTAAACCCTATCAGTCATCTTCCATTTGGCTGAATGTGTCTTTAATCTGCTTGTCAGCCATGAAAATGGACATGAATTGATAAATGATTTACCTTACACTTGTAAACAATCACTCATTATAAATTCAGTTAACTGTGCTTGTGCATTCAATTTCATTTGAGAAAATAGAACTGAACGATAGGCAATTTGAGTGGTAAGTATAACTCATGGTGAATGAAATTTATCGAGTATGTTTAACTTGCAGTTTCCTTTCCCATACCTAAGCTGATAAACAGAAGCCGATAAACTGTGAAAAAAAAAAAAATTACTTTGCTTAAAATGAATTCCCAAACATGGGCAGTAACTATCAAAACTATCAAGCCTAGTTTCATAAAATTAGGTCAATCAGGGTTTTCCCATGGCAATAAAAATTGGGGGGGGGGAAGGGGGCTTGTGACCCCTTGTCTATTTAGTTGAGGGTCGTTTCTTTAATTTGGGGGTCAAAATAAATGGGTTTCTCAATCTTCAAGTATGGATTACAATGCATTTTACCTTTAAACTCCAACCAAGTAAAGTCTATATGCCAGTTGTGACGGAGAGTTCGACTTCAATTTTTGACAGACAATACATTCCCTTCTGAATCGCTGCTTGATGTGGCATGATCAGCAAGATAAGCAGACGATAAAATAGTAAGCTACAGTTTACATTGTAGCAACATGTTTTCCACGAACAGAACAGACTGGTAATGTGTATTTTTATTTACCAGAAGTAGGGAAAAATAAGCCATAAAATATAAAGAACCAAACTAAGACTCTGACTGGGTTCGTATTTACGACAACTGTCCACAGTACTTTACTGTATTAATGCGTAAACCAGTTGTATTCCATAAAAAAATTACCGAAAAACTGCTTTTATCTACAATAAACCCTGCAGTTAAAAAAAAGAACGGTGTTTGTCTGATATTGAAGCAAGATCAGACTTGTAGTATTGACGATTTAGTCAATTTACTAGATAATTTAGATTTCAAAAAGAAAAAAAAAAAAATTAAATTACAACGAGGTAACAGTAATTTTTTTAAAAACCTTTTTTTTATTTTTGTGATGATGAATCATTAGTTTATCGATCAGTGACCATATTGTAAGCTGACAAATAAAAGATCAGCCATTTGTTCAAATGATGCAGCCAGGCATCATGCAAGTATTTATATTTTTGATCCAGAATGGGCATAAGAATGGCTGTTGCAGGGACAGGGGGAGAAACAATCACAAAAGCAACATAGCAGCTGGGCAACTACCCCCGATTCGGGGACTAGCTCTGATGTTATTTTTGTGATTGTTTCTCCGCTAGTCACAAAAATAACATCGGAGCAACCCTTCAGATTGAAGATACTGGGCATCGAATCAGGGTAGCAAAAAATGTGAACTTCAGAATTGCTAACAATATTTAGTATCAATTACAGTGGCCAAAACCTTAACTAATTTTCAATTCACGTAGAGTGATTGTTAATAACATTTCTACAATCAGTTAATGGAGATTAACATGAGGCGAGCACCAGAGGGAATCGACTTTTGAAGTTGCGAAAAGATCAGGGTCGAATGGACCAAGGGCGAACGTGAAATAGACATGTTAATGTCCTTTCACATCAAAATAAAAAGACAACAGTATAAAATGTTTGACAGGACAGGAAACGATCATTTCGTGATGCCCTTTGTCCAGATCTTTACTTTCAGCCTACTTTTCTAGCGTAATTCAGCAACTTACGTTAGCCTATCGCTGTTTTGTTTTCTTCCTGTGTCCAAAGAATGAGCGAAAAAAACAAAAACTAACGAAAAGATTATAATTCCCGAAATGCAACCTTCTGGTAAGAGTGGTGGTAAGCGATACCCCATTACAAGTGGAAAACATTCTCGTTAGAATGTTGTTTTTGAGCAGTTTGATAACATGGTAACCGCTGTTACAAGTGTAGGCCTATACTTATTTTCACGTTAGGCTATCAATTAGTATGCTCAAAATTATAATATAACAGAACTTAATCTAGATGAAGATAACTTATGGTTTGGTACATTTATGCTGTGTCCGTTTCAAATCGTCTGAATGATTGCATATTGAAACAGATCCATATTTGCAGCATAAACAAAATATTCCAAACATTTTAGTTATTTGATAAAACAATTTTCCTTAGAATTATAACATGTGCAACTGACTGCATACCAATCCGAACCATCTATATGTTCATTGAAAAACGAAACAGATCTTTGATCTCTGTTTGTAGAATTCAAGATCTCTTTAGTGTGTAATTTTTTACACAGAAGTAAAGATGCATTTTTAAAAGTATATAAGAGCAACAGTGGATTATACCCTGGAAGATCTATAATTTTATAGTTGTAGTTTAACTGCGCATGCATACAGTTTTATATCCCAGTTCGGAGCAATTTAGTGTATTTTGGTTGTTTTTGTGATGGGTTTAGAAATATTGATGACGTCACACAAATGTCATCATGAACGTGACATTAATTATTCCTGGGATGGGGAGAGGAGATCTCGAGTTAAAGTGTTCATAATATGTCAATTTTTATCATTTAAAGAAAAGTTTTTTTTTTTTTTTGTAAAATCAAGATAAAATTTCATTCGTGAACAACAACATGCAATATGTTCATGAACAGCAAAGCTACATGTGAAAATATCGACTGCAGTGTTCACTCAGTGAGGATTATGTAGAGGATAATCAACTGGTTGTGTTTGATATTAAACAATTGCCCCGAGAAAGGGGTGTTATGCGGTTGAAAAACGAGTCCAAATGGCGAGTTTTTTTTTAAACGTTACACCCTACACTGTGCTCTCATGCTATGCACAAGACAAGTGATCCCTCCCCATCCCTGTTTACGTTTGCTGATATTTTTCACGTACTTCATAAAAGTCACCAGTCTTTTCCTCGATATGAGACACAGATTTTAACTCCAGCTGATAGTTTATGTGAACCCTCTGTTTAGGTCATCATTGAAGCTGAAAAGACAAGATGACTTCTCCCCGACCGGACGACGTAAAATTGACACTTGTTTTGTCATTGGTTTTTGCAATTTTGCATCGGCCTGTTTTCCAAGTTGTTATCTTTAAAAGGATCTCTCTCTATGTTTTGGTTATACTTTCAGTAATTACAATCAGCATCACGTTTGGTAATTTAAACCACGAAATGGGGTGTCAGAATAAGGGAAGTCACTCTTTATTTATTTGAGAAAGGGTTTTACGAGTTGTTTCCCTTAGACCAGCCAATTAAATAAACTCGACAATTTCGATGTTTGGAAAGTAGATTTTCACTGCAAATGGAGAATAAATTAGCACCAGGGTGCAGACAGTTACATAAATATCGAATATCATTTTCTGTGCAGTCAGTTCTTGATCTTTCTAAAACATTGTGGAGGAAAAGAAGAAAATGCTGGTTACCAGTATTTTCTCCTTTTCCCACAATGTTTGCTACGTCATCAAAAGGAAGAATTCGACAAGATTCAAAATGAGGCAGCCAGTATATGTTACGGGATGTACCAAGCTCGTGTCAAGTGCAGACCTTATTAGAGAATCAGGCTGGGAAACACTGAGAGAGCGTAGGAACAACAAAATGGTAAATGGTTTAGTTCCGAAATTACTTATGTTCTCTAGTACCGACCACTATTGGCAGTAATGCAACATACAATCTTCGTTATTCGAACGATTTGTCAAACATCGTCTGCAAAACTAATCTTTTCTGCCTTCAGCTATAGAGGCATGGAACTCTTTGCCACATTCTGCAAGGGAGACAGACTCTCTCTCATCTTTTAAACGCAACTATGATATAGATAAACCAATTACCTACAAACTTTTTTTTTTGGGGGGGGGGGGAAAGAAGACTGCAGGCTTTACGTGCTCGTCTTAGAGATAACTGCAGCGATTTAAAGCAACACCTATTCTCGAAAAAATATTGTAGAAAACCCTCTTTGACGGTGCGGAGAAATAGAATCCAATAAACACTACTTCTTTGATTGCAGATTTTATCGTAATATTAGGACAGCATCCAGGCAATGATTTGTGAAATATCTGATTATAATATTGACATCGTACTGTTCGGTGACAACAATCTCTCCCTTGCAGAAAATGAAAAAAAAAAAAAAAAAAAGATATTTAATGCAGTTCATGTTTTCATTGAGAATAGCGGTTGATTCGCTTGAGTTTCAAGTTATATTTAATATATACTAGTATATGGTACCTCTTTTTTGTTTTTGATATTGTACTGCCGTGAACACACATACACATTGGGGCTATAAAAGTCAATTTTACATTTTCTCCCTTTACTCTGCACAGCCTCCAATCATTATTCCTTTTTTCATTTTTCGCTGTCACTTTCTCAAGTTTTCACTATCAGTAAATGCTTTGCACTTGGGCGATTCTAAATTTTTGTTGTTTAGTTAATAGTACGATGCCGAAAAAGGCTTTGCGTAAATAAAATGTTGGCTTCTTCAACCTTTTACCACACACCCCAAGTTTAAACGGCCCTGATGGAAAAGTCGTGCCTTTAAAAACATAAGTTTAATTTAAAGATATTATTTTACATCGATTGAGAACAAGTTCTTGCAACTTACACTAATCTCTCTGGATTATACTTCCTGGAAACTACGCCAGTACTTGCGCCGAATGCCGTGGGCCAATGAACGGTCCCAAAGTTGACACCCGCTCCAGAGAATCGAACTCGCGAGACCTTCTGGTTGCAAGGTTGGCGCTCTACATTACGACCACGGACACCACAACCAACCGCCACCTTTGAGAACATTGCTGGAAAAGAAGAAAATGCTGGTAACCAGATTTTTCTTCTTTCCCTATGTACGATGTTTTCTTTTCTATCAAAAACAGATAAGAAATCATCATTTTAGAAACATTTGATATGTCGTCTGCAAGTGCTTTCAAATTGGTCCAGTCCAAAATTTTGTCGTTGGTAAAGGCTTAGAGAAGCGAAGTATTAGGGCTAGCACAATTACCTCCCTGTTATGAATACAAAGGAGACAAGGCTAGGTAAAGTGTTTGGGGTATTCGTGTAGATTTATTAACTATTTCACATCTCTGTAAATGCAAGACGCCTCAGTGAATTTGTCTATTTTCGAGAGGAAAACGCTTCATTATTTGAAAGCACAAGGCCCAATCTTTGTCGATATTTTGTATTTCACATGATCATCAAGAAGTGTCCGTTGTTGTGAGGTAGAGTGATTGGGATAATAAAAAATATGCTTGTTTATGGCAGGTGCTTGCTAAGTGCAGGTGCATTTCAACATATTTGCCATCTTTGTGAATGCAAAACATGTATTCTTCATACAGGTTGGTTGCTTACTAGAGATTGCCACTAGGACAGTTTTACTGTATTTATTGTTCGATTCTGAAGAAAAAACTAGCGCCCACAATGCTTTAATCAAACAGACCCAGTACTCTTCACAAAGAAGGAAGGCAATCAAGGCAATCACTGTTGACAATATCGCAAATATCGTCATTTTTAATTGCAAACTAGTGTCCTTAAATGCAATGTTTAATTGATTTTTCACAATGTCGCGAAGTACCTCATCTTCATTTATCTCAAGAAGCAGTCGAGAGCTTGGAATAAAACCGTTAAGTGGCGATAATACGAAGTTGCAGCGGTCGCTTGCGTCTTCTATCAAAGTTCATCACATCTGGGATCCAAGAACAACTGTCAGAGATAGTGACCATGGAGGCGTTTTTAATTTTGATTTTTCGAAAAACGGGTTTGTTTGAATTAAGTTAACAAGTTTTTTTTTTTCTTAACTCTTTACCAGACTACAATATTTCAGACTGGTCCAAATTGGGAGCATTTGCAGACGACAAATCAAAGGTGGCCCATACAATGAAATTTGTCCTTGATCGGATAGAAAACATTGTTGGAAATAGAGAAAATGCTGGAAACCAGCATTTTCTCCTTTTCCCACAATTTTTTCAATAGCTGAATTTTAGGAAAAACTTGGCTCCTTTGCAGGCTAAGAATTTTAGCATAGAATCGACGGTGTTTCTGGGTAAGGTACCATACTCGTACTTGTAGCCTCAGAGGCTAGGGGTATGGTGCCATACCCCAACAAAACTTTAGTTGTACTGGCTCTGGTAACGGCAAATAAGTTAGTGAGTTTTTGTATTTGACTATTTTTCAGCTGATTATCATCAATTTCCATCACTTTAGCAAATTTTCATACCTTCATGAATCTACGTTTGCTATCAAAATTTTTGTGCACTCTTTCTTATGACTTCTGTGAAACCTTTATAGACGTTAACATTCCAGAAAAGCTCTATATGCTGAAGAAATGTGTTAATAACTAGAGCCAATTGAAAGCATTGGAGACAATAAAATAAATGTAGCTGAAGTGATAATTTCTGTATTTGACAAATTGACAGGGTAGAAAACATTGTGGGAAAATCAGAAAATGGTGGATACCAGCATTTTCTCCTTTTTCCCACAATGTTTCCAAAAGCCTTCTACTTTAGGGTAGTTAAATATCAGGATTGTGTGATAATAGCTTAAATGTGGCTCAAATGATGTGATGTTTCATGGAGAGGATAGAAACATTTTGAAATGATTGATTGGGTGATTGTTTGGTGTTTAATGCCGTTTTTAACATTATTTCCACTACACTGCGGCGGCCAGTGCACCTATCCATGCTTTTCTGGAGTCAATTTTACCAGTACTCTGCACAATTTTCTTTCCAAGCCACTGGCTGCTTTCCCACAAAACCATCATCAAGACAAAGGTCAGTGGTGGTTGAGGAATGAATCCTGTCGCAATGACTCATCTATCCTCGAAAAGAAATTGGCCAAGCCAGGGATCGAACCCACATCCCCCTATTCTGAAGTCCTGCACGCTCCCGACTGAGCTACTGGGGCTTGGCTCAAAATACCGGTACAGGAACCTTACAAAGTTATCTATTCCTGAGTATTGCAAGGTGATAGGTGGCAAACTATCAGTAATTACGAAAAAGGAGTGTATAAAAATGGTTCATAAAACCGCCTCCAGCAGTGTATTAAACCCATGACTTATTTTCGATAATACACTAGTGTATTATTTTTTGGGGGGTTCCACTTCTGGTTCCTTATGTATTTTTAAGCGCATGATGCAGGAGAAACCAACTGCGGTACGAGCAGGAATTTGTAAAACTACGTCATTTCGCGGGAAAAATGATGTCATTGTTGCTAAGCTGTATACATGTGGAAAAATGCTAATATTTTCATGTTCATTAAAACAGGAATTGCAGCATAAGTCATTTCAAATCAAGAAAATGGTGGAAATACTTCGATTTACCCCTTACTTTAAACTGTTTCACTCTACTTTCGATGTACATGTCACAGAGCTATCTTTTTGTGCATGTAAACATTTCAAACCAAAATACACCTGTAAACATGGACCCGTGAACGGTATATAGGTTTAAGATGATGATTGAGGATACATATTTGTTTTTCATTCGTTTTATGTGATAAATAGAATCTCACATTCTTGTTTATGTATTATCCTTTTTATCTAACTTGTTGACTAAAATGTATATGACGCTTGCCAAGGCTCGCGTCAAATAATTTTAGTCAACTCGTTTGATAAAAATGATAATACATAGACACTCATGTAAGATCCTTTATTTTTACCAAAGGACTGGATTTTGAAATTGTCAAAATCCAAAGTAGTGGCAGATGATACATCTGATGTGGCTGAAATGATGGGATTCACTATAGAAAATAGAGAAAACATTGTGGAAAAAAGGAGAAAATGCTGGTTACCAGCATTTTTTCCTTTTTCCACCATGTTCTCAAAAGGCCTCTTTCAGTGCCGTGAAATCTCGGGACTGTGTGGTAAAGGTTCACCGTTTGAAAAGATTGACCATCTATGGGAGTCATTGTTTTATGAGTGGTTTAACTTTCCTCTTTAATTTGTTTCAGATCTTTACTAGGTGTTGCTTGTGAGAGAAAGAGTGTTTTGTTGTTTGATCCATTCAATGGACAGATGGTTGCGGCCAAGACAAATGCTCATGCTGACTGTGTGAACTGTGTCAAGTGAGTAACAGATAAAACAACCCTTAACACACAATCCTGAGTTTTAATGACCCCGTAGAAGGCTTTTGAAAACATTGTTGGAAGAGGAGAAAATGCTGGTAACCAGCATTTTCTCCTTTTTCCACAATGTTTTCTAACCTTTCAGACGAAACTTCCATCATTTGAGACATATTTAATTTGTTGTCTACAAATGTTTTCCATTCAAACGAGTCTATAATTTTGTTGTTTGGTAAAGAGTTAACCATTTTATTGTCATATTAAAAACTGTCGTAAAAAAAAACAGGATTGGTACATTGTGCAGTTTAATCTTTTACCAAACAACAACATTATAGACTTGGCCAAATAGAAAACGCGTGCACACTAGAAATAAGACAATACTCAAAGAAAAGGATTTTGGTTTGAAAGGGTAGAAAACATTGTAGGAAAAGGAGAAATGCTGAAAACCAGCATTTTCTTCTTTTCTCACGATGTTTTTGAATGATTTTATTGTCAAGGTAGATAAAACTTGGGGTTTTGTAGTAAAGGGTTCGATAAGGTTATATAAATCTGATTGTGAATCTACATGCTTCCACTTATTTCTTTGGTATGACTGAAGTTTCAGTAACATACAGTGCTTGAAACCAAGAGGTTTCTTGTTTGATTCTCAGCTTAGCCAAATTCATCCAAGTCTAAAAATTTGTTGTCTGGCAAAACTTTAACCTATTAAGTTATTTATCTAATTTTCCACTCTTGTAGCTAGCAACTGCTTGTAGCTAGCAACTGCTTCACAACATAGACGTAGCCAGGATTAAAATATCTATGTGTAACGCACCGTGAGGCACTAATTGCCGATGGGGAGGAAGCTGAAACATCACCATTTATTGTAAAGCAAAGAGAAATTCCCTTGTCATCATTACATCAATTTTACCCATCTATTTAGCTTAAAAAGGCATGCAGATCTAGAGAAAAGTGAATACATGTATATGATACATGTATTGTGATTTACAACTTTTGTTGCAGAATTTTTTCATATGCACATGCTTATTGTGCGTAGAGGGCGCTACGCCCTTGCACAAGGTCTTGAATTCTATAGCACTTGGCAAAACAAAATAGCTCTCAGCGCTACCTCTGTTATTACAACAATATTTAGATAATTATGATTTTCTCTTTTCCCTGTCAGATTCTTAGACGACAGACTTTTCGCCACATGTTCCGATGACACAAATGTAGCATTATGGGATGCCAGATACCTCAAACATCATGTTCAAGTCTTTCGAGGACACTCCAACTGGGTAAAAAATATCGAGTACGACTCGAATCAAGGCATGCTTCTTACCTCGGGGTTTGATGGGTGTATCTATACATGGAATATAAACAGGTTGGAATTTCTTGTTGTTTTGAAAGTTTGGATTACAAATGAGCGGCTCTTTGAGAAAAGGGGGTTCAACTCTTTACCACACAATCCTGAGTTTAAATCACCATGAAGTAGAAGCCTTTTGAAAACATTGTGGGAAAAGGAGAAAATGCTAGTAACTAGCATTTTCTCCTTTTCCTACAATGTTTTCAAAGCTGAGCCCTGGTAACTCAGTCGGTAGCATGCAGGACTTGAGAACAGGGGGTTGTGGGTTCGATCCCTGGCTCGGCCAATTTCTTTCTGAGGATTGATGATAGTCATTGTGACAGGATTCATTCCTCTCCCACTGCTGACCATTGGTTTGACGATGGTTATGTGGGAAAGCAGCCAGTGGCTTGGAAAGGAAATTGTGCAGATTACTGGGAAAAGAGACTTCCTGGAAAGCATGGTTAGGTGCACTGGCCGCAGCAATATAACTGAAATAATGTTGAAAACAGTGTTAAACACCATACAATCAATCAATCACAATGTTTTCAAACCTTTCAAATATTAATTTCAACTTTTGAGTCACAATGAATTTATTGTCTGTAAAAGCTTTCAATATGGACAATATGTTGATCGGAAAAGAGTTAATGCATGTCAGTGATGCATTATACCAAGCAACTTATCTCATTTTGCAAATGCAACCGACTGAATCATGAGGTAGAATGGTCCCTGGACAGGCAAAAAATTTACAAATAGGAAAACTTTTTGATTCATGTCAGCCTGCATAGTCAGCCAGGCTGACATGAATCAATACTTATTGCAGATGCATTAAACCCTCTTTTCACAGAGCATGGCTCCATAGCTTATACATGACAAGGAGTAGCCTTCAGTGACTTGGTTGTTAAGTCTTTACTGGATGAAAGTAAGTTGGACACATCCACATTGAAAGCATTTGCAGGTGATGCATCTAATTTGGCTTTCACCAAATGACAACATTTTAGACTTGCCACTATTTGAAAGCATTCAAAGTTGACAAAAAATATCAACAGACTCAAAAACTGAAATTTGCCTTTGGAAGGAGAGAAAGCACTGTTGGGAAAGTAGAAAATGCTCTCATTTGAGCCACATTTAAATTGTCATCTGAAATTGCTTTCAATTTGGACAAATCTACATTCATGTCGTGTGGTAAAGAGTTAAGGTATGCTGTGAAACAAATGAGTCCTGGGCCAGTATTCGCATACTCTTCTGATATCATTCTCATTCTAATTCTCAAGAATTTTCTAACTTTCAAAGTAATACAATTTCTGATTGGCAAAACAAAAAGGTTGAACTGTTTGGTTAAGCCAGTCAGAAATTGCATTACTTGTAAATGTAGAATAAGTCTAAGAATGGTATTTAGAATTTTTGGTGAATACTGACCCATTGTTGTTCAAAAGAATGTTCTGTATCTCAAATTACATGTAAGTAGTTGTAATACAGTTTAGCCGGTCAGAAATTGTGTTACTTCTAAATATAGAACAAGACTAAGAAGGCAGTTTAGAATGGTTGGTGAATATAGGCCCCTGCATGTAGATATGTATTTTCTTTGTGTAGGTATAGCAATGAGGAGTCTTCAAACAAGGTATTTTCTACAAGCGGACTAATGAGATCTAAACTGTCACCTGATTTTACCAAGTTACTCATCTCAACACATGAAGGATATATCATTGTTGTACATAATCTAGATCTAACAACTATTGGTAAGTCAGCTTTACTACTGTATACAGTTAACTCTTTCTGCCGCAAATTTCCTAACTTGATATTTTTTGACGGTTAAAAGTTCAACCCTCTTATAGGCTTGATGCAACAAGCAGACGGTATAGATCAATGATCAGGCTGCACATTTTGTGCAGCCTGATCTTGATATATACCATCCGCAGAAGCCCCTATTTTCACCTGTGGCACTGAAAGGATTAAACATGTAGAAAGGAGAGCTTCTAACAAAGGTGGAAGAACGGGGAGAGTGATGGCAGCAAAGGCCACCCCCCCCCCCCATAGTTTTGGTTAAGGTGCCAACGTTTATTTTGGTCACCCCCCTCCAACATCTGCAATGAGCCGTGCTCTGGGGATAGGGGGTTTAATTTATCTCAGGGTCCAAAAATTTCCAGAAAAGGCACTCATCCTGTAGGACAAGTGACTTTGAAAAAACACTTGCCCAGCTTTGATCCTCACTCGTCTGATGAGAAAATTCTTTTTTAATATTGGACTATGACTTTTTTTTTCAGACGAAACGGAAACGCTAATTAACTTGTCTCCCGTAGCACCGAATCTTAAATACCGGGTTTCAATAGCCGGTACCTTTTATCCGGTCAAGTTAAAGAAATTCATGCAGCCAAAACAAAACTGTTTTTCGTATTGGTTTTGGGAAAGTATTTGCTTTAATGTTAATATCGTTCATTTTGATAAATAGCAAAGTCACTCGTATTGAATTAGATCTACCCATAGCATATTAAAACATTTTTGTTTGCAATGAAAGATCCCGGGTTATATCATTAGGCTGACTTGAAACCGGTCTATATTTGGAGCGGGGACTAGCACGTTTTATATTCTGTTTCAATATATGATTTCCTGAATTCATACCCTTATTTCGCTAAATTCAATAATAGAATGGCCGTTTTGTCTCCTGTAAGTTAAAAGTTCATCTGAAAAACTTTGTTGTTTACTATCTCCTATTCACCACTCGTCCTGCCGGACGACCATGACTGATATTTCACTCGTCCTCATCCATTTCTTACTCGTAAATACGAGCGGACGAGTGGATTCTTTGGACCCTGCATCTCTAACAGGCTGAATTCTGAGGTAGAAGGGTCCTTGGACATGCAGAAATTGTACCAAAAGCATGAGGTTTTACATAGGTCAGCCTGGGCAGACTGCTTAGGCTTACCTGGGTCATACTTTTTGCAAATATATGAACCCAAAGCCATGCTGTGTGAAAAAGACGGTTTAATGCATCTGCTAAAATTAATAACTTACGTCAACTTGCGCAGTCAGCTTAGGCTGACCTGGGTGCAAACTTATTGCTATTAGTTATTCTTTCCCATGATTCAGACATGTGTTTGACAAAATACATTTTATAGATCCACAATTATTTCAAAACTTAGTATAGTATATAGTATAAAAGTATGATGCATCACGGAGATGCATTAAAAGCTGTTTTACCAGAGCACTTTTCTTAGCTCTTACCACACCTGATTTGTAAGGACCCTTAAGAAGAAAAAGACTTTTAAAGACAATGTTGAAAGAGGAGAAAATGCTGGTAACCTGCAATTTCTCCTTTTCCAACATTGTTTTCTACCGTATGAAAGACAAATTACATGTTTTGAGTAGCATTTCATGTTTTGAGTAACATTTAATGTCATCATCAAATGCTTTCAATTTGGAGCAGTCTAACATTTTATTGTTGGTAAAGGTTGAAGTAAAGTTATTATTACTATTTTGTATTTTTCAGGTGAAGATCTGAAAGGATTTAAGCCCAACATGTATCATTTGATGCAGAGAAGTCAGACTCCACTACGGATTGGTTTAATGTACAACCATGTGTTTGAGCAGGAGAGGAACAGGGTGGAGTTTATAAATGACTGGCCATCAGGGAATGATGCAAATATTGTGTCTTCCATACAGGTAGGTAACTGGTGCCTGCCCAGGTAGCTGTGATGCATGTGAGGAAGTAGCAAGTGACTTGGAAAGAAAGTTATATCAGTACTAGTGTGAGAAAGCCAGAAAATACATGCGTAGATGCACTGACCGCCATGATATGATCTAAGCTGTTGAAAAGGCATTAAACTCCAATACAAACCAAACCGTTTTTAGGTTTTCTGGCCAAAAGCCAGACCAGCTTATGTCATGGCATGTTTTCTGTTTTCAGTCAGTCTAGTTTGTGTATGTAATACTTTCTCTTGTTAGGCATGATGTCCACATTATTTGGTCCAATTTTCATGAGCCTTGCATATCAAACTTACTTAAGGTAGTACCCTCCTAATGGAAAACAGCTATTTCCACTATAATATTACCCTACAAAATTTGCTATGATTGAAAATGAGTATTATTGTACTACTTTAACCAAGCATTTCCTTTTTTTCTTTCTTAGAATTATCATTTATAAATCTAAAACCACTATATTCTCATTACAAAGGGAGATAATAATTACCTCCCTTTTCAGGAAACTAACAAAAGTATCAACAGGTAATTTCAAGGTAGACATCAAAGGAATTTCTGGTCGGTAAAAAATATGCAAAAGTATTATATCAGTATAAATCCTTATTTATCAACTAACAAGAAATTTTATTCCATGTTGCACTAGAAGCGTTAGGGGGGTAATACCTTAAATATGTAATCAGTAGCTGAAACCCTAGGAAAGAGAAATGAAGTGAGATTGGGAAAATCAATAAGAGAAATGTAGCAATTTGAAGTTGAAAATTTACATATCTTCTTTACCTGTTAAGTCAATTTTTTTTAAGTTCACCTGTGATCAAAGAAAACATCAAGGTATTGTCATAGCCTTGTCTTCATCTGTGTCTGGTCGTTGCGCAAAAACTTTGACATTTTATAATATCTCTGTCATTACTGAAGATATTTACTTCATACTCAGACTAGTTATTAACTATCAAAAGGGGAACCCATAAAACAGGGGCTGATAGTCATCAAAATATTTTTGGTACTTTTATGCCCCTTTTTCGACTTGGAATTTTCACAAAATGCAACTGCAGCCATGCCTTGGCACCTGTATGAGGTGCCTTTAGTTAGCTCTACTGGCTAAAGGCAAGAAAAGCCTATGTCATGGTGTGGTTTCTGTTTTCTGTCAGTCTGGTTTATGTTAGATTTTGTGTTGTTTATTTGGTCAAGTCAACATATTTATACCCCTCACAATGAAGTGGAGGGGGGTATACTGGAATCGCCATGGCTTTCTGTCCGTCTGCCTGTCCATCCGTGTGTGTGTCCGTCCGTCCGTCCGTCTGTCCGTAGACACAAATTTGTCTGGCAAAATACTCTGACAGTTTTTCAGGTACTGAACTCAAATTTACACACAGTGTTCCTATATATATTAGGTTGTGCATGTGCAATTTTCATGACCCTGCTGCGATGTGTTGCAGAATTATCTCCCCTTGAATTTTGCAATTTTTTGCTAAACTATATCGGTTCAATTCACAATTTGTCCAGTGTAATACTCCTACAATTTTTAATGTACAAAACTTATTAATAATGTGTTTCTTACTGTGAATTCAGTGTTTAATATCTTCTGTCCGTCCGTCGGTCTGTCTGTAGACACAAATTTGTCCGGCAAAATACTCCAACAGTTTTTCAGGTACTGAACTCAAATTTACACACAACGTTCCTGTATATATGAAGTTGTGCATGTGCAATTTTCATGACCCTGCTGCGATGTGTTTACAGAATTATCTCCCCTTGAACTTGGCAATTTTTGCTAAATTGTATCTCTTTACCCTTTAATGAGAGCAAACCCTTTGTGTGAAGTTTCATTTTTTTTTTTTTTCAACTCCTACTTTTGTACTAAACCATTCTGCATTCTGTGACAAAGAGCTGTTTTGTGACAAGGAGCTGGTGGGGGGGTATGATCACATTTGAGATAGCTCTAGTTGGTCGAACTTTCATGAACTCACAAAATATACCCAGAACAAAGACCAAATTAATGCTGAAAAAGGCAGGAGTTACCTTAGACATTTACAAGAGACTTCTGTTTGGTAATGATGGGTAAGTGGCAGTAAAGTCAAATGCTGCTAGAAAGAAATCTAGATAATAGTAATTTTGTGGTTTGAACTTGGTTATGTCATTCATAGCTCGAACCTTATGATGGAGAAATGATTAAAAAAAAAGAGCTTATGAGAAATTTCATTTTGATTCATTTCCTAATTGTATGATTCAGCATGCATACTGATTATGCTGTCTTATACTGTCAACCTAATGGCTATAGATTTCAGCTTAAATATCCCTCTTTATATGCCCGTTGAAGATGGGACGTATTATGGGATCACCCATGGCGTACGGGCGGGCGGCGTCCAGTTCTGTGTCCAGAGCATAACTTTGTCATCTCCAGTTCGATTGACTTGAAACTTGGCATTTGTGTTTGTTGCAATAATACGGAGTGCAGTGCGAAAGAACCGTAACTCTACCTCGTGCTGTTTGAGTTATTTCCCTTTGATCGTCATTTTTACAGCATTTTCTGCTTGTCTGGAGCATAACTTTGTCATCTCCAGTCCGATTGACTTGAAATTTGGCATTTGTGTTTGTTGCAATAATGCCGAGTGCAATGCAAAAGAACCATAACTCTACCTCATGCTGTCTTTGAGTTATTTCCCTTCGATTGTCATTTTTACAACATTTTCTGCTTGTCCAAAGCATAACTTTGTCGTCTGTAGTCTGAACATCTTCAGATTTGGTATGCATGATTGTTGATAAATTACGGAGTGCAGTGCACAAGAATCATAACTCTTCCTAGCAAGAATTTTGAGTTATTCCCCTTTAGATCTTCATTTTTATAGCATTTCTTGCTTGTCCAGAGCATAACTTTGTCATCTTAAGTAGGAATGACTTGAAATATGGTATGCTTATTTGTTGCAATATTTGGAAGTGCAGTGCGCAAGAATTGTAACTCTACATAGTGCTGTCTTTGAGTTATTTCCCTTCGATCGTCATTTTTACAGCATTTAGTGCTTGTCCGGAATATAACTTTGTCATCTCAAGTCAGAACGACCTCAAACTTGGCATACATGTTTGTTGCAATATTACAGAGTACAGTGCACAAGAACAATAACTCTGCCTAGCGCGGATTTTGAGTAATTCCACTTTGATCTTCATTTTTACAGTCCAGTTCTTTGTCCGGAGCTTAACTTTGTCATCTCCAGTCCGATTGACTTGAAACTTGGCATTTGTGTTTGTCTCAATAATACGGAGTGCAGTGCGAAAGAACCATAACTCTACCTCATCCTGTCTTTGAGTTATTTCCCTTTGATCGTCATTTTTACAGCATTTTCTGCTTGTCCGGAATATAACTTTGTCATCTCTAGTCTGAACATCTTCAAATTTGGTATGCATGATTGTTGAAAAATTACAGAGTGCTGTGCACAAGAACCATAACTCTTCCTAGCACGAATTAGAGCTTTTCATGCTTCTCTACAATATAACTTTGTCTTTTCATGTTGGAATGACCTGAAACTTTACATGCATGTTTCCTTAACATTAGAGGAGACATTCATGCCTATTTCAATCACTTACATGATTTCAGCTGCACTACTATTTTCCTCTACCTGCCCTTTACGATTATTATCCCCCCTTGACAACTGGCCATGGAACGGGCGTATTTTGCGACAATTTGCCGCTCTTGTTCCACGATGTTTTGTACTTTATCAAAGACAGAAATCATCGTTTGGGCTACAGTTATTTGGTTGTCTGCACATGCTTTCAATTTATTTGAGTCCAAAATTTTGTCATTTGGTAAAGAGTGAAGAAACATTAGAAAAACTAGATTTTTTTGTAAATACTCAACAAGAGATGCTAAATAATTGAAATTAAAAACAAATGTCTTCTTTGTAGGTTCACCCACAGGGATGGTGCGTGTTATCTAGAAATACAGATTCCTCAGAGAAAGCAGAGGTAAGGAGTTTACAGCGTTTTGATTTCAAACTCTTTGTATATTGATAAATGTGCCGAGCCCTGGTAGCTCAGTTGTTAGCCTACAGGACTTGAGAACAGGGGGTCTCTGGTTCAATCCCCGGCTAGACCAATTTCTTTTTGAGGATTGATGATAGTCATTGCAATGGGATTCATTCCTCTCTCACGGCTGACCATTGTTTTGACGATGGATATGTGGGAAAGCAGCCAGTAGCTTTGAAAGAATATTGTGCGTAGTACTGGTAAAAGAAACTCCAGGAAAGCATGGATAGGTGCTCTGGGTGCAGCAATATAGCGGAAATAATGTTGAAAATGGCATTAAACACCATACAATCAATCAATGAATCAATCATATTGATAAATGGAGATGAGCCATGCTCTGGAAAAAAAGGGGTTTAATGTATCTGTAATATATTATACCAAGCAAGTCATTACATAATTATGGATCCATAAAATCCATTTTGTCTAAAAACTGACTGAATCATGAGCTAGGATGGTCCGTGGACATGCTGAAAAATTACAAATAGCAAAAAGTTTCGACCCATTTAACCCATTACCAGACAAGAAAATTTTAGCCTTGTTCATATTGAAAACATTTGCAGATGACAATTTCAGTGTGGCTTGAATGGTGTCATTTTGCTTTAAAAACATTGTGGGTATAGGAGAAAATGCTGATTACCAGCATTTTCTCCTTTTACCACAATGTTTTCAAAAGGCTTCTATCCTAGGGTCACTAAAAGTTGGCATTGTGCGGTAAAGAGTTAAGCCTGCATGGACTGTGCAGGCTGATATGGGTTGATACTTTTTGCAGATGCATTAAGCCTCCTTTTCACACATCGTGAGTCATTTATTTAAACTTAGTAAAATTTGTTAGCCTGATGTGTGAGATTAGTTGTTGACACAGACTATGAACACACTTTACCTTATACCACACACACACAAAAATGGACATGTCAAATCCAAGGCATTTGTGGAAGACAAATTAAACTTGGCTCATTTTGCAGAAGTTGAATTTTATAGGATAGAAAACATTGTGGGAAAAGTAGAAAATGCTGGTTACTAGCATTTTCTCCTTTTCCCAAATGTTTTCAGAAGGCTATTTCCTAAGGGTCATTTAAACTCAGAATTGTATGGTAAAGGATCAGTTGTGCTCTAGTGTGATAGCTCAAATGGTGAGGCTTGTCTTTGAATGGGTACAAAACATTGTGGGAAAAGGAGTGAAAATACTGTCTCCTGTTCTCACATTGTTTTCAGATTTTTTTTTTCGGGGTCAGTAAAAGTAAGGAATTGTTGTAAAAAGGTTCAACATAAAGTTTACAAAGTGTAGACTTACTTTGTTCAACATTATACTGTTGAGTAGGTTGATAAAATGCACATATCCTTCGACCCTTCACCAAACAGTCCCAAGTTTTCATGACTCTTAAGATAGAGAGCCTTTGAAAACATTCAGGAAAAAGGAGAAAATTCAGTATGGACTAGTGTAAAATTTTGTCTTGTTAAAGAGTTGATAGGAGTGGTAACCTATATCTTTCATTCATGTTATTTCAGTGGACATGTATACACGATATTCAAGACTACACCTCAGAAAAGAAGCCAATTCCTCACCCATGGGAGTTAGAGAGTGTGACCCCACATACGTCGGCTGCCCATAGTTCATCCACTAATACACCAGCATTTTCATCTGTAGCCCCATCACATCTTCGGGGCACTGCCCAAGTCAATAATGATAGAATTCAGAATAATGCCAGCAGACAACCTAGATCAAGTAGCACTTCATACAACAGACAGAATACTAGAAATAGTTCAGAAAGGGCAGGTCATGATTCCTCCACAGGTTCTTCAGCTCCTGTCAGTGACCAACAAGCCACAGAGGGACCAGGGACCCAACCTCAACAACAGTCAACAGATAGTGGACAAGTTGCTATAGAGGATAGCACGGACAATTTTCATGTTAGACCCGAGCCTCCTTCGGGAAGCATACAGGTCCACAACTCTTTGATCCAGATCCGGCGGGGGGCCAGAAATAGTGACGGTCAGTTCTCTTTCTCCGTATCAGTTCACACTGCGAGTGGCAGAACTATAGAATTTAATCAGGAAGATTTGGATTCTGCAGATGATGAGGAGTTTGTTGTTGAACAAATTTTAAGCAATTCTAGAAGATCTTCCTCTCGAACTGTTACCATTATCAGGCAACAAGAACAAAATAATGGGTCCAACAACTCGGAACAAGCTAGTGGAAGAAATGCTGAGAATGACAGAAATACATCAAATCATGGTGAAAGTGACACTGATGAAGATGAAGATCATCAGGCTGAAAATATTGATGAGAGTCATTTAGATGATAATGATGATGATGGTGATGATGAGGATAATGAGAGTGCAGATGTTATTGATGCTAGTGGACAAGGCACAGATAACAATGAGGAAACTGGAAGTAATGCAGATGAATCTGGAAGTGTAGTTCTGAATGTTAATATTGGTGTTGATAACTTACTTGACAATGCAGTTGACCACAATGTTGGGCAGGATGCAAGTGATGATGAAGACATTGATGATGATGATGTTTTTATTCCCTCGGAAGAAGATCTTTCTGATGATTCTGGTGATGTTGAAGAACAATCAGCCAATAGAAATAGGTCGAGAGATTTCTTTAATGAACAGCTGTTAAGAAGTGCCATTGGCTCACATTCACCAGACCTACTAATGGATGCATTCAGTCCGCATTCATCTTATGAAGACATCCATAATACAAGACGCAATGCTTTAGGTAGGACAGTGAATGCTGATCAAAGAACTGATGTTACCAATGGAAATGATGAGAGAAGTCTGGAAAATCCCAGTGTAAATGTCAATGCACAAATAAATGAACAATCAAACAGTGATACTCCCCCCTCTCCCCAAGTACCTCTCTTTAACTCGGCAATTTCTCAACCAAGAACAAATACCTTCATGTTTGTTCTGCAGTCTAATTCTAGGGACAGAAGGCGTATTTTAAATTTAAGCTATATGGACAGTTACACTGAAAGAGAAAATAGTGTTCTGCAGAAGAAAATCCATTCAAACAAGAAAAGACTTCTTGGATACATGGAAGAGTGCAATGTTGGGCGGGGATTCATTAAAGAAGTAGCATTCAGTGCAGATGGAAGGCTTATCAGCTCGCCATTTGGATTCGGACTTAGGATATTTTCTTTTGACTCTGATTGCAATGAACTCTGTGACTGTATACCTACAAGCCCTGTTAAACTGTATGAGGTCACATGTTCTCTCGCGCATGTGAATTGTGTCGTAGCTACGAAATTTTCACCAACACATAACATGGTGGTGTCTGGTTGCCTGGATGGTAAAATTGCTTTCCACCAGCCGGTCTTATAAGACATTATATCTGTTTTTCTATCTTCTTTTATCAACTGGGCACATGACTCACTTTTATCTCATGACTCAAGTTTAGATTTTTTTCGAATTGAAAGCATTAGCAGGTGACAGTTTCAATTTGGCTTATATGATAGGACTTGTGATTGAAAGTGTAGAAAACATTGTGGGAAAAGGAGAAAATGCTACAGTGTTTTCGAAACCTTTCTCTCTCAGGGTTGTTAAAAGTGAGGATTGTTAAGTAAAGAGTTGAATAACCTCTCAATGGTAGATGTACTCAGACTAGGTGTAAAATAGAGGTCTTGCATGGCTCAGTGGCAAAGTGGAGGACTCAAAACCTTGAGACGCAGGTGCAATCCTCTCAGGAAGCACTGGGTTTTTCTTGGGACTGTTCTTCGGCAAGACACTTTAGAGCCGTAGCCTGGTACTGGTGAAACCCAGGACATAAACAAAGGCGAGCTGTTGATGTGATATGACTAAAATAATGTTGAAAACAGGGTAAAATACTATCAGTCGATTTAATCAATGACTTGTAAAGTCAGTAGATCTGCCTGCTGAAACAAATTTAAGAAGATAAGTTTTAAAAACATTCTTATAAGGTAATAGGTCATCAACATGAATTAGTATATGTGGAAACATTGTGACAAAAGAGGAGATTGCTTATCGTGAGCAATGCCTTTTTTTTGCAACAATATTGGAAAAGAAAAAGTTATGCCCCTCTATAGGAGGTAAAATGTTAAAGCTTTACCATTTGACAAAATTTAAGACTTGTCCAAATTCAAAGCATTTGCAGATGACAAAGTTAATGTGCCTCAAAAACTGAAATTTTTCTTTGGAAGTGTAGAAAACATTGTGGGTAAAAGGGAAAGGAAAATGCTGGTTACCAGCATTTTCTCCTTTTCCACAATGTTTTCAAAGTTTTCTTCCTTAGAGTCTTTCAAACTTGGGATTGTATGGTTAAAAGTTTAAGAAAGTAAAGCAGTGAAACATTTTTATATTCCTGAAAATATAGTTAGGGGGAAGTAAACAGAAACCATGGTGTCCTGTAGAAACATGTTTGTGTCTCCTTCTCCAACAGTTTACAACCAGTTTAGCTGAAATTGTTATGGTGGCCTTTCTACTGTGGGAACTTGAATACTTGCAGTTTTTATTTTGATTTGTTGACCAATACAAGAGTTATGGCCCTTTGATTTGTATTCCTGATTCAGCAAAAAGGCCACAGGTGATGGGATCATTGACCTACGACAGGTCTATAATGTAAAATATTGTTGTCTGCGCATGTCATATTTTTCAAAGATTAGACCCGTCTGCTATGACGCATCAAAGTCCTGTACAGGATAAATGTTGATAAATGGTGTGTACCGGTAAATTAAAACTGGCGGCTTATAAAGTAGCAATGGAGAAAATGGCTATAAACAATACATCTGTGGAAAAATGTAGCCTGTGTTTTGCTCCAAATTTCTTAAAAATTTAATTATTTCAAACGGGAAAAAATAGTTTTTACAAATACTATTGTTTTACTGCACAACTTTGAATACAGTTTCTAAATGTAAACTTTAGGCAAACCAGGATTTGTGCAGGGTTTTTCCACAGACTTATCAACAACAAATATCTGGGCTTAAACCGAGGTTATTTGCCAAGCCTGTAGGGGCTGTTTTTTTAAATGACTGGTGCATAGGTTACGTGCTAGCTTACCATAGCTGGATGAATCTTACCAGGTAGTGTTTTATTGAGCAAACATTTATTTTAATTTGAAATTCAAAGTAACAGTTGTCTTTTGGAAAAGTAGTCCAGTTCTGTACCCAGAATGCCCAAATCAGGTAGGTATGTATTTGAAAATGCCACCTAGTGGAAGATAATGTGTAAAATATTTATTGGCAACTCTTTCAAGAGACAGCAAGAGTTTAGATTTTTCTTAATTGAAAGCAATTGCATATGACAAGATGTGTCTAAATGGTTGAATTAATCTCTGAAAAGGGTAGAATATCTTGTTGGTTGGATTCTTCCCTGACAAGGGTAGAAAACATTGTGGGAAGAGGAGAAAATGCTGGTTACCAGCATTTTCTTGTTTTCCTGCAATGCATTCAAAAACCCTTTTCCTTAGGGTCCTTCAACTCTTTACCAAACCACAAAATGTGAGGCTTGCGGAAATTGAAAGCATTTGCAGACAACAAAATAATTGTGACTCAAAAATTGAAACTTGCTTTTGAAAGGGTAGAAAACATCGTGGAAAAAGAAGAAAATGCTGGTTACCAGCATTTTCTTCTTTCCCACAATGTTTTCAAAAGGCCTCTTTCTTAGGGTCATTAAAACTCCAGATTGTGTGGTAAAGGGTTGAACACAAGACTGATTTGTACGGAGTTATGGCACCCTTTATTTACACTGTGTGCTCAACATATGAAATAAACTGTTTTAGTATGGTGGAGGGGCTCACATTATATGGTCAAGTTGGGGTTTTGTTTTTTCACCAGAATATTGCAAAATTAGATAATGAAAGTTTGTTATTAGATTTCACTTTTTTTGTGATCTGATCTCTTTTCTGCATTGCGTACAAAAGCATACGATGATATCTTTGACATGCCAGTACTCCGGGAAATTAACCTTTTACCTCACAATTCTAAGTTTTAGCCACCGCAAGGAAAAATACTTTTATAAGCATTGTTGAAAAAGGAGAAACCAGCATTTTATCCATTTCAAAAATGTTTTCTTTCATTTCATAAAGAAATCCCATAGTATAAGTCAAATGTTATTTTTTGTACTATGCAAATACTTTTGATTTGGATAAGTCTAATATTTTGTCTTCTGGTAAAGAATTAAACTTAGAAGCCTAACAGTGAATTATATCTTTGTCATTCACTGGTGAATGTCACTTAAGAAATAATCTTCTTTCTATTGTGGTTTATCGTTCAATAAACCACAGTTGTGAGTTATGAGGCACAATAAATAATCCACGAGGGCGATAGCCGGAGTGGTTTATTCATTGCGCTTCATAACTCACAACATGGTTTATTGAACGATAAACCATGATAGAAAGAAGATTATTTCGATTCCAACATAACCGACTCTTAATGAAAGGAAAACAAGTTCATACTTGAGTAAAAACGCGGAAGGGGATTATATTCCATTGAATAACCCACTTACTTACTTTATACAGAATAACGTCACTCTATATAGAATGACGTCACTCTATATAGAATGACGCAGATTTTACCACGCTTTCGTTGCACCGAATTCATGTGTCATGTTAGAATACTGTTAATTCACCAGTGAATGTTGTAACTTTTATTTTTGACATACCATGGATATTTGTAGAACATGAATGAATTTTTAGCTGGTGAACGTCACGTTTTATGACATCAACTTACGAAGTCATTGTTACAGCTAGCCCATATCTGACTAGATTGAATAGATCTATTTCGCTTAAAAAACACACATATTTTTCATGATGAGCAAATATTAGTCGTGAAAAGAAAAGTTAAAGTGAAGAGCATAAAAGAAATAGGATATTTGTTTGTTTCCATGTATGATCGGAATTTCTTTCATCTTGCGAAAAGCAAAGGCCATATTTTCACTCGTGAAAATATAGCTCTCGCTTTTCACTCCATGAAAGAAATTTGGATCATGCATTCATACAGACAATTATCGGCTATTTCCTTGATGTTTGTATGTGTAACTGAGAAATGCCTTTCCACATATCCTATGGGTTTATTTGGCACTCTAATAGTTAACTCTTTACAAATGGTAAAATTTTAGAATTTTTAAAAATTGGAACCATTTGCAGACGACAATTTAAATGTGACTCAAATGATTGATTTTGTCTTTAATAGGATAGAAAACATTGTGGGAAAAGGAGAAAATGCTGGTTATCAGCATTTTCTCCTTTTCTCACATTGTTTTCAAAAGGCTTCTTTCTCAAGGTTGCTAAAACTCGGGATTGTGTGGTAAAGGGTTAATAACATGTACAGTGCTTTGTGCAACATGAACAGCTTCTAGGGACAAAGTAGATCAAGATCAGACTGCAAAGAACATGCAGTCTGATGTGTGAGCTGCATCCACTGATATAAGATCTGTTTGAGATATTCTGCCAAAGAGCCTTTTACTTGTAACATTTAGTTCTTTTCATATTACTGGTACATTTATGTATATGGGGGCTCCAAAAAGGACAACCGTTTTTATGTGGATTCTGCCAGTGTACAGGAATGTATGTTCGGGGCATATTATCCAATCAGATTGCGAGAAATTTCTTTCTTTGCAGTAAAGTAATATTTATTCTGTACCAAATGACAAAAGTTTGGACTTGCCAAAATTGCAAGCATTGGCAAACAACAATTTTCATGTGTAGCTAAAAAGATGATTTCTGTTTGAAAGGGTTGGAAGAATTGTGGGAAAATGGTTACTTTTTATACATATACTAGCATTTTCTGCTTAGCCCACAATGTTTTTAGAAAGAACACCTCAGAATATTTTGAAAACAAGGATAATTTATTTCATTGAAAGGGTAGAAAACATTATGGGAAATAGAGAAAATGCGTGTTACCAGCATTTTCTCTATTTCCCACAATGTTTTCAAAAGGAATTTTCCAGAGGGTCATTAAAACAAGGGACTGTATGATAAAGGGTTAAATTTGTCAGTTTTCACTTATTTGCCACTCCTAGGGGTAAAAACAACCCCTGAAACAACATCACGAAGTTTTAAAATGGCATATAAATTGCCAAATATCAGTGTTTTGTAGCTATTTTAAACTTCATTATGCTACGAAAGATTTATTGTTTCTTTAAAATGACAGCTTTAACATTTCTGACAAAGGCTTTTTGCAGTTTTTAGGTTTGTACACAAGTGTTATTAAAAGAGTCTGCATTAATTCACCGTCTGCATACAACACTTTGCAACCTGCTGCACTTTTGAAAACTTTGTGGCAAAAGGAAGAAAAATGCTTGCAACCAGCAATGTCTCTCTTTGAAGCAAATTCTTCTCAACATTTATTCATGTGTTAACCTTTTAACAAACAAAGTTGTGTTTTTTACAACCCTTTGGAATTAGGCTATTGAATATATATAGGATCTGACATGAGTGGGCTTTTGAGATAAGATTTTATTAAACGAGTCAAGGGAAATGTTATTAAGCGAGCCTTTGGCGAGCTTAATAACATTTTTCCTTGACGAGTTTAATAAAATTTTATCTCAAATGTCCACGAATGCCAGATTCTTTTTATCACATAACGACATTTCACAAAATATAGATTAAATGATGTAAAAACATTCATAAATGCACCGGTGGTAATACCCATAAGACCAATTCACTTCTATGTAATATGTACAAAATGACGTCAAAAATGACATCAAACAAATGTGATATCAAACGTGTATAAGATAAGAAAATTCGTAATAAGTATATTACACTGAAAACAAGCGAGGTTATGTGATAAATTGGTGGAATAAGAAGAAAATGCTATAAACCAGCATTTTCCCCCTTGTCTGCAATGTTTTCTGTCTTTTTAGAGACAAATCCTATCATATGAATCACATTCAATTTGTCAACAGCAAATGTTTTCTGGACTATTCTAAAATTTTTTTGTATGGTAAAGAATTTAACCCTTTACCACACAATCCCAAGTTTTCAAAACTCACAAGGAAAAGGACTTATGAAAATATTATGGTAAAAGGAAAATATGCCGGAAACCAGCATTTTCTCTTTTCCCACAATGTTTTCTACCCTTTCAAAGAAAAATTTCTTGCATTTAGCAACATTTAATTATTCTTTGCAAATGCTTTCATTTTGGACGAGCCTAAAATTTGAGCGGTGATTTAATTAAATGAACCATCTCGACTTCATTAAAAAAAAAGACAACCTAGAATATATGCATATATTCAAGATGGTTTTGGCAAAAATATTTAACATAGCATATTATTACCAGGCGGTGTAGATCTAACACTGGACTCCACTCTGATCTACACTGTCCTCAAAAGCAACATGGTGTGCTTTGAGTTATAACGGCTAACCCCTTCCCCAACAATGCTTTGTTTTAACGACCCTGGGGAAGAGGCCTTCTGAAAAGTTTGTGGGAAAAGGAGAAAATGCTGGTAACCAGCATTTTCTCCTTTTCCCACAATGTTTTCTGGCCTGTCATAGAACCTCAGTTCATTTTGTACCACTTTTGGATTTGTTGCTTGCAGATACTCTCAGTTTGGAAGAGTTTAGATTGTTTTGTATTTGGGAACGGGTTATGTTAATTATCCATATTTTACCAGGATGTTTTGAAGGTCATCTACTGCGAACCTGTTTCAGTAGGTACATCTGATATAGAGTTGCAGTTTGTTACACATTTTGTTTTAGTAGGAACACACAATCTTTTTACCAGATGCCTAAACTTTAGGTTTATCTGTTTTGAAACGCTCTGCAGGCAACAAGTTGAAGGTGGCACCAACAGTAGGATTTGTCATTGAAGGGGTAGAAACATGGTGGGAAATGATGATTATCAGCATTTTCTCCTTTCTCTACAATGCTCTCTAAAGCATTTGTTTTCAGGATAAATAAAATCTGTATATTGTTTGCTTTAGGGAAGATCATAACGTGGTTTTCATTTAAATACCTTTAGGATATAATGGGCAGATACATGTATATGCATGTGAAAGACCCCCTTTTTACAAAAACATTGACAAAAAAAGCAATCACTAAATAATGTTAGCAATTTAAACACCTCACAGTGTTTGCAAGAGTTTTCCAAATTCAGTAAGTGTTGAAAATAAGTCTTTAATCGGCTTACTATGCCAATGATATTTTTGTAACAGGAAATTTTTTATATATTTTTTTGTTATCTTCTATATGCTGGTAAATGTGTACCATATCAAACTTGTATCGTTAACCAATTAGCATCATCTATAGGAGAAAAGAGGGATTTTTTAGAATAAAATGGATCAAGATCAGAATGCAAAAGTTTCTGCTGTCTGATCTTTGATCTTTACCATCCTCTTGTGCTGTCCATGAGATAGGAATTTTTCTAAGTACATGTAAATTCCATTTTTCATACAATATTTTATCTGTCGTCTGCAAATGCTTCAGTTTGGACAAGTCTGGTAAAGATTTTATTAAGTGCCACAAAAACCAAGCCTGTATGTTTGCAATTGATTGATATATTATTGTACAGCCCATACTCGTTCTGTACTGTCCTTTCTAGCAAAGATTTTGTTGAATTTTCTTCTGGCGGTAGACATAAAAAAAAAAACAAGTTGGGAAATTTTACATGTTCGCACCAAGATTTATGTGTTTTCATCTTTTCAGATATTCTCATACTGCGACATTTTAACACTTCACCAAATAATTCCGTGGTTTCACTACTTTACGGACAAAAAGACTTTTGACAACATTGTGGGAAAAGGCGAAAGTACCAGTTAACACCATTTTCTGTTTTTTCCTGCAACATTTTCCAACATGTGAAAGACAGTTTCCACTATTTTAGCTACATTTGTCATCTGCACATGCTTTGGAATTGGACAAGTCAACAACTTTGTCGTCTGGTTAACTTTTTACCAAACGACAAAATTTTAGACTGGTCCAAATTGAAAGCAGTTGCAGACGACAAATTAAAGATGGCTCAAATTGCAGAATTTGTCCTTGATAGAGTAGAAAACCTTGTGGGAAAAGGAGAAAATGCTGGTTACCAGCATTTTCTCCTTTTCCCACATGGTTTTCAAAAGGCGTCTCTCCAAAGGTCGTTAAAACCAGGGATTGTTTGGTAAAGAGGTAAGAGTTAACTACATGTATTTTCCCACCTGCAGACGACTTTTTGCGTTTTACAGCAGACCACTTTTGAAAACTTTATGGCAGTTGAGGCATCGGGAAAAATTGCCTTCAGGTGTTTTAACATCTATCCTGCTCAATAAGTGAAAGAAATCTTTTAAGCCGATTTTATAAACCGAAATTTTACTATTTCAAAGGTATTTTACATACTGTGCAGTCTGATCTTGATCTACACTGTCTGCAAAAGGTCAGTGAGTCGCGCTTAACAGTCTAAGCGTTAAAATGTTTACGAAATTTGTCGTTTGTAAAGTTGTTTCTGTAGGTAGATCTACCTATCTTATCAATTTTATCAAGTTCTGTTTTTTTTTTCGCTTGTTTTATCACAAACGTTGAGGTAGAAAATGTTTTAGTATCTACTGGTGGTGATGATTCGATTGCGCATTCCTATAGTGTGCCACTCGAGAATCATTGTTTTATTCGAAAACAGTTTAGCAGTAGACATGTTGGATAACTTCCTTTGAAAACGTGAATAAAGATTTATTGCATCAGTGCATATGGAACAATGTGGCAAAAGGAGAAATGGCTCGTTAAGAGCATTTTCGCCTTTTGCCACAATGTTTTTAGAGTGGTCTGCTGCAGAACAAAAAAACAATGTCTGTAGGAGAAAACTGATAAATCCGTTTATTGATTGGTCACTTCTCAGTTTTTTAAAGACGTTACATAAATATGACCTTAATGGGAAAAAAAGGTAAAAATAAAGAAACTGGTACTCAAACATGTTTAATTTTCCTGTAATATTAAATGTAATACTTTTTGTCATACTAACCTGTTACTGTATCTATAGGCTATTTTAGGCATACCAGAAGCTATTACAATATACACGAAGATCAAACATATGAAAAAAGAGAGAGCTGTTTACAACAGCACAGAAAACTATTTTAGAAAAGGAGCAGTTGCTTGTAAGAGGCGGTTTGCTGCTTTTTCCACCATGTTTTCCAGAATTTAGAACTGCAGAGACGTCACGTGGAAAGAGCCGAACGAAAATGGAAAAAAAAAAGATTGTTCGTAGGAAAAGACTTTGGCATATGTCCTTTAAACTAGCTCAAGTGGCATTTGTTTTTAAGCAGGGTAGAAAACGTTGTGGGAAAAGTAGAGGCTTCCGGCATTTTTATCTTTTTCCCAGTTTCACACGCCTTCTATATAGCGCAACCATGGCAGAATCAGTGAAAAACTTGTAACACGAGTGATCGGTAAAATCAGCTAGATTTTGAGAAATATGAAACTAATGTTCCGGTGAATGGCCCAGTAGCTACCAAAAGTAAACCAATCGGGGTGTCAAATTACAGACAATGCATCTTCGTGATCCATTATAACAAAGCAGGTCATCACCTGCGTGTGGATCCATAAAATCTATTAAAATGTAAACAACCGGCTGAATCCTGAGGTCCTTGGACATGCAGAAAATAGCAAAAAAATTAGACCCATGTCAACCTGCGCAGTCCGCGCAGGTTGACATGGGTTATATTTTTTTGCAGATGCATTAGGTCCCCTTTTCACAGAGCATAGCTTATATATAATCTGTCGCCATGCTTTTACTAAAATACAGTCAAGGGACATAATTGTTCATCCACCCACTATAAAAAAACTCATTTTAGTTTTTTCCCTTCCAATTTGTTCTAAAAATACACACTATTGGAAAATTGTCATGTGACTATCTTGGTATCATATGAAAGCAACTCCTTTGCTGATGACGTCATAACACTTTTTGATGATGTCATGGTTATTAGAAATGGAACACACATGGAATGAAAACATGGATACCAAACGGAAAGAAATCAGTAGTGATATCAGGAATTTGATCGTAGAAATAGAGAATGGATGGTTGGTGTCTTGGATGGGTTAAGTTTATCGGGCAAGGCGGAGGAATTTATCTGGTGAGCCGAAGGCGAACCGGATAAATTTCGGAGCCGAGCCCGATAAACTTAACCCATCCAAGACACCAACCATCTATTCTATTTATCCTGTCACTCACTGTAACGGAACAAAACAAAACAAACGAAAAAAAAAGAAAACATTGATAAAGACCGTACCTTTAATAAATTTCCGGAGCCGAGCCTGATCGACTTTCCCAATCCAAGACACCAAACGTCTATTTTATTTATCCCTTTTCTCAATTACAATCCAAAATCCGACTAAATTAAACATTTCGTTCGAAATAAGGCACATATTGACATCTTTCTCACTAGATCTATGAGAAACTTTAAAAAATGAAGAACCGTGTTTACAAAACCCTCTGGATATGCAGCTGCAATAATGACGTCATGAATGATATTGGCTACGTCATAATTAGTAAACGTGACGTATATCCGCAGAAAAATATTGTGGCGAAGAAGACAATATGTTTTAACATAACAGACTATTAATTAAACGAGCAAAAGTATTTGCTAGCGATTACTTCATTCATTACGGCAGTAAGACGCTTGGTTGAAAATAGTCCCAGTCAGCAAGTGCGCACTTAGCGGTCACGTGACCAACTGACGGATAACAAAAAAAATATACGGCACCCTGTTATCCGTCAGGTAAACCCGGAAGTGACAGGATAATGTCATCTAGAAGGCCATTCTCAGTACAAATTGGCAGAAATGTTCAACATACCAAGGCCTACCATTCAGAGTATCATTAAGAAATATAAACAGCATGGATTTGTAGAAAACACAGCAGGAAGAGGTAGGAAGTGTATATTTACTAAAAGAGATGGAAATCTACTTTGAAGGATTGTTAAAAGCAACAGGAGACAATCTCTGCAGGATGTAACATCGATGCTAAATTGGGGGCAAGGACCACTCCTTTTCCACTAAAACAATCAGAAGAACGATTTCAGATTTATGGTACAAACGGAGGGCTATTAAGAAACATGTGGTCAGGGAAAATAATAGGAAAAAGAGAGTTTTGTGGTGCAAAGAAAGGAAACATTGGACTATTAATGAAGAATGGAAGAAGTGGATATTCAGTGATGAATCTCAGATAGTTGTGGACTCGAGCAGCAGAGTAAATATCTGGAGAAAGGATGACGAAAAGAACAAACCCCACTTGGTCTGTCCCCAATCACAAAGGCGTGTAAGTGATATGGTCTGGGGCTGCTTATGTTACCATGGTGTTGGGACCCTTACACGTAGAAGATAATATAAACTCTACTAAATACATTGATATATTGGACAATAACCTTTGGCCTGTTATAGCTCAACATTTTGGAAATGAAAACTATGTCTTCATGGATGACAATGCTCCAGTGCATAGGGCACGTATTGTGAAAGACTTTAAGGAAAATAACAACATTTGTGGTACAGAATGGCCAGCACAGTCCCCCGACTTGAACATCATCGAAAATATTTGGCTACGATTAAAAAGAGACATTCAACCACAGGCAATGCAAATCAATACACAGAATCAATTTATGGAGACACTAAGACGTGCTTGGGAAAACATCTCAGAAGAATATGTAAAAGACTTGTTCAATACAATTCCATCCCGAATACAAGAAGTAATAAAAATGAAAGGCAATTTGACCAAATATTAGGGTAAGAAACCCAATCTTTACCAAGTTACAAGGTTTTGAACTGTTAAGTTTGTTTTGTTGCAACGACGTTGACGTTACGTTATGGATGAACAATTATGTCCCTTGACTGTACTGCTGTAGACAGTGCGAAACGCTGTTCAAACAACCTAATGAACCACCAGAAAGAAGTTGACTGATTGATTGAATGCTGTTTTATGCCGATTTTGAAATATTTTGTCGGTCATAACAGCTCTCATAATTCATTGATTTGTTGGATTTCATCAATACTTGGCTAGGGCTCTGAAATGGCTTGCCCATGAACACTCCCACGAAAGATTGTAGTACTCTTAGTGAGGCCGAACTCAGGACCTCCGGGTTACGAATCCTACAATTTACGCATGAGCCACGCAGGCCTGACCCCAGTTCCAAAAAGAGGAAGTAGAAAATGTAGAAAGCAAGATAATGTTAACTAGAATGTAGGAGGGACACTTTTTAAGTGTTGGCAACAACCCGTTTTAATTTTAATTTGCACGTGCAAGTACACGTAAGGCATACTGTTGGAAAAAGTATTGATTTTTCTTTCCAGCTGTCTATTATAATGTATGATTTGCAGGTGCAATAAAATTTCACTAGGTGTTTGAAACGCATATAGTCATCTATAGCGGTTGAAAAAGTGGCTGAGCAGTGTTCTAAATAAAGAGAGGAGAAAAGAGCGGAATTAGATCTACAAAATTCGCGGATTATTGAGTAAATGTGCGTCAGAAATAAAAGCGGATCTTGATTTAGTTTAAATGGAGAAAATGCCCTGCTATACTAGTATTGTACATTTGCTAGATGGGTGTCAGTGTTCAAGGATGGCAGAACTAGTGTTAAGGATTAGCCCCGCCTTGGTCGACCGATTTCCGTCACCTCTGAAAAAGACATCAGCACCGTGAAAGCTATAGTAGGTGAAGATGCACGATATACCTTGGAGGAGATATCTGACATGTCAGGCCTTAGTGCTGTTTAAAAGAAAAAATAAAGTTCAGGAACTCTTGTGGCCGTTGGATCCCACATTTGCTGACTTCTGACCAAAAGAGGGAGCGGGATGAAAAAGCCTTCGCAATAAAGACCAAGTTCAAAGATCGGGACCCCTGACGCCTCAGAGAAGTTGTCACAAGAGATGAAACATGGCTTTCGTTTTTGAGCCTGACAATAAGCCAAGTAACAAAATGTGGATAGGTAAAGATATAGTCCAAATATGTACACGTATACATGCTTGTTTACCTTTCATCATTTATCTATTGGACATTAAAAATTACTTTTCTTTTGTATGATACGTCTAAACGAGCCCTATTTAGTTCTATGCAGCAAATTCGATATCCTGAAATCCGGGATAATGTTGTAAAGGACTGGACTTAGAATAGAAAATAATTTGACTGAATATGAATTTACCTTTTTCTCACTGAAAAAGGGCCACATTCATTCACCATTCCTTTAGAATTCTAGAATTTTATCGCGTATTTTTTCCAACACAATCGCCGCCATCTTTACAAGCATATTTCGGATCACATAATGAACCGAAATTATGGACGATTTTCGAACGAAATCATATTCCGCCGCCCCCACCCCCCACCACAGACTAGATTACATTGGTTTTGTCAACTAATTCATTTAACTTTTTAATTGCATGTATTTCAAGTTGAAGTGAGTAATGACTTTGAATTCATAGGTTCTGTCAAATGTTAATTCCTCTTTCATGAAATGTAGATTTTCAGTATTTGCCAAAGTTGTTGTGTACACATATACCTGGAGCCTTACATTCACTGCCTATTACATTCGTTTAGGTTCATGTCTTTATGTACGTAATATGGGGGTTAAAGCTATGCACATAATCATTAAACATCTTTGGATATAAGTAAGTTACAATCCGATTTGCAACACGGTACCAATAAATAAAAAAAAGTTTTCACGTTGTATTTAACACACAAAATCCAGAAGTATTGGAAACTCATGTCGAATAAGCAATCTGGGGCAATCAAACCAGAAGGTTCAGAATACGTGGGAACGAACTAGTTTTGGGACGAATTACAAGGACATTGTCTCGGCGTTTCTTTTCTCTTATAATACTCTTAAAATTCGATAAACGACTGTTATGGTCCTCTAGACAAGTCAGTTCTTCTTTCTAGAAAAAGTTATGTTTGTGAATGAGGATTGCCTTTTTCTGTAAGACTTTATTGGAGGTAAAGGAATTTCGTTTAAAAATTCTCTCAGTTCGTTAACTACACTCTTACATTCGGGATAACCGGCCCTATTGGACGGAAGTACACAACGATTTCACTTCAAAAATATGGTAGAGTGAAATAAAAACGGATTTAATTCATAAAAGGTAAGCTTTTTGCAACCTAGTCTTTACAATCGGATAAATATTTATCTTATTACTGGTATATGTTTTATTGGGCACTTTGTGTTGTAAGTGTCCAAATTTGTTGTTCGAACAGCGACAAAATTCGATGTCGGAGTTTACTAAAGAAACCTATGAAGGAACCGATAAGACCCTACGTACACGATGAATGTCAAATGAAAAATAAAGTACACGTAGAGTCTTATAAATAGGACTAGTGAGGACAGTGAACGCCCAGTTGTAGCTCGACGCAACATGAACGTCAAGAGAGTTATGTACGTACTATTTTTTGACAGTGACGGAGTAGCGGCTCGTGTCGCTGCACCTTAGTGTAACTGGAACATTTTATCGTGACAACGTTATCGCTGCTGTTGTTAATCACTTCGTTACTAAGAACCCAAAGTCCGAGGTGCGTAGGATCAAATTACTCCATAATAACGCACCAGCATACTGGTCAGCCCAGGTTTGAGCTTATTTAGAGGAACAGAGAATTAACGTTTTACCACATCTTCCTTACAGTCCTGACCTCTCTACTTCTGACTTTTGGCTCAGTCCGTACAGCAAATCATGCTTACGAGGTTACCGTTTTGAACCCCGAAGTACCGTCGGAAGCACTCTTTACCCGTGTAGAAACAGTATACCTATAGAATCGTTCAAAAATGCATTTTTGGACTGGATTTTAAGCCTGGAAAAATGTGTAGAGGTCCAGGGTGAATATTTTTAGTGGCCCTCTTAATCATTTCTGCACAGGTATTGGTTATTTACATAACGCGCCACTGTTGCCACTACTTAACATGTGCCCCTCGTATAATGCATATATGACAACTGAAGGCTAATCAATGGTGACACTTTTGATGACTTTATTTTCAACATAAACTTAACAACGAACACAATTCATTAGATACAGTAGGAAAAAAAAACACACATTTGATTTGATACAATAGGAAACACATTTCATAAGATAAAACAAGTCGTCACGCTTTACAATAAAGACTGATGAAATACAATATCTAAATCAATTGAAAGAAATGATCGAATTTTTATTTATAACGAACGATAAAGGAATAAAA
The DNA here is from genome assembly GCA_946811185.2 of Hippopus hippopus. Taxonomy (NCBI): domain Eukaryota; kingdom Metazoa; phylum Mollusca; class Bivalvia; order Cardiida; family Cardiidae; genus Hippopus; species Hippopus hippopus. The sequence goes on from OX328106.1 coordinate 13,913,494, forward strand.
CTCACAAACGCACAAGAAAAAAATAAGTGGCGCTCTACGAAAAAAGTGGGGTTAACTATATAGAGGATATTTGTTTTTTTTTCGGTCGAAATTTATTTCATCAAGTGAACATCATCGGTAATATTTCGATCTTTCACCGAAAAAAAATATTCTAATTATTTCATGCTTTTAAGCATTTAACCCTTTTTTAGTGGAACTTACATCAAAATCCAGTACAGTTCTATCCGGTTATTCCCCGTAGCGTACCCCTTCCACAAAGCAACGCATTACAATATTACGTAAAGCGTGAGAAATGTAGGTTAAATTACGTCATATTTTCTTCTGGTTGAGAGGCACGCGTATTTTACCTAGGTAACTTGTGCGCGGGAACTACCGTTCCCGCCTTCAGTTGAAGAGTTAGAATACTAAATCGGTATTTTTCAACGGTCGTAACCATGAAATATCGAAAAATATTTCACCGTTATTTCTCGATAAAAAACCGGACAGCATGAAATAAATCTTGGTAATTATGCATTATACACAGCCAGTCATAACGTAACTATAGATCCATAAAATTCGTTTTGTCTAACAATCGACTGAATCCTGAGATATACTTGTCCTTGGACATCAACAAAATTCACAAATAGCAAAAGGTTTCGACTTATGTCAGTCTGCGGGGACTGCGCAGGCTGATATGGGTCGGTACTTTTTGCAGATGCATCAAACCAACTTTTCAGAGAGCATGACTCACATATGGCTTGCAACACGCGAAAAGGGGCATTCGGACATTTGCGTAAAGTGTCGTCTCGGATCAGCCTGCGCAGGCTAATCCGAGACGGCACTTTACGACTACACTGGATTTCATCCTACAGTAGACTTGCGCAAAACAGAAAATAACCTAAAAACGGAAATTGTCGTCTCGGATCAGCCTGCGCGGACTGCGTAGGCTGATCCGGGACGACGCTTTACGCAAATGTCTGAATGCCCCTTTTCGCGTGTTGCAGGCCATATATGTATACTTTAGAAATATTGCTTCCTTATAAAATTACGCTTTAATTCAAAGGTCACATGTATAAGTAGTTACTGATGGAGTTTTTTGAGAAAAGAAATATTAAGTTTTCCTTTCGATTTGAGTTATGATCGTTAACTATGCACAGCCTCAATGTGATTTAACAGCTGAGACAGAAAATCTCATCCGCTTAAACGACTTTTTCTGTTTACTAAATAACATTAAACGGTGTAATTGGCGGCCATTTTGTTCCTATTTACATGTATACCCATTTTAGAAGCGTTGGTGATATAATTAGTTTCAGATTGAGGCGGCCGTTTTGGATGACCTTCTTTTCTAGATCTGTCGCATACCTCATCTACTTTTAGAAGATGCTGAAATGATTTTTTGTTTAAATGTCGTTTTCAATGTTTTAGGGCCGATGACATAAACTTCAATGTTTCCGACCACACCCTAAATTGAATACATACATTAACTATGTACATTAAGCTGTTTATGGTTTTCGTTCTGGATGAAGTCATTCTAAATATATGTTAAGACGATTTCGCCAATTTAAAATGGTGTAGCGCCTGGTTCACTAAAATATCTGAAACGGCTGCATGAAACTTACGTTAGAAAATTCTAATATGCGAATACAGTGTAAGTGACTATAAACAGTATCAAACTGGCCACAGATGGCGGCCTATTAACTTCTGTATTAAGTCATATTTGTTTTGCTGGCGCCTAGATAGTTCTAAAAATTATATACGTAGTTAATAGAGACAGTACATTAAGTGTAATATCCAATTTGTAACATTAGTAAAACGAAATGTAAAACAGCTCAGACCACCAAAACGGGAATCGTCAATGAAGACTTGCTTCTTGTCGGTTTCAGACATAAAGAATCCCTCAGTAACCCTGAAATATAATGGACGACATAGTTATAATATATCCAGCAGGGGTGTGTAAATTTTCAATTTTCCCACTTGTCCACGGACAAGTTGGACTGACTTTTTTCCACCTGTCCACAGTTAAAGTTTACTTGTCCAAATAAATGGAGTAAATCAGTATTGAAAATTTGTTTTGATGAATCTCACTCTGCAGTCACCTACTCTTAAAAACAATATAGGTAAAAAGAGAAGTTGTTTGTAAATTTCTCGTACGGGAACCATGTTCAGAGCGACAACTTCCAACCTGATGGCTAGTAGAAATACCACTTCACTGTCAGTTATTAGCTTCCACTTCTTGGTAAAATCACCGTTTAAAATCATTATCAAAGCCAAAAAGACAGTTTGAAATGCCTTTGATCGGACGACGTCAAACCCACCTTTTTTGTGTCATGGGTTTTCGCGTTTTTTGTAGCGATCTGTGTTTCAAGCCGGTTAATTTCTGGAGTGGAATTATTTTGACTTAAATTTGTCAATTAGGGTTGCATTTAATTTCAAATCTATAATTTTACACTAAAAATGCGTATTAACGTCTTTAATAAATTTACATAAACAATTTTAACATACCACCTTGATTAGCTGTGAAAAAGAGCGACTCGTGCATCCTTGATACTTATTGTGTAGGCCTATGTCAGAGTTTTGATCTTTTAAATATAATGTATAGACATGACTTGTTGCCTTTAGATTCTCTCTTGCTTTAGTTTTTGAGACATTTCTTTCTATCTTGTGTCAATTAGCGCCACTGGCAATCAACACGTTTCACTTTATATTTCTGCGCATGATTATTCAATTAAATGCGTGAATTACTCAAATATGAACGTGAATTGAAAGAAGGCTGAGATTTTCCCAAGAACAGAGCTCAGGTCGTATCCGCGGACTACGGAAACATTCTACAAACATGACAGTAGCGTATTGGTACCAGATCGTCCTATCGGCGCCAATAAAAGGCAGCAAATCCACTATCCTTAACCACATGCTTGCGCTTTGCATCGTATTCTATGTCTCTCTGCAATATTTATGCTTTTCAAAATCTTTGAACCACCAGGTCTAACGGCGAATTTGTCCGTTGGTGCAGTAACAACCGCTTCGCAACTATTTTACCAGGCATCATATTTACTACAACACCGCATATTTGCCATCGATACGGCCAATAGATAGCTTGTTTTTCAATAGCAACTGCCTCAAACGAGAGGCCTCCCACGGGTAAAATAGCTTGTAATGTAAGAGTGTATATTTCTACATAGTACAGAAGTGGATTATGCAAAAGTTCGAATAAATAGAGCGTTTGAGGATCGTCATTTATCGTAAATACATTAACTAATCATGTATGGCTCCAAAATTCACTTGTCCGCGGACAAACGCTCTGGAAAAATCTACTTGTCCGCCGGCAAAAAGTCCCGAGTCGGACAAGTCGGGCATAGGAATTCCGCACCCCTGATCCAGTGTGTTTGTTCGTGCTTGCAATATAATTGGTAACTTCGCAACAAATGTATGGCTCAAGAAAGCAGCCGTTTATATACCATGACATCGCCTTGATTGTAAAACTGGATGCATAAGTCTTTTCCAGACGATAAAATTTTAGACTTGTCGAAATGGAAAGCACTTGTAGACGACATATTTTATCTTATTTAAATGGCATGATTTGTCTGCGGAAGGGTAGAAAACAGTGTAGGCAAAGGAGACAACGCTGTTTATCAGCATTATGTGATAAAGGATTGTGTATGAGGGCAAATTAATTAGAGATAATCAACGTTGATCATAATTTAAACCTTTTCCATTATTCTTTAGATGTAAATGTGATTGCACTATCTTCTTGTGTATGTACACATTTAAAACCAAACTACACCTGTAAACCCGTAGGCGGTATACTAGAACAGACTATATTGTATTTTAAAACGCTGTGATGTAGAATGACTGCTTGTCTTTCATTTATTTTATGCGATCAAAAGAATTATGTCTCCCCCCGTCAGGGTCGGGAGACATATTGTTTTTCCCCGTGCGTTCGTCTGTTTGTCTGTCCGTCTGTCTGTCTGTCCGTCAGAAATCGTGTCCGCTCTATAACTCGAAAACCTAAGATATTTTGATAAATCTTCACACATTTGTAAAGCACCATGAGACGAAGTGTCATGCACAAGAACCATAACTCTGGCTTGTATATTTTTCGAGTTGTTTCCCTTTAATTATTTTCCTTACTCATTTTACGTACAAATTCGTGTCCGCTCTATAACTCGAACACCGTTAGAGAAAAATGACCATTATTTCAGTTATAAATTGCCTTGGTGACATATCAAACCTTCTGACACCAAAAAGGGGGGAGACATTTGTTTTTTTTTTTGTAGAAAAACAAGTTCTAGTATCATATTCGTGTTTCTGTAAATCATTTTTTTTTAATTCGTTGTCCAAAATATATATAATGTTTACCAAGGCTCCCATTGTATAATTTTGGTCAAATTGAGTTAATATGATAATAATGATATAAACTCTCAAGTAAGATCTTCTTTGTAAATATTCGAACACTCTGTGCTGGTGGAATGCACTACATGTAATTAGTGTATGATTTTAGTATAAAGCTATGCCTAGAAAGGGGCGGGGTTCAAAGTAATTGACCGTAAAACCCCTTTTCATTAAACAATTTATCATTTTTGCATAATATTAAAGCTAAGCTATTTAAGGAAACATGAAATATGAAGTCAGTTTTTTTTAGACACAAATACGCAGATTTAGTTCAGGCAGACGGATCTCTCATAGTATTGCCAAACGTCGTGATAATCGCATGGCCCAAGCAACCAACGACCTAAATACTACGCCTTCAACTGGCTAGCGTTCTTCGCCGGAAATATCTCGCCGTATTTGACATCTTAGATACAAGCGATTGCACGCCTTTTGCAATTTTAACGTTGCAGATAAAATCACGATACGAAAAGTTAGGGGTTGGGGGAGGGGGAAGTCGAAGTTCAGGGTCCCTATTTACCATCCATTGTATGTGACATTGAGATTCCGTAATTTCTAGTGCTCAACAAAAGCTCATTACCTTTGAAAATATATTAGTTTATTGTGCGGCACCGCCGCCACCTCGTTTCTTGCCGCGTTTTCCTCTTCGTCCACCTGCACCTCCCGCTGGTTCCTCCACCGCTTGCCTTCCACCGCCGCCCCCGCGTTGTTTTTTGGCTCCACCTCTCCTTCTGCTTCCTCTTCCCTGGGCCCCTTGAGCGTCAGGAACGTCTGCCCCATCCAGTACACCAAGTAGCGATAACGTTCTTTGAAATTGTTGTTGTTGTTGTCGGACGGGGGCCGGTCCCATTCTCATGCCGTTGCCATACAATAAGTTAAGTAGGAGCAAATCATTAGACTCTGCAAAATGAAACAAAGAAAAAAGACTGTGAATTCAAACCTTTACCGTGTTTTAACAATCTTGAGGAAGAACACTCTTTAAAACATATTGGAAAAAGGAGAAAGCGTAGGTTAGCTAATCGAAATTGGGTTACTTTCAAATTTGGAAGTTTGAGTTTCGGACATATCATGTCTTGAGAATAGTTGATAAATACGGCCCTAAGGCTTGGGTTCAGCAGTGCACAGCCCAATGATATCACTTGACTTGGTTTGACAGGTGGCATCGACCCAGGATCTTCCGATTACCGATTTAATGTCATACCGAAGAGCTACGAAGGACAATGCTGTAGCGTTCATAACACACAATACGCAAGTGCGTAAAGTAGAAAAAATGGAAACGGGCGAAACATTTTTCCATCACTTTATAGGACAACTTTATCTTCATAACCAAGCCTAAACCTTCCCAAAAAAGATATTTAGATTTCCAACCAGTGGTAAAAAAACACAACAAATATTGCTATTTCATCCATCTTTTCGATGGAAAATCTCACTGTATCGGACAGTGTAGATCAAGATCAGACTGCACGTTCTGTGCAGTCTGATCTTGATTTACACTGCCCGCAAAAGCGCACTGCGCCGTGCATAGCAGCCAAAGGGTAAAATATATAGCACTCTTAATTCGGTGTTGTACTGATTTTGAACCCGTTGTTACGCCCCTGAAGGATACCAAAATTTTTTGTGTATATCTTTTAATAGCACCGGTTGAGACAAATTTTATTTCCGGCGATTTCTCGCCTCTCACCTCTGATGCATATGAGAAAAATAGTTAGTGACTCGAAAAGAAAGATGTGTACTGGTGTGAGAAAGCCGGGAAACACATGCATAGGTGCACTGACCGCCGTGATATGACCTAAACTGTTCAAACTGCGTAAATCTCCAATACAAACAAATTTTCATAGCATGTGAAAATTGACAATCATGCTCTCTCCCTGATTGTGAATGCCAACATCGTGTCTAAACAAGCTTGAGAACTGAAGATACATTGTACAGTTTTAACTTTTCACCAAATGAAAAAGTTCTAGATTTGTGAAAGTTAAAAGTACTTGCAGACGACAAAGCAAATGTGACTTAAACTTTGAATTCTGTTTTTTGAATGGAAGAAAACATTGTGGGAAAAGGAGCAGTGCTGGTGATCAGCCTTTTTCCTCATTGTTGCCCCGATTGTTTAGTAAATCGGGACTGTTTGGTAAGTATGGTGGCATATTTCCGTCTCGAGATACGAGATAACTATTTCGATAGTTTAAGAGAACTATCGCGATAAAGCAAACTTTTCTGGAAATATTATCTAGATAATAAAAAGATTCACGATACAAATATCGCGATAATTCTCACTTATGAATTCGCCTTTTCCCTTAACGGTTTTAAAGTTGTTCGTAAGAGGCATTTCGAGTCGCCAATGTGTTTAACAGACTTCATTTCATTTCATGTGTAGTCAAAATTTACCAATTAAGCTACAACTGAAAAAAAATTAAATTACTGCCATTTTGTAAAGTCAAAAACTACCGATTTCATCCAATTTGGTGAATTTTCTATTTACAGATATCGAGAAACAGGTAGAACTGTCGCGATAATTTCATCTCGAATGTCAGCTCCATGCACGAATGAGAAATTTTGCGTTGAAATATTTACTGATCAGTGTAAAATTTTCTAGATAATTTTCTAGTTAATCGTGATATTTTTTCAGAAAACTATTCACTATCTAGATAAAATATTCAGGAGACTTTGATTTATGGAGGTAGTTTTCTAAAATTATCATCATAGTAAGTTATCTCCTATCTCATGGCAGAAATATGCCACCATAGGTAAAGGGTTAAAAAGTATTAATATTATGCTATTTTAATTTCCTCATTGTCATATATGACAAATGTATCAGCTCTACTTCTGACAACAGTCACTAACAATAACATTATGTTGTTTTACCTCATTTATCAAGCCTGTTTTACAACTACGATTCTATAATTAAATAAATGGCCCCGGATATTGCCCAGCCTGCGCACCGAAACATATTTCAGAAAAAGAAAGAACAAGAAATATCTTTAAAAAGATAAACGGCGTAAGAGAAACTTGAATATGAGTATTGAAACTCCTTTGTGGCGCAATATAAAGTAAAATGATGGAAAGTAAGCTCACGAGCATTTGCCTTTTTTTTCCTCACTGTTTTTCACTTTGTAGAAGAGTAGTATTGGGTTTTTGAGTAACGCTTATGAAAGAATGAATTTTCCAAATAACAAAAGAAAAGAATCATTCTCTCATCCATTAGTTTGCTATGGTATGAAGCAAGGCTCCGTTGTATCCATTAGCGGTATCATATTGATAGTGGTTTCATAAATGTGCGAGCAAATATGTCAGCAGCGGCCCGCCGAATAAACATTTAAGCACATTTTTTACCGATCAAAAATTACCATCTATTCATTCTTTATCAGTACCAAGAAGTAGGTCAAAAGCCAGCGTTTTCAGCTATGCCGAAAAAAGGGGGCAGCGGAAGCATGTGCGAATTTAGTATCTATCGCGTTCACAATGGTTTTTTTATCCATCACGTAACTACCCTTGTTTTCAGTGTAATACAGCCATTACGAATATTCTTATCTTACACACGTTTTAGACGTGCAGTATTTGGTCAACATTCTGTAATCATACGCGACGTTTGTAGTACATTACTGAATCAGATTTTTTCGGGAAGATGAACTGTCAAAATTGGTGATCGCGACAAAGCTGCGAGTTTTATCATCTTTAGATTCAAAACGAAGTCTTTAATCAATAAATCATGCAAATTTCTTTGGAATTATATTTCGTCCGTAATGTACCTGTCAAAGAAGCGAATAGGCTTCATCGAAATTTCAAAGCACAAGTTTATGTAGGCTTCGTATGTTTAAACACACCATGAACTATAATTCTTTATGCGATAAGCAGGAATCTGACATTCTCTGGCTGTTGAAGTAAAATAATAATAAACTGGTATACAAAAGGAAAATAGGCTTGCTAATATTATTCTTTCTAGACTCCTTCAATAAGATTTTATCTCAAATGCCAATACTCTAGGTCCTATTTGTCAACACTACGCGATTTTGTCAAGGGCACAGTCAGATGTTGGTAAACTGCATACAATGAGTGATGCTAAAATATCTTGAGACTTTGCGAGATCAACTATAAACAGAATCAGTATTCACCAACCATTCTTCAGCTCATTCTTTGTCTCATTCTCCAGAATTGTGTAAGTTTGAAAGTAACACAATTTCTGATTGGCTAAACCAAATGGTTTAGCCAATCAGAAGTTGTGTTACTTTCAAATTTCGAAAATCTTGGAGAATAAGAGTAAGATCGTTCTTAAGAATGGTTGGTGAATTCGGGCCCTGGAGTTTGTCCCACCGATTGAGAGGTCACACCGCTCCCACCTACGAGCATGGGAGGTCTTATGCTCATCCAGAGCTGGTCCTTTCCGCAAACATCGTGAGCGATGAGGGCAATGGATTTCCCCTGGCGTTCCCGAGACAGACAGGACAGCGTAGATAAAAGATCAGGCTGCACCTGCTGCCAAGACTGATCTTTGATCTTAACTGTCTTCGATGTAATTAAGATTAGAATAAAACACAGTAAGACAATTCCAGAGAAGCATTTGACCAGACTGCAGTCGATAGAATGCTTCGCTAACTGACGTCATGTGGTTCGAGAATCAAAGACCTTGGACAAATACGAGATATGCCATCACGACATGGTAAATAAAGACTGATTTTTGTAAAGTCAGTAAATACTCATTGTGCCCTTTGCCACCAAATGTGCAACGCTAGGAGGTCAAATATCCAAGCACTTGGTACAACGCACAGATATCGTTCATTGAGGAACAATGGCTAAAAAGGTATTGCTAAAAAACCTTTGCTCTCTAGGGGTACCTTGCACTAAACTGCGTATATTTACGCATTTTTTTTTTGGGGGGGGGGAGGGGGCTTCGGCTCGGGGCGACATAATTCACCACAGCCGTGACCAAGTTTACAAGTCTCCTGCCGCCTGGCCGTACAAGTAGTAAAGTCTTACAGCGCCAAGTGTATGAGTCGTGCTCTGTGAAAAGGGGGCTTAATGCATCTGCGAAAAGTATCGAAACTTTTCGCCATTGGTCATTTTTTTTTGTATGTCCAAAGACCAGTTTATCTCATGATTAAGTGTTTTTTTTTTTAGTGGATATTATGGATCAATAAACACGATCTCTTTTGACGGCCGAAAATAAACTTTATATATTAGTGACTTTACTGCCATGCTTTGAAACATGACGACGTGTCATGACTTAGTTATCTAAGCTAGACTAAGTTGGAACTTTTACAAAGTCAGTGTCAAAATCTGTCATAACGACACATGCACAACCTGTCATTTATTAGCATATTGAAATGGTCGCCATTTTGAAAATTTTCCCGCAGATGAGAAGCACTTTAAGGCTATATTTAGAAGATCAACATGGACAAGGACATATGACAGTCATATTCACAGACAGTGACTCGTTAAAAAATTATGACAAAAGAGCCAATTTCTGCAATTACGACCATATTTTTATTTAAGGCCTAATGGCTGCCAAACGTAAACAATGCGGGTGTTAAATTTCATTTCAATTTAAATCACACTACTTAAAAGTATTGAAATTATAGTAAAGATGGCAAAAATCTGTTATTGAACAGTTGTTCCGATCTGTTATTGTACAGTCGATGGTAGAAAAATGAAATTTTAAACGAAGATAAAAGTTGCGAGGTCACTTTATCTTTTGTTTCTTTTTTGCCTGGTTTTAAAATTTCATTTTTGTTTTTTTCTGTCAGCCACTAACACCTGGACTGATCGTACAAAAACAGATTGTCAGATCTACACATTAATTTCCATACTTTAAAATGTATGATTTAAATCTAAATGCAGTCTAACACCTGCATTGTTTACTTTTGGCCTCTATAGGGGCTTTAACCCTTTACCACACCATGGCGAGTTTTAACGACCCTGAGAAAAAAAAATGAAAAGCTTTTGTAAACACTGAGAAAAGAAGAAAATGCTGGTAATTAGACTAGCATTTTCTCCTTTTCCCAAAATGTTTTCTAACCTTCCACAGACAAATCCTATTATTTGTGCCACTTTCACTTTGTCGTCTGCAAATGCTTTCGATTTGGACCAGTTTAAATTTTGTTGTGTGGTAAATGGTAAAACGGTCTTTGTGAAATGTGTCAGAATGGGACGATAATCGTAATGTATACCTCATTGCGTCCCGACTTCCCGACTTTATTCATCTTAAAGCTTATCGCATTTTAAAAGACTGTGGCAAAAGCAGAAACTGCTCTGAAGGAGCTATTCTTCCTTTCCCACAACATGTTCGTAATGTATTTAAGAATTCTAACATGACACGTGAATTCGGCTCTATAAACACAGTGCGACGAAAGCGTGGTAAAATCTACGTTATTCTATGTAGAGTGACGTCATTCTATATAGAGTGACGTCATTCTGTATAAAGTAAGTAAGTAAGTTATTCAATGGAATATAATCTGCATCCGCGTTTTTACTCTAAGTATGAACTTGTTTTCCTTTCATTAAGAGTTGGTCATGTTAGAATCGAAATAATCTTCTTTCTATCGTTATGAGCCCTCGTGGATTATTTATTGTACCTCATAACTCACAACTGTGGTTTATTGAACGATAAACCACAAAAAATAATCCACTAGGGCGATAGCCCGAGTGGTTTTTCATTGCGCCTCATAACTCACAACTTGGTTTATTGAACGATAAACCACGATAGAAAGAAGATTATTTCGATTCTAACATGACCAACTCTTAATGAAAGGAAAACAAGTTCATACTTAGAGTAAAAAACGCGGATGCAGATTATATTCCATTGAATAACTTACTTACTTACTTTATACAGAATGACGTCACTCTATATAGAATGACGTCACTCTACATAGAATAACGTAGATTTTACCACGATTTCGTCGCACTATGTTTATAGAGCCGAATTCACGTGTCATGTTAGAATAAATATTCACCTATTCTTATCCATGTGTTACGAGCATGCTTTCTAAGTCGTGTGCTGCAATTTCGTCTCACTCTGTACCAGACGACAAAAATTTAGACTTGTTAAAACTCTTAACCAAACGAAAAAATCAGACTGGTTCAAATTGAAAGCATTGGCAGACGACAAAATGAATGTGGCTCAAAAACTGAAATTTGTTTTGGGTAGGGCAAAAAAAGTGTTGGAAAGGAGAAAATGCTGCTTATCAGCATTTTCTTTTTTTTCCACAATGTTTTCAAAAGGCTTATTTCTCAGAGTCGTTGAAAGTCGGGATTGTTGATAAAGGGTTAAATAGGAACCATTTTCAGACGACAAACTAAATTTGGCTACATTGATGTTATTTTTCGTTAGCAGGAGGGAAAAAAAAACCCAGTGAAAAAGAGAAAATGATGGTTACAAGTAATTTTTCATTTCCCACGTTGTTAACGAAAGCGTTTTTCCTGAGGGTCGTTAAACTTGCTTGATTTTCGGTGAAAATTAAGTTAAAGTTAAAAAAGGGGCATAACTGTATCAAAAATACTTTGATAGTTACCCGTCCTTGTTGTATAGGTTTTCACTTCGATAGTAAACAACTTGTCCAGGTTTGAAGTAAATATCTCTAGTGATAACACGGATATTGTAAAATGTCAAAGTTTTGCACAACGCCGACGCCAATGACGACGACGCCAGGGCTATGACAAAAACTCGTCGTTTTCTCCGAAAACAGCCGAGCTCATTACGAATTAAACTTACCTAATCCACCTAATGCTAAAAATGCTAACATATCATTGAATCCATTGCCTCGTTCGGAATATAAAGGGTGGAAGCGGCCGGTGGCTCCATAAAATTGAGCAAACACAGTAGGAAAAAGAGTCAAACACAAGGCTAGTTTTGCTGAAGTCGTCGTCTTCATTTTGTTTATCTGTAAATTGGTAAATAGGTGATTTAGTGAAACAATTGATATAGGCTCTATGAAAATCGGGTTTAATGCATTCCCGTAATCTGTTCTATCCAATAAGTCATCACATAGTTATGGATCCATAAAATCAATTGTGTAAAACAACTGACTTAATCATGGGGTGCACTGGTCCTGTGACATGCAGAAAATTGACCAATAACAAACAGTTTTGATCCATGTCAGCCTGCATGGACTTTGCAGGCTGACATGGGTCAATACTTTTTGCAGATACGTTTAAATCCCTTTTCACAGAGCATGGCTGAAATGATATTATATGGGTTGCAACACGCGTAAAAGGACATTCGGACATTTGCGTAAAGTGTCGTCTCGGATCAGCCTGCGCAGTCCGCGCAGGCTGATCCGAGACGACCCTTTCCGTCCGTATGTGTTTTTCTGTTTCACGCAAGTCTACTGTCGGACAAAATATAATATTGACGTAAAGTGCCGTCTCGGATTAGCCTGCGCGGACTGCGCAGGCTGATCCGAGACCACACTTTACGCAAATGTCCGAATGCCCCTTTTCGCGTGTTGCAGGCCATATTATCATGTTGCAATAATACAAGTTTTAAGCTCAAGTCTCACGTTTATCGAAAAAAAAAAAGAAGACAGTACTTCCCATATTGCAAGCGTAATACAATGATGATAAAAGAGAGAATCAAAGACAGAGAGACAGATTGATTGATTGGTTGATTGATTGATTGATTGATTGATGTTTTATGTCTTGGGTTTCACCAGTACTAGGCTGGGGCTTTGAAGTGTCTTGTTAAAGTACACTCCCACAAAACACCCAGTGCTTCCAGGAGGCTGGAACCCGGAGCCTCCAGGTTACGAGTTCTACACTTTATTGCTGAGTTACTGAGCCACGCAGCAAAGAGAGAGAGGGAGAGAGAGAGGCATAATTTGAAGCAACATAATGTTATAGCGAGAAGCAGAATATGTATATCATTAACAACATAATTATATGGCTTGCAACACGCAAAAAGGGACATTTGCGTAAATTGTCGTCTCGGATCAGCCTGCGCAGTCCCGCGCAGGCTAATCCGAGACGGCACTTAACGACTACATTAGGTTTTCTACTACAGTAAACTTGCGCAAAACAGAAAATTACATAAAAACGGAAAGTGTCGTTTCGGATTAGCCTGCGCGAACTGCGCAGGCTGATCCGAAACGACACTTTATGCAAATGTTCGAATGCCCCTTTTCGCGTGTTGCAGGCCAATTATAATCACGTTATTTTCTTCGGATTACTTTTTTCGTCCAGGAACAAATCAATCCTTCAAAAAGTTGTTGCACGTAACGAGCGAACTTTCCTTCTGTAAAAACGTTTAGTCAAATGGAATATCCTTATTTTACAAACCAGGAGATGTTTGTATTACAGCTATGCATTTGTTGTGAACTTTCATTGTCGTAAGACTTTCAAAGTCGCTTCAGGAGTATGAGTTGATGGTAAAACATGAAAATTACTGAGTTACAAGGTACCTCAACCTTTAACCAAACAATGTCGACGTTTTCACAATTTCGAGGAAAATGCTTTTGAAATCCTTTTGGGAAAAGGAGAAAGTGCCGGTAACCAGCATTTTCCTTTTCCCCACCATATTTACAACTTTTTTAGAAAAAAAAAATCGCGTCACTTAATTAAGCCTCAGTTACTTCGTTGTCTGCAAATGCTTTCGATTGGGAAAAATTTCAAAATTTTGTCGTCTGCTAGTTTGTAATTGCTATGAAATTTCTTTTTTCTTTCTTTCTGATCTATATTATCAAAGCACAGTTCAACGCACTACCTTCAACAGGTGACTTTAACGTCCTGATGCTGACCACCGTTGAAAACATTTTCTTACGAACGAAGTCCGTAACAAAGAAACAAATGAACAAATGCATGGCAGTACAAGCCGCATCTGGCGGGATTCGAGCCCACGACAGACAAGATCCTCGTTTTTCGAGGTTTAAAAGACCAATGCCTTAACCACTGAGCTAAAGAGATATCTCCCTAACGCAGTTGTTAGGTATTATATTTAAATCGGGACGAAGCCATGCATGAAGGAGTGGTCTCCCGTAACAATTGTGGTATCAGAGTTTTAATCCTGAGGAAGAAGGGTTTTGAAAACTTTTTTGGAACTTTTCTCCTTTTCCCACAATGTTTCCTACCTTTTCAAAAACAAATCCCCTTAACTGCACCTCACTTACGTTGTCTTTATTGAGTAAAGGATTAAAATCTAAAAGGAAAGCATTTGACTCATGCTCTGGCAAAAGTGGGCTTAATGCATTTACGTGATACATGATACCAAACAAGTCGACACATGAACAGAGATCCATAAAATGCATTTCGTAGTACAACCGGCTGAATCTTAAGGTACACTGATCCTTTGACATGTAGAAAATTGACCAATAGTAAAAAGTATCAACCCATGTCAGCCTGCGCGGACTGCGCAGGCTGACATAGGTCGATACTTTTTGCAGATGCATTAAGCCCCTCTTTCACAGAGCGTGGCTCATTTAAAATAATAAGCAGTTTATTTTTTCTTACAGCCAATTTTTCTCAATCCATAAAAATCGTGCACTTTGTATTTTTTTCGAAAAATAATTTATACTCTAAATAAAATGAACTTGCAAAACTCAGGGCTTTCCCTGCTTTGATCACTTGAAAACTTTTCGCGCTGAGTTTCGACTAAATAAGGACAATAATTTATTTCATGCTTTCCGGTAGGTTATCGAGAAATACCGGCGAAATATTTTTCGATATTTCATGGTTAAGACCAGTGAAAAATACCGATTTTTACATTCTAACTCTTCAATAGAAGGCGGAAACAGTTGTTCCCGCGCACTAGTTACCTAGGTAAAATGCGCGTGCTTCTCAACCAGATAGAAATATGACGTAATTTACTCTACATTTCTCGCGCTTGACGTAATATTGTAATGCGTTGCTATGCGGAGGGGGTACGCTACGGGAAATAACCGAAAAGAACTGTACTGGATTTCGATGTAAGTTCCCCCCAAAAAGGGTTAAAAGCATGAAATAAATAGAATATTTGGGTTTTTTTTTTTCTCGGTGAAAGATCGAATTTTATTTCATCGAGTGAACACCATGGGTAATATTTTCACTCGTGGCTGCGCCACTCGTGAAAATATTACCCATGATGTTCACTCGATGAAATAAATTTCGATCTTTCACTGTAAAAAACAAATATCCTCTATTTAATTCATTTAAAACTTTTTTTCATACATACGGCTGAATTCGTGTAGAAGTCGTAATAATCTTTTTTTCTCTAAAGCACCTTAAGCATAATCTTTGAACTCCAACCTGTTTAAACACCTGAAATCACACCTCCAGTGAACATGAAAACATTGCGATAACTAGATCGATACTATTGAACCAGATCAAGTTGAAAAAAAAAATCCAAAAGTTTGGAAAAATATATTACCTACTTTGTCCGATTTAAGATAAGTTTTCCGTTTACTCCGCTAAAAATATAGTTCCAAGATTTAAAATAGTTCCGTTGCTGACAACCTAACAAAAAGAAATGAGAAATGAAGGTGACATTTACGTTAATTTCACTGACAGCTCCATGACGTCGCGTATGCTTAAAATAGTCAGGCAATTCATGTAACAGTTAAAGGTAGCAAAACTAATACCAAAGACTGTAACTTTACAATCTGAATATTTAGCTCAATTCGAATAGTTGAATCCACTTTAAGAAATTACAGCAGTTCTGAGTTTTCCTGTATTCAAGTCTAGTTCTAAATTCTTAACCGACTAACCATCTGATTAGTTTAAACGTTTGTGGACTGAGACTGCTATTATGGGAATATAGAAAATAATGTAAGAAATAGAGAATTTTTTTTTTCGGTGAAAGATCGAAATTTATTTCATCTCGTGAACATCATCGGTAATATTTTCACTCGTGGCTGCGAGCCAAAATTTCGATCTTTCACCGAAAAAAACAAATATTCTATTTATTTCATGCTTTTAACCCTTTCTGGGGGGGAACTTAATCAAAATCCAGTACAGTTCTTTTCGGTTATTCCCCGTGGCGTACCCCCCCCACCGCATAGCAACGCACTACAATATTACGTCAAGCGCGAGAAATGTAGAGTAAATTACGTCATATTTCCATCTGGTTGTGAGGCACGCGCATTTTAACTAGGTAACTAGTGCGCGGGAACAACTGTTTCCGCCTTCAACTGAAGAGTTAGAATATAAAAAATCGGTATTTTCACTGGTCGTACCCATGAAATATCGAAAAATAATTCACCGGTATTTCTCGATAACCTACCGGAAAGCATGAAATTATGAAATTTTAATGGCCTGTGATAAAGAATCTTGATCGTTCATACCAGCAACTACTGCCATGCTACAACGACTACTACTACTATTACTACTACTACTACTCTATCATAAAACTAAATTTATGCAGATGTATGTTTGGAGAAAGAAGCTAGATTCACGTTTCTATCCTCAGTATACGTAGAACCTAATATTAACCCTATACCACCGGTTTTTAACGATCTTAAGGAAGAGGGCGTCTGAAAAAATTTTGGAAAAAATGTGAAAATGCTGATAACCGATACCGTTTCCAGAAAATATCGCTATAACTGGAAAGTCAGTTTGTCGTCTGCAAATGCTTTCGATTTGGACAAGTCTAAAATTCTGTCATTTTAGCTTGAAAAGAGGAGATGAGCAATTTCTAAATGTTAGAGTATTTAGATGTATATAAAAACCATGCTCTGGCAAGAAGGACTTTGATGCACATCCGTGATGCATTTAGCCTTGGTCCAGGCCGTAATAATTTCTTAATTATCCCGTATCACGCTCTCCCAATCATATTTTTCTCCCCCACATTTTCTTTATGTTTCACAATATTTTCAATTTCAATCGGGGACTGCTGTTGATCTTTGGCTGCTATCTGTTTAACGCTTCCGTTATAATTACCAAAATAATTTGACAAAATAACGTCCGACTGATAGAAAAGGAAAAAATGAAAGGACTGGAACCCAGGCTATGATGCATTATACCATGCAGTTCATCACATGATTTTGGTTCCATTAAATCCATTTAGTTGGATAACCGACTGAATATGAGGTAGAATGGGTCTTGTACATGCAGAAAATTGACCAATAGCAAAAAAAGTTTTAACCCATGCCAGCCTGCGCGGACTGCGCAGGCTGACATGGTCGATACTTTTTGCGATGCGTTAAGCCGCCTTTTCACATAATAATTGGCTTGCAACATGCGAAAAGAGGCATTCGGACATTTGCGTAAAGTGTTGTCTCGGATCAGTCTACGCAGTCCGCGCAGGCTAATCCGAGACGGCACTTTACGACTACATTAGAGTTTGTGCTATAGTAGACTTGCGTGAATCAGAAAATTGCATAAAAAAAGGAAAGTGTTGTTTCGGATTAGCCTGCGCGGACTGCGCAGGCTGATCCGAGACGACACTTTACGCAAATGTTCGAATGCCCCTTTTCGCGTGTTGCAGGCCATGCCACGGCTTATATGAAAGCTAAATTTGAACAGTTTTTAGCAAGACGTTTCGGTCTGCGCACCACATTCGGTGAGCCACCTTTAGACTTTGCATTATTATGAATAAATTGTCTCACTGATTTGACAGGTTTAATAACAATTAAACAATGTACAGCCTACATAAATGGAAATGAATTTCGAATGAGAGCTAGATTTACTTAACAAACAGAAATAAAATAACGAAATCACAAGTTCGCTGTATGATTCTTCATGTAATGCCTTTTCCTCAAGTACTTCCGGTTGACCTATGAACTATTATTGATTGATTGATCGATTGATTGATTGATTGTATGGTGTTTAACGCCGTTTTCAACATTATTTCAGTTATATCGCGACGGCCAGTGCACCTATCGATGCTTTCCCGGAGTCTCTTTTACCAGTACTCTGCACAATTTTCCTTCCAAGCCACTGACTGCTTTCCCACATAACCATCGTCGAAACAATGATCAGCGGTGAGAGAGGAATGAATCCTGTCGCAATGACTATCACCAATCCTCGGAAAGAAGTTGGCCGAGCCGAGGATCGCACCAGCGACCCCCCCTGTTCTTGAGTCCTGTACGCTACCGACTGCGCTACCGGAGCTCGGCTATGAACTATTGGGTCAGGGAGGAATGTAAGGTATTAAGGTATTAATAAAATGAATTGGGTAATAAAACTACTTGAAAATCGACCGACTGACCCACTGACCAACCGAGAGACCAACTAACCAGACAACGAAAAAAATAAGTGAATTATTAGGTTTTCTTATTTTTCCAAAAAAGAAACAAAACAGCGCGACACCTGCTTTGACATTAAATGTATATCACAGTCATGTATAACATTTAATACATAGTAAAACTTCGGTTATTCGAACAAAAGTATTGAATCATATTCGTTAATTCGAGGCAATGGCTGGAACACTCACGCCTTTTTGGGGAAAAAAAGAATCATCGAGCAATCAGGACTGTTGCTACATTATTTTCAAAAGTGGAAAAAGTGAAGAAAAGAAAAACCTCATTGGTATACATGCGCGTCTATATATATGGCTGTGTAAACTTGGAAACTTAATGAATATGAGCATAAATTATCGCGTCACTTACCACTGGTTCAATTGATTGATTGATTGATTGTATGGTGTTTAACGCCGTTTTTAACATTATTTTAGTTATATCCCGGCGGCCAGTGCACCTGTCCATGCTTTCCTGGACTCTCTGTTTCCAGTACTCCACACAATTTAACAAAGAGTAAACGGCGAGAGTAAAACCCCATAATTTTTTTTCAATGGTAATTTTGAATGGAAAATATCTCCTTATCGGACAGTGTAGATCCAAGATCAGACTGCACGTTTTGTGCAGTCTGATCTTGATCTACATTGTCCGCTAGAGGTCAGTGAGTTGCGCTAGGCAGCCTAACCGTTAATTGTATTACATGACAAATTTTACCTGATACTATTTCAATCGTGGTAACCATTTGGAACTACTTTCTTTTAAGATGTGGACTGGCTACCTCTCAACTACCTACAATAATCTAAATTCAGGCTTCTCTTTCGTATTGAAAAAAATCTCGATGATATATCCTTAAACAGTGTGACAGAAGTGACAGGATAGATAAAATAAATAGTTGCACAGAGGTTACTAAATTAGAACACTGTTCTTTAAAGTAACGCAATGCTAATGCCCAAAGATGGTACCGAGGTCACCGGGGTCAAAGGTCAAGGTCACTGCACAAAGATGAACTAAGTTTCCTTTGGATGGCGGTATCCATTGTTATTTCGTGACTGATATTTTATTGAATGGCGTTTAACACCACTTTCAACATTATTTTAGTCAAATCACGACGACAGCCCACATATTCATATATTTCCGATGTTTCACCAGTACTAGGCTATGGCTCTGAAGTGTCTTGCCCAGGACACTCCCAAGAAAAACCCATTGCTTACAATGAGGCTCGAACCCGGGGACTCCAGGTTGCGAGTCGTACACTTTGCCACTGAGCCACGCACGACCTCCATTTCGTTAACACTTTACCAAGGATCCCATAGTTTAACTACCGAGAGGTTGGAGGCTTTTGAAAACACTGTAGGAAAGCAAGAAAACGCTGGTAACCAGAATTTTCTCCCCCCCCCCCCCCCCCCCACACACACACACAATACATTCTTACCTTTAAATGACATATCATTTGAGTCAAACTAAATTGATGTGTGCGAATGCCCTCAATTTGGACGAGCCTAAAATTTTGTCATATAGTAAAGAGTTCAAAACAGTTTCACATCGATTAGACCACGATGGGAAAAGTCGATGTAAACATGAATTAAAACAAATGGGTCTTCAGTGCCAAATAACTTTTTTTTAAAGCTTTCTCACCATAAATTTCAGGAAGCTATACATTAGTTTTGACATTAATTATCATTTTCAGGTGCACTTTGGCCATGATCTGTGAAAATGGGGTTTAATGCATCTGCAAAAAGCTTCTACCCATGTCAGCCTGCGCGGACTGCGGTCGAAACTTTTTGCTATTGGTCAATTTTCTGCATGTCAACGGACTTGTCTGCCTCATGGTTCAGTCTGTTGTTACACAAAAATGGATTTGTATAGATCAATAATTATGTGGTGACTTTCTTGGTACATTGCATTACGGAGATGCATTAAGCCCCCTTTTGCCAAAACATGGTCAATTTTCATTAACCTCATTGCACGATTTTTTTCTTTACTTACCATCGTCTCTTACCTCTTTACCAGAGGAAAAGACCATAGATGCGTCCAAAGTGAAACAAAGCACTCTTACTCGACCAATAAAAAGTGGCTCAAATTATTAATTGAGTACAAAACATTGTGGGAAAAAGGGGAAAATGCTGGTTACCAGCATTTTCTCCTTTTCCCACATTGTTTTCAAAAGCCCTCTCTGTGAGGATCATGAAAACTCGAGAGTTATGGTCAAGGGTTAAAGTACTTATCAGTATTTTTAGACTGGCGAATCTAGTTTATTTCCATCGAGAGCGACCAAAATTCAAACGTAGGCAAAAAAACCCACGGTCGCCAAATACTGCCTCGCAGAAAATAATTCTATTTGTTCGAAATTGTAATTTTGTTAAATATGACAATGTTGACATGAACTACAAAATCTGCACCACTCAAATTTGAACAATGTGTACTTGCAAAGTCATAGACTGAACAAGGTTTCATCGATAAAGTACAACATGTTTGCTTATATGTAAATTAAGTCAGTGACCTATGAGAATCAGTATCAAATCAATCTAATCTTTACTTATACCAACGCAACCTTCATCATCCTCATGTTTTCGTTGATTGATTGATTGATTGATTGATTGTATGGTGTTTAACGCCGTTTTCAACATTATTTCAGTTATATCGCGGCGGCCAGTGCACCTATCCATGCGTTCCTGGAGTCTCTTTTACCAGTACTTCGCACAATTTTCTTTCCAAGCCACTGGCTGCTTTCCCACATAATCATCGTCGAAACAATGGTCAGCGGTGGGAGAGGAATGAATCCTGTCGCAGTGACTATCATCAATCCTCGGAAAGAAATTGGCCGAGCCAGGGGCCGTAGCCTGGGATCGAACCCTGGACCCCGTGTTCTCAAGTCCTGCACGCTACCAACTGAGCTACCGGGGCTCGGCTCATGTTTTCGTGGGTCTAGTCCTGCTACAAGTTCGTCCAACCGATAAGAAAGTAAAAAGAAATGGAAAGCTCTTTATGTGTTATTGAATTAAAGATCAACAAAATGACATTTTCTATGTTACGAGCAAATGGCTATGAGCAGTGAGCAAAGTCATCAGAGTGAACCGGATCGAACTTATTAACCGGATTAGACAGGTCTTTACCGGATCAGACCTAATGACAAATTGGATTTCAGTGATCCATAACACATATAATGACTTGCTTTGAATAGTGAATAGTGATACATTAAGCACCCTTTTGCCAGAGCGTGGCTCATTTAAAAACAAGGCCCTGTCAAGCATTAATTTCCCTCGGTCTACTTTTTACACGGAAAGTATCGCGCGTTGCAGACACTGTAAATCATCGTTAAACTGCATTCCCGACACGCAGTTCCTTAGTCCGTCCATCAAATCAAGATCCACATGAAAAAAATAGGGTGGACATATTTCTAAAATTTGTCAGTTCAGTTTTTGCAGCGATCTAAATGAGAAAATGAGCTTGAATAGTGTAAATTAAATAACAGACAGTCCCCAAGTTTTCTGATGTCGATCTGTAGTAAATGTCCAAACTTCTTTAAGTAATGCCACAAGTCGAGTTGTTTTAAATACGAGGGTTGTTTTGATAGTTTTGGTCTAATAAAAAGCACTTTAGATGACTATGTTTGGAAAATTTTATTTAAATTGGCCAATAAATCACTACAAGCAAAGGAACATACAATGGTAAAGGTAGTTTGCAGTTTGAATTTTGAAATATCTTGAAAAATCCTGTATCAATTTTTGTGAAACTTTTCAAGGTCGTTTAAAATGACCTTACCAACTCTCACAGTGAACATCAGAATTTTTCTTGAAGAAGAAAGAACATTTTGCCTATTCTAGTAGTGTTAAATTTTTGCTATGAAGCTTAACATTCTCCGACGGTTTTGCACAGTGACCAGAACAGCAAACATAACTGGACAAATGCATGACACTAGTACCTCAATTCAGTCAAATATGAGGCCCTAAAATTGTTTTTTATACAAATTATATAGCTCTATACTTTACCTTGGATATCGCTGTCGTCGCTTTCATTCAAACTTTAAAGTCGAAAATGATTTGTCCAATGTTTTCACATATAGTGCCTGTTCTGCAATATTTGATTAAATCTTATTTTCGGCATGCATACTATGGCTTCAAGATTTAATACCACTTCTATTGAAATATGTTCCAAACCACCTGTCACTTAGACTTAAATGTCTTTCATGGTTTGTTTTGAATTGTTTTTGGCTACGATTTTTTCAGTTTGCCTAAAATTAGCTCAACTGTACTGTGGTCACACTCATAGGGTGGTAGCTTTAAAGACACCGTGTCCTTTTGACCATAAAAAAAACTCATCTACAACAATACTTTTGAGCTTGTTTATGGAACTTAACCACTTCATACAATGTACCCTTCTTCATTTTATAGCTGTATGCTATACCACATGACGTGAGCCAGAGTTTGACTGGATTTCGAAAAAACTATGGTTGAGCGTGGAAAAGAAAGCAAAGTGTAAACAAGTGTGTGCAAGTCTGCAATATTGAATCAATAAAATAAAACCCAAATAAAAAACGAGATCAGGGCCTCAAAAGTTGAAGTTTTTGCTATTCCAACAATAGACGACCACAGCTACTGTACTTGCATGAAAACTGTTTTCATAAACGGTAAACCCTTCAACCCTCCCACCGTTTTTAAGCTGTTTTGTTCATACTTTTTAACATTGCACTGAATGCAAAAAAATCAAACTAAGTTATCAAAAATTCTGAAAATTTCACCCAGAGTTGGTAAAGGTTATATTATTAACTATGCAAATTTTCAATACAATAGCTAAAGCATTTTTCAGGATATTTCAAAATTCAGGGGATCTCAAACCTCAAACTACCTATAACTCAACTCGAAGCAGTTTGACAACATAGATGTAGTTTAGTGCAATGTCAAATTAAAGTTTCTCAAATTACTCGTCACCAGCTTTCACACATTTCTTGTGCCTTGTAACCCACTGTAGAGTATGTCTCTAAACCGTTATTTGGGATAGGCTCCGACTGCTGCCTCACCATTTGAAGATTTACGAACACGGATGATAGAGTAATGCACAAACACCGCCGTTTGATTTTGCATTGTTTCCCTGTCTAAAGCAAAATTGAGACAAATCCACTACGATGCTGTACAAGGGCTTGAAGTGGCTGTAAGATCAGATCAAAACTCTTGGTAAAATCAGACGTTTAGATTTCACTGTATTATTAAAACAGTCTCAAAACTTTCAGAACAACCCTCGTACAACCTCTTTTTCGTAGATGAAGCACTCAGCCGGCACTCTCTGTTTAAATATTTGACAATTTGCAACCTAATTGTTAATGCACTATGATTTTATGACAAGGACAAGCTTGTGATTTATATTATTTATTTCTAAGATAGAACAGAGGCGTTTTTCATACAAACCTAGACCATGTCATTTGCAACCTCACCCAAACTCCATTGCTAAACCTTTTACCACACGACAATATTTCAGATTGGTCCAAATTGAAAGAGTTTGCAGACGACAAATCAAATGTTACTCAAATGATTGGATTTTTTTTCTTTTTACTGAAAGGTTAGAAAACAATGTGGGAAAAGGAGAAAATGCTGGTTACCAGCATTTTCTCCTTTTCCTACAATGTTTTCAAAAGTCTTATCTGCCAGGGTCATTAGAACTCGGATTGTGTGGCGATGGGTTAACCCTTCACAGAACAATCTAGAGTTTTGACGCCCCTACAGAAGGCTTTTGAAAACATCATGGGAACAAAAGAAAACGTTTGTCACCAGCATTTTTATCCATTTCCCATGATGTTTTCTACCTTTTCAATGACAAATCTCATCATTATGAGCCACACAGAGTTTGTTGTCTGAAAATGCTATCATATTAGGAAAGTCGAAATTTTTGCCTCTGCTTTTTTGGAGTCCGAGTTAGTTCTTCAACTGCAGTTCGACGATGGTTATGTGGGAAAGCAGCTAGTGGCTTGAAAAGAATATTGCGCGGTGTGCTGGTAAAAGAAACTCCAGGAAAGCATGGATAGGTGCACTGGCCGCCGCGATATAACTGAAATAATGTTGAAAACGGCGTTAAACACCATACAATCAATCAAATGCAGATGTATGTTCGGTCAACATGTATGAATTTGTTTACGCTTGTTTCGCGAAAACTTCTGAAACAAATGTGACAGTACCAGTAGACGGTCTTGAAAAAATTCTTGTAAAATGGGGAGTATCATTTATCAGGTGTCAAAGATACACCTCTACAGCCAGTGAGAAAAGATGGCGTTAAAACTTTATAGTGTGTATAATATTTCGGATATTGGTGAGCTGTGTGGACAAAGGTAAATAGTCGATGGATAGGGTGTACCCAGGATAAAGAAACTCAAGGTAGTTGTCCTCGTTCAAAATCGGAAACAACAGTGATAGCTTGGAAGGCCTCCAAAGCATGAAACGCATTTTCAATCCGTCGTAATCTGCCCAACATTGCAGCCGTCAGGGGAAATATTTGGCATGATGACAAAAGAACTATCAAAGTTTCGTAAAAGAAGGATTAAATGGGTTAAAAACCAACTAAAAACTGGCTGTAAACGAGTATAGATGTTTATTTCATGCTTTCCGGTAGGATATCAAGAAATAGCGGTGAAAATATTTTTCGATATTCCACAGGTACGACCAGTGAAAATACCGATTTTTATATTCTAGTTACCTAGGTAAAATGCGCGTGACTCACAACCAGATGGAAATATGACCTTACATTTCTCGCGCTTGACGTAATGTTGTAATGCGTTGCTGTGCGGAGGGGGTACGCCACGGGGAATAACTGAAAAGACTGTACTGGATTTTGATGAAGTTCCTTCCAGAAAGGGTTAAAAGCATGAAATAAATAGAATATTTGTTTTTTTTTTTTTCGGTGAAAGATGATGTATCATGGAGATGCATTAAACCCCCTTTTGCCAGAGCGTGGCTAAAATGCAATGGTTTGTTTTGACAAAATATATTTCATGAAATAGCAGAAGGTGTGGATCAAAGATCAGATCTAGCCTGATCCTAATATCCTCTACAAGTCTGCGAGGCGATTTTTTTTCTTGGTTTACGTTTTCTACAAAACCACTAAAATACACTTTGTCAAGTTGACCTTAATGTAAATTTCAGATGTAATATATTATATATTAACGCTATATTGACTAGTTTGGAATTTATTGTAAAATAGAAAATACTATTTTGATCGTTTACGTGAAATAAGGGATGAATTTGATACATGGATCTAAGTCAGTAAATTGTAGACTTTGGGACAAGAGACGTGTTTCTTTCCGAAAGAGTTTACTAAGCATAAGTGTACTGCGATACATGTTCGTTCTTCCAAGTTTATCAAGGAAGCATTAAGTAAGCTAAGAATGTAAACAAGAGCCGATGTAAAAAAAAAAATCTTTGGCAAGGTTTCCTTTCCTTTCCGCTACTTTGGTCAACTTGTGTTCTTAGGTCTAAGCCATGTTTCGCACTACGATTCGTACCAATATTTTTGTACGAACACAGGTTCGATTGTGTGCTCGAATTAGTAGTTTCGTGAGTACTCGTTATTTGTGTAGTTAAATCCACGTGTGGCGAATACAATATCCTTGACATTCAGTTGAAAGTACAGTATTTCTTGCTTTCTAACATGAGATATCGCTACCGATGTAGTCCAGAAATTCGAACAAAATTGGTTTCTTGAAAATGTCAAGTTCTCTTTTGTAGAGAGTATTTTTTGGTAGTGGCTAAAACAAAGACGACTTTGGGATATGTCAAATATCGGAAACGGAAAATGGGACTTATATAAAATACTTTGCGAAAAATAGAAAGTTGTATGCCGCAGATTCTTTTGGTCGCAGCTGATTAAAAAAAGTTCATACACATACACCGAATATCAAATTGTAGTTTACTGCATACAGTTAAATACGCTCAATGGGCGAAACTAAGATATTTGTACCGGATGCACCAAAGGGTACTGAACTCGTAAAGTTTTTTTTTGTGCTTTGTTTAACTCTGACGCTGCCAACTAAATAAATTCGACTTTTATTGGAGTCACGAAAGCAGATTCGCGTTGCAGTTGAACATTAAATTTGTCATAATGTAGCAGCGGGTTAGCCGATGGTGTAGATCCAAGATCAGACTGTACGTTCTGTGCAGTCTGATCTTGCTCTACACCGTCCGCAAATGGTATGTTTACGGTCTAAACAGTCCGCCACTGGCAATGAAAGAGTCAATTTTCTTATATTTATGGAATCGTTTCTATGATACTGTGCATCAGCTGAATCTTTTTAGGTACATGTACATGTATATAGAGTGGGTTTCTTTGATGGTACCATAGGATAAAGCTGTCTTTTGATATCAGAATAGAATGATTGGTTTGTAACGTCGTTTTCAATATTATTCCAGTGATCTCGCAGCGGCCAGAGCACCTATCCATGCTTTGCTGGAAACTGACACTACGCATAATATTCTTTCCAGCCTCTAGCTGCTTTCCCACATAGCCATCGTCGAAACTATGATTACTAGTACTTCGCATAATATTCTTCCCGAGCAAGTGGCTGCTTTCCCACATAACCATCGTCGAAACTATGATTAGCAGTGAGAGAGTAATGGATCCTGTCGCAATGACTATTATCAAACCTGATATTAGAATAACGGTCTCTCGTGTGATAATCTTGAAATACCATCAGAGATTGGAACGAACACCGTTTATTGTAGCAAACAAACTGAAAACGTACATACGCGTGAATGGAATAAAGAAGCCGTGGTGTCTCTGATAAACCTTTCAGTGCATCAGAAATAGTCCACGGTGATTTTTTCAGAACTATGTCAAAATGATTTACTGAGCATAAACACGTAAAATATGGTGAATTTATCTGCATTTTACGTCGTCATAAATGCACGAAGCGAAGCATGAAACATGTTGTATTTATCTGTGTGCATTATACATTGTCATAAAAGCGCGAAACGAGGCGTTTTGAATGGGTTTTTGATAGCGGTAAAGATTTCTTATTTATCATGTCAGTGGTAATAAATAATCTTTTCAAGTAGCTTGTGTACAAATTCGAAAATGCCAGTTAATTTTGTATTTTCATATTTATCGACAGCATTGGTATATTGGCTATTTACCCTATACCATACAATTCCAGGTTTTAACGACCCTGAAGAACAGAACATTTGAAAATATTGTGGGAAAAGGAGAAAATGCTGGGAACCAGCATTTTCTCCTTTTCCCACAATGTTTTCTACCCTTCCAAAACGAAATTCATAGTTTTGAGTCACATTTAAGTTGTCGTCTGCAAATGCTTTGAATTTGGACAAGGCTTTAATTTTCTCGTTTGGTAAAGAGTTAAATCATCATTGTTACAGGCTATTTCTGTAAAACCCGAATCGGGCACAACTGAAACAAAGGCGAGGCATTTTTTACCCTTCAGCAGACGACAAAACGTTTGACTTGTCCAAATTGGAAGCGTTTGTAGAGGACAAATCTGTGGCTCAAACGATGAAATTTGTCTTTTGGAAGAATAGAAAACATGGAAGAAATGCGGTAACTCCTTTGCCAAATAGCCGAGCCCCGGTAGCTCAGTCGGTAGCGTACAGGACTTGAGAATAAGGGGTCGTGGGTTCGATCCCCGGCTCGGCCAATTTCTTTCCGAGGATTTGTGATAGTCATTGCGACAGGATGCATTCCTCTCCTATCGCTGACCATTGTTTCGACGATGGTTATGTGGGAAAGCAGCCAGTGGCTTGGAAAGAAAATTGTGCGGAGTACCGGTAAAAGAGACTTCAGGAAAGCATGGATAGGTGCACTGGCCGCCGCGATATAACTGAAATAATGTTTTAAACGGCGTTAAACACCATACAATCAATTAATCAATCTTTTACCAAACAACAAATCTTAGACTCGTCCAAATTCAAAGCATTTGTAGACGACATATTAATTGTGGAGAAAATGACCGCTTTTATCTTTGAGAGGTTCGAAAACATTTTAGGAAAAGGGGAGAATGTTGGTTACTATAAAGATCTTTATACTCCTCCAATTTGAAAGCATTTGCAGGTGACAGATACGAAGTGGCTCTAGTGGTGGAATTTGTTTGTGAGTGGGTGGAAAACATTGTGGCCAAAAAAGGAAAAATGCCAGTTATCGCTATTTTCTCCTTTCCCCACAATGTTTTCAAAGGCTTCTCTCCTCAGGTTAATATAGTTATTTGATAACGGTTTAAAATGTTTGTACGCTACGTTGTTTTAGTAGCGCAAGAAGTTCAAAGTTTTTTGTTTTTCAATTATGTACGTCCATACTGACTAATACTGGTACCAGTATTAAATAAAAAACCCAAGTTTATTTTCTAAAAACTCTGTCTTCCTACGATAAATAGTTGTGTACATGTTAATTTTTAGCAATTAAATACATTTAAACTGACTAATAATTGCATTTTCGAATAATTCAGGCTTTTTAAAAAAAAAAAAAACTGTCTTCCTACAATGAATGAGTCACGTGTCACCGCAAAAGAAGGAACTTGGTTTGAGCTTTATACTTCAACGTTGATATTTTGCCACTATATAGACATGTTATAAAAACAACACTGTACAGTAATTATGAATTTCAAATTAATCTGTATGTATTTTTAAGGTCCTATAGCTGCCAGAAGTAAACAATGCGGGCGTTACAATGTAAAAAAAGGTAAATGATTGTGAAGACGACAATCTGTTATCGTACTGTCGTTTCATGTGTTATTCGCTGGCAGAAAAATTAAAATCTAAAACTAGTTTAAAAGTTGCCTTATCGCTTTATCTTTTGTTTACTTTATACCTAAATTGAAAATTAATTTTTCTGCCAGTGACTTACACTTGGCCTGTCCGTAGAATAACAGATTGTCATCTCCACAATAATTTCCGTACTTTTAAATGGTACGTCTTAAATTTACATGCATTTTACTACCCCATTGTTTACTTTTGGTCGCTATTGGGCCTTTAAGAAATGTAATCTATTGTTTATAAAATTTATTAGATTTCATTTTACCTATTTTCTGCAGAGAGACTATTTCGTTTAACTCTGGAAAATGACTTCCTATCGCCGTTATGCTATACCACGAAATTGAAAAAAGAAAGCTTGTCATTTACGTAACACTTAGACTAGTATTGTAAAATAGACGTCGTCTTATTTTTGATTGACATTTATATCATTTTTATACCACGAAGCTTCATTAACACATTTCATCATGCTGAGGCACCGAGTAAGAAAGCTTTAGAAAAACATTTCGGGAAAAGGAGAAAATGCTGATAAACAGCATTTTCCGCTTTTCCCACAATGTTTTCTAACCTATTAAAGACAAATCCCAGTATTTGAGGAAAAGTTGATTTATCGTCTGCAAATCCTTTCAATTTGGACCAGTCTGAAATTTTGTCGTTTAGTAAAGCGTTTATGCATTTCCTCCTGCTGACACCTTGATTTTATCATGAAGCAGACCAGTTTTGAAAATATTGTCGTAAAGGGAGAAATCGCTCGTAATGACCGATTTCTCCTTTTGCCATGGTGTTTTCGCCATGTACATGTATTCTGGTACAAAGGTCGTCTGCTGAAAGCTTGTTTCAGGAGGTAAAGAGCTGACTCTTTACCAAATGGTAAAATTTTAAACTGGTCCAAATTGAAAGCATTTGCAGACGACAAATTGAACGCTGCACGAATTATGAAATTTGTCTTTCAAAGGGTCGAAAACTTTGTGGGAAAAGGAGAAAATGCTGGTTATCAGCATTTTCTCCTTTCCCCACGATGTTTTCAAAAGTCCTTATATTGGGTTCGTTAAAAATCGGGATTGTGTGGTAAATGGTCAAACCTTTCTCAAAGAACTAAGAGTTATCGACCTATAAAAGGGGGGTCTTTAAAAACATTTTAGGAAAAGGAGAAAATGCTGGTTACCAGTATTTTCTCCTTTTCCCACAACGATTTTTCCCCATCTAAAGACAAACTCCATCTTTTGGATCACATTCAATTCGTCGTGTTCAAGTTCTCTCAGTTTGGATAAGTCTAAAAAATGTCTTTTCGCTATGAGTTAACTCTTTACTAAACGGCTAATTCTTGACTCCTCTAAATTGAAAGCATCTGCAGACAACAAATACTAAGTGGTTTAAATGAAACGAAGTTCTTTGACAGGGCAGAAAACATGTTAGGAAAAGTGAAAATGCCTGGCGACCAGCATTTTCTTCTTTTCCAACAATGTTTTTAAATGTCTTCTCCTGTAAGATCATGAAAACCCAGCGTTGTTTGCCATAGGGTAAATGGAAAATATCAAGTCATCGTCAACGCCTGACGCTGAATATGGCTCGTTTATGAAATTTGTCACGGAGTTTTGGGATAACCCTCGTACATGTAACATTGACGTCATGAACTAAAAGCCACAAGGTTTGACGTTTACGTCTTCTTTTGAAAACAGTTCAGAAATCAAACCGTCATACACATGAATGTATCCGTAAACCGGAGAAGAACAAAGCATGTAGCACAGGCAGATGTGTAGCATTAAATTGTTCATCCTTTTTTTTTTTTTAATTTTGATAGAGGAAAAACTCAAGTTATTCATTCTTATAGAAACACAAATTCAAAAAAAAAAAAAAAAACAATTCCTAGAATGTTTATTGTTCAATTCTTCCATTGCTTGTTTTAGTTTGTTTCGAGACTAAAGAACCACTGGCAATTGGATAATCACTAGCATAACAACTGGATAATCATTTATTTCTGAAATCATATTACATGTATATGATCAGATTTGGAAGAATAGTTAACCAAACGACAAAATTTTGGAGGGGACCAAATTGAAAGCATTTGTAGGTAACACATTAAACGTAGCTCAGATGATGGTTTCTGTCTTTGATAGTGTAGAAAACATTGTGGGGAAAGGAGAAAATGCTGGTTACCAGCATTTTCTCCTTTTCTCACAATGTTTTCAAAAGGCTTCTTCATCGTGGTTGTTAAACTTCGGGATTATGTGGTAAATATGTACGACGACGAAGACGCCCGACGACTGCCTCCATTAGTAGTTTTTACTACTACTACTTCTAACACTATTACAGGTACCAGTTCCTCCACTACTACACTATTACTACTAAAACTTTTTTATGTCAGTTGAAGAATAACTCGTAGAACTTTGCTCACTGAATATATCTTCATTCTGTTGCAAACAGATTTTGATGCAAATCGTTTCTGCTATTGAGGACGTATGAGAAGTTGGAACAAAATTCAAACTGAGAAAAAGTCCTTCCCATGATTTGATATCAAATGAATACGTAACTTACTCGCTGGTGTTTAACTATATAGAAGCCTCTCAGACTTAACTGTATTTTAGAAATGCTCCCGACACTTGGAGAACAAGTTGTCTTATACCTACATGTACATACAAACGTCAGAGTACAGACAAGAATTGCCCGAGTATTTATAAACCAATCTTCTTTATTGTCCGTTTAGGAAAAGAATCTACCAACAACTCCTAGTGACATTCTAACTCTATTTCTAAAGATTCATATTTCAAGTAACGCAGTTTCTGACTTGGCTAAACCAACTTTGATTTAGCCAATTGGAAATTGCGTTACTCTCTAAATCTAGAATAAGACAGGAATACACGAGAGTTTCAAACAATGTGTAACAGTAACATATCAAATTACAAGAAACAATCTTTAAATAAGCTGATAAGCAGAGTCGGGCTAACGTAGCCTTCCCTCAGTTTAAAGCTGCTATCACCGATTCTGTATGACACTAGAGATTTTTCCCAAACAATCAAGACTTGGTTTGAAAGGATAATTATTTAATCCCCCCCCCCACACACACACACAGTCCCGAGTTTTAACGACCTTGAGAACGAAGCCTTACGAAAACATTGTGGGAAAGTAGGAAAATGCTGGTAAGCAGCATTTTCTCCCTTTTCCACAATGTTTTCTCCATTTCCTGTGGCCATTTTCATCGTTTTGGTGGTATTTAATTTTGCCGTCTGCAAATACTTTGAATTGGGACAAGTTTAAAATTTTGTCGTGTGGTAGACAGTTAATTCACATACACATTTAAGGCATAAGTTGTATAAGTTTAAACGGTATAATGGTCAGGCTCCATGCAAAAAAGAAAGAAGAGTCCGCCAGGGAAGGGTAACCTCCATTTTACTGTTTGGTGTACATAAATGAGTTACTTCAGCAGTTAGTGGATTCAAAATTTAGTGTTGATCTCTCGGTAATGCTCTATTTTAAAGTGTGGTTAACCTATCAATTCAATGTGACCTATCTTCCCTTAATAGGCTATCTACCAAAATTAGTAAACTGTCACTTGTTTTACAAATGGGTATGCGACTGACAGGCGAAAACCAAAAACTGGAGCTAACAATTGAGGTATTTAAAGCAACTGGTCGGTATCACTGTCTATAAACGACTTTTCAATAGATCTACACGAAAACGATATACGTTCATTTTGGAATAAGAAATACATATACATACAGAATAAAACACATGTGTCAAAAAGCAAAAGGTGGTTTCAAAGATATTTACTTTTTTTCTGCACGTGAAACATAAATCGGCTACCAGCTTCCTAGGCCTTGGAAAATACCCAGTTTTGAAGCCAAATATACGATCAATGATACAATTTCATTAAAAATATCTATTATGTGTTTCAGAACTATTTCTGAACCCTTTTCCTCAGTTCCCCACATTTCAAGATCTTACTCAAAAATAATGATTTTAAATGGCTCTTAAAGTGTTGCTACTTTTTTTTTACTCCGCTGCTTTACCAACTTCTTAAAAATGCTTGATTCAAACTAGTGTGTTTGTTTAATAAGATATTCCAGGGATATTCCAAAATACTCGTAAGTAGTCTTCAAGAAATGAAATCATCAGGATATAACAGTTTTGAAATTTATCACCATTTACACCCCCCCCCCAGCAACTCAAAGGCCAATTAAGGTCCCAGTGGTTGCCAAAAGTAAACATTACCGGTGTGAAAATGCATTTAAACTTAAATCATACCATCATCAAATTATTAAAACTATGGAAACTATCGTGAATTATGTGGATAACAATCTGTTATTGTGCTTCAAAGTTTTAGTCGCTGACAGAAAAATAAATTTTATACCTTAGTAAAAAGTGCCAAGTCACGCTATCTTTGATTACTCTTAACTACTTTTAAAATTCATGTTTCTTTAAAACGAATAGACCTGTGTGTTAAAGACTTTTCAGGACCTTCAGTTCTTTGATTTTATCAATGAATATGTTACGATAAAGTGAATTCCATGTTGTAGGGGAAGCAACTGCACGATCAACAGCTTCAGCAAATTTGTGAAAGTGTTCAAGGTAAACTAATGATTACATATCTAGATATGCTGGTTACTCTCATTATAATATGTCAGTCCTGGATACATTTTTAACAATTTGGCTCTTTCATATTTCACAAAAAGAAATGAACACGTTACAACAAATGCAGTTTTATCGTCCCTAGGCTTGTTCGCCCAAACTCGTTTGAACTTGGTGTCATTACTCAAAAAGTCTTCTTCCTTAAGGCAGGGATCGTATATAGATATGTGTTTATAAGATCCCTGCTTTAGGACATTATAACTCGGTATTGTATAGTAAAGGGTTAATCAGCATTCTTTTGCTTTCACAAAACATTCTACCCTTTACATAGTCCTATTTATAAGACCCTACGTACGTTATTTCACATTTTGACATTCATCGTGTACGTAGGGTCTTATCGGTTCCTTCTTAGGTTTCTTTAGCAAACTCCGACATCGAATTTTGTCACTGTTTGAGCAACAAATTCGGACACTTAAAATACAAAATGCCCAATAAAACTTACATCAGTAACAAGATAAATCAATATTGAACCGATTTAAAAGACTTAGTTGTAAATAACTTACGTTTTATGAGTTAAATCCGCTTCTATTTCACACTACCCAATTTTTGAAGTGAAACCGGTGTGTAGGAGTAGTTAATGCAACTAAAAGAATTTTTTAAAACGAAATTCCTATACCTCCATTAAAGTGTTGTAGAAAAGGGCAACCCTCATTCACAAACATAACTTTGCCTAGAAAGAAGTACTGAATCGTCTAATGGTCCATAACTGACGGTTATAGAGTTTTAAGACTATTTATAAAGAAAAGAAACGCCGAGAGAATGTCATAGTAATTTGTCCCAAATCTAGTTCGTTCCCACGTATTCTGAATCGATTGCCCCGGATTCCTGGTCCAACATGAGTTTCTGATAGTTTCTGGAGTTGGTATGTTAAATAGAGTGATGACTTTCCTGAATGATTGGTTAAGTGTTACATATCGGATTTTAAGATGTTTTATGTGCATGGCTTTATTTTACATAGATAAAGACATGGACATAAATGAACGTACGGCTGTAAGGCTGCAAGTATTTATGTAAACTATAACTTTGGCAAATATTGAAAAGCTTCATTTCATGAAAGAGGAATTAGATCTATCGTCGATCGACGTGTTTTCGAGGGGTGCATGAACCCGAAATGCATCCCAGTTTTCTTGCGTACTATGAAGTGAAAGACGTCACCTTTTTGTATGAATCCCTTATTTGAATGCAAACAATAGTTTCACTGCTGTTAATTTAGGAACTGCAACCAAAACAAGACCGTATGCATGTTTCTAAAGGAAAGATCGGTTTTAGTGGCGTTTTTATGACCTTTTTTGGATCAGGTTTTTTTTTTGTTTGGTCTCCTACGACGGAAAAAAATTTCCAGACCACTCGCTGTTATTACTGAGAATGAATATTTCCAACCCTTTTATTACAACACTGAATATTTTCAGGTGATTTATGATAAAGTAGTTTTGAAGAAAATTCCTAGTCCTTCTTTACAGCTGCTAATAAATTTGATAGACGGAACCAAAACCGGTATTTCCGCTTAGGGTACACTTACCCCCTGAGCGGTAAATCCGTGGTTAGGATTTCATATTAGAGGGTTGGACAATAATGGTTCTCAACTACAGCTTAAGCAACCCATATTTATGATTTGCAGCAAAAAAGGTCTGTTAGCTCAAGATAATTGTGAAAATTTTCTGTCTAAAGTAATTAAAAAGCTGAAAAGACGGTCTGAAGTCTCTTATCGGGCTAAGTCTAACGGAACATTCTGTTGTGTCATGGGTTTCTGCGTTTTTTTGCACCAATCAATTTTTCGTGTCTGTTAATTCATGGATAGGTATTTCCGCATGATTTGACAAAGAAAATGTCAATAAGGGTGTCAGTTTACTGCAAAACTGTCATTTTACACAAGATAACGGAAAAATGGTTCTTTTTTTTTTTTCTTGCGTGAGGTTTCGCGTGTAGCCAAAATTTATTACATGAATTTCAATTCCACAACTTGATTTTCGCATTAATTTGCTTGAGCAGAAATACTGCAAAATGCGTTATTTTTTATTTTCTGGAATTCTAGTGCTACAAGAGGCCAAGGGACGCTAAATTTTACACTCGTCCGTCCCGTTCATCGCGCTGCAAAAACTGAAGCTAATTAACTTAGAACTGTTCATCTATATTAACCAAAACAGTTACTTCTAGTGATAGGAAGCATTTTAGTTGAGTTTTGGTATACATTTTGTTTTTTCATGAACTGTTCAATGGATATTTAAAGCCACGCAATGAGGTCGGGGTTTCCCATGTCTAAATTCAGCTTCTGGCACAAGACCGAAGGCTGAATATGTTGTTATCGTTGAAAATACATGATTCAAGTAGGGACTATGGTTATACAGGCATTTCACATTAAATTATGTGGGGGTTATGAAAATAATTTTGGTAAATAGAACTTCATTTAAATATTCATGAAATAAAACCGTCAATTAAGCCCTTCGAATCGTTGGTCCACCCTGTCACTTATTCGTATTCTGAAATGCATGTTGGCCACAGGAAATTGTGCAAAAACACCGATCTTTATGCAATTGACAGAGCCAGTGAATTCATAATCGTTACTGAATGCAGTTCAAAATATCTAAAAGGTTAAAAAAATTGGTTGCCAAAACCATTGTTACAATCCAGTGGGGGGGGGGGCGTAACCCGATTTCGTTCAAAAACCGTTCGGAATGTCAGTTTTTTATTTAACCCGAAATATGCTTGTAAATATGGCGGCATTTGTGTTGAAAAAGTTACATGATAGAATTCTAGATGAGTATATCATGAATGTGGCCCTTTTTCAGAGAGAAAAAAGTTAATTTGTATCCAGTTAAGTCATCTTTCATGTTAAGTTCAGTGCTTTTTCAACATTATCTCGGATTTTAGGAAATCGAATTTGCTACATAGAACTAAGTGGGGCCCGTTTAGACGTAACGTGCAAAAGAAAAGTAAAATGTGAAATGTCCGATAGATAAATGTTGAACGGCAAACAAGCATGTGTACGTCTAAATATTTGGACTACCCTTTACACCGTTCCATCATACAACTTTTTGACTGCAAATATTTTCAGTTTGGAGAGGTCTAAAATTTTGTTGTCAGGTAGTGTTAATTTAAGCAGGCTTAGCCACAAAATAGTGCCCTGTGATGCCCATGGCTGTGCTGGTCATGGCCATCTCAAACAGCAGAGGTCTTGGGTTGAAGAAACAAAGATATAGCTGATCACACAGGCTATTCATAACTTTAAACTGTTCAATCTGTTTATTGCTTCTTCCAGCACATGGGCCACATTTAAATAGTTGTCTGCAAATGCTTTGAATTTGGACAAGCCCAAAATGTCAGTAAAGAGATAAAGGATAAAGCAAAACAGAAGCCAAATGCAGTTTATGTATAACAGGCCAGTGAGGAAAAAGAAAAAGTCTGTGAAGTTGGTGATGTCACTCATTTGAAATATTATCTTCACATGATTTGACATTATTGTTCTTGGTCAGGTAATGAATTGTGTAACGTCAAAAAGCCCATAAATAACAGCTTCTTTCAATGATGGCAGTTTTATCAACTTGTTTATTGCCTGCAGGCCTTTTTGACAAAACAAAGGACAAGCCCTAGGAATTGAAAAGGACAAGCCCTAGGAATCTATCCAGAGCTCAAATACAGAGCATGCACAAACTCATTAAGAGATCAATGGTATTAGTTCATATTTGCTTTACATTTCCTAGAGATTAATTCTGGTTCATATATGTAGTTAGGCCCATTGAAAAAATATATGTTTAGGATGTCCCGACCCTACCTAGAAAATACTGCTGACACTAAACTTTTTACACTACGATTGAAAAAAAAATTATTTTGGGTGTGATTTCAGTACATGGTCCATGTAAAAAGTTTCTGGGAGAAAAAAAAATCCCTACCAATCCTACCTACAGCATCTCAGTCAGAAATCCTAAACACAGATATTTTTTTTGTTAGGCCTTACTACATTACTACACACAGTAGGTAGGCTGCAAACCACCATCAATCATTTTTTTACTATTACACTGACTTTACTGTCGTTCTCTTTGCTAGATGAATGAAACAGACAGAGCAATGGCAAACAGTTTTTGTAGCAGCTCATTAAGTCATAAGTACAGAATAACCTTGTTAGTGACCTTCGAGGAAGAACTAGCCATCATGAATTTGTTTTCATTGAATGGATGGACCTTCATGAGAGCTCCAGGTAAAGTAGATTTTGTTTCACTCTTTCCCAGATTATAGAATTTTAGACTTGTCCAGATTGAAACCATTTGCAGACCAACAAATTAAATGTGGTCAAAATTATGGGATTTATCCGTAATGGGGTTGAAATCGTTGCTGGAAAAGGGGAAAGTACAGGTAACCTCTGTCTTCTCCTTTTCCCTCAATGTTACCAAAAGCTTTCTTCCAAGGATTGATAAAACACACGATTGTGGTGTAAAGGGTTCACTCATGGCTGTATAAGCTATTATTTTAATACTTCTAAAAATTGATCCAAACAAACCGAAGGGCAGACATTTGAAAGAAAAAAAATCCTTTTTCTACATATGGAAAACATATTATGGGTAAAGAAGAAATTGAAAAAAACACAAGTAGACATTTCCCCACAGTGTTTTCCAAAGCAGATTCCCTTTTACCACACAACAAAATTTTAGCCTTGTCTAATTAAATAACATATGCAGAGGACATTATTCAATATGCCTCAAATGATCGGATTTTTCTTTGAAAGAATAGAAAACATTGTGGGAAAAAAAAAAAAAGAAAATGCTGGTTAGCAGCATTTTCTTCTTTTCCACAATGTTTTTCTAAAGCCTTTTATTCTCAGGGTTGTTAAAACTCGGGATTGTGTGGTAAAGGGTTGAAACAGAGGCATAAAAAGAGGTATTTATACAGAAGTGTTCTGGTCATTAAAAGTTTGGGATTGTGTGGTAAAGAGTTAGCAAGACTTAGGAGGAAGGCTTCCGGAAAAGGTTGTAAGAAAAAGCAGTTTCTTCTTTTCCAACAATGTTTTCTTCTCTTTTAAAGACTCTTCAAGACAAATTCCATTACTTTAGTCACAATCAATATGTCATGTGTAAACATGTTCAATTTTGAAGAGTATAACATTTTTCCATGTAAGTATGGGATTGAGAGTCATATCATTATAAAAGAGGCAGGTATAATCCTTTATCATACATTCCCCAGTTTTAATGACCCTGAGCAAGAAAGCTTTTTGAAACCAGTATGAGAAAAGCAGAAAATGCTGGTAACACAATCCTGCATTTTAACAACCCCAAGAAAGAAAGCCTTTTTAAAACATTGTGAGAAAGGAGAAATGCTGGTAACCAGCATTTTTTCTCCTTTTCTCAAAATGTTTTTTAACCTTATTTAAACAGATTCCACAATTGGAGTCATATATGGTTTGTTGACTGCAAAAGCTTTCAGTTTTGACAAGTCTAAAATTTTATTGTTTGGTGAAGGGTTAACCCTTTACCTGATATGCCAATTTTAGACTCTTCCAGTTCAACAGCAAATAAAGATATGATGTCAAAAATGTGGACAAATGGAGATACAGATATCTGATAGAGTAGAAAACATTGTGGGAAAAGGAGAATACGAGCAGTTTCTCCTTTTCCCACAATGTTTTCAAAAGCTGTCTGTTCTTGATGCGTCAAAATGAGTATCTGTGGAGTAAAGGGTTAATACCTTATGAGTGTCAGCCACATATGAGTTTTTGATGTCTAGCAGCAGACCGCTTTTGGAAACATTGTTGCAAAATGAGAAGTTGTTCTTACTTAGAAAAAATGTCAGCTGCAGTTAGTGATGATCTTTATAACTACAATGAACTGCTCTTTTTTATCATTATTACTGTTGGTTTTAGATACCTATGTCGGGCACCAAATGTCAGATCATGTGCAAAGAGACAGAGTTGTTGATATGACATCATATCCTGGTGTACAGGCAAGTACAGGCAACATTGACAGCAGATACACAGCCATCAATACTGATGCTAGAGAAGTTACAGACGGCAATCTCACAGAACTACAAGATACTAATTCACAGAAAACCCAAGATATAAGTTCAGATAGAGTTAAAGGTTTCAATCCAAATCTAGACGCTACAGAAGTAACAGAAGCCAGTGTGATGGCTACTAATGCACAGAACACCCAAGGTATAAGTTCAGCTAGAGTTAAAAGTTCAGATCCAAATCCAGACACTACAGAAGTTATGGAAAGCAGTGTCACAGAGCACCAAGATACTAGAGCACAGAAAGCCCAAGATACAAGTTCAACTAAAGTTGAAGATTCAAGACCTGGTCCAGATGTGGGCAGTGACAATGAAAGTGTAATTGACATTGAACAAGCATCAAATGATGAACAGGATGATGCTGAATACCTGGAAAACAGTTATTTCAGAATTCCACCTCATGTTGTTAAAGGATTTGCTGGCAATACTGATGTTCTTAGCAAAACCAAGAAACTGTTACTTAAATTGTCAAATGAGTTAAAAGTTTTAAGTTCAACCAAAGCTGTTAAATCGACTGATTCTATCATTGCTCCTGTGGTTGATAAGCTGAATGTGGATTGTAGTATATTGAAAAAAGATACATTGGATACCCCTTCTCTCAACAGTAAAGTTAAAACTGAAATAAAAGAGCGCATCAGAGTTATGCCCAAAAAAAGGAAAGTGAAAGCGCCTGGCAAAAGAGGGAAGGGAGGAAGAAAAGAAAACACAGGTAAAATTAAAGTTGACACAGAGAAGCCCAAAATGCCTGTAAAGGATTATAAGGAAGGTAATGCTGTCAGAAATGAGGTTGATAAAAATATAGATGCTATGTCACTGGTCATGTCTAGAAACAATGAACTTCTCTGTTGTATGTGTAAAAAGGCCTTCCAAACTGAGAACGATTTCAAAGATCATGCAAGCCAGTGTTTGTCAGTTTTATTTGACAAGCATGGGTCACATGTATACAAGTGTACTGACTGTTGTGCGTACTTCAGGGGAGCTTTTACATTACTGCGACACAGAATGTCAGAAGTATGTGTACCTGGTCAAAGGAGAACAGCAGGAAAACACTTGATCTGCAATTACTGTGGGAAAACCTACCCTAGCAGACGACGGTCAGAATACATTCATCACCTGCAGGCTCACAAAAATGAAAGGCCTTTTGTTTGTGAAGAGTGCGGTAAAGATTTTGTTCGTTGGACAACCCTGAGGGATCATAAGAAAACACATACGGGAGAAAAGCCTTTCAAGTGTAGTTATTGTCCTCTCACCTTTGTTTCAGGT
Source organism: Hippopus hippopus (assembly GCA_946811185.2). Classification (NCBI taxonomy): domain Eukaryota; kingdom Metazoa; phylum Mollusca; class Bivalvia; order Cardiida; family Cardiidae; genus Hippopus; species Hippopus hippopus. The sequence goes on from OX328106.1 coordinate 13,954,607, forward strand.
ATTTGTTTAAAAAAATTTATCTCATTTTACACCCTATAACAATTTGAAGCTGAGCCCAGTAGCTTAGTCAGTAGTGTACAGGACTTGAGAACAGGGGGTGCTGGTTTGATCCCCGGCTCTGCCGTTTTCTTCAGAGGATTGATGATAGTCATTGCGACAGGATTCATTCCTCTCTCATAGCTGACCATTGTTTCTGTGATGGCAATGTGGGAAAGCAGCCAGTGGCTTGGAATGAAGTACTGGTAAAAGAAACTCCAGGAAAGCATTGATAGGTGCACTGGCCGCCGGATATAATTGAAAAAATGTTGAAAGCAGCGTTAAACTCCATACAATCAATATAATCAACAACTTGAAATAGTCAACATTGACAAGACAACCGTGATGATCACTCATCCCTTTACCACTTTATCCTGTCTTTAGCAACAGTGAGAAGACAGCCTTTGAAAACAATGTTACTAAAGGAGAAAATGCTGATACATGTAACTAGCTTGGCCAATTTAAGCATGGGATTGTTTGGTGAAGCTGTAAGGTAAGGTCAATATATAAGAACCATTCTCTGGAAAAGGGAGTTTAATGCATCACCATGATGCATGATATCAAGCTAGCCATCACATTATTATGGATCCACAAAATCTATTTTGTATTCCCCACCAACTGAATCATGAGGTACACTGGTCCTTGACTTGCAAAAAAATTAACCAATAGCAAAAAGCTTTGACCCAGGCCAGCCTGCATGGATTGCATAGGCTGTCTTGGGTCCGTTTGTTTTTCATATGCATTAAGCCCCCTTTTCACAGAGCATAACTAAGTTAATCATTATAAATCCTTTTGAATAAGTGAGCTGTTGCTGTGATATGACTTTTAACACTTTACCTTACAATCCCAAGCTTTAACAACCGTATGCAAATAGGCTTTTGAAAACATTGTGGGAAAGGGAGAAAACAGTATTTTCTCCTTGTCCAAAAATGTTTCCTATCTTTTCACAGATAAACTTCATCAGTTGCACTATATTTATCATCTGGAAATGCTTTCATTTTGGTCAAGTCTAAAATTTTGTAGTTTGATAAAGAATTAAACAGTTCAAAAGTTGTGTTAAAAACCCTGCTGTCAATCAGTTTTTCCTTTTGTCTTTGGCTTGTAGGAACTGGTCAGAGGAACCACGAATTGGCACGGCACGCTGATCTCCCAAGAAAGTATGTCTGTGAAAAATGTGGAGCGGCGTTCAAGTTGAGAAATCGTCTGACTAGTCACCTGAAGCAAGTGCATGCACTGGTCCACATGTATGTCTGCGAGTTTTGTCAGAAATCTTTCTCCAGAAAAGACTCCCTCGTTCATCATAGGAAGACACATATAAACGTTCGGGATAAAATCTGTGATATTTGTGGAAAGGGCTTTATTCGACAGTCGGCATTAACAGGACACATGAAACGACACAGAAATGAGCGATCATATTTTTGTCAGGAATGCGGTAAAGGGTTTTATACGAAGATAAATTTGGCGGATCATGTTCGTACTCATACAGGAGATAAGCCGTTTTCCTGCACTATTTGTAACTACAATTGTGCCTGCTACAGTAACGCTGTAAAACATGTGCGAACACGACATCCTGATGTGACAGAGCTGAAATATGTGATTAAAAAGGCATCCGCAAATGTTGTATAGAAAAGCTACATGTATAGATTTATTAGTTGTTTTTATTTTCTCTGTCTAAAATCAGTATGCCATATACTGACCAACAAAGTGCCTAGGCCTAACAAAACATATCTGTGTTTAGGGTTTCCGTCCAAGATGCTGCAGGTAGGGATTTTTTTTTTTTCCAGAAACTTTACATGGACCATGTACCGAAATCACTCCAGACAGATTTTATTTTAATCGTGGCATAAAAAGTTTAGGATCGGCAACATTTTCTAGGTAGGGTTGGGAAACCCTGAACGCAGATATTTTTTTGATAGGCCCATCATAACTCTAGCTGCTTTTGTTGCCAGTGTAGATCAAGACCAGACTGCACAAAGTTGATATGCAGATTGTGGCTCAGATATGTGAAATTAGAGGTAAGAATTTTACTCCCATCCATTTGGAAAGCAATTTGGGAAATGAGAACTGTCTTTGTAAAGGGTAGAAAATGTATAAGGAAGAATAAAAAATGCTGTTTACCGGCAATTTCCCTATTTCCACAATGTGTTCAAAAACCTTTCACCTCATGGACGTTGCAGAGCTCAGTAGTGCTGTTGGTAGCTTGCAGGACTTGAGGCAAGGGGGTGTCTCTGATTCAAATCAACAGCTCATCCAATTTCTTTCCGAGGATTGATGATAGTCATTGCAGCAGGGTTCATTCCTTTCTTATCACTGATCAGTATTTCAAATGGTTATGTGGGAAAGCAGCCAATGGCTTGGGAAGAATATTGTGCAAAATATTGGTAAAAGTAATTTCCTGAAAAGCATGGATAGGTGCACTGACCACCATGATATAACTGAAATACTGTTGAAAAAAACGTTAAACATAAATATAACCCAAGGATGGTTTGGTAATTAGCCTGTGAAGCCATTATGGCCCTTTTGTTTTCTTAAACAACCAATCTGGAATGGTGATGACCTGAAGTAAGGACTTTTAAAAATATTGTGGGAAAGGAGAAGACACTGGTAAACATTGTTTTCTACTTTTCCTTAAACTTTTTCTACCTTTAAGACAAATTTCTTAATTTATTTGTCATCTGCAAGTACTTTCAATTTGGACCAGTCTAAATTCTTGTCATCTGGTAAAAAACAGTTAAGTCAGTTGTATTCGGCATGGAATGATTACCGGTAGGTTTTGATTGAATCGATTGAATTGAAGTTAAACGCTGTTTTAACAGCTTAGGTCATATCATGGCGGTCAGTGCACCTATGCATGTTTCCTGGCTTTCTCACACCAGTACTGACACAACTTTCTTTCCACATCACTGACTACTTTTCTCATTTGCATCAGAGGCAAAAAATCGCCAGAAAGAAAGTTTGCCTCAACTGGGTATCGAACTCAATACCACTGGTTTACAAGTTTGATACCCTAACCACTGAGCTACCCGGCCAGGCAGAGTAATCAGAAATTGGTCTTAGTTTTCATTATGTTGACAATGATTATGTATAAAGGGAGTAAATAGATTAAAAGGGTAATATATAAATGTTTTTGGCTCCGCTGGCAGAAGGCCAGCAGGCTTATGTCATTGCCCGGTGTCTTTATTGCGTCTGTCCGACCATCTGTCCGTTAACTTTTATTTTAAACATCTTCTTCTCTGAAACTACCAAACCAATTTTGATGAAACTTCACAGAAATGATCCTGCCATGGTCTTCTTCAGTATTTTTTTTTTAAAAATTGATTCCTTCAAAAACTCTGATTGCCATGGCAACAAAACTGAAAAATATTGAAAATCTTTGAAAATCTTCTTGTCTGAAACCATAAGGCCTAGGGCTACCAAATTTGGCATGTAGCTTTATCTAGTAGACCACTACCAAGTTTCTTCAAATTATAGCCCTGGGGTCAAATTTGGCCCCACCTCGGGGGTCACAAATTTTACATGGGCTTATATAGGGAAAACTTTAAAAATCTTCTAGTACCTAGCCATAAGGCCTAGGTCTACCAAATTTTGCATGTAGCTTTAACTAGTTAACTAGTGGGCCTCTACCAAGAGTGCCCAAATCATAGCCCTGGGGTCAAATTTGGCCCTGCTCTGGGGGGGTCACAAGGTTTACATGGGCTTATATAGGGAAAACTAAAATCTTCTAGTACCTGGCCATAAGGCCTAGTGTTACCAAATTTGGCATGTAGCTTTATCTAGTAGACCACTACCAAGTTTCTTCAAATTATAGCCCTGGGGTCAAATTTGGCCCCACCCCGGGGGTCACAAGTTTTACATGGGCTTATATAGGGAAAACTTTAAAAATCTTCTAGTACCTAGCCATAAGGCCTAGGGCTACCAAATTTGGCATGTAGCTTTAAGTAGTTAACTAGTGGGCTTTTACCAAGAGTGCCCAAATCATATAGCCCTGGGGTCAAATTTGGCCCTGCTCCGGGGGGGTCACAAGGTTTACATGGGCTTATATAGGAAAACCTTTAAAAATCTTCTAGTACCTGGCCATAAGACCTAGGGTTACCAAATTTTGCATGTAACTTTATCTAGTGGGCCTCTACTAAGAGGGTCTAAGGTATAGCCCAGGGGTCAAGTTTTGCCCCAACTCAGGGGTCAGAAGTTTTACATGGACTTATATGGTGAAAACTTTTGAAATCTTCTTGTTACTATTCATAAGACCTAGGGCTAGCAAATTTAGCCCTGTCTCAGGGCCTTTTCTTAGGACACTTTGAAAATCTTCTTGTTTATAAACACACATTCAAGACCTGTACTATTTGGTGTAGGGCTTTATCTTGTAGACCTCTATAAGGATTCAAGTAATTATAGCTCTGTGGTCAAAAATGGCTTTCCCCTGGGGTCATAACTTTCTGGTAGGATTTTATAGAGAAAATTTTGTATGTCTTCTAGTTCGAAACCAGTTGGCCAAGTATTGTAATATTTGGCTTGTAGGGTTTTACTTATGAGCCAGTGGAGCGATACAGGGCCAAGATATACAGGGCCATCTTGGCCCTCTTGTTCATTTACCCTCTATCAAACAATCCCGACTTTTAGCTACCCTGCGAAAAAAGGCTTTTGAAAACATTGTGGGAAAAGGAGAAAATGCTGGTAACCAGCATTTTCTCCCTTTTCCCACGATGTTTTCTATCGTTTCAGAGACAAATTTTATGATTTGAGCCACATTTGTCATTGGTAACAACTTTGAAATCGGATGAGTCTAATATTTAGTTCTTTGGTAAAGAGTTAAGACCTACATAAATTAATTAAGAAAAAATCTTCTTTCTATTGTGGTTTATCGTTAAATAAACCACAGTTGTGAGTTATGAGGCACAATAAATAATCCACGAGGGCGATAGCCCGAGTGGTTTATTCATTGCGCCTCATAACTCACAACGTGGTTTATTGAACAATAAACCACGATAGAAAGAAGATTATTTCGATTCTAACATGACCAACTCTTAATCAAAGGAAAACAAGTTCATACTTGGAGTAAAAACGCAGATGCAGATTTTATTCCATTGAATAACTTACTTATTTACTTTATACAGAATGACGTCACTCTATTTAGAATGACGTCACTCTACATAGAATAACATAGATTTTACCACGCTTTCGTTGCACTGTGTTTATAGAGCCGAATTCACGTGTCATGTTAGAATATATTTTTTTGTTTGATGATTCATATAATTACAACAGTTGTTATGAAAACTTAAGTTTTAGAGTATGACAATTCACAGTGTTGATGGTATTCATCAAAATTAGCATGAGGAGCCATGCTCTGGTAAAAGGCAATTTAATGCATCTCTGTGAAGCTATAGTCTAAGGAAGTAATCACTTAACAATGGATCCATAAAATTTTGTGTAATAACTGATTGAAGCATGTGGTGGAATGGTCCTTGGACATGTAGAAAATTAAGTGATAGCAAAAAGTTTTGAGGCATTTCAGCCTGTGTGGACAGTGCAGGCTGACATGGTCAGTTCTTTTTGCAGATACATTAAACCCCCTTTTTCTCAGAGCATGGCTCATTTTGTATCTTACATTGAAACCCATTGATAACTATTAGAGAGAAGATGATTGATTGATTGATTGAATGGTTTACGCCGCTTTCAACACTATTTCAGTCATATCACGGCAACAGCTCACATATTCATGTATTTCCTGGGTTTTACCAGTACTAGACTGGGGCTCTGAGGTATGTTGTCCAAGGATGCTTCCAATAAAAACCGAGTGGATCCACTGAGGCTCGAACCCAAGGCCTCCAGATCATGACTGCTATGCTTTACCACTGAGCCACGCAGGACCCCTCTTGAGAGAATTAGACACTTTCAGATATGACAATTTCATGACTGTTAGAATATTTCACTGATAGTGGATAGTGTACAATCAGAATATACATTCCTACAGCATTTTGTGATGATTTTTCCCCTATTTTTATTTCTTAATAGTTATATGCCATATATTTTATGCGTTTCTCTCTGTCGATAGCTTTGCAAGAAGAGCTGCCCACACATTTCTTTTTACTACTTGTTTCTAGAGTATTTGATTTTTACTCAAAGAATATTGTTAATGCTTAAAATTCACCAGTGTATACCAATATCCAACATGTTTACAATATATCCATTGTTTTCTCGTATTTTGTATCCTGTTTAGATCTATTAAACCATAACCCTTTAACTCTCTTAACCAAATGACAAAATTTTAGATTCGACCAAATTTAAAGCGTTTGCAGACAACAAATTAACTTTAGCTTAAATGGTGATTTCTGTGTTTGATAGGCTAGAAAACATTGTGGGAAAAGGAGAAAATGCTGGTAACCAGCCACTGGTAAGAGAGGAACGAATCCTTTCGCAATGACTATCATCAATCTTCGGAAAGAAACTGGCCAAGCCAAGGATCGAACCAGCAACCTCATGTTCTTGAGTCCTGTATGCTACTGACTGCACTACCGGGCTCGGCGTAAATACCAGAAGTTGGTATCCTATTTCTCAGTTTTGGGCAATATGTGGCCAACAAGCTCCCCAAACATATCAGCATCCACTCTGAGAAGATTCTGCATCCATTGGGGTCCTCTCTGTTGAGCTCCTACAGCAGTTCCTCGTACTGCCCATACAGTGGTAGTTGTGTAAGCCACTGCCAGACGTGTAAGCCACTGCCAGACACTTTTCCCCTGCGCCGTTGGTGTCTACGCCTTCCTTGATGGCTTCCTCCTCTTCAAGCTCTATTATAGCCAAGGCCCTGTCCCTGTGGGATTCTAATGATCTTGCCCACCACTGCTCTATCTCCATGATGCTAATGCTAATGCTTATTCTGTAGAGCTTCTATAGATGAAGTGATTGACCAAAAATGTTTGATATTCTTTATACTGAAAGTGTTGGTACATGACTGGTTCATGGCTCCCTACTAGTCCATGACGATCTGGCCCAGGTCCGTATTTACCAACCATTTTTAAGAATGTTCTTAGTCTTATTTGCTAAGATTTTCTAAATATGAAAGTAACTCAACTTCTGGTTTAGCCAATCAGAAATTGTATTACTTTCAAATTTAGAAAATTCTGGAGAACAAGACAAAGAATGTTCTAAAGAATGGTTAGTGAATATGGACCTCAATCACCAACCATTCTTTGGATTATTCTTTGTCTGATTTTCCATGTCTGATTTTCAAAAATTGTCTAGATTTGAAAGTAACACAATTTCTGATTGGCTAACCATTTGGTTTAGCCAATCAGAAGTTGTGTTACTTTCAGATCCAGAAAATTCTGGAGAATAAGACTGAGAACATTCATAAGAATAGTTGGTGAATACGGGTCTGGTCGGTTGAAGATCGGGTAGAGATCGAGCAGAGGTCCAGTTGGTCGAGGCAAGATCGTGTGGAGATTGTGTATGGGTCGGGATGATCGAACAGAGATCGGAGTGGTTGTTGAGTTGACGTCGTGAAGGAATCGTGAATGATCGTGTGGGGGTCGTGTATGATCGCGTGGGAGTCGTGTATGATAGCGTAGGAGTCGTGTATGATCGCGTGGGAGTCGTGTATGATCAAGCAGAGGTCGGGAAGAAGTCGTGTACATGCCTTCGATCGAGCTTTGTCGTGGAAATCGAGTTAATCTGATTTGAAAAAAAAAATCACCGTAGCGTCTCTTTATTGAGACTACACATCAGAGGATTATAATAATGATGAGGTGCAGAATTGCGATACATGTACTCATTTTGGTCACAGCCGAGCCTCGGTAGCGCAGTCGGTAGCGCACAGGACTCAAGAACAGGGGGTCGCTGGCTCGATCCCCGGCTCTGCGAATTTCTTTCTTAAGACTGATGATAGTCATTTCGACAGGATTCATTCCTCTCTCACCGCTGATCATAGTTTCGACGATGGTTATGTGAGAAAGCAGCCAGTGGCTTGGAAAGAATATTGTGCGGAATACTGGTAAAAAGAAACTCTAGGAGCATGGATAGGTGCACTGGCCTCTGCGATATCGCTGAAATCATTTTGAAAACGGCGTTAAACACCATACAATCAATCAATCAATCAGTCAATCATTTCGGTTACCGTCTGTGTTCCTAAGTTCGTCAGCTAATATAATAGGGATTGCCTTCGAAAAGTGGCGAAAGTATTGTAGGAAAAGAAAAAGGATACCGTGATAGAAAGTGACTAAAGAATTATTGCCGCCTGGACATAGGCTATCCGTATCTTAACCCGTTACTAGACAAAATTTTAGACTTGTCCAAATTGAAAGCATTTACAGACGACAATTTCAGTGTGGCTTAAACAGTGCAATTTTCCTTTTGATAGGGTAGAAAACATTGTGGAAAAAGGAGAAAATGCAGGTTACCAGCATTTTCTCCTTTTTCCATAATGTTTTTAAAAGGCTTCTTTCTCGGGGTCGTTGAATGTCGGCATTGTGCGGTAAACGGTTAAATAATATACTCACTCTATGGTCATCGAAATCTAAATCTGCATCATGTGGACTAGCGCTTCTGTTCCTGTATTCACCGGCCATTCTAAAATGCATCCTTTGTCTTATTCTGGATTTAAAAGTAAACCTGATACATTCTCAAATCATAAACCAGAAATATCTTTAAAAAAAAAAGATAGACGGCGTTTAAGAGATACTGGAATATGAATATTGCAACTCATCTGTGGGTCAATATGCCGAAGTAAAATAATAAAAGATAACTTCACGAGCAATTTTGCCCCGTTTTCCTCACTGTTTTTCATTTTGTTGGATAGTAGTATCGGGTTTTGAGTAACACTTATTAAAATATTAAATTTCCAAATAGCACAAGAAAAGAATCATTCTCTACTACATCAGTTTTCTATGGTATGGATCAAGGCCCCTGGGTATCGATAAGCGGTAGCAATATTTAAGAGGTTTCGTAAATGTTCAAGCAAATATGCTAGTAGGGGCCCGCAGAATAAACATGTACACATTTTTAACCAATCGCAAAATACTATCTATTCATTCTTTATCAGTACCAAGAAGTAGGTCAAAAGCCAGCGCATTCAGCCACGCCGAAAAAAAGGACTTTTCCACAATAGATTACATGCCTCATTGAACAAAATAGGCAGCCTAAACCATTGCCTGTTGGCTTACAATAGTTTTCGTCATTTATTATACATAATCTTTAGACATCACCAGAAAGGAATAACATAGATCAAGATCAGACTGCACAGGCTGATCTTGGTAAACACTCTGTAAAACAAGTGACAGGGAAACCTGTACAGTTTTACATACGAGTAATATAGCCAGTCAAATATTCCGCCCAACCCCTCACGGCCGTCACTACAACCGCCAACTTTGCAGACTTTCCACGTGCTTAATTTGGACATGTTTTGTATTCACTGTTACTGTGTTAGTCACTTGTGTTAAATGTTTGGTTTTTTTGCTTAATTGATGGATAATTTGATTAAAAGATACGTTCTGGAATACAATAAACATCAAGGTTTGTGAATTTATAGCTAAGGTTTTCCTCTTCTCCTCTTTAAATGTCTTTTTTGAGTGTGGAACCTTCATTATACTCACTATCGTTGTCTTCATCACTTGTTTTCACCCCATCATATCCCCATTGAAGTTAAATAATGGTCGTCGTGATCACTGGCGCTCGATCTGAATTTAAAATCGTTGCATATGTGTAACATAATAAATTATTTATAATGTTACAGTGCATGCAACGATTTTAAATTTAAGATCGAGCCCCAGTGGCCGTGATGGGTTCAGTCGGTATTGTACGGGGCTAGATTATTTAGGAGTTGTGGGTTCGATACCGAATCCGGTAGCTCAGTTTGTGACAGCTGGGCTTGAAAATTATGGGTTGTTGGTTTAATGTCCAAGTGCGCTAGCTCAGTTGGTACCAACAGGACTTGAAAATTAGGGGTTGTAGGCACTGGCGCTCGATCTTAATTTGAAATCGCCGCATGTGTGTAACCTAATAATTCGGTTACACACATGCAACGATTTTAAATTAAGATCGAGCGCCAGTGGTTGTGGGTTCTATAGCCAAGGCCCGGTGGCTCAGTTGGTAACAACAGGACTTGAAAATTAGGGGTTGTGGGTTCTGTGTCCAAGCCCTGTGTCTCAGTCGGTGACGTAAACCACGCAAGTTCGATTCCAGTCTTGGCCAAAGGGTTTTAGCATGGCCAAGTAGTAAAGGTTTTTGATTCATAGTCCAACAGTCATGGTTTCGATCTCCAAGACAGGGATTGAGGTTTCGCGCCAGTGCCATTGGGCAAAAGACTTCAAAACCCTGCTTTAGTACTTGTGAGACAAAGGAAAACATGAAACGCAGGAGTAAGTTAGTTTTCGCCTTGATATGACTAAAATAATGTTTTAAGCGTCATGAACCACTAATCCGACAGAGAAACTCCATGCAAGGCTCGTAACCTGGATGCCACAGGACCGAGCCTGTAGCACGGGTTTTTTCGTTTGAGTGTCCCTGGGCAATACACTTCAGAGCCCCAGCCAAGTACTGGTGAAACTCAGGAAATACATTAATATGTGGGCTGTAGCCGTGATATGACTGAAATAACTTTAAAAGTGGTGTAAAACATCATTGGGTCAATTACCCGCAAGGTGAAATGATTGCTATTGGCGTTGTGACAGAAATCGTCTCTCCTAAAACTTACATTTAGACACGGAAAAGCTATCCATAGCTTTATCACCATAGACGTTATTTTAAAGTCTTTATCAGACGACAAAATTTCAGCCTTTTCCAAATTGATGTGTTTGCAGACGATAGAGTAGATTTTTGAGATCTGTCTGTGAAAGAATGGTAAATATAGAGGACAAAAGAGAAAATCATGGTTACCAGGTTATCAACGTCTTTCTTGCTTTTCACCAATACTAGATTAGGTCTTTGCATGGGTCCTGGGTGGTCAAGTGTAGGACTCGTGACCTGGAGATCCAGGTTTGAGCCTCACTGGATCCACCGGCTTTTTCGTGGGAGTGTCCTTAGGCAAGACTCTTCAGAGCCCTAACCTACTTCTGGTGAAACCCAGAAAATACATGAATATGTGAGTTGTCGTCGTGATATGACTGAAATAATGTTGAAAGCGGTGTAAAGTACCATGTAATCAATCCACTAGCTCTGCAGTGCTTTGCCCAGGGACACCCCAACAAGAATAGATCTAGGGGTGCAAGCGGGGACCGTTCAAGAACTTGATTATTATAAAATCCGGCATCGTAACCCATTACCGAACCCGCTAATTTCAAGCCGATATTAAAAAATATATTGCATTTTGAAAAGTCATTTTTGAGGAAAGATGTCTCCTAATCGGACAGTTTAGATTCAAGATCAGACTGCACGTTCTGTGCAGTCTGATCTTGATCTAGCTGTCCGCAAAAGGTCAGTAAATCGCGCTTAGTAGCCCAAGGGTTAAACGATCACGACAAAGAAAAACATTGTGGTGAAGGCAGAAAATTATTTTTCCACAGTTTTTTTTTCAAGTCTACCATGAACAAATACCATAATATTAGCCATGTACTGTCGTCTGCAAATACGTCCAATTTGGACATGTATACATGTACTATTTCGTCGTTTGCTGAGAAGTTTCAAGGTGGTCGATATTATGATCCAGAGGTTCTGGGGTCGATCCTCACCGACCACACTGGTTTTTCGTGGAAGTGTCCTTTGGCAAGGCGGAATAAAAGCCTAGTACTGGTGATGTTCAGGAAACACGTAGCGGTATGGATCGAGATCGGACTAAGCATGACAGACAGTCTGATTATAGTCTTAAAAATTCATATATCCTAGTCTATTGGTTTTGGTTGGCGCTCTAAGTTTTGATACACTATAATAATGGCGTGCAACACGCGAATAGGGGCATTCGGAAATTTGCGTAAAGTGTCGTCTCGGATCAGCCTGCGCAGTCCGCTGAGGCTAATCCGAGACGGCACTTTTCGACAACATTAGATTTTGTCCTACAGTATAGACTTGCGCAAAACAGAAAATTACACATGAACGGAAGGGGTCGTCTAGGATTAGTCTGTGCGGACTGCGCAGGCTGATCTTAGACAACACTTTACGCAAATGTCCGAATGCCCCTTTTCGCGTGTTGCAAGCCATATTGCGACATGTAATTTCTTCAATCGTACTTGTTAACTTTGTTTTTCATACTTCTCAGATGATGATATAAGTAGGTATTTGTTTTCCACACATGTGACAATTACACTATAAGCTATAATATGCAAGTGCGGTTTTACGCTAAATGAGAAAAATGATATGTCATGAATAAGCGAAGTGTCGCCGTGTTATTCTTGTACTTTTGAAAGCGGCATAACGACAGCCTGGGTTCCAGTCTGATCATTTTTTCCCTTCTGTTTGAGTCGTGCTCTGTGAAAAGGGGTTTATGCATAAAAAATTGCGAAAAGTATCGACCCATGTCAGCCTGCGCAGTTCGCGCAGGCTGACACGGGTCGAAACTTTTCGCCATCTTTGAATTATCTACATGTCAAAGGATAATTCTACTCTATGATTCAGTCGGTTGTTAGACAAAGTGGATCTGATGGATCTCTTATTATGAGATTTCTTTCTTAGTACAATGCATTACGGAGATGCGTTAAGCCCCATTTTGCCAAAGCATGACTCGTTTGACCTTACTTTGTCAAAAACGACAACAACAATACCGAAAAAAAAAAAAGCGGTACAGGTTTACAGATTATTTTTGAAGACTGATTAGAATTGAACAAGAAATTATTGGCGCAGGACTCGGACTGAACCGCTCCTTTTCTTTTTTACAATCTTTTCACGTGCATTCATGTTTGGTATCATCACCACCAGTATTTTACAGGGATATTTTCAAAGTTATCTGCTGCATTACGTGTTTAACCCTTTACCACACAAATCCGAATTTTATTAAAAACATTGTTGAAAATGGAGAAAATGCTGGTAACCAACATTTTCTCCTTCTCCCACCATGTTTTCTACCCTTTCAGAGAAATATTCCACAATTTGAGCCATACTGAAATTGTCGTCTGCAAATGCTTTCAATTTGGACAAAGCTAAAATTTTGTCGTCTGGTCTTTGGCAGCTATCTGTTATCTTCATTTTGACAAAGAAACGTCCGAATGATAGAACGGGAAAAAGTGAACGGTTTGGAACCCAGGCTAGTGGGGGTGCCGAATTTTGTATTTTCAGGTGAAGCGAACGCTTTACCAGACGACAATAGAACTTTAACTCTGCCAAACGAAAAAAATTTGGACATGTCCAAATTGGAAGCATTTGCAGACGACAAATTCATTCTGACTCATATGATGGTGGTAGTCGTTGATAGGATAGAAAACATTATGGGAAAAGGAGAAAATGCTGGTTACCAGCATTTTCTCCTTTTCCAACAATGTTTTCAAAAGTCTTCTTCTTCGGGGTCTTTTAAAATTCTTGATTGTTTGGTAGTTTTTTTTTTAGAGTCGTCCATAATGACCGCATTTAAAAATAAATAAAGCTTGAGTAAGGGGATTTTTTTCTTTGAAAGTGAAGAGAACATTAAGGGAAAAGAGAAAAGTTTGTTGTCAGCATTCTCTCCTTTTTCCCACAATGTTTTCAAAATCCTCTCCAAGGTTGTGATTGAAGAACTTAACTCACCTGGCGTTTATAGCGGGACTTCCGGTCGAACTTTTTTTTTTTCTCTGTTTTTACAAGACATTGTATTCAAATATAAACTACAACCTTAATCCTATAGGCTCCAAATTGGTCTAATGGTCAGGGGACTCGACTCGGAAGGCGACGAACCGAGATCGAAACCGGGCATCTCCAGAAAAAAATTGCAGAGAGAGGGAGGAAAAAACAGAAACCGCAAGCTGGACAGAGAAACAAACAGCTGGATAGAGAACGGGCAAGAAAGACACTTGGATAGGCGATGGTGGGACACAGGAAAATTACCTTTTACTACTCTGTGTATTTGGAATTATCAATTTTAATACAGAGGTGTTTAATAAAGATGAATATTTATTTGAATTTTTCTTTTTATAGAACTTTTCTCTTTGCAGAGATCAAGAAGAACACGAAAATATAAAAAGAAAGCATTTTATTGATCAAAATGAAATGTTGATGTATACAACAGAAACATTATTACCCAAACATCAAATTCAACACCCTTATCTAAAAAGGTTTTAGAAAACATTGTGGGAAAAGGAGAAATTGTTGGTTACCAACATTTACCCCCTTTCTACAATGTTTTCTACCCTTTTACACACAATAACCATTCTTTCAACCATACATGTACATGTATTTCTTGACAGCAAATGCCTTTATTACAGATTGATCTAAAATTTTGGCATCGGGAAAAGGGTCAATACACAAATACAAGTCTTAAATAAAAATCATGAAAAAAGACTGAAACCAGTTCAGAAGTTCATTACCTCTCCACCAAAACAAACAAAATTTTTTTTAGACTTGTCCAAATTGAAAGATGACCAACTGAATACAGCTATGATGATGGTATTTGTCTTTCAAGTAGCAGACAACACTGGTTACAAACACATTCAACATTTTCCATTGTGTTTTTAAGAACCCTATACATCTTTTTGTTACACCCTTTATCAAACAATTCTTAATTTTAACATTAACGAATGTAACGAAAAGGGCTTATGAAAACATTGTGGAAAAAGGAGAAAATGCTGGTAACCAGCATTTTCTCCTTTTCCTACAATATTTTTACCCTTCAAAAACATTCATTTGTTTAGTCACACATATTTTGTCATCTATGAGTGCTTTCAATTTATACAAGTCAATAACCTCTGTCATTTAGTAATGAGTTAAAAACAATGGCTAATTTGAGAAAAACTTCAAAATCAAGACAATAGCATCATCATAATACAGAATATTACAAAAAAGTCTCTACCAAATGATGAAATTTTGGACTCATCCATAATGAAAGTATTTGTAGACGACAAATTAGATGTGGCTGAAATGATGCGACTTGTCTGTGAAAGGGTAGAAAACATGGAGGAAAAGGAGTAAAAGCTTCTAACCAGCAGTTTAACCAATTTCCACAATGTTTTCAAGAGTCTACTAAATCATGTTTTTTTTAACAACATTATTTCAGTTATATCACGGCCGCCAGTGCACCTATTCATGCTTTCCTGGAGTTTCTTTTTCCAGTACTCCCCACGATATGTTTTGAAAGCCACTGGCTGCTTTCCCACATAACTATCGTCAAAACAATGGTCAGCAGTGAGAGAGGAATGAATCCTGTTGCAATGACTATCTTCAATCCTTGGAAAGAAATTGGCCGAGCCAGGCATCGAACCAACAAGCTCCTGTTTTCAAGTCCTGTACATTGTCAAATTTGACAGAATTTGCAGAAAGCATATAAAATATAGGTCAAATGATATAATTTGACTTTCAAGAGATACAAAACACTATGTAAAAGGAGAAAATACTGGTTACAAGTACTTTACCATTTTCCACAATGTTTTCAAAACCCTACTACATTATATTTTTTTAAAACAAAATAGTTTGATAAAGGGCTAAAATCAATACATGTACAATAAACTCATTACAAAAGAAACTGTTTAAAGTCATTACCAAATGACAAAATTTTAGACTCATCCAAATTAAAAGTACTTGCAGATGATAACTAACTTGCAGCTTAACCCATTACCACACAATCCTGAGTTTTAACGACCCTGAGAAAAAAGCCTTTTGAAAACATTGTTGGAAAAAGAGAAAATGCTGGTAACCAGCATTTTGTCTTTTTCCCACAATGCTTCTATCCTATCAAAGACAGAAATCAAGATTTGAACTACATCAAAATTTTCGTCTGCAACTGCTTTCGATTTGGCCCAGTCTAAAATTTTGTCGTCTGGTAAAGAGTTAAATGATGGGACTGGTCTTTGGCGCAATAGAAAGTACTGTGGGACTGACAGAAAATGCTTGCTACCACCTTTTTTCCTTTCCCCGAGACAAACAAACGTGGTTCAAATGATGAAATTTGTTGAAAGCGTAGAATAAATGTTGGAAAAAAGAGAAAAAATTCTGAATACCATTATTTTCTTTTTTTCCCCTCCTAAATGTTTTAAACTTTTTACCACAATGCCGACTTTTAACAACTCTGGGAAAGAACCCTTATGAAAACATTGTGGGAAAAGGAGAAAATGCTGGTAACCAGCATTTTCTCCTTTTCCCACATTGTTTTCGACCCTATCAAAGAAAAATTGCACCAAATGAGCCACAATGAAATTGTCGTCTGCAAATACTTTGAATTTGGACAAGGCTAAACTTTTGTCATCTGGTAACAGGTAACTGTTAAGAGTCTTATTCCACCAAGTAGATTAACTCTTTACCAAACGACAAAATTTTGGACTAGTCCAAATTCAAAGCATTAGCAGACGACAAAATAAATGTGAATCAAAAATTGAAATTTGATTTGGGAAGGGTAGAAAACATTGTGGGAAAAGGAGAAAATGCTGGTTACCAGCATTTTCTCCTTTTACCACAATGTTTTTAAAAGTTTTCTTTCTCAGGGTCGTTAAAAGTCGGGATTGTGTGGTAAAGAGTTAAAGTTGTTTTTTTTTGGGGGGGTAAAGGTTAAGACATACAAATAGCATATAAAAATGGCAAAAAGGATAAATATTTTAAGGAAAGGTTGACATCTTTTTTTGAAACATCGTGGAAAATAATGCTCGGAAAGCCATATTTGCTCATAGGAGGCACTGTCTACTTTAACATGAAATCTTTATCAATCCATCACACGTTTTAACAACCCAAAGGTGCATTTAGGAAAATATAGTGGGAAAAGTAGAAAATGCTAATAATCAGTTCTTTCTCCTTTTCCCCAAATATTTTCTACCCTCTCTCACAACAAAGACACCCATATCAGCGACATCTGATTTAAAATTTTGTAACCAAATAAAGAGTTTATGACTTCAAAAAGTGTCCAAAGAAATATGGTAAAGAGACTAATTTCTTAGTTTTCTGTAATGGGTTAATCCAGCATAGTAAATTATTATTCTACACTTACACTAAAACTAGTACAAATCTCAGAAAGGAGAAACACAAATCTCAGAAAGGAAACAAGAGGGCAATTATTGCCCTGTATCACTCCACTGGCTAGTAAGTACAAACCATACTCACCAAACATTACAATTCTAAGCTAAATGGTTTAGAACAAGAAGACTTTTAAAGTTTTTATTTTTCCAACAATGTTTTCTACCCTTTAAAAACAAGTTTCAGCAATTAAGCAACATTTGTTGTCTGCAAATGGAAGAGTCTACAATGCTATTTATCAGCATTTCCTCCTTTTTCCACAATGTTTTCAATAGGATTTTTCCTTGGAATCATTAAAACTCCGGATTATGTGTTAAAGGGTAACTGGAGGGCCATGATGGTCCTGTATCGCTCCACTGTCTTACACCTACACATGAGTGATCCACAAAATTAAAGGCCTGAAGATGAAATTTTCTAAGAGACCAAATTCAGAGCATTTGCAGTCAACAAATTCAGTCTAGCTCAAAAGAAAATTTCTGTTTTTTGAAACGGTAGAAAACATTGCGGGAAAATAAGAGAATGCTGGTTAACAACATTTTCTCTTTTTCCCACAGTGTTTTCAAAAGCTGTCTTCTTCAGAGTCATTGAAACAAGGGAAAACTTTGTAAAGGGTTAATCCAAAAGATTCTATAATATTATGTAGAGAAAATAAACCAAGCCTATAAGAGTAAAGGTTTTTTAACACACCAAGATTATGTCAGTAAATATAAAGAGAGTCTACCCTACGATCCTCCATTCCAAGAATGAACTCTGACAAACTGTTCTTTGACGGGAGATTTCCGAAAATCACAAAGCTGAAAACCCTTTTTTCCAATGGCATGAATGATAAAGTTTTTTAGGAAAACAATGATATGATAGATATTGTACTATGCCCAGTATGAAACACATCTAAGTAAAATCTTAATACATCTAGCAAAATCAATCATTATGAATGAAACCTGAATGCACACTGTTTAACCCTTTAATACACAATCCCTAGTTTTAACGATCCAATGGAAGAGGCCTTTTGAAAACATTGTGGGAAAAGGAGAAAATGCTGGTAACCAGCATTTTCTCCTTTTTCCACAAGGCCTTCTACCCTAACAAAGGTAAATTTCAATTTTTGAGTCACAATCATTTTGTAGACTGCAACAACTTTCAATTTGACCAAGTCTTTAGTTTTTTTTTTGTTTGGTAAAGGGTTAACACACAAAACTTGAAAGTGTACAATACTAATCATGTTCAAATGAGTTATTTCCTTTTGACCATTATAAAAACATACTAGCTTATTCAGAGAAAACAAACCAACCTCACAGCAGCCTTTCTTGTTTTTTTAACATTAGAATTCTTTAAAAAAAAAAAATCCTTAAAATGTCCAACAATGGATCTAGTAACTTGTTACCATACAAAAAAAAAAACACAATTATATTAGAATAACAGCATTTGTAGATGCTAAAGTCACTTGGGCTGAAATTACAGCATCAAATTTTGCTTCTCAAAGTGAAAAGCTTGCAACCTTCATCAGCAACAGTATAGGCTGTAAGAATTGATCTGGAAGGGCGGAGCTATGTTACTGTTCACTGCATTTTAGATTGAGGTAAAAATTGAGAAATCATCATGAGAAGCCAAATTAAGTACTGTTATGATACATGTGTTTACATAGATTTACAACAAACAATTCTGAACTGGCTAGAGGCCACTAATATAAAAAATATACTAGTCGACTTGTGTCAAAGGTTAGCCATGCCCTGCCAGGTCTATTCTTACAGCCTGTAAATATTGCTAAAGAGTGTTACACCAGGAAGTTGTTACAAACATTTTCATGCATTGAACTTAAAGGCTATAGATCTCTTAAATCTTTACCACATAACAAAGTTTTGGACTTGTCCAAGTTGAACACATTTGCAGCTGACCAATTAACCAAACGCCAGAGCTGTCAATCAAAAACCAATCAGCCAATCAGCGGTCAGCATTTTCCCATTCAGAGCGGAAGCCGTCTCGCCGTTATCAAAACCTAGACATTCTGCATTGGAAGTATATATAAATATCTAGAAGATATGATTTTAAAAATCTGATTAATTACATTAAAATCTTTAGATCCACGATTTCAAGACACCAGTTATATCAGGTAAAACTATTGATGCAAATGACAACTTAAGTTGAAAAAAAAAAAAAAGAAAAAATTAAAGAATAACGTTTGTAAACATGTTTTTATATTGTCATAAATTTTCCAGAATGACAATCTTAGCAATATAAATACCTGTTTCTTTACTCAAAGAAATAGATCTATACTCGTAGATCATATTTTAGACTACTGATTGGATTTTATCCAGTTCATTTATATTTTTCCCTTTATCTTACATATTTTTTATTTGAGTACACTCCATATACTTAATTAAATTTCTTCCCAAATCAAGTTAATTTGCTATGTAGAATGCACTTTATATCTGTTTGGTGGATTTTTTCACCCAGATAATCCTTCAAAGATATGTTAATTGAAAAAAAAAAAAAAAAAAAATCACGCAAATATCATTAATTTTCTCGAAAATAATGTTCCTATTCCTATAGTCGTCTTGGAAAGTAAAAACTAAACAGCCCCCCCCCCCCCCCCCCGCTTTTAAATAAAATGCTATGTAGGCACATTTTTGACGTTTGTTTAAATTGAAGACAACTGTCATCTTCCTGCATTTGTGAAACATTAAAAACGTTGTTCTCATTGGTCTCTGTATTTTAACCTTTCTATCAATGTAAACTTAAAGCCCGTGTAAGACGATATGCCACCCTGTGTAACATCATCTCTCCCTCTCTGTTTACAATCTTTTATTTAATCTCCCTTAAACTATTATTTATTTATCGAAAATAAAAGGGAAACCAATCAAGCTATCTTCCTTTTAGGACAATATCTGTTGCACATGTTGACAACTTTTACGCAAAAAGTTGAGCAAGGGTTTATGCGGTATTTCTTTGATATCGGTATGCCACGCCACAGGCGTCCGGTACTGTCCTACTTGTAAAGTTACAAGAACATGTCATATAGATAGTCTGACTCTCGTGACTGTCTTTGATTATAAGTGATTGGAATTTGGATTATACATGTTCAATGTGTAAGTCAACTTAATATCTTTTTCTATTACTCTTACAGAATAGTATATAGAGGCGAATGCATAGAAGTATGCTCATTGTTTTATTCGGTTTATTCTTCTCCTCGGGTTTTTCTGTCGAACTGGAAAAAAAAAAAACAATTTGGTTACCTTTTTTTTAAATAGATCTTCCAATGTCAATGTCAAGTCGAACATCTGGAAATCATTTTACACTACATGTATATATCGCTTGGTAATTTTAAAGCTTGTGACTCTGGTTAAATTAATGAGGAACATACTGCGGACTAAATAATGAAAAATCTGTGTAAGGGGGGTTTCAAATTCGAAAAAAAAAACTTATTTTTGTCCAGGTAACAGATGAATTGTATTAACAGATCAATGATTTTAGGACATGTTTAGGGAGTACGAGTTTAATGTAAATACATTATCAAATGTAAAAGTTATTAGACTGCGCTTTTCAACTGACTTCTAGATAAACCAGCCTCTATTTCAATTTTCACACTCCATAACTGCGATAAACCTAATGCAAAAGATGTAAGTGCCTTTTCTTAAATTTGTCTCATGCTTATGTTATCTAGAATAATTATTTTATGGTAGAAAAATCTCCCGGTAAGTTTCATATATCTCCTAGCTAAGCTCAGGTGTCTAGGTTGTTTGTCCTGAATTCTTGATTCGCAGACCACGTGACATCAGTGGGAGGAGCGATCTATCGTCTGGCGTTTGGTCAATTGTGGCACAAATCCAGGTTTCGTCTTTGACAGGGTGGGAAACATTGCAGGGAAGGAAGAGAAGCTGGTTACCATTTTCTCCTTTTCCTACTATATTTTTGAAAGTATACTCTGTCAAGGTTGTAAAAATTTGGAATTGTAAGGTAAACTGCTTAATGAACCAAACACACATTTACAGTCTAGAGCAAAAATCTTCATAATGCAAATATTAAGGTTGTTTTTTTCTAAAATGCCTCAGCAACACAGACAGTAGCTCATAGATCTGACTGCATGTTTTGTGCAGACTGATCTTGATCTTCATTGACCACAAAGGCAACTTTACCCTTTACCACATAATCCCAAGTTTTAACAA